>OZ025298.1:59318028-60043584 GCA_964019185.1 Maratus speculifer
TGAGGAAAGTCGTTGTTTATAACTTTTGTCTGATAGAAGAGTATTTACAAAAACTCGAGTTTCTCCAGAGATTGTTTTCTCGATAATATATATTCCCATCATTTGTGACTACATAAATAACTGCATGATGCTTCTATGTACTTTTTTAATAATTGAAAATTGTTTAACTGACAAGGAAGGTCTCCATACTGGGCATACTTAGAAAATTTTGAAAAAATTGCTAATTAAACTATCTATGTATGTGATAAAGTATCAGTCAGTATTAGTGCGGAATTACGATAGAAATTATGTAAAAAAATTAAAAACTTTCGAATATTTGGCGTGAATATCACGCAATTTGGCGAGCAGCACTTTTCCTCGCTAAAAGCAAACGATTTATGATTTTAAAAACTGCTAGATTTTTAGAATGCGTGTAAATAGTATTTAATGAATTTAAACATAAACAATGAAAGAGTTTAATATATTATATATATATATATATATATTTATAATTCAATACAAGATATATATATATCTTGTATTGAATATATATATTGTTTGTTGCTATAGATTTTAATTTATCACCGGAAAAGTAATTCCATATACAAAAAATTCATATTGAACAAAATTATTTTCATACATTTAAGCGCATTCAAAATTAGAAGCCAGATGTTTCCATCGCAATGAAACTAACTTGACAATGCTCAATTGGACTCTAAGCTAGAAACAATTTTAAGGAATTTAAATTATGAATTTCGTTTTAAATCACAAATTTTTATGGTTAAATTTGAATATAAATACATATAAATATCGATATAACAAAATTATACTTAAAACAAACTAAAACTGGCAAAATTAAAGTTATTTAAATTATATTTACCTAAACAAGTTCAACATGAAAGTTTTTTGTACTTAAAGCGTTTTTGAGATAAAAAAGTATTTTTTCAAACTGCATTCTACCGGCAACCGATGATAAATCGCCAAATAACGAAATTTTCATTATTTTTTACGGACGCTGTATGAAGGTTCCGCCAAAAATTTTTTATAAACGTGTATATCCTCATGAAAAGAACATTTTGTAATCTCTTCAGATTTTTCGGAGTATGCCCGTATGGAGATCTTCCTCAGTAGTCTCATTGTCTTGGTTTCTACATGGATTATTTTTTTCGTATTTGCTTAGTTACTTCATTAGATTGGAAAATTTTTCTATTCTTGCAACATTGAAATTCAACTCTGTAATACTATTAACTGAAAAAAGAATCCTGAAATAATCAAATAGCAATTTCTTCATTATAATGGAAAATCTGCACAATATTCATAACCATGTAAATTTCTGTGTTATTTACTGGACTAAATTTTTATTTGATAAAACTCATTCAAGAATTTTGCAATGCCAAAGAAATCTTTTTTTTATGGAACATATTTATAATATTATGTACAACTTACATGTATCCATTGTATACAATTTTCTATCTTTTTAATCAGAATACAATTAATAAGAGAACTAAAAATCAGAAGCTAAAATTATTCAGCTTTTTACTACAACTTCTATTCCTACCGTCATTTTGGACATGTAACTAAAAACTAGTATTAAGAAAGAGGAACTGACATGTCCTTAAAATAGAAAAGCTTTAACTGTAACCGCTTTCGAAAGTCTTCATTATTGCCGGAGAAAACTTCAACAATTAAAATTAACAAGAAATTTTCTGTTTACTCAAGCATTATATTAGTAAAAATTTCAGTCGAAAAAAATGGTAAAAACCGATGTTCATTTTTATCGACGTAGGTTGACATCATGGATAATAGTTCCGCCATACTGAGGCAACTAAGATAACCTCCTGTCGATGTCAGTGAAAAGATTAAAAGACCTGGTCAGTTGATGCCAATAAAAGAAATGGAAATTATTTACCATTTTTGTGAGGGAATTTCCTGTAATTACCTGAAAAGAAAGAAGCATACTTCCAAGTTGTCTGTACACTTACAAGGGCACCACCAAACATGGTGCTCACAGATTTTGATGATTTCCAAGTATGTTGTAGGGGTCATACCACTAATTATTCTGGTGAAAAGGTTTCTTCAAATAGGCCTTGGTTTTTGAGAAATTGGGGGTCAAAGTTCAGCGTATATGTCAAATACTTATTAGTACAAACTCTACATGTGAATCAGTGGCGCCGTGGTAACACGCGAACTTGCGAGACGAAAGGTTGCGGGTTCGAATAAACCCTCGGCTTTTTACTTATTTTTATATTTTTACAATTCGCATATTATAAGCAGAATTGAAAATTCTACAGCTTTTAACCTTTTGATATTTTCTAAAGAGGACAGTTTACCTTGTCAACATTTATTTATTTATTTATTTTTTTAATATGGTGAACTGACTGCATTTCAGAGTTCAACTAAAAGTACATTTTGCAACAAATAAATGAATAAAAATTCGTATTTAATTAAAATTTTTAAAAAGTATAAGAAAATTTCAAAATTTTAAAATCTCCACTACTTTAAATATTAATATTTTTAGATTAATCAGTCACTTTTTTTTTTCTTTTCAAATGTGTATTACACAATATTGTGCATGGATTTTTAGATAATTTAATACTGCATTTAATGTAATTTAAATTACTTAAATACTTAATTCGTGATAAATATGTTTAAAAATATTTTTAAAGTAAAAAAAAAATAAAATAAAAGTTTAATCATCATTTATACAAGTGCAAATATAAGATCAATAAAAAGAAATCTTCATTTATTCTGATATTACGGATTAAAACAGACGATTTTTAAAAAAAGTATTTTTATATGTACTAGCTAACCCGCCCGGCGTTGCCCGGGTCCGTATTAACAATATTAAACGAACTTGAAATTTGTATTATTTTATCATTAACTCGAAACTTGCAGAAATGCATTGTCAGAAATACGTGGCCACTGACTGTTGTTTTTTAAAAAGAACTAATCTATCGCTTCACCGGTAAAAAATATTAATTATTTTATCATATGTGTTTTAAATATCAATATAGAAAATTATTTTAACGTTTTGCTTGAAAATATAACATTCTTTTGTTAATATCTTAAAATCGTCTGCAGTCAGAAATCTATATTTTAGATTAATATTTACGAGTTGGCGCATTGCCAAGATTTGCTTCCTCTGGACCGAGTTGGCGCATTGCCAAGATTTGCTCCCCTGTGCCTCAATTAATTATCCTCGGAATTCCTTTTATTTATAGAGATTATTGTAAATATTATCTCATTAACAGACGATTTCAGTTGAATGTATTAAAAATAGATGTAAACTGTCATTTCTTTTTTGTGCAAACGATAACTTATGTTTATGTTGAACTTTGAAGATAAATGTATTTACAGAAAATTGGAAAATGAAAATTTGGATAACTGGTAACAACTTGCATTTTAACATTATTGCATTAATATTTTATTATTCATCCGAAGATACGCATTACTTGAATAATCTAATCCTAAAGACGTTTAAAAAATTGCACCCGAAAATTATTTTGTATTAATTATGCAAAAAAGGGCAAGTTTTCTTTTAAAATGCTATAAAATAAAAAAAACGATAGGAAAAAGAAAAATCATTATTTCAGGATTGTGCTTAAAATAAAAAACGCAAATAATAAAAAATAAATAAAACAGTTCTAGGCGTAAATTAGTTTTGCAGTTTTGTCAATAGAAATATTAGTTTAAAAATTGCAGAAAAAAATAAATTTTCATGAGAAAGTTGAAAAATGTAAATGTAATTTATTAAGAAAATATCAAAAGCTGTAGCAATTCTATGGTAAAAATATTTGAAATTTGTAACGTGTAAAAATACAAAAATAAATAAAAAACAAACAAAGGCCGATGACGGATTTGAACCAGCAATCTTTCGACTCGCAAGCACGCGTATTCACATGCGAATCTCGTACTAATTAGTATTTGACATATACGCTGAACTTTGACCCCCAATTTCTCAAAAACCAAGGCCCATTTGAAGAAACCTTTTCACCAGAATAATTAGAGGTATGGCCCCTACAACATATTTGGAAATCATTAAAATCTGTGTGCACCATGTTTGGTGGTGCCCTTGTTAGTTAATTTTTTTTTCAATTTTGTCATTTATACTCCTTGGTTTCAGAGGTCTTAAATGTAGTACATGGTGTAAGATATATATTTTTTTTACATTTTAATTACATTTTGTAAGAAACGTGAATTTTATTTATAATAGAATTAAATTTCAATTGGACGTAATCTTATCTCTTAAGAATAGATATAATTGAATTAAAATTATACAAAATAAAGAAATAAAAGAATAACATAATTCTTTTATATCAAATGAAATTTTAAAGTTATACAGGGTGTAAATTTTCAATGGTGGCCAATGGCTAATTTCTAAACCGTTAGTCATAGACATATAGTTCCAATTGCAAAAATGCTTTAAAAAAAGGCAAAGAATTGTTTTTCAAGCAATTTAGGTAAAAAAAAATTTATTACAAAATTACGAAAATTAACTTCTTTATACGATCTCCCGGTCCTATTAGTGATATTTAGTAAAACTTTCCATTACCCTATCAAGCAATTAAAAAAAAAGCCCCATTCATCTAACATTAAAATTGACCGAGTTATGAAACTTTAAATTTCATGACTTAAACCACTTTTCAGTAGCTGAAAACGAATGAGTTGGACTAAGTTTTCAGGGAACGTATAATAAGTGCTTAAATTAATATAAAGGGAGTCCATTTCCACAGCTGTTCAATAGCTAATTCCTAAACCATTTGTCACAGACATTTTGTTTCAATTACAAAAATGTTTTAAGTGAGATTAATAAATATTTTTAAAGCAATTTAACTGAAGGTGCTACCACCGTATAAGTTTTACGGTAGTGTTAATTTTTATTAATTAACTTCTAGATTGGTTAAAATAGTTGAAGACGTGAGTTTTAAAATTATCTTTAACGAGAAAATCAAATTTTGGGGAATCGCGATTTTATAAAAGGTGTGTTATTTTGATAATCTTTTATTCTGCTTAAAAAGTTCGTATGTATGTTTCCCTAGTTCAACATTTCTATTCAACTTTTAACTCACTTCCAAATATCCGATCGAGGATCAATTTGCTCACTTATTTATATCCAATGCCAATGTAATATTAATGCAATTTTAGGTGTGTACCATTTATTTATTTTATGGGACTACACCAAATTCTATTAGGTTAAGTAATCCAATAGAATTTTAAATATATGTCATTTTGTAACGAATTGTGAATGTTGCTTTTCATAATTTAAATTAACAAACTTTCTGTTATTTTATTTTTTTTACTTATATTTGTAATACAAATTATGTTTTAATATGTAATCATCAGCATAAATGTAAAAATAATATTGTAAAAATTATTTAACTCTCAATTTTTAATGTTAAATTTTATATCTTGCGTTTATTTTTATTTCCAGTAAATTTGTGACTGACCCCTAATTTGCAGCAAAAAAGATGCTTCAACTTTAAACAGCTATTACTTGGTTAGTTTTAATCGCAGTAAACTTGGACTTTTTTTGTATTACTTGTTAGAGTAGTGGTGAAAATTTACTAAATATCACTTATAGGACCGGGGGACCGTATAAAAATTTAGTTTTAGTAATTTTTTAATAAAAAATATTTTGACCCGATCGTTTGAAAAACAATTCTTTACCCTTTTTAAAACATTTTTTTGCAATTGGAACTATATGTCTATAACTACCGGTTTAGAAATTAGCCATTGGCCACCATTGAGAGTAGACACCCTGTATAGCTAGAGCTTCGGTTGTATGATTTAAAAATTTTGTTCAATGTAAATAAAACGAGCATTAGAATTCAAATTTAATTTTGCTAATTTTTAAGAACTTAACATTTATTCGCTCTGTTAAAAAAAAAAAAAAAATCATTATAAGTAGAAAAGTGTTTTTTTTTTTTCGTCCGTTTTCGGATGCAATTTAATTATGAAAGGTATTTGTTTGACTACAAATTATTTTTCGGATGTTCTTATTAAACTACAATTTTATTTTCATTTCAACATTATGTTTGAATGTTAAACGTTAAAAATCGAAATTTTATCTGCATAGATATAGTAATTAAAACACACAGTACATGATGTTATATATTCTTTACATTTTAATTTTTAAAAATATATAAATTATTTTAAGAAACATAAAATTTATACACAATGCAATCAAACTTCAAATTGACGTAAACTAATTTCCTTCTGTTGAATTATTTCATAAATTGAGAAATGTTTGAAAAAATTATTGTCATCATTTGTATTTGTAGAGCGTATTTATCATTTTAGTCTTACTACAATACAATCTTTTCAATAAAAAAGCTTCATTTGTATGATGTCAATGTAAATTAAACTTCAATGACAACTGATCAGTGTAAATCCGTCTTATGTAAATTAAACGCAGATCAACATTTTGTTATTTTGATGTGGATTATATACTCGTTTCTTCTAGTTCAGATAATACTAACACTTTGTTCATTAAATAAATGTCAAAGTCAATTTAAGAAGAAAAGGGATGCTTCTGTCTTGTTTCAGTCAGAGAATTTTTTTTTAAATCTTCTTAATATTCCAATATTTTAGTGTTTTGGTATAGTTGGTATCAAATGACATGCTTTCAAACTTGGGAGAACTGGCATGGTTTCGTAATGTAAAAATACAAATATTTTGATTCTAAGAATCTTGTTTCTTTTGAGAATTTAGTTCACACGAATTTTTAACACGAATCAGCCAACAACATTCTGGAATCTTTAATCGCTTTTTTCTCTCCGATTCACAAAATCACTTCATTAGAACTTGTTTTCCAGATAAATATAAAAACTGTATTTCAAATGAAAATCGAAATTCAAATAGTTTAAGAGGCGCAAACGGCAAACTTATAAAAACGATAACATCTCGGAACTCGAACCCGGGTCATCAGTATAACGCACTGACGTTCTACCGACTTAACCACATGAAACAATACTCAGCTTGGAACATCTTACTCAGCATGGAATCTTTTTTTACTAGTTTAGCATTTACGCTTCCTAAGCAATTTGAATTTAGATTTTCATTTAAGGTATTGTATGCTAAGTGAATTTACTGTCTGGAAAATGTTTCTTCAAAATTAATATATTCAATCGATGCTGGATTTTTTCGTGTCTCATGTTTCCTCATATCAGAGACTCCCGGAAAATTTCCACCTTGTGATGCAATTGTTGCCATGTCAACATGCATTAGTGAGAAGTTCAAGGCTGAGTATCGTCATTGCCAACTAGATATAACGGCCTGCGCATTTCGCTAAAAACCGCCAAAAAAGTGAAGCTGGATTCATCTTCAATCCCTGAAACATTTCACTGGACCACGTGACGCAAAGCCTGCCCAAATTAGATTGAATAAGCTGATTTCTGTTCTGTGCACATGGCGAAGCACATGGTCGTTGTATTGGTTCAGGGTTTGCACGATTGGTCAGAAGAACTTGGGCAAGGTATCAGAGTTCTCTGGCGGGAGACTTCATACATTAATCTCAAATAGATGGACCGTATAGATATAGATGGCCTTGATATCGTTCTGTGTGGTTTAGTCGGTTGATCAACTGTGCACTATACTGATGGTCCGGCTTCGAATCCCCCCTCCTTTTTCATTAGGTTGTCAGTTGCATCCCTTAAACAATTTGAAATTTGATTCTCATTTGAAATATTGTATACAAAGCGAATTTACTCTGTGGAAAATTTTCCATCATTATTAATATAATATAAATAAAGTTAAAATATAAAAACTGTCCGTATTTTTGAAGAAAATTTTTTTGTTTAGTTGAAATGACAGTTTAAACAGTTTTTTAACGTTATTATCTGTTAAAAATATTCTCGAATCACTATTTACTTTTTTTCTAACAGATTCGTGAAATCCCTTCCAAAACAATTTGCTTTTCAGAATGAAATGAAAATTTTACGTATGTTTTGTTCGTATGTGTTTTACGTATGTTTGATTTGTGCAAATGATTGTTCAACCATAAATTTAAAATAGCCATATATCAATGACATTACATACTGACAACTAGTCGAATCTTTCTGGCAGATTCATGAAATCACTTTCGAAATCATTTGCGTTCCAGAAAAATATAAAAAGATTTCTGTGTATTTTTAAAGAGTTTGATTATTTAGAGAAAAATGATAGTTTGATCAGGCTTTTAATACGGTTTTTTTTAATGACCTTCTCGATTAACAACTAATTACTTATTTCTATTAGATTCATGAAATCCCTTTCAAAATCATGTATGTTCCAGAAAAAATGCATTTTTAATGATTTTGTTTGTTTAATAAAAATAATTGTTTGACTAGGCTTTTAACACAGTTATTACACAATGACATTCTCATTTGAAGGTCACTTCTTTCTATCAGATTCATGATATCACAGTCAAAATCATGTGTGTCCTTGAAAAATTAAAAAAATTTATGTGTTTTTTAAAAACTTGTTTGTTTAGTGAGTATGATTGTTAAACCTCGCAATTAACGAAGGCATCTATCTGTCGATGGTATTTTCATTTCACAACTACTTGCTTTTTTCTACAAGATTTATGAAATCACTTTCAAAATCCCGAGTATTACAGAAAAAATAAACATCTTTATGCATTTTTTAGGAACGTGTTTTGTTTACTAAAAATGATTTCTTGACAAGACTTTTATTACAGTTATGTGCCAATGACATTCTCAATTCATGACTGGTTGCTTTATTCAATCAGATTCATGAAATCACTTTCAAAATAATGTGTGTTCCGAAAAATTAAATTTTTAACTGTTATTAATAGACCGTGAGTAAGCCACGTACACAATCTCCTCATCGTGTTCAAGGATGAGAATTTAGGATTACTTAAATTTGGATTCTTGTATTAAAATGCAATATGACCGCCAAGTCATATCTTAGAGGAAAACACTTGAAAACCCAACTTTAGCGGTTGATTCGTAGTTTACCATTGTGATTTCATGCGTACAAAAGTATGAAAACATGGAGGATTGGATGCAGGAAAACATAATGGTAAATCTACGAATAAACCGCTATAATCTGGTTTTTTAAGTATTTGCCATCGAGATGTGACTTGGAACACCGATTGAGTTTTAATATGTTAACCGAGATTTAACAAATCATCGATTTTCAATCGTGATATCAATAAAGTGTTTACTGGTCTGCCGTTTCCCAGTCTATAAGGAACTTGCTTGTTTTGTGAAATTAATTATTTGACCTCACTTTTAACACAGTTATCTGTCAATGACATTCTCGATTGATGACGACTCACTTTTTTCTAACTGATTCATGGAATCACTTTCAAAATCATGTGTGTTTACAAAAAAAAAAAAAAAAAAAAAAAAAAAAAAAAAAAAAAAAAAAGCATTTTTATGTATTTTAATGAATTTGTTTGTTTAGTAAAAATGATAGTTTGACCAGGCTTTTAGCATAGTTATCTGTCAATGACCTTCTCGATTGACGACTAGTCATTTCTTTCTAGCAGATTCATGAATTCATTTTCAACCATGTATATTCTAGATTTTCTTTAAAAAAAATGTACTTATAAGGAACTTGTTTGTATAATTAAAAATGATTGGTTCATCTCGCTTTTAACATAGTTATCTGTCAATGACATTCTCGATTGACGACTAATCACTTTTTTCTAACTGATTCATGAAATCACATTCAAAATCATGTGTGTTAAAAAAAATAATCATTTTCATCTATTTTAATGGATTCGTTTGTTTAATAAAAATGATAGTTTGACCAGGCTTTTAGCATAGTTATCTGTCAATGACCTTCTCGATTGACGACTAATTTCTTTCTAGCGGATTCATGAATTCAATTCAATCATGTATATTCTAGATTTTATTTAAAAAATGTACTTTTAAAAAACTTGTTTGTATAATAAAAATTATTGTTTCACCTCGCTTTTAACATAGTTATCTGTCAATGATTCTCGATTGATGACTAGTCGCTTCTTTCTAGCAGATTCATGAAATCACTTTCAAAATCTTGTGTTGCAAACAAATAAACATTTTTTTGCTTGTTTGTTTGGTGAAAATGGCAGTTTGACCAGGCTTGTAGTACAGTTATCTGTCAATGACCTTCTAGATTGATGACTATTCGTTACTTTCACCAGATTCATAAAATCTCTTTCAAAATTATGTATGTTCCAGAACTTTTTTTTAATTATGAATTTTTAAGGAATGTGTGTGACAATTTTGCAGGTACTTACTAGCATCATTAGACTTGTGGATAGAAATGATACCAAGAAGTTGATGATGATTAGATGCGATCAAATGCATCTGATTCTCTGCTCCAAGCTAATCGTTCAGAATTATTGCGAAGCAATCATTCGAAAAAGTGCATTCAAAAATGGACACAATGTTAAGACATTGAGTCCATGATCGCACTTCAGTTTATATGAATGATCTCGACATCTACAAAACAAATAACTCTGATCACATTCATTCTAGTGGCTCAAGTATTAGCCTGTTTTTTTCCAAACCTGTTGTCCTGAACAGACTTGAAGAATGATTGTGACCTTGTGAGAGAATGTCCTTTGTGATAAAGGCATTCTAGCATTTTTAGTGAGATCATGACGTCAATGTTTTAACATGTGTGGCACAAAAGCGACATTTATCCTTTATTCAACTTTAACTTTCCAGAGTGTATGTGGCGCCCTCGAGTCTACAGTTAGCTGCGGTTAGGAGTGTTATGCAAATTTATAGCTTCGTCTTCAGTTTGCAGTGTATAAAAGTTGTGAGTTGGATTGTGTGGAGTTTTGGTGTGGTGGTGAGGCGGCAGTAGTGCGTGTTGTAAAGCAAAGCCAGGTTTTCTATTGCGAGTTAGATTGTATTCTGCATTGAGATAGCTAGTATTGTGAGCCGAGTTAGCTTGTGGTGAGTTGCGTTACCCAAGAGGGAAAGCCTGCGGGTAAGAAGTTATTTAATACGTTGAATATTTTTGAGAATAAAGATTGTTTGCAGCCACGGGCTTTTTTATTATAGATTTAAACTAGCTTTTAGCCACAATCTGAACGTAGAGCTGGCGTGAGTACCCCGAACTGAGCTTAAGCCATGGACGTGAGTATAGTTTGCAATTTAATCTCTTAGTATTCTGCTTAGTGACTGAAATTTCGAACTTAGCTCCACCTTCCCATGTTCCAGAGGTTTAAATAAACTGTTTGCTTTTATCTTATACTCAAAATTATGTCTTCATTCAACCAGCACACACCCCAGACACGTCACAACCTTACGACTTTATGCCTACGATTAAATAATCTTATATTCACTTATAGATAGATCATGACACGCAAAATGCGAATGATTTTAATCTTCGTTACTCTAAGGACACAAAATTGCTGTTACTTTAAATAAAAATATTATATGTTGAGACGGACCAAAAAATTCGCATTCAAATGGTTTTTAGGACCTTTAAATTTTGCATCATATTTTCAATTTTTTTTTTCGAGCTGAAATTTTTTTGAGAGCTTTGCTTTCAACCTGAATATCTTTTCAAGGCCTACATTGTTAAACCTTAGCCGGCTCAGATCTTTCCCTTATAAATGAACTTTACTGAGACGTTTCGCTTTTTGAAATAAGCTTACACCAGTCGCTGTTTATATCTGCTGCGTTGCGTTCGATACTGGCTTCAAAAAAGAAATAGCTTTTTATTAGCACATGTGAATTAAATGTTACTTTTAGTTTTCAATTTTTTCATTGGCTTCATAATTAATTAAGTTTAGTCTTGTCTTGCAAAAATTAAGTTTTTAATGACAAACTGATTTTGATTAATCTTAGTAAAATATAGCATTTGTAATTAGATCAAAAAGTTATTTAAAATGTTTTTTGTTTGAAAGGCCTTCTAATTAAAACATCCGTTAGTTTTATGTTATAAAAATAACAGGTTGTTGGAACCTGTTACCCGTAAAAGAATGGAAGAATGTAACCTGTTAACCAAAAATAACTATATTTCCCATCCCTAGTACTTACGCTGTTCTATTACATTATTTTCTTTTACTTCTCTTTCTTTTTTCTTTCTTTAACTTTTTTTTTATCTATGTTTATACTAAAATAGATTCTCACCGAAACAGTCGTAATTCTTCCTATTTATATTTAGTCTTTTAAACAGTTGAGAATATCAAAAAATATATTAATTACGAGTTTTGAAGACTTACTTTGGTTCTAGAAATTCTCATATGTTATTTAAATATACTATACAAAATAGTTCATGCAGATCATTTGCTTGCTTACTTTCAAATTTGCTACTAGCTGTCTATAGTCACAACAAATTCTGAGTTGTTAAAGGGGAAAATCTTTTTTATCTGTCTGTTTAGTCTGTTCTTGGCTTTCTTTGAGGTAATCGACTTTTTTCTAAACTTCTCATATTTTTAAAATTTTTGCAAAAATTCTAAAACAATACTTTTTGCACTTATATTACATTTTTTCTTTTACATTTAGAAAATTAAGTAATATATATAATTTGAATATCTTTTCAATGCTATCATATTAAAAGTCAATATTTTTAGTAAAATTTAGTACAGAAAAGATTTTTGATTATTTTTCTGTTTATCTGTTTGTGCTCCATTTTTTATAAATACACTTAGATTTCCAAGAAGTTCATAAATACGAAATGTCTGAAAATTATTAGACACTTTTTTAAAATGAAACTGAAATAATTAAAAAACAGCAGCAATAAAACTAAATAAATAGGTAATTGTATCTCATAATATGTCTAAGTAGTACTTGATTTCATTTCATTTATTTGATAGTGAATTTCTGAATAGTGAAGGACTGATTAGAATTTCATTCTCATCGTTTGAGTTCCTCTATGTCAGAGCAAGTTGTTTTATAGGCGGTGTGTTTCAGGTATCCCTACGTGATAAAATCAAAGGAAAATAAATCTGGAAATCAAGGAGGCCGCAGTTTTGGGCCACCACGATCAATCCCACTGTTGGAAAAATGTTAGTTGAGTCAATTACGCACATATGTTGTCCAGTGCGAAAGATTAGAATTAGAATGATAGCGATAATTTTCAACACATCTAAATAAATTTCACGATTTATGAAATTTACAGCTAAAAGGAATTTTATTTTAAGACAAAGCAAACTAAACAGTAACTTTTGTGGAATCACGTTCCAGATCAACAGTAACAGGAGGTGTGTCATTGACTTTGTAACACATCTTGTGTTATCTATGAAATATTTTTAGCATAAAAGCATGCAAGGGTTTCTCTTAGTAAAATATAATACAAATATCCTGTCACTATTTAATGTTTTATTGTAAATTTAATTTTATAAAATGTCCATCGATACTCAGAAACGCTGTGTTATTGATATTTAGATATGTTTCTTATTGATTATGGAGTGTGTCTCATTTATAGCTTCTTTATTAAGGAAATCAAGATTATTTGGACACATAGCGATACATTATGACCTAAGAAATAACTGTGTATTTTATATTTTAGCATTGTTGCACTATTGAAAACATTACAAAATTGAGTATATTATACATGTGCACAACAAACTATTTCTTAAGGTCAGATGAAACATAAAAGGTTTAAAATTTTTGTGTTTTTAATTATCTGCCTTATGGAACTGAAATATTATAATACAGGAAGCTTTAAAAAAACGTATTTTAAGCACTGCCAATGTGTAATACATTTTTTTTTTGCTTTTTCTCGTAATGGGTTTTTTATGCTTTGGTACATTTTTCTAAAATTACATTATAGGGAAACTGTTGAAATTTTCCAAAATTGTGTAAGTAATTTATCTTTTTAAAATTATCTTCAATTTAAGTCTGGGAGAAAATTAATTATATAATGTATTAATATAATGTAGTAATAGTTATTGCGTAATAGTTATTTATGCAATGTAACAACGTATATTCAAAATATACGTTGTTAAAATTTTTAGGATTTTCAAAGATTTTTACAGAAGTATTTTTTATCTTATTTCTTTTACGCCAAAGTTATAATTGCCTCTTTTTTCTGAAACTGTATGCTTCCTAATAACACAAAAATTTTCAGGAGATAAATTCAACAGTTTTTTAGAAATGAGTACCGAACAGACATTATTGTTCCCAAAATATGGAAAAAGTTATTAGTTCTTGAAAACTAATATATGCTTAAAATTAATTTCTTTTGATTTATATATGGCTATAAGTGTACATTTGCAGTAAAAAATCTTTTCTATCTTTATTAAGTAAAATGCATAATGTTAAATGTTTCGCAAAATCTGTTTCAATTAACTTGCCAAGGTGTCCGATGTGACCGTAAAAAACTTATGTGCATAGCACTTTTTTTCATTTACTAGGAGACATATCGTAATTCAATTGTTACTGTCTTTTACAGTAGATCATTAGAATTACCCTCCAACGATGCTATACTATTTGTACTATATTGAAATTGAAATAGATTGTATGGCCAAAGATGAATGTCCACTTGCGATTTTAGATATTTTGTTAAATATCTATAAAAATACATGAAAAATTATTCTGAAACTTTTGGTGTATAAACAAAAGAGTACAGGTCATGTATTTCGCTATATTGCGTTTTCATATATTTCAGATTTTCCTCCGAAATCCCGTAGAGGACTGTCAACAAATTGAAAAAGAACGAAGACTCTTTGGACAACCCAGCACAAACTAATCTTGCGAAAGCGTCTAAACTGCATATTTTGATAAATGGTGCATTGTAATGAAAAGTTTTCATTTTTGTGAAGATACATGTTTATTCGTAGTAAAAAAAGGTTTTTATAAAAAATCTCAAATTTTGCCAAATTTTTTGCTTATGTTTTACAGAGTTCTTAACATCAAAAAATGTTCTTTTCAGAAAATATGACAAACAACATTGTGTATAATACCCTGAAATCAGAGTTAAAAAATAATAAAAATTGCACTAAAAATGGGCAGATTTACTAAATACTATTTCACTGCGCATGCGTAAACGCAATCAAAACATAATTTATATGCTGTGTTAGCTAAATAGTATATAAAACTACTTTTTTGAAAGTCTCAAACACATAGCTGGAAAATTCTGAAAATTATCGTCAGTAGAATAAATTCAAAATTCGTTATTCCCTAAAAACAAGCTAAAGATGAGGGATTGTATCCACGTATCCATTGATTAGAGTCAATATAGCAACAGAATGTTGCACGTACTACAATATCTCAATACAGTCATTCATCGTTTTGCTTCCATATGAGAATAACAGATTTTGGGCTTATTTTTTCGATGATAATTTTTATAATTTTCAAGCTATATTTTTGAGACTTTTACAAAGGTTATCAATATATTTAGCCAACACGCTATGCAAATTATATTTTGAAGGTGTTCAAGCATGCGCAATGAAGCATCATTTAGTTAACCTGCTCATTTTTCATACAATTTTTATTATTTTTTAATTCTGACTGTGGGGTTTTATGTACAATGTAGTTTGTCATATTTTCTATAAAGAAAATTCTTTTATATTAAGAACTCTGCAAATTATAAGGAAAAATAATTGGCAAAATTTTGGATTATTTTTCTAAAAACCTTAAGTTCTTTACGAGTATAAATGATCGTCAGATAAAAATGAACGGAGTTCATTAAAATATGCCATTTAATCATAATCAGAACGCTTTTGCTTCATTAGTTTTGACAAATTGTTATCGAAGAGATATTTGTTCTTTTTCCATTTATTGAGGATACCCAACAGGGTTTAGTGAAAAACTCTTCGTGTAAATATATGACCTATACTAATAGCACCTATATAAGATCTATATTAATATTTAGTAGCAGACTTGCAGTTTCAAATATAATACTTCATTATTTTTTCTAGATATTTAGCAAAACGTCTAAAATATTAAGTGTCCGGTTACCTTTAGCCATATAGGTTTATACAATATGATGCATACCATATTTATGGTTCTTTTCAAGGATATAGAAACGAACTCATGCACATTATTGTTCAAAATCGATAATTCCAGAAAGTGATTTTGGTTGCGATAAGTATTTTCGGTTTTACATATTTTAGTATATTAAAATATGTGTATCTATTATGTATTATGTAGATCATATAAAGGTACGTAACGTAATTTAAATTACATAGTATCTATGGACAGAAAGTGCTGAATGTATTTCTTCAACTTTGAGACTCATTTTTCAATTAAACTAAATTGTGCTAAACAGTATATGAAAGCATTTCCGATTCCAGATGTTTAAATCTTTTTCAATTTTGCTGTGCTTCTCAGAGGGGAATTTGTTTTTTGTTTGCTATTTTCAATAATATATATATATATACACATAAACATAGTAAAATTCAAAAATTCGACGAAAAGCTGTAAAAAACATTTTCCTGAATACACTGTAAAAAAAAATTGGGAAAGTTACAAAAATTTTTCTAGTAGAATTGTATTCCAAGAACTTTTTATGTAACGGCAACAATAAAAATTCATGTAACAGATACAGATTTGCACTTTGAATCAAACAAATTTTAAGGTTACTAAGAATTTCTTTGGGAAATCGTATTCCAAGAACTTTTTAAGTAACGATAACGAGCATTATAGATAAAATGTTAGTAAAGTTACCAAAATTTTAGTAAATTCTTTTGTAAAGTTACAGATGGTTTTAGTTTTGCTTACAAGTTTTGTAGATTGACATCATTTTCTTGTACAGTGTACACATAAAATTTTAGTAAGCATAAGAGATTTCGGTTAATTTAGATTACTAAGGTTACAGATTTTTTTTACAGTGTAGTTCACAGCACCGACACATATTCTCTTTCAAAGTTGTCACCTTGGACGATGATACACTTCTGCTAGCGTTCATATAACTTCTGGAAGCATCGCTGGTAGCCATTTTTCGCAACCTTCCATGAGGCCTCCTTTGATGTTGTTTTCACCGCATCTGATGATTAAAAATCGGCGTCCCTGTAAATGTTTTCATTGATGGGAATAGGTAAAAGTCACACGGAACTATGTCCAGTTAATAGGGGAAATGTGGAGGCATATTAGGGCGAGTTTTGACGAGGAATTGTTTTAACAGTTGCTATCGTTGTGCTTTTGCGTTCTCAAGCAGAAAGTGCCAGCGTCTGACGTCAGCGATGGTGCCCAACGCATTTATCGCATTTGATAGATTCTTGGTCTACACTGTAAAAAAAAGTGTCGATCTACTAGAAAAACCTTAGTGATCCTTGTAATTACTAAAAAAATTTTAGTAATCTTAGTCGGTTACAAGAAAATCTGTAAGAATTACTAGAAAAAAGTTAGCAACGAATAGAATTAATAATTTTATATTTTTAATAGCTATTATTAAAACTCACTTGGTGTGGTTTTGATAGCATAGTGGTTATAGTAACGGATTCCAGGCTAAAAGGTCCCGGGTTCGATACTGGCCACTGCGAAATACGCCCCGAATGTATGCAATGTAAGTACTCGTTAATAAAGGGATTATGAATATCCTGACGGAGCAGTAACAATGTTTGGTGCTGCCATCTATTGCGGTTTTGTCGAAAATCATCCGCTCCAGAAGTCTGGAAGCAGCTCGAAGGGAAGCTCCTGCCCTTCGAGCCCACGTAATGGTTATTAAAAATAATTTTGGAGCTATTACTAAAATTTGCTTGGTGGCTCATACTAAAAATTTTTAAGTTAGTTATACAAAAAAATCTTTTGTTCAGTTTACAAAAGAAATGCTTGTTTCGCTTGCAAAAAAAAGTTTGTAATGGTTACTAAAAAATTCTGTGGAATGCAAATTTACTAAAAAATTTTTAGTAACCTCTTGAATTTTTTTTTACAGTGTACTTTAAAACCTCGATAAGATTATTCAACTTTGTGTTTTACCATGATAAATTCATAGTACACATTTCTTAGCATTTTCAAAGTTTCCATTGGTGTTTTATCTAATCGTTGACATAATTTAATCTGCAATGCTGTTCAAGAAAAGCCATTCTACTTTATGTCAAGAGACTGAGAAGGTTGTAAAAAATGTTCATCTCTGGGTAATAATTTTCGATTTTGTTTTTGAATTGTATTAAGTTTTTAATAAACTTTCGTAGATATAACATTTTTTCGTATAAAAAAATTAACAATATTCTGGTAATATTGGAAAGTGTTTTATAACCTATGCTTGGAGTGAGATTTTCTTTACTTGTTTTCTTTTAGAAAGAATATAAGTTTGGAGTCAGTAATAGGTAATTTAAAATGAACGCAATTTATTTAAGAAAATGTGATTACTGAACAGGAAGATCTCTTTAAAATGCAAACTGAAAAACGTAAACAAAAATGCTAAAGATATTAATTATGTATGTTATACAAAGTCATGTAAAGTTAGCTGTCAATGGAAAGTTTGTAAAGAAAAAGTAACAGTAATAACAATCACGTATTGCAAAAAGACGAATGCATCAATGCGATTTAGCAAGGCGCTAAACGTTTAAGCGATTTGAAGCATTTGCAAATTGCTAAATGAGTCTTAACGCAAAAAAGTTAATTAATATATACATAAACGATGAAAAAAATTAATTTAAATTTACACAATTCCACCGGTTAGATAAATTTAAGTATATTTTAAACATAAAGGCTAGCTTAATATAGCTGTCGCTATACATAGTCATTTCGAAGAAGTTGCTGTTGTTTCCATGACAATACTTTTCTTTCGCTATCTTTCGCATTAACAAAATTGAAGTCTGACTGACAGTGTTCAAAATTGGACCTTAATTTTGAAATTAAAGAAATTTTAATCGATTTTAATTTTGTCTCAAATTATATAGTAAGAGCTTATATATTTTTTTAAATGTATATAATAAATCTGTAGTTTTATAAATTAATTTATAAAGTTAAACTTACTTAAACTGATTTTGAGAGGAAGAGTCGAAAGGGTTTTGCATTAACCTTTTGCCGGGAGCGCAAACTTCCATCACTTGAACGGGCGTGGGTTGTAAATTGTACAACAGCCGAAAAAGAATCAATTATTGCTGCTTTATTTAATGTTTCAAATAATTTAACTTACAAATATCATATAAGTTATCACTGATAACAATTTATGAAAGTATTCCGCAATACATTTATTTTGTTATAACATATTAAAGCAGAAGTTTAAATGTATAAAAAGCTACTTGCTGCTGAATTCACAAATTATAAAAATTAATAATGAGTTACTAAACAATAATTAAGTAATTTCGGATTTACAGAATAAGTCCTATATTTCGCTATATTAGACGCTTCCCATATCAAACATAAAATTAGCTTTTTTGAAGGCTGTTTACATGTAAACTTTGCGTATTTCATGCACTGTTAACAGATTAAAATGACAAGTGCAGATAATTGCGCGATGTGAAATACAAATAACTTTCAGGAACTGGTTAAAGAGATAAAACAAACGAATATAAATTGTTATTAATACCCACTAATGCTTAAATTTTGTTTTAAAGAAAAAAGAAAGTGAATGTTGTACTTTTTACACTGGCGAGCGAAGGAAGTTTAAAGAATATTCAGCAGAAAAGCGTATTTAAGTAATATATGTTTAATTATTATGTTTAAATATTCATTTAACAAGTAATTTCCAAATGCATTAAAATCGCTTGCATTTGGCAAAGTTTTGTTTGCATTTTTGCTTGTAAAATCTTGTTTCACATTATTCCTTTTGCGCGATTTTTTGATAGATTATTTACTGGACTATGTAATTAAATTTGACTGACGCTTTATTACATGCATCAGTATATTAGTCATCGGCATATACATATCTTTTCAAAATTTTTCAGGATGCGCTGTAAAGAGACGTCCCTTTCATATATGTTTGGCAAAAAAAGTGATCTGTTTTTCTTTATTCAATGCTAATAGAGACATTCCTTGCGAATTCCATTTTTCGTGCTCTGCATGAAGGAATGAAAACTGTATATCTGTTTATTAATTAAATTTAATTAAATTAACTGTTTTAAATTTTTGAAAAATTACAAATTTCAAAAGAGTAATACAGTTTGAACATGAAGTTCTAAAAGTTTTATACTATTAGAAGTAAAAGATAACACGATTTAAACATTTGGTAACATAAAAAATTTCAAATGTTCATGTAATCTTAGAAATAGAAGATAAATTCTTTTTTTTCTTCAAATAAAGATTTAAATTTAATATACATTTCATATTGAAACTCTAAAAATAATTCTGTACGCTTTGTAGATATATGAACATAATGGCAGATAAAACATGAAAAAAAAAAACAAAAAAAAAAAACAGAAATGACAGCTCTCTTTAAAAATTTGAATTTAATTTCCAGCTAGTTTATTTTAAGATTAAATGAGCATGCAAAACAAACTGAAGTCTTTGGCTTAATTAGATTTCTGTGAAAAGATTTTTATCTTTAAATTTGATATTCCATTTCTATTCAACATTAGGCACGTACTATAAAAAGAGAAAACTTATATGTTGTACTAAATTACAAGTTGCAAAGAGATCAAACGTTTAGTAGACGAAAAAATTACATTTTATTAACAATTCAATAAATTACCGTACTAATTTCTTATTACCGTAATTTCTAAACGATTGGAAATAAAATCTATTTTTAATTGATATATATATATATATAATTTGTTTAAGAAGTCATCCACATATCAAAACAAAACCAAACTTTCTTGTTTCGTTTTATTATTATTTTAATACCAATATCCAATTAGCCTTTTCATTCACGAATTAATAGCTGAAATCGTTATCTATTATAATAACAAAACATAATGGTATAGTATTATTTAATTCTGTCAACATCTCCCGGTCGTGCATGTGTTCTAAAGTTGTAAGGAGCTATTGCACTTCTTGACAAGCTGAATGAGATGAAGGATTGGCATAAAAATATAATTCTTGCCAATTTTTAGATCAAATTAACAACCGGAAGATGGTGGTGGATTGATAATATTTCAATTTTAGACTTTGTTATTATAAGTACATAAGGATTTCAGCTATTGATTTGTGAAAAGACTAATTTAAAATAATAATAATAACAACAACAACAACAACAACAATAATAATAATAATAATAATAATAATAATAATAATAATGTGATTTATTTTTTTTTTGCAACATATTGTCAAACTTTATAAAGCATGCGAAATTGGAAGATATAAACTAATTTCATTTCTTTTTTAACTAATATTTAGTCACTTCAATTAATTAAAAAAAAAAGAAACGAAATTGGTTTGTATCTTTTAGTTGCTCTGGAAATGCGCTGTAAAGTTTGCCAAAATGTTGGAATATTCACATTATTATTACTTTTATTATTATTTTAAATCAGTCTTTTCACGAATCAAAAAATCAATACGTGTCTTTTCAGAACTTTTCCGCGGTATCGCGAATTGAAAATAAGTTTTTGCGTTTTTTCGACGTATTCTCTTACACATCCTACAATTAACTTAAAAAGAAGTTTTCAAGAAATTAGTGGGATTATTTTAAAATCAGCTAATTTTACAAGCTGTATCCAAATTGAAACTTAGCACTCGATTGTTGAAATAGTAGAGAATTACTATCTTACTTCTATTAGTGTATGATTTCTTCCGAATATCATCATTTTATCCATTTAATATGTTTCAACATTGCTAGTCAAATATTTCAATAATATAAACAAAAGATATCTAAAAATATGCTTTGCTATGCACCATAGATGGCCCCTTGAACCTTCCTTTTGATATTGTTTAAGCATACTTCGTAAACTGCTTGGAAGAAAAATTCTAAATTGAGAATTTGCATAAAACACGATATAATAATTATCAAAAACACTGTTGAATGCAATTAATATTTTTTCGATCATTAATTTCAAAATTTCATGTTTATAATTTTTTGAATTACAAATTCAATGAATTTATGTTTGCAATTTTAATTATTATAGCCTCAGAAATCAATATCACATTAGAAATATAATTTCTGGAGATATTACTAAAAGTGTAAAGATGTAAATTAACGTTTAAAACTCTAAATGTTTAATGTTTATAATTTAAAGAATATATTATCCTAAAGACTTCACATTTCGTTTCTAGGCATTGTTTGAACCAAAGATTTAAAATATATTGTCAAAATTGGGTATTGCCAGTGTAAAAAAGAAAAAAAAAAGTTTTTTTTTTATTGTAGTCAGATTTTCATTTCTAGATGACCTATGAAACGAAATTTATTTACATGATTTAAAAGTAGATTTTATTTCCAATCATTTTGTAGCAGTATTTTTTTTCTATTATAAATGGTTGCAAAGCTTGTAGTACACGGAAGGTGGACGGGGGTATTTTATTTTTCATGACTGTACGTGGTTTCCACATTGAAAAATCATTTTCTTTTGATTGAATAGCTTACATACAGGAATGAATTAAAGAAATCAAACAAATTTTCACCTGTGGGGACGATTTCCTAAAAATATGTTTTGATGTGTTTCAGAAATTGACATTTTATTTAGATTCTTTTATCGCTTTTAAAAGAATGTTGGAAGATTTCATAAATATGAGTGATGCAGACCTCAACTTTAATGAATTTTGTTTCTTCATTATTATACATTATAGCAATTTGGAATTTAGGGACGCTTTACTTTTAGGAAGAATTAAACATAAAATAGTACTAAATTGTATAGTTGTTCATGTATGTTAAAAATAGAAAAAAAAGTATGTTTTCTTTTTCATTCGTAAGTAATTTTATATCACATGCTTCATGAAGTTATGGCATTTTGTTTTACAAAATTAGATCATTATTAGGTTTGATTTATGTAAATTAAGTACACGACTTCTTCAAAAGCATAGTTGAAACGAAAGTTTTAAAGTTATTTAAAAATTCATTGCATTTTAAAAATACAAAATAATTAATGATAATTAAAAGCTTAAGTTAAATTTATAAAATGTGTGATGAATTGTCTGATAAAATTCAATTATTCTTTATTTATAAAAAAAAAAAAAAAATATGTCACATAATTTTCAGAGGATGTCCCATAAATTTGTTTCTTAGATTCTTTCTTACACTCTGAAAAATATCCATAAATATGAGTTTTTTCTAAGATTTTTCCTCGTGAATTTGAATTTCCCTCATAATGCTGAAACTTCATCAATCTATCTAAAAAATGAAGTGCAATTGTTTTTTCATCAGTGTTCAGGCATGTGCCAGTGTAGTGCCAGCATTTAAGCCGAATTTTCGTGTATGCCTATTTACCCCCAAATTATCGACATCTCACAAATTTAAAAACAAGATATTTGAAATCCCTCAACAAAAAGACATAAATTTCGCCAAATAGCAAAAAAACCTCTTCAAATCCCAGTGGTTTTCTGGGAATTGTGCAACGGTTTGTGCATTGTTTTAGTTTTAGAATTTTTGTGTATGTTCTTTATTCTCTAAAACACTAACATCTCACGAATTTAAGCTAAACGATTTAAGCTCAAATTGTTTAAAATCTTCCAGTTAAAAGACGAAAATTTCGTCAAATATCATTAGAAAAATCATGGGACTGTTTAGGAAATTCTGTTGGCAATATTTTTTATGCTTTTTCATGATGCATTTTTGAAAGTTCACCTTTTTAATGCTCACAATTGTTCATAAAATTTATATCGATATTGTTAAGTGACCATGCGCTATTTAATGAAAATAGAAACAAAATTGGCATGCGTTTTTTTTCATTCAAGAATTAGATTTGCTATGCAATGTGAATTGGTTAAGTACATAGGCAGATATGGAGCTGTCATATTTTGTGAAACAGTGTATCTTAGTATATACTATTACACGCATGGCAATTCTATAATGCTTAAGGGGTCTAGTACCTTTTAAACTTGTTGAAAATCAGAAAAAAAATTGAAAGTTTGAATTAATGTAACTCCCTTATTTTTTATGTATAAACATAAAAGTTTTGATTTTGATTAAACAGATTATGTTTTTTAATACAGTATCCTAGATACTAACTAGTCTTTTGCAGAATTTGTGTACTGTTGAACTTAAAGCATCTCTTTATTTCACTTCGTAAGTCATTGCGCACATGATATCATGAGAACGTGTGTATGGATTTTTCTGAAACTTAATGTATATAATATATATATATATGTATTTTTGAAATAACATACTCTTAGATCAAATTATTTCATTAACTATAAAAAATCAGTATTTTTGTTTAAAAAAATATTTTTAAATCGATATAACTAACTAAAATTTTTACCACTCTAAATACTTAAAAGTAGATCATTTTAAACACACATATCTGTTTAATAGCTACAATTAATATCATAATAATCCATACATACGTTCTCAAGATATCGTACGCGCAATGACTTACAGAGTGAAAAAAAGACATTTTTTAATTTCAGCAATACACAAATTCTGTAAAAAACTAGTCAGTATCTTGTGGTATTATATTAAAAAGCATAATCTGTTTAATCAAAAGCCAAAATTTCATGTCTATACGTAAAAAAAATAATGGAGATGCGTAATTTAAACCTTCAATGATTTTGTTGATTTTTAACGAGTTTAAAAGGTACAAGACCCTTTAATGTACCTCATTAGTTACCTTATTATGTTTTTAGGTATTTGATACATAGATACACATCAGAAGGGGACATAGCTCTGCTTTATCATTTTCATTGCAAATATAAAATGGAGAGTTTCGATTTATCAGATTTTAGACTCCTTTAAGGTAGTCATACACATACGGAAGTGATTTTTTTTGTTATTCCATTTTTATAATGACATAACTTTAAAACTTTGAAAAGAATATAAAATGTTTAGCAATTACCTCAAATTAATTTTTGTTAGAGAAAAATAGTGAAAATTACGTCAAAATTTGAAATTTTTTTTTCAAAACGTAATAGCTCAAAAGTAAAATAATGTATTGACATTTTGTAAATTACATAATAAACAGAATAACTTTCTCTAAGAATTAGACTACACCCATTATAATTACATATCTGTGTATAATTGTATATTACATGATATGGGAGTTATAATTTTGGGAAGTATGGGAAGTATTAATGTAATGAAAAAATTAAAAAAATTGTCTCACGTTTGTCTCATATTCAAATCTATAACTATTAAAGATATTATCATGGGTGTAGTCTATTCACTCAAAAGACGCTTGTAAAAGAAGTACAGAAAATTTCCTGGCATTTTATGCATAGTTTTAGAATGTTTTGAGTATAGTTAGTATCTAAAAAGTTAATCTTGAGAAAAAGCTAAAAATAACTTTAAAACACAATTCAAAAGCTGTTAACAGATGTAATTTTAAACGGCTGTAACTCGAGTTTTATATTGGATACCGATAAAATTTAAGCAGATTTCGATAGATAAAACATTCAGTTTTAATATTATTGCAAAAATGAAAAATCGACATTTTGATGTAAATTACGTTTTAAAGGTGTTCGAATACCTTAAAAAGAGATGTGTGAATTCTACAATGTGAATATGTTGCAAGGATGCTATAAATTCACCCTTAATTATATCATAATTCAAGTTGTTGGATGTGTCAGTAAACATCATAACAATTCATTAGCTTCACAGTGTATAAGTGTCATACAGTGCCAGCAAAAATAAAATAATATAAAAAAATAAAAAATAACTCAAAAAGAGTAAGCTTAAAATCTGTTGTTCCGAAAATGAAGCAAAAAGATGAGGAACTGTATCAATATTCCGTTGATTAATGTCAATGTAACATACACTGTTAAAATTTTGAAACTTTTGCTGCATTCTCACTCCACTCCTTTTAAAGAAGATTTCTACTTTGACCAAGAAGAATAATCCATAATACAGTTAAGTAATCGTGTTTTATAATAGCGGTGGGTGACGTTGCAGCAAAAGTTTCAGATTTTTAACAGTGTACACACAATATTGCACTTACTACTGTGTGAATATGTTTCTCATCTTTTTGCTACCTTTTGGGAATAACGGATTTTGAACTTATTCTACCCACGATATTTTTCAGAACTTTCAAGCTACGATTTTGAGACTTTCTCAAAAGTTTCTTTATACATTTAGCTAACATATTATGCGAATTATATTTTGATTGTGTTCAGGCATACGCAATGACACATTATTTACTAAACCTGATGATTCTTCATACAGTTATTATTATTTTTAATTCTGATTGTAGGGTATTATGAATTTTGTTATTTTTCATATTTTTTGAAAAGAACATTGTTTTTCATTCAGAACTCTGGAAATTATAAGCAAAATAACTTGGCAAATTTTGAGACCGTTTTTATAAAAACCTTAATTTCTCAACAGGTATACATGCTATTTTCATAAAAATGAACACAGTGTATTACAGGAAGCCACTTGATCATAATCTGTAGTTTAAATGCTTTTACTACAGTAGTTTTTACAGGGTTATCCAAAAAATCCTCGTTCTTTTTCAATATGTTAGCGGTCCCCTATAGGATTTTAGAAAAGACTCTTCGCAAAAATATATGACATGTACTATTTTGTTTACATACCAGGAGTTTCAGAATAATTACTCATGTATATTTCTAGATATTCAACAAAACCAACAAAAACGTCTAAAATCGTGATTGTCAAGATTTTTTTTTTTTTTTTTTTTTTTTTTTTTTTTTTTTTTTGCTGGCATTGTACGTAGTGAAGCGCAATCTAATGTCATTTAGAAACTTTTTTTCACCTTTCCGCGCATGCTTATGATAAAAATGTAACATCTATATGTGAATTCAAAATGCTTCCAATTAGTGGATGTATAGTATATATCCTGTGGTTAAAATTTCTTAAGAGGATTTTATACAGCTCTAAAAAATAAGTTTTTTTTTATTATGTAGCTCTCTCCTTTAAATAAATAAAGACTAGCCTTATTAAAGTAATTGTTTTTACTGCTGGTGTAAATATAACATTCCTTATCATTTCTTCGAAAATAAAAAACTGATTTTTATGCAAGAACAAAATTAAGAAAATAATTTAGAAAATATAATTTTTTACATTTTATTACATAATGATTCACTATTCTGAATATCATCAACTCTTTAACATACATTATTATCTGATAGAATTTGTTAAATAATTTTTTTTAGAATAATCTCAGTTAAAACACAATAGATATTGAAAAGAATATACTTGATATTGCATTGAGATTGAAAAAATTACTTTTACAAACAAAGACTAAAACGTTCTTTTAAGAATTTTCAGAACGACCAATTCTAGGAATCAACGCAGCTCTTCGACCAATTCTGGGAATGAAGGAAGATCTGCTTCGCAACCGAAAGCGGGGATCAGTACGACCAATTCTAGGAACCAATGCTCTTCCAATTCTTGGTGTGAATGCAGCAGCTCTCCCTATTCTAGGAGTAAATGCGGCAGCTCTTCCGATTCTAGGAGTAAATGCTGCAGTTCTTCCGATTCTTGGAGTAAACGCTGCAGCTCTTCCTATTCTTGGAGTAAACGCAGCAGCTCTTCCTATTCTCGGGGTAAATGCTGCAGCTCTCTTGTCGTCTATATAATCTTCAAAAAATTCTGATCTTTTCTTACCAATTCTAGGAGCAAAAGCAGTTTTACTCATCGTACCTCTTTTCTCCTCAGTGAACAGATAGTCCGTTTCGGATTCATCTAAATTATCTAATACAGATTTGTCATTATCAGATAGTGAAATATTTTTTTCGTCATCTTCAGCATGTTGATTATTCTCTTTCTCATCAATCGAAATGGATCGCTTTTTGCGGCCAATGCGTGGTATAAATTTCACTTGTCCTCTTTTCTTAATAACTGGTTGAGTACTTCTTAAAACATCAGCAACGGTATCTTCTGTCTCTGGCGATGTATAGTCCACATTCAGAAAGATATCATAGTCTTCGGGATCGAAGACCAGCCTACCAGCTCTAGGGTAAGGAATTAGAGTTTTTGTCATTTCCCAAAGTCTCCGATCAAGACGAGGATAAGCCAATAAGCTCGCAGCTAGGTTGTCATCAAGAGCTGTCAAGATTCTTGCCCTACCTAGGCGTGACAGAGGTATAAGACCCTGGCGCTTCTCACCGTCGTACACTTGAATACCTAAAAAAAGAGAGAGCAACATTAAAACACCAAATATAATTTACAAAGCCTGATTTAAAACACTGTAGATATAGTTCCTTTTATCAGTGACACAAGACGACACCTTTTGGGAGTATTGTATATTATATCAATGTCTGTATTTTTAAGTAATTTACTGCTCTTATTTCTAATATCAAGTTTCATTATATTAAATAGCAGAACATTCTACACCTGAATAGGGTGAATAGTTTTATTCAAAATATTACTTATAATATACATAAAAAAGTAAAAACTCTAGGAAAACTTTTGATAGTATAAATTTAAAGACGTCAAAAAGGTTAGAATATATTAACATTATGCAGATTAATTTTGGTAGTTTTTAGCATACAGTCCTCAATGCAAAAAATAATGGAAACTTGCTTAATTGGTATAGGGGAGCAATGATTCAAATAAAAAAGTTCATTGACCTATAGGAAAAGACAAAATTTGGATACCAGCCAATAAGAGAATAGTATAGGTATTTCAACCAAAAGTGTGAAAATGCTGATTGTAATTAAGAGAAAAAATATTTTATGTAATAATTACAACAATCTGATAAAAAAGGTAAATAGCAAACTCACAATTAACAATATTTTCAAAATCTTTATCGATATGAAATACTTCAAGAAAGTGAAATCAAAAGAGTGGTTCACCTCCAAGCAATGTCTAGTAATTGAAGATTTATCGGTTTTCTTTTTTTGAATACATTATTACATTATTAGCATTTTTAATACGAAATTTTTAACCTCATATTGTCATATTTAATATAGAAAGACGGCATTGGCAATTGAGATTAAAAATACCCCATGAGTTAGATAACTCAAAATGATCTTTGAGTTTGGTAAGAGTACGTTTATCAGAAAGGTTAAAAATTAGTTTGAAATAATGATGTCTATAAAATTTGGGAATACGAAATCTGCATTTAACAAATAAAGGTAACACAATGTTGCCACTAGAAAGAGAAGAGGACTGATTTCAGTTAGAAGAACGAGGAATCTATAATTTTTGTAAATCGGTGTTAATAGTAGAAATTTAATAGAAGCGATTGTAATCTCTGTCAATCACAATGGCTTTTAGATATTTAATTTCACTATTAAGTGAGTGATAGTCATAACCAACATGTATGACATGATTTATAAAAGTAACAAAGGCAGCAATTTTCACTCTGGGAGAATGACGATAACAAACATAGGAGACAGAGAAACTCCAAAAATTTCGTGATAGCCTGGTGTAGAGAAACCATCGACAGTAAAAGTGACAAGGGTACCCAGAAACGGAAGATAACATTTATTTACTGTTTCATAAGTGAATTGTACATGGCTTTCGATTGAATTCAAAATGTTTACGTTATTCGAATAGCGTGAAGAGAAATGTCAAATAAAGCAAAAGTGTCATCAACTTTTGCACGTTCAGAACGGAAAAGAGAATTTATTAAAGAATGAGCATTCAAAATACCGCATATAGATGTCCGCGAGAGCAAGTGACAGGGGAGGGGGCTCATGCCTAAGCCGTCAGATTTTGTGTAGTGATTATCTTGAAATAAAAATGTAGGTTGTATGAGACAAGTATGAATAAGTTCAATAGCTCCAAAATTTCGAAAAATGAATTTATAAATCCACTTTCATACACGGATTAGAATCTCTTGGAGTATTTCATATCCATAAAAATTTTGACAATAGTGTAAATTTTGAAATCGCTATTCTTTTTTTTTATTAGATTGTTCGAACCTAAATAAATATTTACCTAAAATCCTCTTTTCCTTAACTTCTACCAGCATTCACTTCTAGTTGCATTACCTATGCCAATCTCATAGTGACTGGCACCCATATTCTGCTCTTTTCCTATTCGTCATTGAACTTCTTACTTGAATCCGCTACGCTACTATATAATTAATCAAATTTTCGTTATTCATTAAACTGAGAACGGAATGCTGAAGGCTATCGAAATTAGTCTGCTCAAAATGTACATATTCTTGCATTTTTCACATTGTTTTTAAATTTGTATTATACTGCTGCAAGTGGACTCTTAATAATCATTCTTTTTATATTAAGAGGCAATAACTACGAAAAGGCAATCACGTGTCAGTGTTAGCTTCGATGCCAAAATTTTTCAGCGGTGTAAAGAAATAAGTTAGAAAAATGCTTCCTTAGATTAATGTTAATAATTGCACTGTAATAAACCATATCTACAGGATTCGAAATCAGATTTAATGCAGATGAACATAAAGTATAATTGTAGCTTCAAATTCTCTCGAAGGCAAATATGTACATGAACATACATTATATAAAGTTGCTATTAAGCAGGACAAAATAATACATTTATAGAAATTTTTTATCATTCATGTCATGCGTCATCATGTCATTAGGCAAATACATGTATTTCATGCAACATTTACAAGCTGTTATTGAGGACATTCCTTAAACATACATGATGCAGACGATATGCATCCATCGAGACGTGCATTTTTGTGTCTTTAAGCAACTGAAAGTTGTTTCTTTTGACACGATTCTCCTTTGGAAACAAAATATAATAACATTTAATTTATTTTAAAGTATTTTTTATATCATATTGAAAAACGTCATATTCCCATGCTATAACTATCATAAAGACGTGCCCATTGCAAGTTTATAATAGCTCAGTATTACACATTTGCTTAATTAACATTATACAAGTTATGAAAAAATATTGTGAAAATTTCAGAAATATGATTTTTTGTGTTTTCAATTCTTTCATTTAAATAATATGTTGAAAATATTTTTTTTCAAAAAGCAGTTAAGCTATGACAATGATTTTCAAAAAAGTAATTCATTAAATGTTATTAAATATCGTTTCCAAATACACTTGCTGCAAAACACGCAAAGCATTTAGGATTCTTTAAAACTTTTGGACCTGAATTCATTTCTTCTAATGATGAAAAACTTTCTTCTTTGGTTGGAATATTCAAAATATCAATTTTACTAACATCGATTTCACGCCCTTTATCTGTTGGTTCTGCTTGAAAAAAATGTGAAATTGCATGATTTCCTCCTGCAGAAAATAGCCGGATTAAAGGGACTTTCAGAAGACCTGCAGTGTTTTCACCAGCTCTATTGCTAACGCCATTATCAGTTAAGTCCTTGATGGTTTCAGAAGATAGGCTATCCTTCATTTTATTCGCTAAATATCTAGGATTTAGATTGCCTTTATCTGCAAGACTTTGCATTTCAGAGAGAATCTCAACTAGTTCTTCACTCGTATCAATCTGGCGACCCAGTCTCGGTTGAGGAATCATGTTTTGCCGTTTTCCGTGATGCGTATGGCGACGTCCAACTCTGGGCAACGGGACCATATAGCCTCTTGGCATTGATGTCATCAGAATATTCCAAATTCCATCCTCAATTTTCTCATAAAATGGTGGTTTGAATGGTGAATTTTCATCTTCATTGTTGTCAAAACCTAACGATATACATTTATATGTGATATGAGAGGAATAAAAAACACTGAATAAGGAAAATTGGCAATAAAACATTAATAGACAATATGCATTCAATCAATTTTTGTTGTTTTAGTGAATTGTATTAATGAGGTTCGCTTGATGAATAAAAATATTAAACTGAACTTTATTTTACACACATTTAATAAAGCATAAAGCAAACTTCATTTAATTGAAAACTTACTTTTATTCAAATTTTCAGGATTTTTCACGTTGAACATTTTAGAAATACGCACAAATTGTACGTTTTTAATGTACCAAGAGATAAAAAACATTGATTATGCAAAGATAATTTTTTATAGAAATAAAAAAACACTGTCAATAAAAAAATTCTCAAAAGAATTATCGTACAAACAGTATGAGATTCAATTGATAAATTATTAAGATGATTAAGTAGTAACAGGATTTTTATTTTACACAGATAGCAAATATTTAACTCCTTGAGGGCGAGCGACCATTATACGTGCCCCAAAAGGTGCTCAGAATCTTTGATTATTCCCACCACTGAAATTCTGTTGTAAATTTTGTCTTATTCAATCCGAGAATTTTCCCGATTCAATTAGGGAAAAATTTCTGTTTTTAAACACCGGTGATAAAAGATTAGAAAATTCTACAAAAGACGCTCATCCCGAAGGGGTTAATAATGCATGGAACAAACTTTATTTAATTTAAATCTTTCTTTTATTCAAATTTTCAATAATTTTTGTTGAAGATGTCGTACACACGCTGAACATTTTACAAATAAACACAGATAGTGCATTTTCCATATACCAAGCTATTAAGACTTTTAATTATGTATATTTCATTTTTTAAACAGAAAAATAAACACTTTGTGAGTAAAAAATTGTCAAAAGAAATATCGTACACCCGAGTACATATTCCGATAAAAATATACTTTATAGTTTTCAATGTAATTATGAATATGTGTATACCGGATAATCCAAAAGCGATAAAAAAATAAAAATTTATAATTCAAGAACTAAATAAATTAGGGTGACGCTATATGCTTAGGAAGGATGAAAAATAAGTGGAGTATTTTTGTCTAGAAGTCAATTACTGCAAGATAAATTTTCTTCTTTCTTTTTTTTTGTGTGTGTGCGTATGTGTGTGTGTGTGTGTGTGTTAGTAGATGGCATTATCGATTTTCAAATAAGATATCCGAAGATGTAAAAAGAGCAATTTCGCTGATAAACTAATTATGGAAGAAGGCATCTGTCAGGTTCCTAGAAGACATCTGCCCTGAATTAGAAAGGAATAACATTTCCTTATCTGAATATTTTATGTATTGTGGGTTGTGTATCCGTGAAGCTCGAAATACCTTTCTTTCTTTTCTATAATAACGAATGACAGATGTTGACACAGGTGTGCAGATGACGCACTCGTTGATGAATGAAAGTGATGGCCGCGGGGCGTGCCTCAGCTGTCATCTAGCTATTGGAGTGATGTGTAAACAGTAGATGTCATGACTCAAGGTTGGTATGCGGAATTGAACCAATGGAGGAACTCTAAGAGGCCCTGCTGGGGGAAGGAAGATCTCTGACAAGGTCAACTCTGGACTGAGAGGTGGGAGACAGTTCTCGCTTGGCGTTGAGACCGATAGGTCGCTCAGGATTTGTGGTCCTGTTGGATAGTGTATATTTTGAGCGTGGGACAAGGCGTCCCGGTGGATAGTGTTATAGGCCGAGAAGTGAGGCCTAGTACCCTTGTGTATTGAGATTCTGCAGTAATCTCTGATAAAGCGTATCGAACGTGCGTTGAGTGTGAGGAAGAAAGTGTAAGTTGAACGGTACACAACCAACGTTTATTGTAGTTAATTTAATGTTGAACCGGATCATCTATATCCGAGTTGTAATTGTAAATAGTTGTAAATATTGTTTCTTGTGTACATATCTATATCTTAAATAAACTGTTAGTTCAGTTCCTTAACAGCGTCAGTGTTATTTTACCCAATCCTCACAGCAGGTGACCGATATCACCCATTAATATCGGTGGTGGCAGCTAAAACTACCTAGGACATTCTTCAAAGTTTTGTGGACTGAGAGGAGCGTCCGTCAAATTGTTGGCAGCGGTGGGATAGAATCGCCTGAAACCAGTGACCAGCGAGCCGTGTTGCAGTCTGTTAATGCCAGAGTATCCAGTGGAATTCTTGTGTGGTCGTGCCATATCGTCGAGTATGTGCTAAAGCATCGTGCCGGATCGTCGATTGTATGCTAAAGTGTCGTGCCGTATCGTCGAATGTGTGTAAAGTGTCGTGCCGTAGCGTTGAATGTGTGTAAAGTGTTGTGCCGTATCGTCGAGTATGTGCTAAAGTATCGTGCCGGATCGTCGAGTGTGTGATAAAGTATCGTGCCATATCGTCTAGTGTGGACTAAAATGTTGTGCGTATCTTTATTAGAAAGAACTAAACTGAACTGTGTTGTGCCTGATTATCGCTACATCGTGGAGCTATCTGTGAATAGAAGAGTACCCCACCAAATAAAGTATAAGGTAAGGTGTTTTGATCATTCATTTCTTCTGACATCTCGAACCAAATTGTATTGTTGTATAATTAATAGTAATTTAAGTAAATTGTCTATGTAATTTATGTGCAATGAAATAATTGTGTTCAGATAGGTGTAAAGAATTAGTAACCATATTGCTATTGTTTTAAAGAAAGGTCATAATAATTTGAGATGATAATGATATGCTATTTATAATGATATTAGTGAACTAAATTAATGCATTAAATCTAAATTATTGTTAAAGTAATTGTTAAATGAAGCAATACTGTTTAAATTTTAAGAGTTGCATTATCAAAATTCTAAGCAAATGAAAATTTTAATAGGCCAATACTAGTGAGGAAAAAAAAAAGGCTCAAAAGAGAGCCATAGAAAAAAAAAAGGCCCAAAAGAGAGCCATAGTGGAAAAAAAAAAGGCTCAAAAGAGAGCCATAGTGAGTAAAAATAAAAGTAAAGATTTTCAGTATATTTGTTTTAAGTGTAAGAACCAGTATTGAGTTCGGAAATATTTTATGAGGATAATTGTAGAAATTTATGTATGCATGTGTTTCAATTTTTCTTTATGTGGATTTTTTGATTGACATCAATACTTCTATTCAATTTCAACGTATCAGTATTATTATATAAGTTGTATGTTGTTATCTAAGTGTATATATTGGAATCTATATTGCATAGCAGTCAAATCGAATTATTGTTTTACTTTTTTGTTTTATTGGGAGTAAATTGTGTGATATCAATGGTTGAGAAAAATTAGAGTATTCAGTAGGTTAATTAGAAATGAAATGCATGGATTATCTGAAATGGTATTAATTAGTATAATAAGTGGAGAAATATCTGTACTAAGTTAGAAATTTCGGAAATATTAAGTTGGTAGGTTTAACTATTCTTGTGGGGTGGTAATAACAATCGGTGAAGGTATGGCTTTCTTATTAAAACTAAAAAAGGTTGATCTTCAGGGGATAGCCGAAGAATTGGGTGTTGAATTCACGGAAGATGATACCAGAATTCAGCTTAAGAAAAAGATAATGGACAGTGATGAGTATGACGAGGGGGTTATTAAGGAATTATCTGACGCTATTGTTGCAGAACGATTAGAACAAGAAAAATTAGAACGCGAAAAGTTAGAAAAACAGGAAAGGTTAGAGCGTGAAGAAAAACAGGAAAAATTAGAGCAGGAAAAGTTAGAAATGGAAAAATTAAGAATGGAACATGAATTAGAAATGGAGAAACTAAGGGTGCAAGGATCGGCAAATAATTTCAATGGGTCTAGGGAATCTAATAATGAAAGTAACATAGAAAAATTGATCAAAAGTGTTAAAACTCTATCTATCAAAGTACCAGAAGGGACTGAGGGATGGAATTTATTTTTTAACAGCTTAGAAAGGGCATTCAAAACTAAAAATGTACCGGAAAACCAGCAGGCCGAAATTCTACTAAATATGTTAGGATATAAGGCGGATAATTTGTTAATTTATACCACTACGGAACAAATGGAGAATTATGAGGAGTTAAAGGAATTAGTTCTAAGGGAACATGAGCCGACCCCGAAGGCATGTTTAGAAAATTTCCGGAAAGCTAGGAGAAATCCGAACGAAACCCATGTATTATTTGTATCGCGTTTAATAGCTACGTGGGAAAATTATTGTAAAATTAGAGGTGCGGACACTTATGAAAAGGTCAACCAGTTAATAGTTACTGATAAGCTAATGAGTACGCTAGATGAGGATACTGCAGCATATATTAGTTTAACTCACCAGGGTAAATGGTTAGAAGCTCCTAAAATTGCTAAAGAGTGTGATAATTATTTTGATGCTAAACATAAGTCTTATGCGGTTACGCATAAAAGCTTTAAAGGTAAAGATAAGTACGTAAACAATGAAAAAATGAGACCGAGGGAGGATAATAAATTTAGTGGTAGTTGGAGGCAAAATGGTAGTAATGAGTGTAATTCTTTTCCGGATAGGAAAACAGAGTTTAAGAAGAATTATGCTTCAGGGCCTAAATGTTTTAAGTGTGGTTTGAGAGGTCATTACCAACGTTTTTGTAATAAAGTGGGTAATGAGGGAACTAATAATGGCAATAAAGGGCGAGACCAGAAAGCAGGTGTTCATAAGATTATGGTGAAAGAAAATCAAGAGTTACCTAATGGGGCTATTGTGGCTAGAATATCGGCAAAGGCCGAGCAGAAAACTAATGTTATTGGTGAGAAATTAAATAAACTTGAGAAAATCGAAGTCAGTGTTAATGGGCAAAAAGCAAAGGGATTGGTTGATTCTGGATGTGAGATTAGTGTTGTTCATAAAGATTTAGTACCGGAAGAGAAATTAAAGGGAGCGGGTAGTATTTATTTACAAGGGTTATTTGGTGAAGCTGTTAAATCACCGTTAGTTAAACTACCGCTAGCTATTCCGCAATTCGGGCAAACTAATATTATTCATCAGGAAGTACTTTGCGCAGTAACTGATAATATTAATGAGCAAGTAATTTTACATCCCGAAGTGATTAATGAGTTGTCAGGTGTCAATCTTGAGGAGCCATTGATAGAGTCCGAAGAATTAAAAAGTTCCGAAATTATTATTGATAACTCGAATGAAAAGGAAGATGTAAGTAACGATAGCTGTAATGTTTACGTAATAGACGCGAGATCGCAAAATGTACAAAGTCAGGATCCAGAAAAAACTGAAACGGAGGAAAATAAGGAATCTATTGTTAGTAACTCAGATATGTTTAAGAAATCCCAGTTGGAATGTAAAGAATTAGAGAAAGCTTGGGAATTAGCTAAAAAGGAAAAAGGGGATTATTATATTGTAAACGGATTATTGTATCATAAAGAGAAATTGTTAGGCGAAACTATAGCGCAATTAGTAGTACCCAAGGTAAGAAGGGAAGAAATCTTAAAATTAGCGCATTCATCGGTATTTGGAGGGCATCATGCAGCCAAGAAAACGTTGCAGAGAATAAGGTATTCTTTTTATTGGGAGGGAATGGCAAAAGAAGCTAAACAGTTTTGTGAATCATGTTTAGAGTGCCAATTGACTAGAGGGGTTAAAGTAAATGATAGAGCTCCTATTTCCCCAGTGTCGCGGCCGGAACTTCCATTTCAGGTTGTTAATGTTGATTTAATTGGGCCTATTGATCCTAAAAGTTCACAAGGGCATCGGTATATACTGACTTTAATTGATCAGCATACCAGATGGGCGGATGCGATCCCTCTAAAAAGTTTAACTGCTAAAACCGCGTGTGAGGCGTTACTTCAAATATTTATGAGAACAGGAATTCCTAATGTAATTGCCTGCGACAATGGAACCAATTTTACTGCCGACTTAACGAAAGAATTTGAGAAAAGGTTAGGTGCTAGTCCAAGATTTTCGACTCCACAGTATCCACAGTCCAACGGACTTGTGGAACGATTTAATCAGACTCTTAAACGTATGCTACATCATACGATTAGGGAAGAGGAAAAAAAATGGCATGAACAAATACCATTTATATTATGGGCGTATAGGGAAGTCCCAAATTCTACGACGGGAATCGCACCTTTCCAGTTATTATATGGTAGAGCGCCGGAGGATCCGTTATCGATTCTTAAGTCGTCATGGGCAGGAGAAAATAAGGGAGCGCAGTTAGATACTACGCCGATTCATGAGTACTTGGATAAACTTAAGAACCGCTTAGAAAGAGCCGCAAATGAGGCAAAATTGTCGTCTGAGGTTCAACAAAATAGAATGGCGTATCATTATAATTTAAGGTCAAAAGAAAAAACGTTTGAGGTAGGCGATAAAGTTATACTGTTAATCCCCGATTCGACTAATAAGTTATATTCTAGGTGGCAAGGGCCGGCAACTATTGTAGAAAAACGAAACCAGCATTCGTTTATTGTTGAGTTAGCCGACGGGAGTAGGAAGCATGTGCACCAAAATAAGATAAGAGAATTTATCGCTAAATGTAATATAGTTAATATTGTTTTCGAAGGTGATGAGGAATTTGGAGAAGTTGGGGAAATTCCTATTTTGAACCGGGATCAAGAGATAGAACGGGATATTGAGAGGTTTGAAATAAAAGGGCTATCTAATAGTCAAGTCAAAGATTTAAAGTCCATTTTGAGGGAAAATAAAGAAGTGTTTATGGGTCCTGTACGACCAGCGGAAGTAGGGGAACATCGTATTGAACTGAAACCGGGTGTAGAAAGGAAAAAACCAAAGTTATATAGCGTGCCGGTAGCTTATAAAGAGGAAGTGGATAGGCAGATTCAGGAGTTATTAGAATTAAATCTAATCGAACCGTCGAATGCTGAAATTAGCCATCCAATTGTTTGCGTTGCGAAAAAAGATGCAACTGTCAGAATGTGTATTGATTACAGAGCTTTAAATTCTGTAACGCAGGTTCCCACCTTCCCGATGAAAGATTCCCAAGAAATTATGTATACCGCAGGGGCGGCTAAATATTTATCTTCAATAGATTTATTGAGGGGTTATTGGCAAATTAAAATGGCTGAGGATTGTAAACCTTTGACAGCTTTTACGACGCATAACGGAACTTATCAGTGGCGTACAATGCCTTTTGGATTATCAGGGGCTGCTGCTACGTTTCAAAAAGACATGAATGAGGTTCTCCAAGGTCATCGGAGGTATGCAGAAGCATATATATATGATGTAATCATTTTCTCCGATACCTGGGAAGAGCATTGTGAGCATGTCAGGGCTGTCATTGAAGAGTTGAAAAATAGAAATTTTACGATTAGACTAGACAAATGTAAATTTGGAGAGAAATTGACTAAGTTTTTAGGTCATGTTATTGGGGGTGGAACTCATGCACCTGATGAGGAGAAAATCGGAGCAATAAGGGACTTAAAGAGACCAAAGACTAAAAAGGAAGTTAGATCAGTTTTGGGATTAATGGGATTCTACCGATCTTATATTCCAAATTATGCTGAGATAGCTATACCTTTAACCGAATTAACCAAAGGAAATGTCAAAAATACTGTACCATGGGATGAAAGGGCAGAAAAAGCATTTAATACTCTTAAAGATGAGTTGTGTAAAGTGACGAGTTTGGCTACACCTATCGTAGGCCGGGAATATCAGCTTCACGCCGATGCTTCCGACCTTGCAGTAGGATGTTGTCTTACTCAAAAAGATGAAAAAGGTCAGTTTAAACCTATAGCTTTTGCCAGTCAGAAATTGTCAGGGGCTCAGCGTGCTTGGCCGAGTATAGAGAAAGAGGCTTGGAGTGTTCTCTTCGGGTTGCGGAAGTTTGAAAAGTGGACTTATGGATCTCAAATACCGATCATAATCCGTTAAAATTTCTCACGGAAACAACCCCAAGGTCGCCCAAACTCACTAGGTGGGCTCTAGCCTTACAACGCTGGAACCTGAGCATTTCTCATCGTCCCGGAGTTCAACATTTGAATGCTGATGCAATTTCGAGGCTACAGAGAAAGAGCTAGGAAGAACAACCAGTTACTAGCCCATCAGTATCAATGTCAAAATAGTAGACAACCTTAACGGATGTCATCACATGTGTAATTTTTTTTGTGTGTGTGTAAATATTTTTTTTTAAGTTTTGTGTTTATAATAGTAAATGAGCATGTGTATTGTTTATGCAATAGTAGTATTAGTATAAGGTTCAGTAGAGATGTCAGTAGAGAATGTTCAGACACCTGAAAATGCCTATGTAATATTTAGAATGAAGAAATCTGCAAAGAGACTATTGAACTCTTCCGTAATATTATTATATGTTTGGGGAAAATTAGCCCCTAAGAGGCATATTTTCCGCTAAGGTGGGGGGTGTCAGGTTCCTAGAAGACATCTGCCCTGAATTAGAAAGGAATAACATTTCCTTATCTGAATATTTTATGTATTGTGGGTTGTGTATCCGTGAAGCTCGAAATACCTTTCTTTCTTTTCTATAATAACGAATGACAGATGTTGACACAGGTGTGCAGATGACGCACTGGGCATGGCTCAGCTGTCATCTAGCTATTGGAGTGATGTGTAAACAGTAGATGTCATGACTCAAGGTTGGTATGCGGAATTGAACCAATGGAGGAACTCTAAGAGGCCCTGCTGGGGGAAGGAAGATCTCTGACAAGGTCAACTCTGGACTGAGAGGTGGGAGACAGTTCTCGCTTGGCGTTGAGACCGATAGGTCGCTCAGGATTTGTGGTCCTGTTGGATAGTGTATATTTTGAGCGTGGGACAAGGCGTCCCGGTGGATAGTGTTATAGGCCGAGAAGTGAGGCCTAGTACCCTTGTGTATTGAGATTCTGCAGTAATCTCTGATAAAGCGTATCGAACGTGCGTTGAGTGTGAGGAAGAAAGTGTAAGTTGAACGGTACACAACCAACGTTTATTGTAGTTAATTTAATGTTGAACCGGATCATCTATATCCGAGTTGTAATTGTAAATAGTTGTAAATATTGTTTCTTGTGTACATATCTATATCTTAAATAAACTGTTAGTTCAGTTCCTTAACAGCGTCAGTGTTATTTTACCCAATCCTCACAGCAGGTGACCGATATCACCCATTAATATCGGTGGTGGCAGCTAAAACTACCTAGGACATTCTTCAAAGTTTTGTGGACTGAGAGGAGCGTCCGACAGCATCTGTTCTACATCTATCTTGTAATTACAAAAAAAGAGACTATTTTGTTTTGTTGTTATAAAGACTATTGATAAGCCCTTGAAATATTTTTTAAGCTAAATATTTGGAGCAAGATGTGAGCTTAGACAACCATTCCCGTATGCATTGTCATATCCAAATCACCAGATCTGACCGATTCAGATAGATGGTAGGGTAAATCGGAGTAGCCCAATCCCCGTTTCTGGGTTCGCGAGAATCTTCCAGTTCTGCCCGTGCGACGTTCTCACGCGTGTTCTTTCACAAACTTTTTCGGGTTAATAGATGGGGTAGCCGCGTTTCCCCGTCACACTTTCGGATGTTTCCGGTCAGGGACCGTGCACTGCCCAGCGCACGTAATGCAGCCTTGGTCCCAAATGAGAGACGAACGGCCGAATATGACAGTTTCCATCACCAAAAAAGATCGAAGAGCCAGATGATCTCCTTGCTTGCCCCCCCCCCCTCTCCAAGTCACATCAAGCACTATAGGTACGCCAAGTCCCATGAGCCGATGTGGAAAATCCTTAAGAGGAATTGCTTTGCGGAAGACTCCCAAGATCAAATCCGCTAAAATGATGTACGCTAGAGGACATATTTTCAAATATGTGCCCTCAAGTTATGATATCACTAGAAAATTGAACTATTTAATCTGGCATTATGTGTATTCTATACCAATAGGAAAATTCCATAGTGCTTTATGCTGTAATTGCTTAGTGTCTTGTGAGAGTTTTACGCTGATGAATGATGGACAGTACATTAAACTCTTCTGAGCCATTTATTATGTTCAATATACTAACCGTATAGAAAATGTATGGAGAAAATGCAGCGGCATGTGGAAATATAGTATAATGTATACTTCCAATACACTATAAGTTTTTAGTCTGATTTTCGGATCACCCCATACTTGTTTTCAGTAGGTCATATTTAAAAGCATAATCAGTGTGTCTGTAAGAATGTAATAAATAATAATAGTTTTATATTATCTAATCTAATATTTGCAAAACATTCTATGTAGTCTGCTGAACTATGTACTAAAAATTCTTCTTGATATTTCAGTTAGAAATTAAATAGATTGAAAATAAACTGAAAATTGGCATCAATTGAGCATTTCATTTTTTTTTTTTTTTTTTTGAGTCTGTTAAGTATGGAGCTGAATTATTAGTATTGCTATTAACATTCGCGTTTTCAATAAAGTTCAGTATTTAAAATGTATTTCTAGAATGTATAATATAAAATAAACTAATAATAATATAATAACTAATGAAATACTGTGAAATTAATGTTTGCAAATATCGAATTATTGCTTGTTGACACATTTCTCAATTCTTTTTTGCTCTTAAACGCGTGATGAGATTAGCACATGTTTTATTTACAAACTAGTAAATTGGACAATTTTTACTACGTTATGATGAAAAATAGATCTTTCAGAAAATACTGCCTTTAAACCAAATTTCTAGTCGCGAAAGTCCGATAAAGGTCTCTATCAGAAACAACACAATGCTTATAATACCATATGTAATTCGTTTATGAAAAAAAAATAAATGAAAACCACTCAATGTAAATGTCCTTTTTTTTGTTACACCTGCATGTATGTCCTTTATCATATGAAAAAAAAAAAAAAATCCGCTGATGCATCAGAATTTTTCACGGGGAAAATATTAATAAAAGAGACCTTTAAATGTATGGGATTATTAAAAACATTTGAAAATAGTTCATTTAATGTCCCTTTGTCGAGGTACTCTAAAGTAATCTTTCATCTAAACAGATCTACACCGACTGTACTCATGGTAAGTACAAAGTATAACCAATTCAGATACTTTTGTTTAATTTTATTGTAAGAAATTAAACAGCCATCTTGGAATTACTGGTATATTAGATTTTCAATAATAAACTTTTTTCTATTAATTTCTGACTTTTTTTATTGTTTAATTACTATTGCGAGTAAAAAGTCCCAGAAAAAAAGTAGTCAGATGCTTCCTTATTTATACATAAGCAGATTAAAATTCCAGGTGCGATTTAAGCTATAAATAAAATTTCTATACTTATTAAAATTAAATTCAGATTCCGTAATATGTCGCAGATCACAGATTCGCAATGTATTGTTATATTTACACCAATCAGTTAATCAATCACCAATTAATTACATCAATCAATCAAATTAAAAATCTCACCTTACGTATTTTCCGAATGCGAACCGTACAACACTTTAAGAAAAATTAAAGAAGAAAAATTTTTAATTATATATGATTTTAACAAATTTGCAGTAACAATAAATTGACTATACTGCTTTTACCTGAAATATGTTATGAAATTCTGAAACTTAATAAAACAATACATTTGTCACAGAACACTTAAAGAAATATTGTTTTACCAAAAATACATTATTTCTTATCAATTTTCTATGAATCCTATATTTAATACGACATTGGACAGCTGTAATACTTTCTTAAAAGCTTTAATCTTAATAAAGCCGAGATACGTGATCATAAAAGCATCTATAAATCGTTGTAAATACGATATACACGTTTACTGTATTTAAAGTATGACTATAACTAAAAGTATAATATTCTTAACGCTAAATATTCATCAACAATTTTATGAAGAAGCTTAAATCTCGTTTGCTAATATAGTATAAGCATTGCCGAATTTTTGTTGTACTTATTACCCTGCTTACTTTATTCCAAATTTCACGCACGTATCAACAGCATCAAGTTGTCAGATCGATAACAAAGGGCATATGGGAGATTTTTAGTAACAAAAAAGCGACAAGAGACACATAAGGTCTCACCAGGGGGTTAGAGGCAATACCTTTAATCCTCAAAGATATCTCTCCTTCCCTTAATATAACGGAGAATCAGAATAAACAGACAAAAAAGGAGAGAAAATACCGCTTATTTACGATTACACATATGAGGTTCGTAAAGGCTCACTTTCCGATATATCTTTTGGTGTAGGAGTTTGAAGCAGTCACTTCGTGTTTTATGCACCATTTTATGTAGTTTATGTCGGCATACAGATAATTTCGATGATATATATAGCTTATATAGTGATACACTATACTTTCATATAAAATATAAGTACCACATTTGATGTATATTTTTAAATATTAAGGAAATCATGTAGAAATTTGTAACTAAATATATTTTTTACTTTCTAATTAAATAAATATAGTAAGCTGGAATTATATGTAACAGGGGATCGATTCCGGATTCACTAGATCATAGTGTATAGTTGAAAAGCATTTTTTCTTTTTAATTTAATTCTTCGCTGCTCACGTTTTTCCATTTTTTTTGGAAAATAATAAAATAAATAAATCGGTCAGGTAATGGGAAAAATACTAGAAAAAATTAAGTTTCAAATTTTCAGCTAAAACTTTTTATTTATTGTGTGTGCTCTATATACACAGCTAAAGTTTTTAAATGTTGTATTCCTCTATTTTGTAATGAAATGATTTTAAATTAATTCATTCTATCTACTCAACACTCTTTAACTTTCTTTATATTAATATTTTTAAGTATTCGGTATAAATAATAAAAATAAATTTTGCCTTAAAAGCTTGACTTATTTTTTATTTATTTATTTATTTTTATTTTTTTTGTTTGTTTCTAAAAAACGAAATATATATATATATATATATATATATATATTATCAAGTGTAGTCATGTGATAGGGACAAAAATAAGTATTATTCCACTTTTTAGACAGTTTTTGATCAGTTACAATGATCATATATGCCAAATTCATGGTTTAGAATTATAGTGTTTTTAGGTATTTTCCGATGTGGTACAGCGTGCAGTGAATGGTTAAATCTCTAATAAATTTTTCACAGGGAATATTTTAGATTCAGAAGTTTTTTAAATTGCGCAATAACACCAAAAAGCATTTTCATAAGAAAATATCAATTATGTAATCAAATAAAATTTCACATTTATCAAAATCGATATTTTTATATTAGCAACATAGTAAGAGTTATTAACCCAAAATTTTGCTTCTTTAAGCAGCTCGTTTGTTTGGCATCATTTCTGGCTTTTCAGAGATCAATTCAATTTTATGTACATGTTTAGTTTTTGTTTTATTCATGTTATTCTTTTTATTTATCTGCACTGTTAATAATTTATGTGTAAACACTGAAAAAAAGCATGACTCTCGGTAAACTTACACTAATTCTGGGTTAAATGCATTCGATCAAGTTTCACGGTCGTCCTTTTACGGACATTTCCATTATATTATATCAAATTCCCTTTAGGAATTTCCATGTCTTTATTTAAAGATCTTTTATCTTTGATAAAACTTGTAATTTAAATGCTCACTTTAAAAAAAAAAAAATTCAATTCTATTAGAAATGTTATTGAAAAAAAATAATTTAAACATATTTTTTTTTAAGAGTTAGAATAATTTAGAAAGGGGAAAATCATATCCTTTGAGTTAGTGGGGATTTTTATCAACAATCAATTCGCAATTTTTTCTGTTTATTTTTTTTAAATCCTTACTAAAGTTTCTTTATAAAAAAATAGCGCACTAAAAAATAAATAGTGCCAGCAAATAATACAAAATTCTCTTTAACATTATTAGTAGTATAAAATCAATTAGATTCAAAATTTTCTATTAAAAAAAAGCCATTAAATATTTTTATTTATTACATAAACTAATTAAAAAATTAAAATTGATCAAAAAATAATAGATATTATGTATCGTTCTAAATTAAATTAAAATAAACATTTTATGAATTTTTTACGCAATATATTTCAAACGAAATCTCTGAAAATCGCAATAGATTTTCCCTCCGCTGAATCGTAAAAGGTAGACTTTGAACAAGGGAACAATATCACCTATAGCTCAGTCAGTAAGATGCGCCATTCATACCTAAAAGCCTCGAGTTCAAATCCCTGGACGGCTAAATTTTTTTTAATATAATGAATATACATATTTTTAATACAATGAATTTTTTTAATATAATAAAATGATATAACAGTTCTAATTTACTCAAATAATTCTTTCTGGCTCACTGAAGAATGAGTGATTTACTAATTTTGAAAATAAATTAAATTATTAAATTATTGTATTATAATATACTTTCGAAGAATAATTTTAATATAAAAAAAAATCGTCAATATTTCTGCAGTGTTTTACATTCAGATAATTTCAGAAGTATTTCGATTTCATGTTTGTTAAATTCAGTTTGTGTTCAGTTTATATTATATTATTTTTATCTGTTAATATTGACTTCCATAAAGACTATTAGCCGAAAAAAAGCCTAAACTATCCCCATTTTAAGTAGATTTTAAGAAATACTACTTATTACATTCTTCCCTATGTTGGAATTTCTGTAATATTTTTGCAGATGGACGCCTATCAGGTCCCTCAGAACCCTAAACCAGTTCTAGTTCAAAACAGCATCTATCTATCTATCTATCTATTTCTCTCTATCTCTGTATAGATATATACACAAAGAGAGAGTATATATATATTATAATGACAATTTTAACACCAATTTCTTCCAAGCTGACTCATAAAATCAAGAGAAAGAAAATTTCGGTTAAGTTTGTTAATGGGTAAAATTGGGCCAAGGGAGTGGAAACAGAGAGGGGGGTTTCGGAAAACCAAAAACGCTTCATAACTTCTTAAATTTAACACATATCAAATAAGCTTAAATTTGTTATATCTTCCAGGGAAAGGGACAAAATTTTATGTATCACAGACTTTTTATAAAATTAAAATAGGCTTTGAAAAAGTAAAATGTAGGGTTTGGGTTTTAGGGATAAAAAAAGTCATATCTTCATCAGTTTACAACATAACAAATCCGATTAAATGTATTATAAATCTTTTTTCTATAATCTACAATATGTATACTGCCTAGTTGTTGATAAAAACAATTCTTACATCAAAAACAAAATAATCAATTTTAAGTATAATGCAATCACAATAGAAATTTAGATGCATTACCTATCATGGAATATTATTGAATTAATTACGCAGGATGTGATTTAATAGAATGTAAAAAACTTATATTAGTATTTTTGTAAGTTTTGATATGTTTTTCATATAATTTGAAATGGCTCGACAAAGTTCTGTAAGGATTTTATTTATTTATTTATTTATTTATTTATGCCTAAGTGGGACAAGATCACCAGATCGCTAGGATCCGGTGTAGACCCTATTTGTCCCACCCGGAATATTCCCCGGCATGTGGGGATTCATTACAATAACTTCAACAAAAAAAAAAAAAAATAAAATAAAATAAAATACATAATATACAGGCTGTATACAACATCAACACAGTGGTATGCGCGCCGGAGACCTGCTCCATCGCGACAAGTGGCGCTACGACTGCCAAAAGCTCAACAAAGGCTCTAACGCGACAGCGGGCAGTCTTAGGAGAGAACGGTTAAGTGGTAAGATTGGCCAGGTCCATAAGGAAGTGATAAATTTGTGCCAATTGACGGAGTAGTTTTGGGCGGGTTAAGATATTTGTGAGCCAGGTATCTGGGCGGGAATAAGGGTTCTTAAGGTGCCAGGCCTCTGTGAGTGTGCAGAAGAAATAGTAGTGGTCTGGAGACCCTATGGCCCCACACTCACAGAGGTCCGTATCTGAGCGTTTAAAATAATTTAGGTATGTTCTGAATGGACCATGGCCGGAGAGGAATGCTGATGTGGGAGGGGAGAAAGCTAAGAGATTGTATGAGACTTTTGGGATAAGGGAATAGGTGTGCCTGCCTTTGCTTGAGGCATCCCAGTAGAGTTGCCAGTCAGAAAGAATGTTTCTTTTGAGGAAGTGGCGAACATGAGACGGGGGAACAGGAAGGGGGATATCTATGTTTGGACGTGAGGTGGCCTCCTTGGCCAGTGCGTCAGCTAGCTCATTGCCAGCTATGCCGATGTGAGCGGTGACATGGCCGAGAGAGACCCTATGGACGAGAGTTTTTAAGATAACTTTTATCTTAAGCACTAAAGGGTGTTTAGTTCTATGGGCGAATATTTCTTGTAGGCTTGAAAGGCTGTCACTATAAAGGTGAAAAAAAGTAGTATGAGGATAGAGAACAATCCATTCCAAAGCCCGCAATTGCGAAGAGTTCTGCTTGGAACACCGAATTGTTATCTCCAATCCTGCAAGCCCACTGATGAATAACAACACTGTCTTTGAAAACACAGAAGGATGATGCTACTCCCGTCTCCGTGTGTGAACCATCGGTGAAAATGGCTGGATTTTTCGAGGGGCTGTAAGAATGCTTATTAACATTAACTTGAAGATAGGATGTCTCATCCGCCGGATGCATAGTCCAGCTGTGGACTTTTCTTTGTAAGAGCAAGTTAGGGAAAAGTGCTGACTGTGTTGGTTCGTGTTCTAAGTGTAGTATTCTGTTTTTCTGAAATTCGTAAGCGAGTGTTAAGTGTATGGGTGGAATGCCAGTAAGTACTGTAAGTGCATCCGTTGAGATAGTTCTATAACCTCTAACCATTTGCAGAAGGAATAATGCCCCATGTTTTTGATGTTAATTTACAGGAATTATGGTAGTAATTTAAAAGTTTAATTTTTAGTGCTTTGATATGTGGAATCCAGCTCTGATGTTTATCAATAATTACACCTAATAATTTAAGAGTATGAACGTGGTGGACGCTAACCCCATTGACTCGCATCACGGGCTTGCGTTTGAGTTCTCTTGGTTTAATGAAGGTTAAAGCTTGGGATTTTCCGGGTGAAAGCTGGAGATGAAGGCGAGCCAACAACTGGCAAAAAGCAGGGAGAGCTCTTGCCGCTTGCAGTTCGAGATCCAGACGACGACGGCCCGAAAAAACAAAGTTGAAGTCATCTGCGAAGGAGTAAAGATTGAAGCCTAATTTCTCCAATTCTTTTAGCAAGACATTGGCAATAAGCAGCCAAAGGATTGGGCCCAAGCACGAACCTTGGGGGCAACCCTTTTCTAATGGGTGAACTGAAGTTCCTGAACCCCAGTTGATAAGAATGCTACGAAATTTAAGATATGTTGCAATGGTTCCAGCTATGTTTCTCGGGCAGCCGATTTCACGTAATTGTAATAAGATGTCCCGCCACTCTACATTGTCGAAAGCACCTTTAATATCTAAGGAGACAAGAGTTGTGTAATTTCCTTCAGCTATGCTATGAGCACAGGAGGTAAGAATTGCAAACAAAGCCTTTTCACATGATCTGCCTTCTCTGAATCCGTATTGTCTGTGATGAAGTAAGTTATTAGATTCAAGAAAGTGGTTAAGCCGAAATACAAGTAATTTTTCTAATAATTTGCCTAAGGATGGTAGTAGGCAGATTGGGCGGTAAGAAGAAGGTTCTGAGGAGTCTTTCCCTTGCTTCAGGAAATATACTACTTCCCCTTGTCTCAGAGTGAGCGGGAAGTAATGGTGAGTGAGACAGAGATTAGCCCAACACGTAAAAATTTTGGGAATTACATGGAAAGTTAATTTCAGAATTTTAAAGTCTATACAGTCCGGACCTGGAGCTTTTTTGTCATTAAACGTACGTAGCGCGGTTGCTACCTCAGCTTTTGAAAAGGGATTGTCGGGGGGTGCATCAAAAGTAATGTCAGAATTATCTCCTGGCGGATATGAGGAGGGGCCAAAAAGATGTTTGGTGAGGTGCTCCATGTTTTCCTGCCTAGATGATCGGCTGGGTGGCAGTTCGAGCTTAATTTCATCAGGAGTGAAAAACTTTCCTGTGAAAAATTTTTGAGCTGTTCCGAAAGGGTCTGTTTGATTTGTGCAGAACTTTTGCCAGGCAGCATTTCTCGCATCCAGTACACTGCGCTTATATTTAGCGGAGAGAAGACGATAATTGGCGCTGAGATTGCGATAGTAATCCGTGTTAACATCTTCTGTTAGTCTGAGTCTTTTTAGTTTCCTCCTCAGTGCCGTGAGGTGATTACGCTTAGTCCTAAGATCGGAGGTCCAAAACGAGAATGACTGCTGCCTCCGAGTGTTCTTTAATCTAAAGGACGCTTTGGCTGCTGTTTTCATGGTTTCTAATAAATTAATGGTAAAGTCGTTTAATTGAGTGGTATTTGTAACGTCCTTTAGGTGTTGATTCAGGATTGGTTTGTGAGTTTTAATAACATGCGAGAATTTACGGAAGTTACCTCTTGCAGTATTGAATCTTCTTTGTGAAGTGTATAAGGGTGTTATTTCGAAAGAAAATCTTATATAATTATGATCTGAGTCATTGTGGACATCTTCAACTTGCCATTGCCGAATTTTCGGTAGTGTTGGGGGATTTACCAGAGTGTGGTCTGGAAAACCCTCAGCTATTTTCTCTCCTTTGCTGTTATATTTTTGAAATGTAGGTATAGTGTTGTCGATATTGGCAATGACAAGATTTTGAGCAACAATATGTTCGATGAGGCATTCTCCACGGTCATTTTCGTAGTCATATCCCCAGAGTGGAGATGTAGCATTGAAATCACCACCGCAAATGAAGAAATGCCTCTGTGTAATGAGGTGTTGCCACTCTTCGAGGGTTTCCTCGAAATCTGATTTTGGTGCTGCATAAGTCGAGCCAATTATGAGTTTTCCCTCCTTAGCAGTAACTGTGACAAAAGCGCAATGTGTGCCTGTGTAAAGATGTGAATAAATAAGGCTAGTGTTCTGAATGACAAGATGGGCACTCTTTGACGTGGACGGGAAGACCGCCCAGGAAATAGGAAAGTCCGTGAGTGTGCCCTCTCTGTTGCAATATGCGTCTTGCAGAAGAGCAATGTCAATGTTTTCACTGATAAGATAATCTCTCAGGGTTGAATTTGCTGCTTTGCAATGATTTAAGTTAACCTGGAGAATTTTGATATATACATATTAAATATCAAACCCTTTAATTAGGTAGTTTTTACGCTCCTATATTCGGGCAGACGGATAAACCAGACGCCGGCATAGGCGATACGTATTTATATAAGTACTTACACATTTAAAAACTGCAAAATCTGCTACGACATTTCCATTTTTAGATAAATGTAAATAATATTTTTAAAAATTATGTCAAATCAAACATTTTGAATTGAATTTCTGGACTCAACAATCTGTAAAATATCAGCACGAGACAGCAATTGTTTATAACTGAATATCGGATAAATTTTGAAGAAAAAGAAACTCTGTTCAAATTAAAATCAGTTAAATATTTATTCATGCATATTTCCTGTTTTTGCATTAAAAAATGAAATTATAAATGTGTATGAAAATTTAGCATCGTTCAGTATGCGTGGGGACAGAGAGGGAGGGAGAGGTTTTTCGATAACCGCCTGAAATACTATTATGATGTGTTCTACATATGTCTTCCTATTGTAAACTTTTTACCATGACATTTGCTTTAAATTTCATATATTTTTTGAAAGTCAGAAATAAAAAAAAACGAATAAATCATAAAACACTTCACTGCACGATTTTTTCTATTTTTATGAAAAAAATTATTTAAAATCTATAGATCGGTCTAATAATGCGAAAATATTTCAAATTTTTAGCTAAAATTTTATATTTTATAGCGTGTACCTTCTGCACACAATTAAGGTTTTAAAACACTGTAATGCTATATTTTGCAATTAAAGGTACTTAAATGAATGAATATTATCTGCTTAACACTCTGCAACTTTCGTTACATTAATATTTTTAAATATTCAGTAAAAATAATAAAAAGTAAATTTTGTCTTAATAGCTTGATCGAATTTTTTTCCGAAAAATTATAATTTTTTGTCAAATGCAACCATTTGGCATGGACAAAAGAAAGATTATTTCACTCTTTGGCTTGTTCTTAATTAGTTATCAGCAATCATTTTCGAAACATTCCTGGTACGTAATGAGAATTTCTGCGTTTTTAAATTATTGCCAGATGTATCACACGGTGCAGTGAAAGATTAACTGCTGCTGCACAAATTTTTAGCATGTACTCTCGATTGTAACTTACTGCCGCACATCGAATTCTGATGTAAGAGATAATTCCGTATTTAGTTCAGAATTTTAGCTTTTGTTCATGTTTACATCTGTCCTTTTATAGAAAAATTAACATTTCGTCCTCTTCATCTAATGTATGCGATTTAATTATAATGAAACATATTCAGAATGGTAACGTTTTTTTTAATGAATGCGTCATTAACCTTCTACTAATTATCTACTTTAATATCTTCTTATCCTGATCAGTAAATGTCAAATTACACAATAAAACAACGTTCTTTACAAATTTAAATCTAAGAAAAATCGTAAATTTCAACTAAAATACCTTTAAAGTCGTTTTCACAAATAAAGAGATAATCCTCATTAACATTTTATATTGAACGTTTTGTAAGTTAATTAATATTCATTATTCTTAATTAGTACCCTATTTTATCTTTTTAACTTTAAATACGTGTAAATAAATTTATTGAAGCATTAAATTTCCAAATAATTTATTTTAAAAACAATGAAAATTACTTTGTAAATAACAATTGAGTTTGTGAAGAAAGTGGAATTTACAATGAACGTTAAATTATAAATTGAACTTTATCACTTTTAATTTCCGCCAATAATCAGCGAAAATATTTGTATTTATTCTAGATTAAAAAACATTTACTTAATTGTTTACCAACATAGTATCTAAATTTTATAATATCTCCCTCAGTGCTTATTCTGTTATTTAAATGAATCATCCAAAGACTATAACGACATAAATCATAAATATATCTAAACGTTTTCCATTCTAATTAATAAGAGATGAAAAATGGATTTTTAGGTAAGGGGAAGTAAATTAAGGCTTGTGTTCCTTCAGGAATAGAAATTCACAAGCTAAATGTGATCCTATGGGGGGAGGGGGTATTTTCTAATATCAGTTTGCATTTCGTCCTTTTTAAATATATAATTGTTAATTATTATTATCGTGAGATAACATGATATCAGGGTGCGTAGTCTGGAAGCACCTTGTAAGGACCTTTTACCAGAATTTTTATAATGTGATATTTGTTTTATTTAACGAAAAAGAAATCCTTTTTCAGGTGTAGCAACCAGTACTTTAAAGAATTTCTGATACTTAAAGAATTAAAATCCTCTGAGTTTCTTGATGACTACGCACTCTGGATATATTACAGCTATTTTTGTATTATTCCACTTTGAGCCCATCTTGGCATAGATTTAATTTAATTTTATAATTTTAAAATGCATTGTTTTACTGCTGCGTAGCGCATAAATTGATGTATTTCTTCTTTCTTTAATTATTTTCACTCCGTTATTCATGATGCACTTCTCCTACTTTTTATAATATTTGCTATTGTTATAAGTTCGGATCTACCAGAATTGGAATTTAGCTGGTAATGTTTATGATACGTACTTATTGAATTATTTAGTTAATAATCTACTAATCTGACTTTTATGTCGGGGCTTAATTTATTAGAAGTTAATTTTGGTAATCTATCTTCCACAACACTTCAAACTTCAAATGTTTTTTAAAAGTGATTGATTTTTCATGTTCATTATACAAAAAGACAGTATAAATACTGGTTTCACTGAATTTTTGTTTTAGTAATATCTGGGTTACTTTGGACTTATTTGTAAAAGTTTTTAAATATATATATATATGTATATATATATATATATATGTATATATATATATATATATATACATACATCTGTTTGGCATTAGATAACCGAGTACCAACTCTACATCACTCCATGTTTACTTTTTAAATTTTAGGTGCAGATATTTTTAATAAAGTTACTTACATTTTCGATAATGGTTCCGAAAATGAAAGTGCCATTCTAAAAAATAACTGCAACCAAAATCGAAAAAAAAAAGAGCAATGTAGAGATGGACCTCAGCAATCCAGCGCAAAGCTTTATTGAAAAATGTCGAACTGCAAACGAGATATTAGAAAATAACATCCCCATAGGTTTAGCATTAGCTCACGAATGTCTTCGCCTGTATACACAGGTACTTTAAAATCTTAAATTCAATATGACGCCGGTTAACATACTTTTTCCTCTATTTAAACCTCATCAATTTTTTAAATACGTACGAGGACAAGTTTCGATGTTGTGGACACATAAGGCAATGACCCTTTGTTCATTGATAGAATATAGTAAATAAAAAAATATGTGACTAAGATAAAATGAATATGCTGGGAGATTTTAAAAAACAAGAAAAATCATCCAATTTTAACTTTTTAGTACCTAATTGGATAAATTGCATACATTTTTGAATGGCAGGTACAGTTGGCAGAGCGCCATACTATCTGTTACTTTTCAGTAATCTGCACTGTCAGAAAAATTCGTCAATATACACTAAGTTATCGTTATTTTTTCACAAATAACTTCTGTTTTCCCAAAAGACGTATTTGTTCTGTGAGTTCATTCCGAAAGTCGAAAAATAAGGAAACGTTTCCGTTTATATCTAGCACGAATGCGCATTGGGTCTGTTAGTAATAAATTCGAATTTATTTTTAAAATGAAAAACAAAACTATTCTATCGATTAAAATGTCTAATTTAGTTTTAAAAGACAAAAATGTTTTCGAATTTAAAAATAAATAACAATTACTTTCTTTATTCGTTCAAAAATTCTCACAATCTGGTTTAGTTGGATAAGTTGAATAAAGTTCAATATACTAAGTTATTTCTATGATAAATATTCGCATATAAAATATACTTTAAGTGAACACATTTAAAAAATATTTTAATTAAAAAATAAAATGCAAAAAAAAATTGATATTATTAAAAAAAATCTTAACGAATAAAAATAAAACATCCATGTTTTTTCTCTAACAATCTACGTAATATATTTAAAATTCACATTTTTTATATTATATTAATATTAAAGTAAAAAAAACCCAGCCACAGTTTCATTAAAGATGAAGTCTTTCCGAGATTAACTGCAAAATTAAAAGCTTTTTAACGAAATACACCAAACCACACCCATATGAAATGAACATTTCTATTTAAAGCATGATCTTCACAAGCAATCCTGGCGCCGTGGATGCGCGTTGGTCTTGTAATCCTGGGGTCCCTGGTTCGATCCCCACCTCTTCCGCATTGATTTTTCCAAACTTTTTTCAAGTGACGGATATTTTTCCTCTTTTGACGGAGAAAAAAATAAACGGAAAGTCGTCAATTTACAGACAATTTCTGGCAGCAGTGCTGCCAGTACATTTTCTGTAAAAAGACGGAATTTTTTTTGAGAGTGTGTGGGTTCGATACCCCGAAATTTTTTTTTTCCTTTTTTCCGCAACAAACAAAACAACGATCAAATATTTTCAAACCCAAATTTAAAAATAAAACAAAACAATTATAATTACCGTATTTAATACGCCGCACGCATGTATAACGCGTATTCCTACTTTAGAAGGCAAAACAACGAATTTTTTTATGTCATATATAATGCGCATAATAAATTTTGCATGGAAAATTTTGAGTAACCAAATGAATTTCAGTAAAGAAAGTAGAAACAGGGTCAATCCATTTCAAGTGGTTCAGCACTGGTCGCTCGACTATTTTTTAAAAATCTGAAATTTTTTTGTACAACAACCCTAAGATGATGGAAGTTCAAATTGACCGTTATTTTAATTTTACTATTTTTTGTTTGTTCATGGCAGCCATCTTTGTTTCATCGTGTGAAGCAATTTTCTCAGATACTAGGTTCCACAAAATTGTAAATATCTCGTCTTTTATTTTCCCAATTGAAATGGGGTTTGTAACATTTTGTGCAGAATAAAATAGACTAAATGTATGGTGGTAGAGTTATTTTGGAAAATAAAATTTTACAGGTGAAATTTTAGCACAAAATTTAAGATTTTTTCCAAAATCTATCCGTTTGCAAGAGGAAATTTTTCATTTAAGGAAAACTGGCACACTTACACAATTTTTTCTACAAGTAGGTCAAAAGTGCTGTACTCAGACACCAAGTCCCAGATCTGGGAGTTGATTTCTCTTTGCGAAAAAAATTCCGAAATTCGTCAAAAATTTCAAAAATCGCACTTTTTAGGCTTTGATATCTCTGGTGGGGCACGAGATAAAAATCTGAAATTCTGGCCTTTGATAGTATTGTGTAGTAATGTTATGTACAAAAATTTTCAAGAAGGAGATTTGACTACAAGCGGAGATATGACATGGACAATATGTGAAAACAATACTGCCAAACTATTCTAACCTACTATGTAATTGTTCAACAAGACTGTCAACCTTACACAATTTTTTCGACAAATAGGTCAAAAGTGCGTGTACTCGTACACCAAGTCCCAGATCTGGGAGTTGATTTCTCTTTGCGAAAAAAAATCCGAAATTCGTGAAAAATTTCAAAAATCGCACTCTTTAGGCTTTGATATCTCTGGTGAAGCACGAGATAAAAATCTGAAATTCTGACCTTTGATAGTATTGTGTAGTAGTGGTATGTACAAAAAATTTCAAGAAGGAGATTCGACTATAAGCTGAGATACGGTGATTAAAAAATGTTAAGAAATGCTATTATGAGTACATTAGGAGAAATGAGATTAGTCTAATTTATTACATTATTTACACAGAAAATATCGTTTGTTGAAAACAGTTTAATAATAAATGTTTAATTTACAAAGATACTATATATTCACAACAAAGAGCTTAACACTATTTACGAGAGATGTTATGAGTTCGACCAGTTAGTGTTGTCAATCCATTAGACTGTTCTTTCTCAAAATTTTATTTGAAGCCACCCAAAACTTGTCATCCCTTGTTAACTTGAATGAAATTCTCTAGGTTTAATAATTGAAACCATGTCAACTCGATCAGTTGCAACCCATTGTCTGAAATTTACGTTTCCTGAAATGTGTACCGAGTAAAATTGTTGCAATAGCTTTTGTAGTAGGTTTGTTCTTCTGGACAAATAGTGTATTGGCTTAGCATACATTATGAATTGTTTAAATCACACAGACGCATTTGAAGAAGATATTTGTAACTAACATTTAACTTTGTACCATAAATAATTAATTTAAAATTTTGGAGGTATGAACAATTACATAGAAGGTTACAATAGTTTGGCAGTATTGTTTTCACATATTGTCCATGTCATATCTCAGCTTGTAGTCAAATCTCCTTCTTGAAATTTTTTGTACATAACACTACTACACAATACTATCAAAGGCCAGAATTTCAGATTTTTATCTCGTGCTCCACCAGAGATATCAAAGCCTAAAAAGTGCGATTTTGGAAATTTTTAACGAATTTCGGAATTTTTTTCGCAAAGACAAATCAACTCCCAGATCTGAGACTTGGTGTATGAGTACACGCACTTTTGACCTATTTGTAGAAAAAATTGTGTAAGGTTTTGACAGTCTTGTGGAACAATTACATAGTAGGGTACAATAGTTTGACAATATTGTTTTTCACATATTGTCCATGTCATATCTCAGCTTGTAGTCAAATCTCCTTCTTGAAATTTTTTGTACATAACACTACTACACAATATTATCAAAGGCAAGACTTTCAAATTTTTATCTCGTGCCCCACCAGAGATATCAAAGCCTAAAAAGTGCGATTTTTGAAATTTTTGAATTTCGGAATTTTTTTCGCAAAGAGAAATCAACTCCCAGATTTGGGACTTGGTGTGTAAATACACGTACTTTAGACCTATTTGTAGAAAAAATCGTGTAAGGTTGACAGTTTTCCTTACATGAAAAATTTCCTCTTGCAAACGGATAGATTTTGCCTTAAATTTTGTGCTAAAATTTCACCTGTAAAAATTTATTTTTCAAAATTATTCTACGACCGTACATTTAGCCTATTTTATTCTGAATAAAATGCTGCAAACCACATTTCAATTGAGAAAATAAAAGACGAGATATTTACAATTTTGTGTATCCTAGTATCTGAGAAAATCGCTGAACACGATGAAACAACGATGGCCGCCATGCACAAACAAAAAATAGTAAAATTAAAATAACGGTCATTTTGAACTTCCATCATGTTAGGATTGTTGTACAAAAAATTTCAGATTTTTTAAAAATGGTCGAGCGACCATTTTTATATTTTCTGGACAACTTGAAATGGATTGACCCAACAAATTACACCAGGCCAGGAAAGAAGGCGATAATCTATTTCTTGACATCGGATGTTGAATCAGTGTTGAACGGCATCGACTCCAGAATACTAGGCTTACACTCTGACAGAAAAATGGCGATTGCCGAAATAGCTGTTGTATAGAAAAGTGTAAGGAGTGAAATAAAGATGCAGCAATGCTTCTATTAAGTAACAGTTTTCCAGTTTTAATGTCTTCTTTCAATACATTTTTTAGTTCGTCTGTATATTTGTGTAATTATATCCAGCAATTTAAAATTATTCCGTGTATAACGCACATTTAGGGTTTTTGCCCTTTTTTTTTTTTTTTTTTTTTTTTTTTTTTTTTTTTTTAAGGGCGCGTTTTACACGAGTAAGAAGGTATTTATATTTAAGCTAAATATAAATAAAAATATGCTTCTTCGAGCACACATATTTATCTATTTATTTACAGGGAATTTCTAATTTAATGGCAGTTTGATAGATCTATACAAAAGTAAAAAAAAAAAAAAAATCAAAATGATCCAAAAAAAAAATACTTGTAATTTGATTCTGCATCTTTTATCTATATTTAATTTAAAAATATCTTTTGAACACAAAAAAAATAACATGAGAACTAATTAAATTCATGTGAATAAATTAATGCAACAAAACATTTATTGCAGCAGACAGAATTACAATTCCTTTTATTGCAGTAAATAAAAAAGTGAAAAATGACAAAGCAGGTCGCTTATAAAATAACATCCCCTATAATACATTATAAGGCTGAATGTTTTGAAAAGTTTTAGCACCTTGCGTGAATGAGACATGTTGCTTCAGTTAACTCAAATTTGTGAATGAAATGCCTTTTATTGCCGAGGCTTTCGATTTTGCAAGAATAAAAAAAAAAAAAAAAAAAAAAAAACATTTTAACGGAAAGTTTTTCAACTTCGTGGCAACGTGTCGAATAAAGGCATTTTCATGAATAGTTTTTTTCAGGAGGCAAGAGCTCTTTTGTAGTTGAGAAGTACAACGCTGGTTTTCGGTTAATAATGTGTGAATATAATAGGTGTGGCCAATTTATACATTTTGCGTACTTTTCCCACATGTACAATGTACTGTACAGTCGTGAAAAAAAGTAAACATCCCTTTTTTTACATCTCAACAAATTATCATAGAAGATAATTGCTGATCCGAACGATTGGAAATAATATCTACTTTTATATGATGTACATAATATATGCTTGGAGGGCCATCACATATTAATACAAACCCTAACTTTATTTCAATAGCAGTACCCAATTCTGACCGCCTAAATGAACTCTACATCCTCCAATTAGCCACAAAATGAATTTTCACTCAATTCCTATTATAAGATTTCAAGAAATTAATTATTTTAAAACGTTCATATTTTAGGGACTGTATCCAAATTGGAGTTCCGTAGTCGATTGTTGACCGAGAGAGCCCATTTGTTGGCCAAGGTATCCTAAGCGCCACTCAAGCAGTCATTGAAGTGTACTAGATTACAGGATATCATAAGAAGTTTCAACATATCTAGTCACTTCTATCGTAGATGGCCCCTTAAACCCTCATTTTGCTGCTTTTTACTTACCCATCATACGTAGTATAGGGTAAGTCTTGCAATCGTTTTGAAAATCGAAAAAAAATTTTGACGGATTTTCACGTTTTTGATACTGGAGATTTCGAAAAACATATTTTTAGAAAAAAAAATTGCAGTCCGTCTGTCTGTCTGTAAACGCTCTATCTCCCGAACGAATTGAGATAGATACTTGAAATTTTGTACGTGCTTAGTGTGTAAGAATGGGACGAAGCCTATTTAAGATCAGTAACCTCGATTATCCAGAACTTTCGGACTCTCGAAAAATTCGGTCTGATGAAAGGTATATAAAAATTTTCGAATTTTTTTTATTTTAAGGAGTGTTCATCAAAGGCAATAAAATAACACAAATTTTGCATAAAGAACGAAGTTGATCGAATTTTTAGTTGCCGAGATATCTGTAATCCTGTTTTCCACATTCTATGATTTTTCATGACTCTGTATTTCATTCAAATTTCAATTCAAAGATATATTTTAATTGGAAATGAGACGCTTAATTCGACGTAATAAACTGTTAGTTAAAAATATTATTATTTTTGGAGGTATAAGGATGTTTCTTTTTTGCAATTCAGTACTACTTGAGTAGTTAAGCGTGTTGTATAATTTATCGAAAGAGATTCATCAGCAACTCATTAATATAGCATTACTATGCACAATAAAAATATAAATACACGTTTAAATTTTGTTTTGGAATTGCAATCCATTTTATAAATGGTTGTCAAATGTATTATTTTCATATATTGTATATGCATATATATGATGGGTAAGTATCACGATGGCTTCCAACGACTAGTTAAACATAATTTAAAAATTACTTGGAAGAAAATTAATTTTAAATTTCCATAAAGCATAACATAATAAATCTAAATCCTCCAAAAAATGTAGGTTGCAATTCATATTTTTTTCGAATATTAATTTCATAATGCATAATTCATATCATAAAATTATAAAAATTGCAAACTCAACCTATTTATGATTGTGTATTTTAGTATTATTGCTACATAAAAAATTAGCATATTAGGAATGTAATTTTAGAAGATGTACATACATATATATATATATCCTAAAATCTTTTGAAGATATTAAGCTCCTGTCCTTGCTAGGCGAAGACAATCGTGGGCTAATGCTATACCTAAGGAGAGGTTACTTTCTAACAATACGTTTGCATTTCGACATTTTTATTTATTTATTAATTTCCAATTAATTATTTTTTTATTTATTTTTATTTATTTTTTATTTATTTATTGCATTGGATAGCTGAGGTCCCTTTTCACATCGCTGCCTTTCTACTTTTTCGATTTTGGTTGCAGATATTTTTTATCGAAAAAGTAAAAAAGAAGCGATATGGAGAAAGACCTCAGCTATCCAATTAACCCCTCTCCACCAAATAAATAAATAAATAAATAAATAAATAAGTAAATAAATAAAATGTTAAACGATTTATTAGAAAATAACCTTTCTCATAGGAATAGCATTAGCTCTCAAGTGTCTTCGCTCGCAGGGACAGGAGCCTTAAATCCTGTATCTTTTTTAACGTTAGGGTTAAAACAAAGAAGAGTTTTTTTTACTGAATTTAGCCTTTGGTTATCTTATTTTTTGACTAATAAGCATAGTGGATTACGTGATTAATTGCTAAGATATTTACACAAGTATTGAATTTACATTAACATATAAAGGGTGTGCAGTGTGCACTCTCAACGGTGGCCAATGGCTAATTTCTAAACCGTTAGTCATAGACGTATAGTTCCAATCGCAAAAATGCTTTAAAAAAGGCAAAGAATTGTTTTTTAAATGATTTAGGTAATAAAAAAAGTAAAAAATTACGAAATTTGAATTTTTATACGGTCCCTCGGTCCTATAAGTGATATTTAGTAAATTTTTACCTCTACTCTAAGAAGTTAGGCAAAAAAAGTCCCATTCCTCTGCTATTGAAACTGACCGAGTAATAGCTGCTTAAAATTGAAGTATAGTTTTTGCTGCAAAATAGGGGCCAGTCACAAATTTACTGGAAATAAAAATAAACGTCAGATGTAAAACTTAACATTAACATTGAGAGTAAAATAATTTTTACAATATTATTACTTTCTTCTATCTTTACAAGAAGAAAGTATTGGATTCATGAAAATTTTCGACTTCCGGTTTTCGACGGATTTATACGTTTTAGGAGGTCCTGAACACGTTTTGACTATTTTTAGAAAATGTCTGTCTGTGAGTCTGTCCGTCTGTCTGTCTGTCTGTCTGTCTGTCTGTGTGTCTGTCTGTATGTGACAAAAAATTTGTGGGCGCTCTATCTCAAGAACTAATGCTCGAAATTTAATAAAATTTTATATTCAGTTAGACCTTGATATGAATTAGTGCCTATTGGTTTTTGGTGAAAATTGGCCAGCAGGTGGCGCTGCTATACTACGTTTTTCATGATTTTCAAGATTGCTATACCTCAAGAACTAAAGCACAGAATTTCATCAAACTTCAGATTCTGTGAGACCTTGATATACATAGACGCTGATTAAGTTTTGGTGTAAATTGGCCAGCAGGTGGCGCTGCTATGCCACGTTTTTCATGATTTTCATGATAGCTATATCTCAAGAACTAATGCACAGAATTTCACCAAACTTCAGATTCCACGATACCTTCAGATACATAGTCGCCGATAAGGCTTTCATGTGAACTGCCCTATAGGTGGCGCTGCTATGCTACATTCTGCACGATTTTTGCGATAGCTATATCTCAAGAACTAATGCAGAGAACTTCATCAAATTTCAGATTCTGTTACACTAGAATATATAACATAATTAGACGCCGATTACATTTTGGTATAAACCTCACAACAGGTGGCGCTGCTATGCTACGTTTTTCATGATTTTCACGATAGCTATATCTCAAGAACTAATTCACAGAACTTAACCAAACTTCAGATTCCGGGAGACCTTGAGATATATGGACGCTGATTAGGGTTTTGTGTGAATTGCCCAATAGGTGGCGCTGCCATGCTACATCTTGCACGTTTTTTGCGATAGCTATATCTCAAGAACTAATGCAGAGAACTTCATGAAATTTCAGATTCTGGTACACTATAATATATAACATAATTAGACGCTGATTACATTTTGGTATAAATCTCACAACAGGAGGAAGAAACAGGATAGACTCACAACAGGATAGAAGAAAGTTTTGTGATGGCCACAACATACTAGTTTTTATGTTGATGTTTATATATTAAAGCAAAATATACAACTTGTACTACAAATATAATTAAAGAAATAACTGAAATTTTGTTAAATTACATTATGAAAAGCAAAAATTGTTAGAGAATTATAGTTATTTAAAATTATATTAGCTTACTTAACTTAATAGAATTTGGTGTACTCCCACAAAATAAATAAATGGTACGCACCTAAAATCGTATTAATATTACATTGAAACTGGCTATAAATTTGTTTGCGAATCGGACCAAGATCAGATATTTGGAAGTGGCCAGCTAGCGGCATGGGTGTGCGGGTGTTGTCCTTGTGATGTGTATTAAAATGTATGTAATGGATTTCTTGTAATAATAAAGTGTTCTGTATTTGTTTCTGTGGTTTATGGATCATTCGAGGTAACAGTCATTGTAGCTATAAACCTCAAAGCATTGTTCACTCAAAAAAAAAAAAAAAATTTGGAAGTGAGTTAAAATTTGACTACAAATTTTGAACTAGGTAAACATAAATAAGAAAGGTCATAAGTAAAATAAAAGCTTATAAAAATAAAACACCTTTTTAAAATAAAATCATGAAAAGAAACAGCTTCATTTCCTTGCAAAATAAAACAGATATAAAAATACAATTGAGGATGGTAATTTCAAAACTCACTTTATCGCTTTTGTTTTCTCTATCAGTCTATATCAATCTGGACTAATATAACACTATAATCTCCAAGTTTATAATGTATACCAACGAACGCATTTAAAGCTTTTTCGCGATTTCCTAAAATTTGATTTTCTCGATAAAAATAATTTTGAAACTCAGTTCTTTATTTATTTTAACCAATCTAGAAGTTAATTAATTAAAATTAATGCTACCGTAAAACTTACATGGTGGCTGCAACTTCAGTTAAATCACTTAAAAAATACTTCTTTACCTCATTTAAAACATTTTTGTAATTGGAACTATATGTCTGTGACATACGGGTTAAGGATTATCTATTAGACAGCATTGGAAATGACCTCTATAATACTTTAAGTATTTAGCGTACGTTCCCTTAAAGCTTAGCGCAACTCATCCGTTTTCAGTTATAGAAAAATGGTTTAAGTCATGAAATTCAAAGTTTCATAACTCAAATCAATTTTATTGTTAGATGGGTGGGACATTTTTTTTGTGGTGCTTGTTAGAGGGATAGAAAATTTTTACTAAATATCACTTATAGGTCCGGGGGATCGTATAAAAATTTAATTTTCGTAATTTTTTATTATTTTTTTTGGACTTAAATCGCTTAAAATACAGTTCTTTACCTTTTTTAAAGCATTTTTGCAACTGGAACTAAATGTCTATGACTAACGGGTTAGAAATTAGCCATTGGCCACCGTTGAGAGTGGATACCCTGTATAGAGTGGATCCTGGAATTATTTGGAAATAAAATTAATTTTACGTGTCTTTAGAATTAACGATTGTAATGTCCATTTATTTTTTTTTTAAAGAAACCTTTAAATTAGTTTTTTTATTATCATAAAATGATTTACAATGAGCTCAAGTTTCACACAATGGCTAAACAAACAATACACGTTATAAAAATGTCGTGAAGAAAAATAAGATATTTTGGAAATTCCTTAGATAAAGTTTAATTTGTGCTTCGATAGGCAACAAATACACATTGAATATAAATATTTTAAATAATAAGAATAAATTAAATTTTAAAAAAATAGCAAACAATTAGATTTAAAAATGCATGTAAGTTCAACGAACTAAATAGTTTCTTAGCTATATTTTAAAAACGACTAAATTAAATGCTTAATTCGAATATTTGTTTTGAATTTGCATTTAGACGAAAAGCTATTTGCCTAAAAATAACAAATAAAAGTTATAGACATAAACCAAGACTTTTAATTAAATGTAACTTATTCTCAGCTTGCAAGGAAACTTTTTCGCATAAAATAATTTACGCTCTCTAAAATTACATTAAAGCAAATAAGCTTGCTTAGATCTGTTTTAAGTGCTTAATACGTTGAGCGAAGTTTTAAAATATTTCTATTGTTAAACTAAATAATTACATTAAGTATGGGTATTTATACATTAACAGAATAAAATTTTTCATGCAAATGTAATGTCAAAGGAATTAATTATAAGAGTATCTTTAAAAAATGCTTTAAAATATATGCACATTTATATACAACTTAACACCGTCATCAGATTGTTTTTAACAACATATTTTACAATTTATAATGCTTTACGTATAACAATATATAATACATTAAAATCATTTTTGAATAATAAGACATAAAAATATCTTGGAACAGAGAAGAGAAATAATATAACTCATTACTAAAGGAAGGATTTCGAGCTCTGTTTAATTCATTGTTTAATTAAATTATTTTTATTAAAACGTTTATCTACACTGATAAAAATTTCTATAAAAACACAGAAAAAAAATCCAGACTCTTTGTAAATTTACACTAGTTCTCGGTTTTATTAAGCTCATTTTATTAAGCTTCTCAGTGATCATCTTACAGAAATCTCCCTAATCTTAAATCTAGTTTCCTGTAGGGATTTTCATGTCTTAGTTTAAAACTATTCTTATTTTTGTTAAAATTTGTAATTCAAAATAAACTCTTTTAAAATTATTTTGCAATTTTAATAAACATATAAAAAAATAAAAAGTTAATTTAATTTTTTTTTCAAATTAATATAATTTAAAAAGGGAAAAATCATCTCCTCTGAATTTTGGGGATTTTTATCGACAATTATAAGTATCAATAAAACATTTTCCCGCTGAATCATAAAACACACACTTTGTACTCAACAACAATAGCGGCTTGTATATGTCAGTGGTATGATGTTCCCCTGCTGTCAAGAAGTCTCAGTTTCAAATCGCAGGGCGGCTAAGAACGAGTTGTGTAGAAATTAAATGATGCAGAGATTCAAATTAACTCGAAAAATTCAAATTCTTTGAGATAATAGAATATTGAGTGATTCACTAATTTGAAAGCTAAATTAATTTATTATCATTAGGGAGACCCGTAAGAAAAAGCCCAAAATTTTTATTATTGATTTTAAAGTAATGGATTTTGGTGTACTATTTAAAAATATTCTTGTAAGGAATAATTAGCAAAAACTTCACTTTTTATTAAAAAGTATATTTTTTATGGGGATTTTTATGACTTTTTTTGTCGAAAAATACACTTTTTAAAATTACTACTCCTCATTCAATTTTCAATATTTTGGTATTACTAAAATTTTGTTAAATAGTATTATAGTATATAGAAAAGAACTAAGGAGAGATATTTTTAATTTTTTATTTTAATCAGCTAAAAAAAAATAAATAAAAATACGCATGGTAAATTTCCTTAAATTCGTTATAATTTTCATGTTTACCAATTTATGTAAAATTTTCAGAAATAGTAAAAAAAAAATATCTCTCCTTACTTTTGTTGCAAATTTTTTTAAGATTCTAAAAACATAAACACTTTGTTTCTAAATCATTTTACCACTGAGCCTTAGTACATTGAACTTAGGCAAAATATGAAAAAAAGTCATTTTCAGAAAACACGTTTTAAATGGCCGCTAGTCCTTTGAACTCTATAGTGAGTACAATTTAAAAAGCTTATTTTCTACCTGTTACAAGTGTCCCCGAGCTCTGAAATTTTGCATGGATATTCGCAAATATGTATTTTATCGTTTTCTGAGAAAAAAAAATAAATAAATAAAAAAAATAATAAAAAAAAAAATTGAACTTTTGATGATTTTTGGCCGAAAATGGGGTACGGGTCTCCCTTAAAAATAAATTTACAGAGCGATGTGCATTTTTAACCGTCATGTGTATTTAATATCAATTTATCAGTCAATTATATATTCGCCTATAACATCGCTGTTATTTAACAGAATCTCGGTTTTTCTAATCTCAGTATTTTTACATAAGACTTAAGGTAATCGACTACCCGCAAATTCTCTGTAATTTCACATAAATGTTTTTAACAGTGTATTTATTACAGTAAAAGCATTATAATATTTTTATAAATTATATAATCTTTGGATAAGAGTGTTCATGTTATTTTAGTTTTCGTTTAATGTACACATTTATAAAATGAACACAATGTGAGCCTAAAGTTTCGGTTAATAAATGAACTTCTCAAAGGCAAGATGAACTAAAAACACATATACAGGAATGCATATTTTGAGACTAGTCGAAAAAGTCACATAATCTCAAACACAATTTTGAGAAGATTTGCAATCTTAATTAAAAGTGACCCCGATATGTGATTAAAAAAAAATCCAGATATATGATATGAATCTTTTAATTTTCTATTGGCTAATATAAAGCTAATAACATTAAGTTAAAATAATAAATATTTCTGGTCGAAGTTAATCAACTTATGACCTATTAAAATTAACTCAATTAGATTTAAAATAATAAAAATGTATTGCGTCATTTTACGAAAATACTCCGACTTCCAATCTGAAATCTCATACTCATAATGGTGAAGAGTATAGTAATCATATGCATTAGATTTAATATTACTAAAATGCGTGACACAACAAAAGAAGGATAACAAAATCAAATTAATTGATTGCATTTTATTTATGTTAAATATATACAAGGGATTTAACATCAAAATATTTAAAAATTTCAGGTGCATTCCCAAAAATCGAAATAAACCTGTGTTATTTATTATCTTAAAAACTGTTCTATATAAATCTTAGTTTTCAGGCTCTTAAATTGATACAGCTATTTCTGTAAGTATCTGTAGAATTTCATAAGTCAATAATATATTTGTACTCCGTTTCACTTTAACCAAATATCTTTATATAAAAATACACATTCTGAATAATTGACAATTTATAATAAATGAAATTAACTTTCTTAATTGACGTAAATACAGATACTTAGAATATATTTTTTAACAATTCATTTGAACATCAGACTTTACAAACAAATAACTTCACTCATCTCGTACGGTAGATATGTTCGTTGGATTATCCTCATAGGATACTGAAGAGGGCATTTGTTAATCATTTACTCAAACTAGTTCATACCTCTTATAGTGAGATACAGACCTTCATTAAACAAAATTAAACTTTGTTTTTCATAAGGATTGTTCATTAAGGTATATCAGCAATTTATGCATGAGCCACTTACAGTGCAACTTACATTGTATCAGCTAATTGGGTCATTCCAGGCGAAATGAGCAAATTAGCTGTGGCTGCCATGTCACAGATTTGAATGAAAATTGGCATATGAGTACAACATGTTTATTTATGAAGAAATGCAAAATAAGAGATTACAGGACAGATTGTTTAAGCATGTAAACTCACTTTAAAAGTTGATACAAAATCGAGTTCTTGTTTACATGCTTAAAATTTCAATCAGTATTATTCGCGTTAGGAATGAAAAAAACTATATCATAAATTATTTTCAGATAAGAATGAATACTAAGTAAGAGATTGGCGTAATTTAGGATTTGAATTTTTATTCCTTACTGAGAAAAAAATATAGAAAAGGAAATTTTAAAGAAGAAAATTCAATATTTCTTTTGCTCATAAAAATTTTAGGACAGGCGTTATGACTTCAAAACTATTTGACATTTCAGATAAAAGTATATATTTTGAACACAAGAAGTTTCATATATGCCTTTTTTATTCCTTAATGTGAAAAAAAAATAAATTATGAAAAAAAGGACAGGAAAAGGCATTTTTTCTATTGCTCTTTTAGTCATGAAGGAAATCTCTTATATCATTTCAAATTACTTGATATCAAAGATAAAAGTGTCTATTTTAAATATTCAAATGCTACTTCTCGCCTTTTCTTCTTTTCTTTTCTTTTCTTTTTTCTTTTTCTCTTTCAGACTTATATAAAAGCAATGAGAATCGAAGGATTAATTATCTAGTATTGTTAAAATTCAATAGATGGCAACACTATTTTTAAATTGAAATCGTACAGTATTTTTAAAAAAAGCGCGCTAATTCAAAGGAAAATTTGCGTGAAAATACCTTTTTGAAATCATTTTTTTTTTCAATGTTAGGAATCAAAAGGCACTATTAAAATTTTTCGAGCATAGTATGGACTTATTAATCTTTATGTCTGTGCAATATTGTTAAGAACGGAATTGTCCTTTATTCATTATTCGAGAATAAATAAGAGGAAAAAATACGATTTTGTATTTTTTTTTAAGTTTCTAAGTTTTTTTGAAGATGAAGGTATTAAATGATAATTATCAAACTTGAGGAATTTAATCTTCATATATAATACTGTATCATGCACCAATTTCTCACTTGTTTTATCACTTTTTAAAATTTTTACAATGCTCCGAATTTTCTCAAAATTCACAAATTTTCAATTTTAACAATCCATTTAAAATTAATTACGTTGTTACCAGATTGCTATTGCTAAATAAATAAAAAGATAATTATTCAGAGATTATGAAATTGCAAGCCAAATTCATTTATGTTAACTATTTTTCAAGATACGGAGCTTTAAACTTGCAATATTGCACGATTGTACACATGCCGTTCTACATCACAAGTTTTTTAAAAGTCCAAAACTGCTAAAATAATTTAATTTTTGTCAAGGTATTTTGCAGAGCTCTATTTTAATATGAATAAAACCCGTGTATGAAATTTTATTAAAATCGGTTACCATGGGGCCACGACTTTTTTTAAATTTTTGCTCATTTGACGTGGAATGACCCAATTGAGACCGCTAGAACCTCGGATATCGGAAATCTTGGTTAATAGAGACTGCACATAAAAAACTCGCCGTAGTCGCAAATTTAACACACCTTAGACTAAAAAACAATAAAAAGTTTTTTAAATAATAAAAATAAATATATAAAATTATTTAAAAACAAATTTAAAAAGGAAATCCTCCACAGCTGTCGTCAATCAAGTGGTTTGGGGATGTAATTGTCCGATAACACATTGTACCTTTGTGCGTCCGATAACACATTGCATCAAGTCCACATGGCACTGGAAACAAAATAAGTTTCGTTATCGACTCGGTTAACGTAAACCTCGATTAATCAAACCTTGGTTAATCCAGGTTCTACTGTACTTCATTAATGTTATTTTTGTTTTAATTTCCAAAACAAGCCATGTTTCTAAATGTTCTGAATGATTAAAAAAACTAAGAGCTAACATTACTTGGGCAAGGAAAATATTTCTGAGAAAATTATGGAAACGTTTTTTATAACTTTGCCCTGATTATACTAGCCCTAATAGCATGCATGGTCACAGTGACGTCACAGTGACGTCACTGTGAGTCACTTTGGTGACATCACATCTGTGACCAAAATGCCACCACTCAGTGACGTCACATTGTGACTGAGATGTGACTTTCTTAAAAATCTTTAGAAATTTACAAATATCCTTCAAAACATGTTATTTACTTTAAAAAACATGTTTCCGGCAATTTAAATATCGTCGCTTTTGTCACAGTTTTGTCACAATGTTAATGTCAAATTAGTCACAAATGACACATTTTTCACAAATTTGTCACATGGTGACCACTTTGTGAAACGTCACAAAAGAGCTCTTAAACGGCCATAACGACTTCACATTTTAGTCACTGTGACTTCACATAGACAATCGATGATCACAAAGTCACAATGTGACTTCACAACGACGTTTCAGTGACGTCACCATGCTTTACGGTAGCATTCACAGGGACTTCAAATTCAGTTACTTTTACTGCGATAAGCAATCATGCCTCATGTCTCCTACCTCAATTAAACTTTTACAAGCCAATGTTTCCTATTGGGAACATAAGTTTAAAATTTATTAAAAATTTAATTTAATCAAAATTAACTTGAAAAAATTAGCAGAAATAGTAAAAAGATGACTTGAATTTTTGAAATAGAAGTTACGTTCCTTTCATTAATGAAGAAATGTACGGAAAATCTTTAAAATGACCAATGACCACTGGAAAATTATCAATCATAAAAATAATTATTTGAAATAGATTTTTCGAATTAGAATAACTTGATTTTTTGAAATAGAAGTTACATTCCTATTTTTTAGGGGAAATGTTCAGAAAATCATAAAAATGAACAATGATGGAAAAATGACCGCCGGAAGTGACCAATGTTCCAAATTGGGAACATTATGAAAATTATATATACAATTTTTTCCACCATATAAATGACTAATATTCTGTAACTAATGAATTAGAAGGCAAGACGTGAATAAAAGAAACCAAGCATATGCCTGGATTTGAATTTGGCTTGTAAAAGGTTTGTGTTAGCATCCTCGAAGATCTGTCCCGCACAAGAAATCTGAGCAAGAGCAACGATTGTCAATTCCTCTACATTAGAAAAAGTTCTTGCCCTTTGACGACTATCATAAGAAAATATATATTATTCATATATTGAGTATATCTGGAAACGTAAAACATAATATGAAACATTTTAACGAATTTATTTTAATGATATAAAATTTATGATATGTGTAAAATATAATCCTTAACATATCCTTGGGAGAACGAAAACTCTGATTCGAAAATAAATCGGATTTTGCTTAGTGTAAGTCATTCTTGCAACTGTTTGTTTAATATTTTAATCACACATATACTTCCGGAAAGACTTTAGCCCTATATGAAAAGAAAAAAAAATTGTCATTTTTGGATATAATCGTACTTTAAAAAATATTCCAAAATATTTAACTTTCTTCAAATAATTTTTTTTTGAGTCTTTAGCTATTTATCTTCTAATGTATAGAAAATAGAAGTTCTGTAAGTTTGTTAAATATGATTGGGAAAAAAATTTCAATGAATTAACGTTTTCTTTTATGATTTATTATTGGCAGTTTTCAATAATGTAATTCATAATTTCTTCTTCCTTCATCAAATGTGACTTTTTTTTAGATAATAATATCGTGAAGGTTAAAAGCCATATACACTATATTGCCATTGATTATGGGACACTTGCGATTTTAGACATTTTACTAAATATCTAGAAAAATACATGAGGAATCATCTCAAAACTCTTAGTGTATAAATATAATAGTATACGTCATATATCTCCGTGAAGAATTTTTACCGTAACTCCATAGGGGACCGTCAACAAATTAAAAAAGAATGAATATCTTTTGTATAACCCTGTCAAAACTAATGTAGCAAAAGCGCTCAAACTCTAGATTATGATTGAATGCTTTATTGTAATATACTGTGTTCATTTTTATGCAAATAGCATGCATACTCGCAGAGTAATTAAGGTTTTTATAAAAATGGCCCCAAATTTTTCCAAGTTTTTTCCATATAATTTTCAGAGTTCTTAATATAAAATAATATTAGCTAACATAATATGCAAATGAAATTTTGATATCGTTGACGCATGCGCAGTAAAAAATTATTTAGTAAACCAACTCATTTTGTATACAATTTTCATTATTGTTTAATTCTGATTACAGGGTACTATGTGCAATGTTGTTTGTGATATTTTCTGAAAAAAATATTATTTTATATTAAGAACTCTGAAAATTATAAGGAAAAAACTTGAAAAAATTTGGGACCATTTTTATAAAGACCTTAATTACTCTGCGAGTATGCATGCTATTTGCATAAAAATGAACACAGTGTATAACAATAAGGCATTCAATCATAATCTAGAGTTTGAGCGCTTTTGCTGCATTAGTTTTGACAGGGTTATTCAAAAGATATTCATTCTTTTTTAATTTGTTGACGGTCCCCTATGGAGTTTCGGTAAAAAATCTTCACGGAGATGTATGACGTATACTATTATATTTATACACTAAGAGTTTCGAGATGATTTCTCATGTATTTTTCTAGATATTTAGTAAAATGTCTAAAATCGCAAGTGTCCCATAATCAATGGCAATATAGTGTATTTGATCAAAATCTTGAGTCTGTATAAAAAGTAGTGGAAGCTTGCACTTTGAAAGAATTTTAATAAACGTTTTATTGTAATTGAAGAGAAATTCAACAAAAAAAAGTTCTGCAACCTAAATTGAACCCGATCATCAAAATTTTGGGTCCTCAAGAAAAAAAATATTTTCGGCCTTAATCGTGGATTATCACATTTTTATAAGAGAAATACGTTAATATAAATACGTATTCCTATAAGTATATTTGTAATAGAAAGAATGAGAATCACAATCAATTGAACTATCGTTCACGTTGCAATTTCTTCATAAAAATTAATTTTTCAGATTCTGAGAAGATATTAAATATAAGCATGCAACCAATACTGAAAGAACTTGAAAAACATACGTATCCCACAGAAAATGAAATTCTATAGATAAGATAACCGTAAAATTAGAACACTTATCTAAAATTTAAAACTTGCATAATTATAAAAACGCAGCAATATCTACGGCCCATTGTGAAAAAACTTAAGATGCAAGTTGACTATACAGGGTATAACAGTGATACAACCTGTACAGTGATACAAACTTTTAGGATAAATAGACTGCACCTAGATAAATCACATAGCAACACAGGGTAGTAAACAGTTTACTAGAGCGGTAGTGACAACACAAAACGCAAGGAAGAAAGGACACGGACAGCGTTAGGAAACATGTTTATTCATAGTGCTGCAAAATTTCCGCGACAACGCTGGAAAGTTCTGGGGAACTTGTTGCATGCATCGTGGCAGCTGCTGGGAAAATCTGAGACATGCCCTATATTTTCGAGAACAATAGATCATTCATGCGTCGGAGATGCGCTTCGATGCATCACAATCCGGAGTCGTAACTACGAACACTATCTCTGATGATGACTGTTGTTTCAATTTTTGTTCTTAATTCTTTGTAGTTTGCTGTACTATGGATAGTAATTTCCTGTGTTTTGTTTCGTCACGACTGTGAGAAGAAAATTTTTCCAACCATGCATTGCTATGTGATTTTCCATCGTCTAGCTGTACTGTATCTCTCCTGAAAGTTTGTAATTTGCTGTAATAAAGCAGCTTGTATTTAAATTGATAGTATCTAATCTTAATCTAAAGGGCAATTAAATTGCGAAAATGAAGCAAAATCTTACAAGCTGACTAACAAAAAAGTTGAACGAAGAATTTCAAAAAGGAGAAAAAATAGCTCTTAAGTCTCTGCTAGGAATATATAAGGATATTTTTCTTTCCTTAGAGAATACGCTGAATACTGTAGTGAATTTAATAATGGTCAGCTTGTGTATAAAGCATGTATTTTTACCACGCTAACTTCTTAAATACTGAACTAATTTGAACCTAATTGTAAGGATGTATTGATCTTGTCAACATTTTGATTGAGGTCATTAATCATGTTCATTCCTTTTATTGTACATATACAGGGATATAAAAAAGCAAGCATGAAAAAATTCTTCATTGCGTTAAAATCATAAATGCTGAAAGAATTCAGATCAATAAATTAGAGATGGGAAATACAATTAATTTTGGTTAACAAATTGCTTCGTTCCATTCTTCCACATGTATTCGGATACAACAACAAATTCTGTTTTCACCGATGAATTAATTAGATGCTTTTTGAACAACATGTTCGAAATAACTTAGAAGAAAAGAATACGCGCTGTGTTTTACAGAAATGAATCAATAACATTAAAAGTCTATGGTTAAAAACTTAATTTTTACTGAAACAAAAACTTACCTAATAATGATCCTTTGAATTTCAAGACTTTTCAACTTTTCTAAAATTAAAAACATGTTTTTTCCATTTATGGTGACTAAAATGTCGAAAATTCATGAAATTCTAAGTAGCTTTATTCAGTAATTTTTAGCCATAGCAAAATAAAACTTATGAGGTCCAAACACTACAAAAGAAATTTAATTGCTGAACTATTTAAAAAACAGCTATTTTAACATAAATTCATTTTTTTAATTATGCTTAAAAAATTTTAGCGTATTTTTGCAATTGGATCTATACCTCTAAAACTGATGATTTAGAATTTAATTTTTGGTAAATAACAAAAAAAAAAAAAAAAAAAAAAACATTTTTTATAAAAATAAAGATAGTTTTAACAACATAATTTCTAAAAAATGAAATTTTGTTTTTGACTTCATTTCGGCTGTATCTAAAATCACATTTCCATAGGGAACATCTCACAAATATGAAATCAAAACCACAATTTTTTTTTTATTTTTAATAACTGTAATAGAGAAAAATCTTTACATTTCCAGTGTCATAAGTTTGTAAGATTTTGTCATATATAAAGAAAATTTTACAGTTTCATATGTTAGAATACAAGGAAACTTACATAAAAAAAAGATATTGTTAAAAGTTTTTACTTTCTTAACAATTGAAAGAAAAGATAATTTTCACATAAATCAATTTTTGTAGGGTGCAAAATAATATTTAAAACATTTTTGAAACTGGAACTATATTTCTAAATCTAACGGTCTAGAAATTAGATTTTATTAAATGATAAGAAAAGATACACTGCATAAAAATAATAACCATTGTTTTAATAACATTATTTGAAAAAAAAAGTGGTCTCTAACTTTAACACATATTTAAATCGAATCTCACAAAAACTTAAAAATATTATTTTGTGCAGTTTTAATTGAAATCAATTTATACAAACAAATTACCGTTGCAGTTTTAAAAATAGTTATGATGGTATTAAAATTAAGTATCGTACAACTTTATTGAAATTAAATATCCGCACAAATGATGCAATGGTATTTTGTTTCTTTTATTTTGCTGTAAAAAAAGTAGAATTGATAACCGAGCTCTTATTTTCTAAAAAAAAGTGCATTGTAAATCCAATAAACCTAGCGTCAGAATAAAAAGAACCCTTATCCACCTCAAGTCCATACCTATTTCGGCTCCTAATCCCAATCCATAATCAATCCCAATTAAACATTCAGATTCAAAGAAACCGACATCCGGACAAAAATGGCTACCGAGCTATCCCAACACCCTTTACTTCTAATTCTAATCGAAATTTAAACGAATATGTAAGATAAATGAAAAAATGTAAATAAGAATCAGGACTTATTACAATAAAAATAATATGATTCAAAGTGAATAAATGCAAACGTAATGCAATAAAAAAAAAAATTAAGTTTAAACACTTGTAATACTAAAATTTTTGGGATATAATAATTCTAATATTAAAAATGCAATAATTATGTACTAGAAAAGACAATTATTTAGTTGATTATTATTTTTTTTTTGAATTAAATAAATAGAGAAACCCGAATTTATTCGATCTTTTAATTAATTGTGAAAATAAATATTCTCAAATTACCAAAATGACTTCAAAAAAAATATATTGTTAAAATTTTGCTTAAGCATTAGTTAAAATTTTTGAAAAGTACAGGAAACGCAACTTTAATGCGTGGACTTGCGTAAACGTATATTATTGAAGTAAAAATTAGGACTTCATGGTCGGCCATTATGAATGGATGTGAAGGCTTTGAGTACAGGGGGTGTTTACTAACCGCACCCATCCCCTTATACTTTATTAAAAAAAAAAAAAAAGTTTTACACTTTATTAAAAAAATGACACCGGCTAAAATTATTTCATGAATCTTCATAACAGACTGCAATAGTTTAAGTTAAATTACGGCGAAATCCGAAAAACATTCTTACCTTCTTACTAAACGAAACTAGTTGATTTAACAGTAATAATTATTTTGCTACAAAAGAACTCTAAATCTTAAATGGTTTGTAAAAATTAGTTAACCATCCCCGAGGGAGAGATGTTACCTTGCAGCCAAAGGCAGGTGATTGGCAGGGAATGGTAATGTGATTGGTTAATTTTTGAAATTGCTTCCCAGCTTTTATGCTTTACTAATTCTGATCCATTTCTACGCAATCTAGCCACTGAAGACTTGCAAAAACAGGAACGGAAGATTTTTAATTTTTTTAGATTGTTATTGACTTTATTTTTTTCTTTTCTCGTGTCATAATAAGCGTTAAAAGTAGTACTTATTGAAAAATTTAAACTACATTTTTGTGTATTTTTTATTATAGAAAAAAAAATTTGGAAATTTTATTTTCATTATGATTTTAATATAAAAAACTAATGTTTCAGTCTTTTTTTAAATATTTTTTGGGTAATGCATTCCAAGTTTAACAGGAATGTTGCTTAATTTGTTATTAAATAATGAACTATATGATAATTACGTTGTTATTGCCATTTATAACATTGTGTTGTTTACAAATCTCGAAAATAATAAACGAATGATTTATTTTCGAAAAAAATCTCGTACCATAGAAAAAAGGTTGAGAACACTTAATTCAGGTAGTACCAAAACAAAAATTAATTAGCTAGAATTGCATATTTTACTGTAACATACATATATTTTTTGATTTTCAAGTTTCAACTAATTTACGCACTTTGGTAATCAGAGATTACGAAAAACATGTTTATACAAAATGTATGTCCGTTGGTCCGTGTGTCACTATTATATCATCGAAAACTTTGGTAATCAGAGATTACAAAAAACATGTTTATACAAAATGTATGTCCGTTGGTCCGTGTGTCACTATTATATCATCGAAAACTGTATTAAGTTATGAACAGAGCTGAAAAATATTTGAGATACATGGATTTGGCTGTATAGCAGGCCCCCCGAGAATTTGGAAAATTTCCACCGCAATGTTGTGTGTTACTATGATTTTTGTTTCATTTCCACAATCCAAATGAGCATTGCAAAATCCAAATGTGTATAAATTTATGCATAAAATTAAATCAAATTTCACATAAATGTTTCTGTCAATGTGAAACAGACTCCATATTAATTTGGTAATATTTCGCCAAAAGGGGCACTGTAACTGCGATTTTGTGCCATTCTCATCTATTGTACCATCGAAAACCGTACGAGATTATTCATAGAATTGAAACCAATTTCATATATACGTTTTTGTGTGTGGCAAGTAAGTTTCACATGAATTTGGAAATATTGTGCCTCAAAGGCAGTGTTGAATGCAAAGGATGGCTCCGGGAGTAGGGGGGGAGGGGACATCCCTTCCCTCGGAAAAATTGAGATTTTATATTTTCAACGGTCCAAAAGTGCAGTTTTCCGGAGAAAAGAGTCTGAATTCAACAATATCGATTATTCTGTTATCAACTCGATTTTTTTTTCTGTTGCACATCAGCGACTCATGTAGCGATGAGGACATCTGTTGAGCTGGCGATTCGCAAGCAGATAAATGATTTACAAAAGAATAACGAAAAAGTGATTGATTGTGATTAATGCGTTTTTACTCCGATTAATTGACTTAAGAGCCCACAATAGTCACAGGAAAAGTACAGAAAAAGACCCGGATGACCATGTAAAGTCTATGGGAGCGTTCTTTTCTAATATCTCGTTCAAATTTTAATATTTTGACATGATTTTTTTTGCATAAAATAGTTCAGGACGATCCACAACCGGGCTAGTTTTCACTTTTTCGATTTTGGTTATATATTTTTTATATTATGATAGTTTCAGTTTCAGAACCGGTTTAAACCGGTTTTGAAAATTAAAGTAATTTTTTTAAAAAAATCTAAAACCAAAATCGAAAAAGTGAAAACTAGCCCGGTTGTGGATCGTCCTGAACTATTTTATGCAAAAAAAATCATGTCAAAATATTAAAATTTGAACGAGATATTAGAAAAGAACGCTCCCATAGACTTTACATGGTCATCCGGGTCTTTTTGCGTACTTTTTCTGTGACTATTGTGGGCTCTTAAGCTTAGGTTTGGTTTGGTTTGGTTTATTTTTGTCGTCCGATTATCTGCGCTAGGGATATAGGACCAGAGGGGGAGTGCCCTTCGTGGGGGTCTTTCTAAGGGAACCTAACCCGTATTTACGCAAGGTTCGAAGAAAACCACGAAAACTCCGAACGGTTAGGCCGACAGCCGCGATTGGGCTTAAGCTTAGGTTTCAGATAAAAGTCAAAATTGCTATAGTATTGTAATAACAATATTAACAATAATAACAATAACAACAATATGCGTTTCACTACATTTCGAAACATTAAGATGTATGAGATAGAAAAAAGGTTTAGGGATTGGCATATCCAAGTAGTTATGTTTTTATTTCTTTTTTTTAAGGAGGGGGGCAAAATTGATTTTATTGCATTGAAATATTTAAAAATGGTGCTTATGATGAATGAAATATTTAAAAGTACTTCATTATTATGTAAATATTGTCATATGGTTAAAATAGATAGATTTCAACTATAGATAGCATAAAAATGAGAATATGATTTAAACTTGTGAATGGAAAAAAAAAAGCTGAAACAAAAATGTTTATCTATTAATGATAATGCTTTAATCTAAACATTTAAAGATTTAAAAGTTGGATCTTATAAAATTTCAGCTATATTAGCCTAAAATGTATAAAGTTTATCCTTAACAGAAGATATAATTGAAAGTTCAAAGTCATTTTTCAAATGTTAAATATTTGTAAATTATTACAGTCACAATATATGAACAGTAAATGAAAAACCTGTTTATAATTTTTTTCTTTTTAAGCTACACCAGTGGCTAAAAGGTTGTGCTCTCAAAGCTGGTTGATGGGAGGTGCTGGGTCAAACCCAGTCACGCTCATCGGCCTAACCATTCGGAGTTTTCCGTGGTTTTCTTCAAACATTGGGAAATCTTGCGTAAATACGTATTAGGTTCCCCTAGAAAGACCTCCACAAAGGGAACTCACTCCAGGAGCTAGATTACTTCTGCAGATAATCGGCTGTCATAATTAAATATTTTTTCCTTTTAAAACAACTTGGTGCATTCCCTTCTTTCTAAAGCAGATTGCTTTCATTTAAAAATGTAAGAATCGAGGACCGGAGAATGTACCTATGGTTTTTAAAAGTACCAACATTTATGTGAATGCATTTATAATATGAGACATAACTATTTAATATTATTTCCTGCTGCTGTTTCTAAGATACTTCTAAGAATAAGCAGATGTTTCATGTTGTTTTTTAAAATAAACTTGTTATTTAGATAAAAGGCAGAAAACATTTGAATTACTTAGTAGCAAATGAAATGTTAATTCTTAGCATGTTATTTTCGATATACTTAAAAAGGCAATGTAATCAAGATAACTGCGCTGTAAATTGATCATTTGTTTCTTGACTAATTACTGACAAATTTTGGAGCAAATATTATGCACTACTACCAATTAATGTATAAGGATTCTTAATCCAGAAAAACTAATCACAATTCCAGTTTCACAATTCGAAGTATTAACAGAATTTTTCCTAAAACAATATTTTACCAGTAATTGATAAATCTGTTTTGAGCATTAACATATGTGAAATTTGTAATGAAGATTAATAATTGCATAAAAACAGGTTTAAAAATTACTACTAAAATACCCTTATGCCTAGTATCCCAAAAGTCAGCAAAAATTTAAAAAAAGCAATAAATTATAAATGAATAGCGAATGAAAATACCAATTTCGGTACTAAAATGCAAATACAGTACATCAAGCAAAATTCTTTTCCATCCAATTAATTTTTGAATACCTGCATTACAATAATAAATTTTGTGTTTCACTAAGTTGCGCATTTTCAAACACATTTTAAAAAATCATCTCTTTTTTTAAACTAATTTGTAAAATTTTTAAGCTATTTTATAATATTTTAAAACCTTTTTGTAGATATTTCTAAAATACACACTAAAATTATTTTTTCAACTTCCAGAATTTTTCTTTCATCTGTTTTTTTTTTCTTTTCTTTTTTTTATAAATTATAATGAAAATTTGATAGGTACCCCAACAGCATGCATGGTCACAGTGACATCACTGTGAGTCACTTAGGTCACATCACATCTGTGACCAAAATGCCACCACTCAGTGATGTCACATTGTGACTGAGATGTGACTTTCTTAAAAATCTTTAGAAATTTATAAATATTCTTCAATATATGTTATTTACTTTAAAAAACATGTTTCTGGCATTTTAAATATCGTCGCTTTTGTCACAGTTTCGTCACAATGTTAATGTCAAATTAGTCACAAATGACACGTTTTTCACAAATTTGTCACATCTCCTCTTTGTGAAATGTCACAACAGAGCTCTAAAACGGCCATAGCGACTTCACATTTTAGTCACTGTGACTTCACATCGACAATCGATGGTCACAAAGTCACAATGTGCCTTCACAACGACGTTTCAGTGACGTCACCGTACTTTACGGGTTAATTCATCAGTGACACAAAATGCTTTTCTAATTATACGAATTTTATCTGATTAAATAATATTTTAGGCCTAAAACTTACATTTATCTTTTATAATAATTTTTGTAAATGATCCTTTGTTCTACAAGAAATTTCCTCAAAGGTATTTGAATCACTTATGCATTTTCAAACTACGATTTTTATTATTATAATTAAATCTGCAGTTTATAATGTGCATGTAGGTCACATAACTATATATTCGAATTTCAAATTTTTGTTTTAGAGGTATGTTTTTTCAAAAAAAGTTACTTTACAAGATGCTTTATTCTGCAGAAAATTAATATGAAAATAATTAGTGATTGACAAATAAAAATTTTTCATCTTTTATAAGCTCCCCCCCCCTTTTTTTATTAAAAACATACTATATGTTTTTGCATGTGATACAAATTTTATTTTTAATTTTTTTTTCTTTATTATTAGCATTAAATCTATCATTTTTACTCTCTAAAAAAATATTTAATCTAATGATTTCTAATTATGAATATTATTATTTACAAAAAACGGTTTTACAATTTATTTTATCTTGAATTGTTTTGAAACTAATAAAAATAAAAGGTAAAAATACATTAAAAAATTCTTTAAATAAAAAAATTTAATTGAAGACACACTCATAAAAATATTGCGTATTTAAGTTCTTAAAACATTGTATAGAAAAAGAAAAAACAAAACGGCCATGCGCGTGGAAAGTTAAAATCGTCTGCAAACTAAAGAATCACGGAGTGAGAAACTTACTCCGTGGTTTCTTACTCCGTGGTTTCTTACTCCGTTGAAAGAATAAATAAACGTAAAAAGAAATATTTTAAATTGATGATAGACGCAAGAAGTTAGTTGGCTGGAATTTATGGCAGTTGTGGGTAGTTTCGTATTGATACGGATTTAACATTATAAACAAGAAAGTCTACTACAGCTCTTCCAAGCGGCAAAATATAAGTCCGAGAAAATTAATGGGGCTTTGACTGTGAAAATGATTTGGTCTTTGCCACTTTAATTATTATCGGATTTAGTTTGTGCAGCAAAAAGCATAACTAGAACGAATGACTTCGATGGAAAAAAAGGTATGAAAAAATATATTTCATGGTTGCTTTTTAATTGTTATTGCTCTTAGAACGATTTTAATTAGCTACTCAAAAACCTGATATAAAACATTAATTCTCTATTGACTTTATAAAGTCTAATACATTCATTATTTATTTTGTTGACATAGAAAACTTGATTATTAATAATTTTGATTAGGTTGTTAAAGGTAGTGATTTTAACTGCATTTTAATCTGCTTTGTTTCCTTATTTAAAATATCTGGTTAAAATAATGTTTCCATAAACATAAAATGTTATATTATTTAATAAAGAAGCTTTTAATAGAATAAAATTATTTGCAAACATATTTTTTTAATTTTTGTATTAAGTAATCTTCTGAAACATTACATAATTTTATTTAAAAAATTACATATATTCAGAAGAGGAATTTATAAGAGAACGAGAAGAACAATTAAAAGAAATCGTAGATGTTTCATATTAAAAAAATAATGATTGTTTAATGTCTTTTTCAAAATGTAAAATGTTATAAAATTTCTAAATGGATAGTGGGTGAAAACGTTTCAGTTGTAAATATTCTTATTGGAAAGTTTTCAGAAAGAACTAGAAGTCTAAATGAAAATTTAGAAGTTACGCAATCAATAAGAATTTAAACATGATTGTATTTAAAACAAATAACGCAAATACTTAAACGGCATGAAGCTAGAAAGTAATAACTGTATTTTATTATTTATTTTTCATTCTAGACACTTTTATTATTTCCTTTCTTGAATGATTTTACAGAGGTAAATTTCACAATATCCATTAAATGTAGTATTAGTATACATCGTGATTAATACTAGAACGCCTGGAAATTTTACTCAAGTTTGATAATAATATTTCTCACCAGAATTTTTATTCAACATTATTTAATTGATTTATTTAAAGTAAATCCTCGTAGTTTGAATTTAACTTATTTCTGGAAAAATTTCTGGCTCGAATTGAAATTTAATCGCCTGGTCAGAGTCGAATCGACTCCTTCCGGGCGTTGTAGTGTTAAAATGTGTCTCTTATTTATAATTACTCTCTAATATTATAAATAAAATATTAATAATTACAATTAACGTATTTGTTGTTCTGTTTTATCGTTGGAATTTTTATTAGGTAGATGTGTTTGTGATGGATAGCCTTCCAGTAATGGATAGTCCCTTAATGTTTTTTGTTCATTAATATACTAATAAATATTAAACTTTAATTTTTTTCCATAATTCATCTTTGCATTTTTTAATAATATTTTAATATTCATAGAAGATAGTATTTGAAGATAGTTTGCGATTATTTTTTTGTCATTGTTTTATATTTGTCACTGACTCTGTGACGGTGGCAGCATTGTCAATGTTGTGAAGTTACACTGGGACACAATTATACAGTTATGAACATTTTTATGTAGTGTAAAATCATTTACATCTATAATTTTATTATACTTTGGCTATACATCTCAATTAAAACTTGGGAGCAGCTATAAAAAGAATGTACCAAAAGAAAGTTACTGAATAAAATTTAATGCCATGCAGACTTCAACTCTTTGTTATATATATATATATATATATATATATATACTGCAAGAAATGAGAATATTTAAGACAATTGAATATTCGATCCTTATTTCAAATCTAGCAATTTGTTTTTCTAATAAGCATAAAAATTATCAAAGAAACACTTCCTTTAACGTGCAGCCCTAGTCACAGAAAAAGACCCGGATGTTTATGTAAAGTCTGTAGGAGCTTTCTTTTCAAATATCTCGCTCAAATTTTAACATTTTTAAATGTGTTTTTATTATTATTATTATTGTATAAAATAGCTGAGAACGATCCACAACCGGCCTCGTTTTTACTTTTTCAATTTTGGTTTCAGATTAATATATATATATATTTATATATATTTTAAATTTCAAAACCGGTTTATACCGATTCTGATATTGAAACTATCAAAATCTCCCAAGTTCCAAGTATCAAATTCCGAAGTTTTAATTGAGATGTATCGCCAAAGTATAATAAATTATAAATGTAAGTGATTTTACACTACATAACAATGTTCATAACTGTATAATTGTGTCCCAGTGTGACTTCCCAGCATTGACAATGCTGCCACCGTCATAAAGTTAGTGACAAATTTGTCACAAATCAAAAAATAATCGCAAATTGTCTTCACAACCTTGTCACTATCGTCACAAAATAGTCACAGTTCTAATAACAATTTTGTCACAAATGACACATTTTTCACATTTTGGTCACGCCGTGTCTTCACAAAGTGGTCACAATGTGACGTCACAAACGGCCATAACGACTTCACATTTTAGTCACTGTGACTTCACATCGACGTCACGTGACGTTATTATGTCTTACGGGTAACTTGTACATTTTTATAAAATATTGATCTTTTAAAAACTTGCATTGTTTTTGATTGTTTTTAACTGTTTTAATTTTTTTCTAGTATTTTTTCTATAATTCTGTAACTTCTGTATTTTTTTAAAACTTTGAAATTATTTTGCAAACTTCCATATTTTTTCATTTATCTGTTATTATATGTGAAATTTTATGAAATTTTTTCGGTAAATTTTCAATTTTAATTCTTTACAGTTTTCTATATAATTCTGAAATTCTGAAAAATATTTTTGTAGTTTTCTAAAACTTGTTCTAAATTTTTAGATTTTTTGTAATTTTATATTCTAAATTTTTATTTTTTTTTTCAAATCTTTTTTTATTTTTGTAATTTTTTATTCAATTTTTTTTTATTTTTGTAATTTTTTATTCAAATCTTTTTTCCCCCCAGGGGGATACCTTCTTTAGGTATTCACGGGCTTCACAACCCCGGGGCACCTGAGTGATCTTTCTCCTTTCCTTTTCCTCTTACTCCTCTGGTCTTCCTTTCCTCTTTGTTTCACTCTCGTTGTGGTTTCCTGTTCGGAGGTGAGGGCAATTCTGTATGAGCCGATGTCATCCTGCATATCGATTTATGGAGATTCGTAAACCACCCACGTGTTGGCTGTGCGTGGCGACCCGTGTCCCTGGAAAGGGGGATCCTGGTAGTTGAGGGAAACCAACACACTACTTTGGCCTCTGCTTCAGGTAGACGGGAGGTGCATATTGGTCCCGTATGCATCAATCGGCTGGTCAGCTGACTTTGGTCTCTGGCTTTATGGATCAAGCGAGCGAGCAATTACTAGTCATCTCGTTAAGGGTGGAGACTGACATAGGATTGTCTTGTGACCGTATAGGCCCTGGTTAGCACTGGTGCACGAATGTGCATCCCCTTGTTGGGCTCGGTAGTGGGTGGTGCGGCCGGGGTCCGAATTATTTTTTCTCCTACTATGGATGGAAAAATCTCTAATTCAAATAATTCTCTCCCATGTGGAGAGCAACAAATTGTGCAGAATTCATCCTTTACACGTTTCTTTCAAATTAAACGCACCGATAGCCTCTCAGATAGTTCTTTCAAGAGAACCTCACCTTTTCTTATCGCAAAAACATTCTAGTCTGTTTTTGGCGACGGTCACACTCTTAAAAAACTGCACTCTGGGGATTTATTGGTTGAGGTTTCTTCAGCCAGTCAATCACAGCTTCTGGTCAATTGCACTACAATAGGCTTATTTGCTGTTTCTGTTAAAGCTCATCAAACTCTAAATACTTGTCGCGGTGTAATATCTGAACCAGATCTTTTATACTCCTCAAAAGAAGAGCTTCTCTCAAATTTAAAAGAACAAAACATAATAGATGCACGCCGCATTACTATCCGAAAGAATGGACAAGTTATTCGGACAAAACACATAATACTAACTTTCAATAGCCATAATTTACCATCTAGAATTAAAGCTGGATACCTAAGCTGTTTAGTCCGGCCTTATATCCCTAACCCTTTACGATGTTTCAAATGCCAGCGTTTTGGTCATACTAACATTAACTGTCGTGGCAATGTTACCTGTCCTCGCTGTGCAGAAGTCGGCCATGATGGTAAATCGTGTGAAAAACCAGAACGTTGTGCAAATTGCAAAGGTAATCATACGTCATACTCTCGCTCCTGTCCAATTTGGAACCGTGAAAAAGAAATTCTTGCTGTAAAAACCAGTCAAAATCTTTCATATCCAGAAGCTCGAAAAATTGTTGAAACCAGAACCCCATCTATAGGTCTTTCTTATTCTAGTTTACTCGAGCAGCAATCAAAATCTGTAAGACATATAAGTACCCAGACAGAATCACCTAATCCACCTAGTACCCCAAAGAAAGAAACACGAGATGTCAGTTGCCCTACTAAATGTTCTGTTAGCCCTAAATTAGAGCGTTCGTTACAGTCTTCAGAGCCTGTTACAATAGTCTATCAACCTATTCAGCCACAAAAACCGAAAAAATCTACTGAACCCCAGACAAGAACTAATGCATCTACATCTAAAAGAAATCATAATCTCTCTGCATCAAATCGCCAAGAACCTAATACTAGTCAAAAGCCTAAAGCAGTTACACCCAATAAAAAAACCGTTAATCTTTCTACTTCTAACCACCAAAAGACCAATTCTGCTCAAGCCGTGAAACAAAATCAAAAGACATCTGAAAATAAGACTATTCGAGGTTCTCACCGATGGCAAACAGTCACAAAAAAACAACGGAAATCAAATCATTACCCATCTCTTGCTTACTTGAAAGATCCCAAAAGGCTAAAAAATTATGTGGAAGAGGCTATGGAAGAGTCATATGACTCAAGTGAAGACGAAGGAAACACTGTTCTTGAGGAATATATACCTAATTGATCTTACCACTTACCATTTTAATTTGAGTTTTTAAATATTGTCAAAAGTATCATTGTTTTTACAATTTTACTAATTCTTGTTATGTATCACTACTTTACTGTTTGTATGATTTTAACTATTTTTTTTAAGCTTTTTATTTTATCTTATTGACTAGTTATTGTACTTCAATTTTATATATCATCATTTCGCTTTTACCTTTTTACTATGCCTATGTTAGTTTTTTAAATTGACTTTTACATTTTTCATCCTTTAAAGTTTACATTTACATTTATTTTTTTCCTCTTTACCTTGTTCTTGGCGCAGCATGTCCCTAAAGGGACCTTGTGCCAATAAAATCTATACAACCAATCAAATATTTTTTATTTATTTATTTATTTATTTATTTGTAAATTTTTTGAATTAAACTTTGAAATTATTTTGTGAACTTGCATCTTTTTCATCCAATATTTTATGGGGGTTTATAAATTTTTCTTTACTAGTTTGTACATTTTTTAATACAGTTTTAGAAAACATTGATAATTTAAAACTAATTTGTATACTTTAAAAATATATTGTGCTTTTTAAAACATATTTACATTTTTTAAAACTTTTAAGTTTTAATCTTTTAGTAATTTTTTTTCTTTTAATTTTGTTACCGCGTAAAGTTGAAATTTTATCTATATATTTCTTGAAAACTGTGAAATTAATTTGAGAACTTTTATATTTTTTCATTCCATCTGTCAATTTTGTGATTTCTTATAAAGTTTTTCATTAACTTGTACATATTTCCATTCAATATAGTTGAAGTTTTATGTCTAGTATATGGAGTTTTACTTGATGGTTAATTATTTTACTTGACTATTAAGTATTTTCTTTTTTTCGATATTCTTTTGTATGATGTTATTTAATATTTAATATATAGAATTTTTTACTGTTTTAAAGGCGAATAACACTTCTGAGGAATACATATCTGATAATTAATAGAATAATAAGCAATAGAGGTGAAAGCATGAAACACAAATCCTCGGGGGATTTAATATTTGCCCGATAAATGGAAGAGTGTGGACAAAAACAGTCATGAAAGTTATGTGAGGTCAAATTATAAAGAGATAGAATCCTGTTTGATACAAATAAATATTGAAGTAAAGGTTAATACGTGTTGTTGAATTTTAAAGAAATTTGGTAAAAACAGGACTTTTCTATAAGAATTTCATTTAATCTCAGTTACAGTTCACGGAAAAGGATTATAAAAATGAATATTTGCTATTTTGGAGAAATGATCTGAGCTATGTTAATCATCTGGTGCATGAGTTTTTATTTTTCATTAAAAAAATAATTTTATTCCTTAATGGACACACATTCAAGAAAAAATAATGAAAATAATTTCGCTCATATATTTTTCAATAGTTTTAATTTTTTTGAATGGGGCATTTCCATGCGAACTAGTTTGTCTGTTACATACTACGATTTTTTTAATACCAGTATTTTAAAGCGAGAAAATGCGACTTAGTTTATCAAAGATACATCGTCAATTGAATAAGGCGAAGCAAACGTTTTAAAATAACGGTGGTCAACAAGCATTTGCGATTTTCAGTTGTGTAACAGACAAACAAGTTCGTATGGAAATACCCAATGGTTTCAAAATGACAACACCATGCATTTAGTGTATTCTAAGCATATTCTACGATACTTCACTAGTAATTTTTCTATTAATTGTCGAGTGTCATTTTGCAGCATGGGATTCTCTCTCTTTTTATTATTCCAACGCATGAAACTACCTTTGGTTTAAAACTGTCATCAGGTTCACTCATGTTTAATAGTTATCAAAGTACAGTTTATTTTTATAGGTTTATCACCAAGATCAGTTAGTCTGGCATTGACTCAAATGCTAACTTATATGTCCACTTACAGACTGGTTGAATTTTTTTTGCAATAAACATCAAAATTTAACACAATCATTGATAATCTTGCGAAAAATAACAATTTAAAACTACATTCATACGAGATTTTTTTTTTTTTGGGGGGGGGGGTGTCTGGGTTGGAGGGGATATAAACTGCTTCATATGGTGAGGAGCCTTTATTGCACTTATTCGTTCATAAACACAGAGCAATTCTTTCATGGGAATGGATACCAATTTTCATCAAGGTTAGGGACTATTGGTCTAAACTTGAAAAACTTATCTCCCCTTATAGACAATGCATTATCATTCAGATGGAAATATCCTGATATACATTCAAGTAAACTCAAGATTTTAACGCGACTACCTGGCAGTATACCAGCGGGGTTCCCCAGAAATAGTATGACTATAAAGCTTACTACTCCTCTCAAGATACAAACTCTGAAATGCTTTTTTATTGTCGAGAATATATTGAGTGACTTTTTAATATTTTTTACAGCATAAAACAGTTTTATTTGATTAGAGGTATGCTAGAAAAGTACAAGTCGAAAAAATACAAAAATTATTTATATGGTGTTTTTAATAATAAAACACTTTCAGGCAGAGCAATATATTTGATAATCTTAATCGAAGAAGGATTTGACTGAACAGTTTGAAGTATTCCCTTTTTCTGTTAACGTTTACCTGATTTTATGTAGATTATAATGTAGAGGGAATATCCACTATCCCGATGTTTGCATCAACATTCTAGTCAATTTCATTAGCTGATTTATTTGTTATTGAATGACACTCAAACACACTATAAGTGTCTGAAATGTTTTTGAGCAAAAAATTTGGATCAAAAGTTGAATGGTGATCGCAATCATTATTAGAACTATCACTTTCATTTGATAATGCAATCCGTATTTCTTCTGTTAATATATTTTTTAACCCTTTATCTATCGACGGTACTTATAAGTACCATTAAAATTACTTATTATAAAATTCTTTTAATACGTCAATTAGTTATAATACTATTAAGAATGAGTTACAGATAGCGGGAACTGGGGTACATTGATACAGTTTTTTTCTAAGATTTTTTTTGGTGTCAAGAAAGTAGAAAATTCAAGTTTTTTTTCCATCAGGTGACAGCAAAACTTGTGTAGTACGTTATAAAAATGTACAATCATTGTTTTATGTAGTATTTTTGCATGTAATTTTAAAAAAATCAAAAAAAGTCATTTGTATCAATGTGCCCCATCCCCGGGGCAGATTGATACGTTTAAGAAAAATGACGACAAAATAATACCAATGCATATTTTTCATAAAAAATGAGTTAGAAAACAATTTTATATTTATTTATAAAAATTCAAATCACCCACAATTTATTTTTAAGCAATATTAAAGCAATCAAAATTAAATATATTATGACTTGATGTTCTGTCTGTTTCTTGTCTGATTGTTGGCTGTGGTAACTTTGTCATTCTAGCACTTCAACCCCAGCATTATCTTCTTTCTTATGAAAGATGAAAAAATTACCAGTTTTTCTGTTTATAAATAGGTTCATAAACAGAAAATAAAGGATAATTATATTAAAAATTCTGTTTATAATATAAGTATCATTTTCTGTTCTGCAGTTTGTTTCTCTTACTTAACATTTCTCATGTCGAAAATACTTTTTTCTCTGGAGAATCGATATAAATTCGAGATTTGCCAGAATGCCGTTTTTTTCTTTTATTAGTTCTACTAGCACTAGATGCTGGGTAAGTTCCTTCGTCTTCTGTTTTCAAAAATACTATAAAATGCTCTAATATAAAGAAATTAGAGCTATTTCACTTCAATAAAAACTAATATTAGAAATTTTTCGTGAAAAAAAGGTTGGATTAAGGAGTGTATGGTAAAAAAAAATAATAAAAGATAATGAAAATATGAACTATTAAAGGATTTAGGCTGTATCAATGTGCCCCGTCATAAACTGTATCAATGTGCCCCATACAACGATTTTGAATAAAATGAGTCTCAAATCCAACACTTCACAATATATCTAACAATAAATAATGAGGAACTGATAAAGAGTAGCAGTACTTACCAGGGAGAGTATTCATTTTGGTTGAAAATACTGGAACAGTTGTATAATAGAATTTCAATTGTACAACTCAAATTTACTTTTGAACAACAAAAACAATAAATCACCCGCCCCATTTCATCAAACTGCTGAATCATTCCAAGATTTTCTGTATGTAGTTGAATGCACTAGCATCACCTTTTGGAGCTGTTGTGAAACTTCCTGTAATGACCCTGTGAGCGGTAGAGGGGGTGTATCAATGTGCCCCATGTATCAATGTACCCCAGTTCCCCCTACATTATTTATATTTTTAAAAAGCGTTATTGGTTACACATTACAAAAATATTTTTAAAAGGATGATTTTTTTTTTTTGCCTTTGTATCTTTTCAGCTTTCTTGGCGCTGAGGGAGGGGAATGGGTATTTTGGGTATTTTTCAATTCGGAAATATGACTATATTTATACTGTAAGAACATAATATTTGTACATTTTATAATTCTACAAAATACTAAGAAAACAATTTAAAATCAAGGATTTGAGTGGGGTTATAAATATTGCGTAAAACCCCTGTCAATTCAGATTTAATTAATACTTCAAAATCCTTCCAAACTTCTAAAATCCTTCAAAAATTTATTAAACGATTATGTGAATCTTTTAATTTAGTTTAAACAACTTACGTGAAATGCTTTAGAATGTAAAATTTTCATAATTCGATAGATAAAGCGTTAATGTCTTCTCTTTAAAATATATCTTGAACATGATAAGGCTTTGTTAGAATAAAAAAAAATTGTGAAAAAATAGACAAAAATCAAGATGAAACAATCAACAAATTCTTTGAACAGAATACTAAATATGTAAATAGCTCAACTCAATTTATGTTGTTGACAACAAACGTATATTCGCATGCATACAGTATGTGTTGAAAAAATACTTACAAAAATTCTTTAATATGACATTTAAAAGCATATTCTTTTGGGAATTTTTTTTTTTTCAAATGAAATTTTGCGTTTTAGATTCTTTTATTTGTATTAGAATTCCGTCTTTGACTAGGTAAATGGAACGCTTCAAAAGTTCCTTTTTATTTATAGCTGATAAACAGTTATTATCACCTATGGTATTTTTAATGAACTAAACCTAAATATAGGGTCCAAAAAGAATGTGTAAGATATAAAGTTATCAGAAGGCTAAGATAAGTAAACGATAGAAAGAGAAAATTTTATTTATTTCCAGTTGGTAGAACGAGATAGAGCATAGAGATTTAGAAACAGTAGTTTAACATTTGTTGTTATGTATTGAATAATTATTGTTGTTTGATTTTAAAAACAGAGGTACTACTAGATTATCCCGTCGACCAAAAAATTATCGCCAAATTATTAGATTAAATGCCAATAATGGATGATCGTGAATGTCCCATTCAAGAACATTAGATGTTATTTACGCTTTTAAAATATCATTAAGTGATTTTTATATCGACTTTTTATTTGTATTTTTATTAATATTCTACTAATCATTTGCTTTTTCGATAATTATAACAAAAATTATGTCAATATGTATAATTTGGCTATTAGTTTGGCGAATTGTATAATTTGGCGAAATTGGTCGACGGGATAACAGAGTAGTACCAAAACAGGTTAATCGAAATGTTTAGTTAAAGTTAAAAATTGTATTTGTGTATACTCTGTATCATAAATACAGAGTACATAGTATTTAAGGATACTCTGTATCAGTAATAACTTATAAGACAACAATGATAAAGAAATTAAGAGTTTAACCTGGAAAGCGCCGGAAACATGTCACACCATACTTGTTAATGCCTTCAAGCTCTTGCCACACAGTCACAGATATCAGAATTTGGGAGCAATAGCGCATGTGCAATTTCTCGATAGACAGACTATTCTCACAGTCCCATCCAAAAAGTGCTCAGAAACATAAAGCACTATTTTCCGTACAAGATCCATCATACCTAAGAACCGTTGGATAGGGACAAGCCACAAGATCTCGCAGTCATTTTTCACAACAAAATAATTGCTGATCTGTCTGGACGAGACTCATTTCTGCCTCACTTGGAATGTCAGCATACACGATTGCAGCATTTGGCTCCGGAAAATCCGCGGATGCACACTGAAATTCCCCTATAATATCCAAAGGTGACTGTCTGGTGTGGATTCATTTCAACATTCATCCTTAGGGCATTCTTCTTTGAATATCTGCACATGGTCCTGTTACATGTTCCGTTACGGACCTCGTACCATAACATGCTGCAAACATTTATTGTGCCACAACTACAGCAAAGGCGGGCCTTACATAGACCATTTTCAACCAGGATTATGTGTCCCCTCACATTTATAGATCCGAGAACGTACTATTGTTCCAATAATTCACAGAGGAGCCTGTTATTTTGCTTCTTTTGTAATCCATGGCCACCGCGTTCGCTGGATCTAAATCCGTGCGATTTCTGCTTATGGGGACAAAACGTCTGGTGTATCGTGGAGGTTTTGGGGCATTGAATAACTTAAAAACTCCATCACACTTCATGTGCGAAGTATCACAATTGATGAGTTACGATCTACTGTCGAACGCACTGTCCATCGAAATGAAATTTTGGAGGTGAATGAGGGTGGTCACATGGATACGATTAATAGCTGTTCTTCTTGTGAAATTTCGCGCTAATCTTTTCTTGTTTCTGCAAACTGAACTTTTTTCGACCTCAAACAACGTACTCTTATTTTTTTCCCTTACCTTTACTTCTACCTTTTAAACTCGTTGCGAATCAACAAAAAATTTGAAAATTTTAACTAGTATATCTTCTGTATCTTTGATGTGTATAAACATGAAAATTTTCCTTTTGATTAAACAGATTAGTCTTTTTAATATAATAAAATTAGCTACTGACTAGACTTTTACATAATTTGTATACTGTTGAAATTAAAGCATCTATCTTTTCTCACCCCGCATGCAATTGCGTGCATGATATCTTGAGAATATATATATGTATTTTTATAAAACTTGACGTACATAATAAGCACATAATTACTTGTAAAATGACCTACTCTTAGATCAAAATTATTTCATTAACTGTGAAAAAGACATACTTTTATTTAAAAAAATAAAATAATAATAATAATTTTTTAGTCAATAAAAATAACCATAACTACAAATATTACCACTCTAAACACTTAAAAGTAGGTAATTTTAAACACACATATATTTTTATCATCTACACCTAATTCCATAAAAATCCATAAATACATTCTCAAGATATCGTACGCGTAATGATTTACGGAGTAAAGAAAAGATGTTTCAATTTTAACAAAAGACAAATTCTGAAAAAGTCTAGTCAGTATCTTGTTATATCATATTCAAAAGCTTAATCTCCTTAATCAAAAGCCAAAATTTCATGTTTATACATAAGGAAATCATGGATATACACACATTCAAATTTCCAGTGTTTTGTTGATTTTCAACGAGTTTAAAAGGTGCAAAATCCCTTAAATATTTAACTTTTCTAAAATTCAAAACTTTATCATATAAAAAAATACCGAAAAGGCTTGAAAAATATATTTGACAGGTGAATGTTCAGACAATATATTTTTCTCTATCTGAAAGAAGATACTTAAGTAAATAATCAAATAAAATAACCCAAATAAAAAACTGTATATTCTGAAGATAAAAATAAATCAATAATAAATTAATGCAAGTAGTATAAATACAAATGCATATATCATTGCAAAGGCAGAAGGAGAAAAGGCGAATAACACATATATGTGACATTTCACTCTCGAAAATAGAAAAGAACGAGTATTTAATCCTTGAAAGATTAAAAACATCGGAAAGTGAGAAAGCAAATATTATAATTAAATAGAAGGCTATCGTAGTTTGGAATTCTTTTCCTTTACTTTGGACTTTTACTTTACGTTCTGCCAAAAGTTTTTAGTTAAACAAATAATTTATAAGCTTTCGCAATAAGAATGCAATTGAAAAAAAATAATAATAAGTGAAAAATATGAAACTTAAATTATTTAATTTGAATTTCAATATTTGTTTTAGGTAAGTATAAAATACCTTATTTTTTAAACCTGATAAATCGCTCTTAAGAGCACAATCGAAAGGGCATTTGTAATCCGTATCTATTTTTAAAATTTACATTTTACTATTTTCAAAGTATAATAGTATGGTCAACAAAATTATCTACATCTTTAAGATTTTCATTTAAAAATATTTTGAATTTGAACTTTATATTTTAGACCAGATGTTTGTATTGCAATTGAGAAAAATCTTATACATTCTTTTCTCAGTTTATACCAATTTCCAATTTTCTAAATCTCTTACGTTTATATTTTTCCCCACGTGTAATTATGAATAAGAATTTATATTATCTTCATCATTTGAATAATAAAGCGCAATTATCACTCAAAAAGTGAAGCTGACTTTATTAAATCTTTTGTTTTTGTCATAATGTCTAAAAACTTAAATGCAAACTTGGCAAAACAATATGACAAATATAAAACTAGTCTTCGGAGGCTACCGTAATACTTACCCATCATGGATATGCATTGTATAATATGAAAATAAAACATGTGTAAACTATTTATAAAATGCCTTGCCATTCCAAACAAAATTTAAACGCATATTTAAATATTTTAATATACATAGTAATGTTCTATTAATGAATTTCTGATGAATCAATTTCGACAAGTTATATAAAGCGCCAAACTACTCAAGTAGCGCCGAATTGCTAAAAGAAACATCCTTATAATTTCAGAAATAATAAACACGTTAACTAACAGTTGCTGCGTCGGATTACGCGTCTTATTTCCAATTAAAATATATCTTTGAATTGAAATTTGAATGAAATACAGGGTCATGAAAAATTGAAGAATGTGGAAAACAGAATTACAAATATCTCAACAATCAATAATCTGATCGACTTCGTCCTTTATGCAAAATTTGTGTCATTTTATTGCCTTTACTTCCACTCCTTAAACCAAAAAAAAAATTCGAAAATTTTTATGTACCTTTCATCAGAACGAAGTTTTCGAGAGTCCAAAAAAATAGTTCCGTATAATCCAGGTTACTGATATTAGATAGGCTTTGTCCTATTTTCACATACTAAGCACACAAGGTACATACTAAGTACACAAAGTTCAGGTCTCTACCTTAATTTGTTAAGCAGATAGAGCGTTCATAGACAGACAGACACACAGACGGACGGACGACAATGTTTTATTTTATTTATTTATTTTTTTTTTTTTAAATATGTTTTTCGAAACCTCCAGTATCTGAAGCGTGTGAATCCGTCAAAAAAAAATTTCGATTTTCATAACGATTTCAAGACCCTTATTACGTATGATGGGTAAGTAAAACGAAATATTTTTTAACGCATTCCAACACATGCATTGTGATATTAATATTTTCCGTACGGAGGAGTAGACCGCGGTTATATATTCGGGATACGAGTACATTTTTCATAAGAGTGCTTGCTCTGTACGTGTGTGTAAGCCCGAAAAATTATTTTGTGGTCTTTTGTGTGGGTAATTTTCATTGTGTACTGTGTCCATTTTGTAATGTGTTTATTCATATCTTTTACATATGAGATAGACTTGTAAAATTAGATGCTAAATAAGTGCTAATTTTTTTTTTTTTTTTTTTTTTTTTTTTTTTTTTTTTACGGCTGTATCTATTTGTAAGGTGTCTGCAATCGAGCAGTTTTGATGCCTAGGAAATGAAAAATGTTCGTAAATAAGCAAAAAAAGAGAATTAGGATTTTTTTCTTTCATTGCAAATAAATTTTTAAAAAAATCTGCAATTCTACAGATGTAATGAAATCTGTTCACAGAAATTTTATCTGCGGTACTATACTAAAAAATATGCAAATCAATAAAACTAGTTTTATAAAGCAACAGAATTCTGCTGCTCTACAAAAGAATTTTATAAAATTACTAGAATTTAATGAAAATTTTATGTGTAAAACGAGTTGATGAAATTTCTAGGAATCCCAGTTTCCTAAAAGATTTTTAGTGATCTTACAGATTATTTTATATACAGTGCAAATGTGTATACGTTATATGATTTTCCTGTTACATAAAAAGCTCTAGGAATTTTTGTGTCCAAGAAAAAATTGAGTAACTTTGCAAATTTTTTGCAGTGTATGTTAGCTAAGTCGAGAACAATATTTACAAATTCATGTAACATTTCTTTCAATCTTTGGCACCGATTAATTACAGTCATTACAACGAGCCCTACTATGATGATGGCTGATACATGGGCAAAAAATGATTATCGATTGTACATGTTACGTGTTAGCAAGGACGCACTCTTGACGATTTATTGATAAGTGTTTCCTGCTCCTCATAAAACCTTGTTTTTCAAAAGTTTCATATGTCTATCGCATATGTAGAAAGTCTGAATACATTTTCAAAACAGGGAAAGGCTTATCGGACTCCCTGTATATTTAAACATTACACTAAATTACTAAAGTAATAAAATTACTAAAGTTTTTCTACGAAACTGGGATTCCCAAAAGTTTTTATGCAGCGGCAACAATGAAAATTCAAGTAACAGTTATATGTTTGCACTGTTATTTAAAAAATCTTTAAGATTACTAAGAACTATTTAGAAAATTGGGATGCCCAGAACTTTTTATGCAACTGCAATTCTCATTACAGATAAAACTATGGTAAGATTATTGTAATTTTAATAGTTTCTATAATAAAGCTAAAGATTTCTGTAGCTAAGTAAAACTAATATTGTAGATTTATTTCTATTTTGTACAGTGTGTAGATAAAATGTTAGCAAGCATTCATATTTCTGTACTTTTACATCTGTAGAATTACGGATTTGTTTTTCTTTTTACCACTTAAACTTGTTGAAAACTTACATGAGTTGATGTATTATAAAGGGTTGCTTAATTAAGCCGGCTTTACTTTTTTTAAATCGTATAAAAGAAATTATAGCTAAAAAGTTTTGTTTCCATGCATAAAAAAAATTATTATTTAGAAATGTCTGCTTCAGTGTAGATTTAACTACTTGTACATAACGAAATTAGGATAGTCTCCTTTTTTGCAACATATAAGTTTGAAACGAAATTGCTCCTGTTGTATATTTCGTGAACGCAAGATTTTATACTTGACTTATACAATTTTATATGTAATTCTAAAGTAGAAAAAAAGACTATTTCCTGTTTTTGTACAATTTGAAACCGAATCTTGACATTTATATGACTTAATTGTCTTCAGATTATTTGATAAGATACAAGATAATGTGGCACCAACTGCAAGACAAAGTTAAATTTTCTGATTTTAAGAAGATTATATCACCTTACAGTAACATACAAAAAATATACTGTCGTAGTTTCATTTAAATACGATTTTTAGTGTTTGTTTGGATTTAAGTTTTTTTTTAAATACTTTGTCAATGATTTTAATTGGCCTTGATAAATTTAATTAGACGTTACAAAAAATTTAAACACTAATGATCTATACAGTTGTGTAAGTCCGGCATTTGCAATTTCAAAAGTAGTTGCAATTCCTAATATGAATGAAATTTTTACTTTTAAGTGAATTTTTTAATGTTACGTTTTTAGCAATGTTTTTTTTTATTAATTTCATTTGTAAAGCGGATTAATTTTAAATTAATAAGTCCTATGATTAATCCTAGGTTAATAATTCCTATGTAAATAAGATGCTATTCACGATATATTGTGCACGCGTAGCGAATTATATATTTCTGTTCTGAGTTCAAGATGCCATGTATATAATATATATTTATATGAGTTATAGGCATACCACAAGATAGATTTTTAAATTACAGTAATCCATTCCATTTTATCGACTTAGAAAGTAATTCACGAGAAATTACAATAAATTATAGAAAATTCAGCAAATGCGCGACAGGCTCCGTAATGTCTGCTTGAATTTACCAAGAGATCAAGGGCAATTTTTCTTAGATGCGAAGACGATTCTTTTTTAGGACGTCCCTCAGGAAAGCAGTGTGGTAAGTAATAAGTAGGAAAATCATGTGTAACACATAAATTAAGAAACACATTCCAACATTTCTATAAAATTTTAACAAATCTTTGTTACTTAAGGAAATAAGGTGTTGCTGTCCATTGACAAATATGTAATGTATTCCAATACTTTTAAATATCCTTGTTTTTTGTCCATCGATTGATATATATATATTATATGATGGGAAAAATTAGTTTAGCAAGAAAACTTCTAACAAGTTAAAATTTCTCTATCTGCAATTTATACTACTGGATGGAAACATACTTCAATACTCTTGTTCAGTCTTGAAGTTTACACAGTACATTTATGCACGCCAATACTTAGCTAAAATTTACTTCAAACTAAAACATTCTTAAAACTATCACATTCCCAGAAATTATCATCCATAAGCGACCATGTGTCCAGTTTTTTGCGTGATTATGCATATTTCTTGGTATACTGATCGTGAAAAAATTTATATTAAGCTCAGAGACGTATATGTATTTTATTATATATGAAACAGTTTAATATAATAAAAGACTTTCACAAACAATCCCCCCCTTTACCATAATGTAATAAAATTTTTTAATGGCCTGTAAATGAATAACTATATTTTTCAACGCAGATTTTAAAGAATGCATATTTTAATGCACTTCATAAATTCATATAAATTTTAATTTGTTTAACAACATTTTTGTAACATGTTTAAAAATCATTTGAAATTATTTTTTTCCATAAGCCATAACATAATCGAAAATTTTTGACTGTCCCTGTAAATAAACTAATCATGCGAAAAACTTCATTGGAAATAGGATTCGTGCCAGAGTAAATGCCAATAACTTCCAAAAGTTTCTGTGTGATCCGACCATATTTATGAAAGTTAGAACGCGGACAGACGGACAGAAAAGTCGAAATCATAAACACTTTTCAACTTCGTTAGAAAGTGTTAAAAAGAAACAGTATCAACATCATCTGCGATAATTTTAAATTTTGTAATACATCCGGAGGAACTTACAGACCTGGTTCATATGGATCTAGGCTTAGGACTTAATGTGGTCCCGGTTACGTGAAGATGTGATGATAGTTAATGCCGCACTGTAGAAGTGGGTTTTGCCCAGAAGCCAATTTACTTTTTATAACAAAGAATCAGTGAAAGATCAGTGAAAGAAAGAGAATCAGTGAAAGAGACAGCGCGTGACTGGATATTGAGACATCACCTCACATCACGCGCTGGCGCGTGAGTGGCCCCTTAACGTTGGCGCCATATCACGCGCTGGCGTGTGATCGGCAGAGAATGTGTTAAACACAATGCAGCTGCTCTGGCAGAACCTAAAAAAAGGGGGGGGGGGAACTTGACACAAGCCCATTCCTAACAAATACAGAGAAGGTCATCCCATTTGTTAACGGCTCTTAGTTGAAGTGAGACTATTGATCACGTTTCGGAAAATGGAACTATTGTGGTCGAGTGGAAATACAGTAAGAAATCTGTACAGGCGTTTTCGTGTATAGGACGTAACCCACTGCAGACAGTCAAGCAATGTTTGAAGTTGAGAAAAGTTGAAAGCCGATGTCTCTTCTCAGCCAGAATTATGAACTACAATGCATCTTTGATGTGTATGGAGATTTGTGATCAACAAATAGGGGAATATCAAATTTAGTTTATAAAAACAAAAAAATGGATCAGTTTCAGCTAAGTGGGGAGGTCTACAGAATGTCTGAAGAACAACAAGCCCTACTTATATTAAAAAAAAAAAAAAAACAATGAATAAATTTACTTAAACTGGATATAGTAAATTCGCGATTTCTCTACAAACAAGATGCCAAAGCAAACAAGTTACCCCATATAAAACACTTGATTTATTATCGTTTAGATAAAGTTAGCTTGAGAATAGGTTGGGTGTTATAAGCAAGAAAGAACCATTCAACGACAGAGAAGAAGAAGAGATTGAATATATGTTGTTGACTCATGTAGATTTAAATGCTACATTCCGCCCAAAAACGATACCATTTGAAAGTAAAAGGTTAGATGCAATTAGTCGCTGCACTGATAAAAATGTGCTGCATTTTGCTGCAACGCACTCCCCTTCTTGTATAGAAAACAGTTACTTGGCCGTGAAATGAAGCTTTCTCATTGGTTGGAATAGAGATATTATATACAAGCGGTGGAGTGCGTTGCAGCAAAATGCAGCAGATTTTTATCAGTGTGGTCTTATTTCAATGTTTTTAAACCTGCCAGGAGTTGTCGGTTTCAAAACTGTTACAGTCGTACAAGAATAAGATGCGAGAAAGCTGTTGTTTATTTACAGTGTCTCACATAAGTGATGGGACACTTGTGCTTTACAAAAGGAAACTAATCAAATAAATTAAAAAAACATGTACACATTTTTTTTTTTTGTGGGTGTGTTTCATACTTAAATTTAGTAAAGATTATTGCATAACATACATTTTGTCAAAATATTAAAATATTAATTTAATAAAAATACAAATGTTTAGAACGGAGCAAAACATAGCTCACATAAGTGATGGGACACCATTATATATGCAACAAAAATTGTCTGAAATAAGCAATAAAAATATTTTTGGGGGTTTTATTTTTACTTAAAAGCAATTGGCAATAATTTATAAAATCGTCTGCAGTATTTCTCTGCAGTTTGTTTTGGAATTTTTGTGTTTTTCAGCTCTGTGTAGCCATGAATGTTAAACGAAAAGAAACTTCGCCTGAAATTCGAAAATTAGTTATCAATTTGCATATTGAACGTGGAAAATCTATTAGAAAAACTGCTGAAACAGTTAACTTGAGTCGTTCAACAGTTTTCAATATCATTAAACGATATAAAAAGAATCATATGATTCAGGATAAAAGAAGACCTGGCCGACCATCAAAGCTATCCAATGGAATAAAGCGAATTATCGTTCGAAATATTAAAAAAAATCCAAGAAATAGTGCATCAAAAGTTGCTGCTGATTTACGAGCATTATATGGAATAATTGTTAATCCTGAGACTATTAGAAGGGTAATTCGATCTGCTGAATATCACGTTAGAGTAGACAGGAAAAAAATCTTCGTAAGTGAAAATAATAGAAAACTAAGACTAGCTTTCGCAAAATCCAACATAAATAAGAATTCAGATTACTGTAATAAAGTTATATTTGCTGATGAGAGTAAATTAATATATTTGGTTCTGACGGTAGAATCTTGGTGTGGAGAAAACCCAGGGAAGAATTTTGCCAACAGAACTTGGTACCAACAGTAAAACATGGTGCAGGAGGAGTTATGGTATGGGGGTGTATGTCGTCCGCTGGAGTTGGTAATCTTGTTTTTATTGACAGTACAATGGATCAGTACAAGTATATTGATATTTTAAAGCAAAATTTGAAATCTTCAGCACGAAAATTGAACCTTCATAACGATTTTTAATTCTACCAGGACAATGACCCCAAGCACACTGCTCTGAACGTTAGACTCTGGATGCCATATAACTGTCCTGAAATAATAAAAACACCACCACAATCTCCAGACTTAAATCCCATAGAGAATATTTGGCAAGAATTGGAATCAAGAATTCGCAAACACACCATTTCTTCAAAACAACAACTGAAATCGGTGCTTCAAGAAGAATGGGGTAAAATCACTCCAGAAATCACAAAAACATTAGTCGAATCCATCCCAAAAAGATTAAATCATGTTTTAAAAGTAAAAGGAAATCCAACAAAATATTAAAACCTTTTAAAAAGTAAAATTTTTGGATAAATATTTGATGGAAAAGTAAGTGTCCCATCACTTATGTGAGCCAGTTTTGCTCCGTTCTGAACAATTGTATTTTTACTAAATTAATATTTTAATATTTTGACAAAATGTATGTTATGTAATAATTGTTACTAACTTTAAATATTAAACACACCCAAAAAAGTTTTGCACATGTTTGTTTATTTATTTTATTGCAGTTTCTTTTTATAAAGCACAAGTGTCCCATCACTTTTGTGAGACAATGTATATCTGTGAAAAAAAAAATTGAAACACTTATATTATGGTTGATGAAAAATATATTTTTAAACAACGGTTTTTTCCCCTTCAACTTTTAGATAATTGCACACGCAATTCCAAACTACACAGCTACATTGGTTTAGTCAAAAAATGACTGGAATAAGGCCAAACCTACACAAATGTATGAGTCCTCCCTTGGCATAAACGTACATTGATATTTATATAATTTTTTTTTTTTTGTCAAGCAAATACGATTCTATCGATTAAGCGAAGTCTTTCAAACTTTTAATTTCTAAATAAAAACTATCGGTCTTAAAGGGCTATACGTCTTTAAATGATTGAGGGTAATTCTTCACTGTTAATTATGTTTAAGTAGTTTCGTAGATATCATCTCTACAGTTATGAGCAGCACAGTTACACAAATAAATATTTCAACAAATGTCGGGTTTTTATTCAGTTTGTAAATCATGCAGAGTAAAAGTTTTATATAATAACGCACCAGGTTCGATATTTTCATGATAAAGTTGCTAAGAGCCATTCAATATTTTACTTATATAAAAATTTTTGAATAAGCATTCTTCAGATAGGTTTATATATAATTATTAATATTAGAATAAAATAAGATTTCAATCATTGAAATGTACATAATAGAATTAATTAAACCTGTAAAAATTTTTAATTTATATCTTTGATATTTATTTAAACTTAGAAAACTCAATTAAAACCTATTTCTGTTATGGCAGTTTTTTTATTGAAACACTTAGTATTACTGTAAATATCGTTTGAATCTAGTTATTAAATTGGGAACGAAAATTTGTATGAAGTTAATTATCTGCAATCATTTAAAAAATTGTTTAGAAATTCCGCAGCATGCATCTCCACACATACTGCTATCCCTACGAAAAACTCATAAACAGGAAAACGTCTCATGAATATCCCGATCAATGTAAAACAGAAAGTTACATATTTGTATTAAAAGGTAAAGCTTTAAATAAATATTTATCTGTGTTTATAGCAGGAATAGATAATGGGAACGTATTTATAACTCATCATTCTCATTTCGTATGTTTTCGACGGTTGTCAACATTAAGCTGGAATCAGCAGATTTCTGTCAAAATTACAACTGTTTGAGTTTCAAAAGTTAATGATTCATTTAAATTGCTACTCATGATCATAAGTTTCCCAGACATTGTCACCGTAAGATACAACAATACTGCGAACTTTTAATACTAAATGTTTACATTTCATTTGCAAGCTAATAAAAAGTCCGTGATGTTAGTTAAAATAATAATTAATAGCAAAACAATAAATGTTTTTTTTTCCTTTTCCCTTTGAAGCAATTAGATATTTAGTTGTTGTAGTTAAACTACAGTCAGTTAAAAAAAAAATAAATAAATAAATCAGGAACTGTACAATAAAGCCAAATGAAATGAAACTCATTGATGAGTGCTCCCTCTTGCCCATTAAATTTTGTTTGATTTTTAAAAAATTCCCATCAACTTTACATGTCTATTGTAAATGTAGAAGACATGAATAAATTTTCTAATCAGTGAAAGGCTTATGGAATATCATGTATACCTAAACTTTACATTGTAAAGAAAAAAGAAACTGTGAAGTCACTAAAAGATTTTACAACATTTACGTAACGGCGACAGTAAGCATTTATGCAATATAGTTTCGCACTCTAAATCAAAAAATCTGGACGGTTACTAAGAACTTTTTAGGAAACTGGGATGCCTAGAACTTTTTATATAGCTGCAATAAGGGTTACAGGTAAAAGTTTTAGCAAGATTACTAGAATTTTAATAGATTCGTTTGTAAAGCTACAGTTTTCTGTAATTTTAGAAAAAAACTAGTTTTGTAACTTTATACCTTTTTGTATAGTAAACAGAGAAAATTTTAGTAAGCATACAGACTTTTGCAACTTTGCATCTGCAAAAAATACATTTTTTTTAAATGTATTACAATTAGATTTTTAAATATTCAGATCTTGTGGCAATAGCTGTTGCATCGTCATGCAAAAATGCATGAATACAAAATTCATTACTATTGTATAAATATTAAATTCAGTTATACAGAAATAATAGGACGAAATTACCATGGTAACCTAAAATCTTTACATATCATGGAATATCACTGAATTAATTACGCATCGTAGGATTTATTATAATGAAAAAAAAACTTTATTGATGATTTCCTTTTTAAATTTGATTCGATTTTCATAAAATTTGAAATAAATATTGCATGAATATTTTACATTAAACTATTCGGCTTTTGTGCTGTTATATGCAGACAGACAGACGAAGGGATAAATACTAAGATAATAAGATACTAAGATAATACATGCTACGAATTATATCGAATATGCATAATAACGAATGCACCTGAAAAGGAAAGAAATAAAAGGATTTATTCTTTTTCTATGTTAAACAAATGTACGTAGGAATCGTCTTCTTGCTGAAAATGTACCAAACTTGAAAGTTTCAATACAAACACCGAATTTTGACATCGAATTTTGCCTTTTCGGTAAATTGTATCTTCGGATACGAAACGTGAAATCATTCGGATTTGAAACTCCGGGAATTTACAATTTTACACATAATACTGAAGTAATTTATAATTATTGCAAACAGATTGCAATGGAGGTCGTTTTTGTAGTAATACTCAAAAACTGGAGAACTGAGTTGTGACTTTGAATCTGAAAATTTGAAGCTTCAAGAAATCAATTTCTCCTTAAAAGATTACAGGTTGTAACTAATGTTTTTTTCTTTAATTAATTTAAATATATGTGACGATTTAAGGAGAACTCGAATTATTTCCACTGGTTAAAAAAAAAAAAAAAAAAACGCACAGTCATGGCAAGCGAGGGAAAAAACAAAATAAATAAATAAATGTAGAAGATCCAATAATTAGTCATGAGCTGCTGTAAATTCTTTTATTAAATTCGTAATAATGAGGAAGGGAAAAGCTCCTTTTGCAAAAATTCCATCATTATTTCAGCGAGCCGTCCTCATCCAAGAAGCAACCCAAGAATCTTCTTTTTCATCTCGAGACTTCCACCTTTTTAAACTAAAAAAAAAGTTCTGGAACATTCTATAACCTCAAACCATCATTCTTTTATGTAAACATAATTCTTGTCCAGCTACGAGATTACTTTCCACAAACGATAAATTTATTTTAAAAAAATATTATTTAACCAATTTATAATTGAATCGGGATTTTTGTAGGCAGACGACTTTTATAAATGATTAATTTTAAGAGAAAAAGAAAAGAAAAGAATTTATTAATATGCACACTATCGAAGGTTGACGGCGGAAAAATAAATAAATAGATAAAATAAAATAATGATATTTTTTGAAAGGTATGGTTTTGGAATAAATTTAATAAGACTTTTTAAAAAAGGGTTGATAAAAACATAGAAGAAATCAGTTTTATTTGGAATATTAAGAAATAAAGTTTTAATTAAGAATATTTTTAATTTAGAGCCATCTTTTTTTTTAATTTACGCATACTGGAATAATGTTTTTTAAGGCAAATTAAGAATTTATATCGTCTGCATACAGATTAACAGATTAGATCTAGAAACAAGATTTTAATTTAATAATTTGAAGTAAGTACGGAAAATTAAGATAGTATAAAGGTTAGTTTTGGCAAAAAAAAATTTAAATTTGTAATATTATCCCCCCTCCCAGAAAATTTGTATGAAATTGATAGTTAAAGAAAACTACAAGTTCAGACAACAGAAATATAATAATTTAGAAAAGTTAAATTTTGGAATAAAACTGTCAAACTCCGGAAGCCAAGAGATGGAAGAAAAGAAAATTAACGCAATATAAAAATATTAGCGATTAAAATAATATATTTAAGAGAAAATTAATCTGAATTAAATTTAAATAGGACCATTTCCCTGAAAGAAATACAATAATGTTACAATATCACTTACCATTTGTAAGTGCATAGGAGATAATACATACAATAACAGTAAATAAGTTATGAATATTAATAAGCAATAGACATTAAAGATATAATAAAAACAATAAGATATCTCTTTCATGGGAGTTTATAGAATTTCCGTGACTTAATTAGTAGTAATATCAGTTCAGAAATTAAATTTGTTTGTATAGTCCTTGTAGTAAACATAGTCTTTAAAGGCTACGATAAACGTTCTTCTCAAACTTAGTTGACTACATAGTCATTCAAATTAAAAGTCTCTAATAGTTTTAAAAATGCAATTCTTCAATGTAGTTCATTATCAATAGTTAATTTAAATAAGAATTTCCGAAAAGTTTACTAAATACTGTCCTTCACATAAAACATCTTCAATACAGTTTACTAGTGAACTACATAATTTTTCCATTTTGGTTTAATGTTATGTTGGAATCTTTGTTGGATCCAACATCTCTTAATAATATATCAAATTTTTCTTTCAATAATATATCAATTTTTTAATAATAAATAGCATCACTCTCAATATCAATAATAAATAACATAGAAAAATTTAAATAATAACAATAACAACAATAATAAGTAGTATAATAAGACTCCATAGCGTAATATTTCTCAATAAGAGTATAATTAATACTAAACTTCATTATAGAAATCATAATGATAATAATAATAGAACAAGAGTATAATCAAAAGAAAATATCACAGTTTGTTTATTATTGATAGGGAAAATATTGGTTGAGGATAAAAATAATTACATAGCAACTAAATAATTTTCTTATCTTCTAATAGCATAAGAAAGTATTTTTTGCTAGCCGAAAGTATAAATAATAAAAATCATAATAATTCCAAAATCCAAATAAAATTAAATCTAACTATTTAGAAAATGGACTCTCAACCAGTATTTCTGTTAGACAATTGCTTCTTTTTGTACTAAAATCTACCGCCAGATGGCAGCACCAGACATTATTCTGTTTTCACTGGAAGAGAACTTTAGAACAGTTAGTTGATGTAGTGACTGAGCTGGGTTAGGCAGCAAAATGCTGTCAAGGATTAACAATCCATTATCATACATTATGATTCCAAAGGAATAATTACTGTTCATGAAGAACTGCTTCAAACTGAAGCTAATATATGTTTCAAAGTTATTTTTTTTATTTTGTTGTGTTCTGTAAATATTGTGAAGACTGTGCATCTGTTCTTTTGTGTTGTGAAGTGTTTCCAAGAATTTGTTCATCATTATTCTACTTTATTTCTTCAAATAAATGTGTGCCAACTAAAAGGTAAAGTTTTTAACTCCTTTTATTATTGAGGAACTTACTTGCTCACGCCTTATGGAATAACATTCCAACAATTTCCTTACAATAATTCCTCTCTGATACTCTTTTACAAAATTGTCAAATTTGGTTATAAGTTTTCAAATGCCAAATGTAGAATAATGTTTTATCTACACATGGTTTATAAACTTTAATAATAAAATACAAATAGGAATAAAAGGTGTCATTCTTAATTGAGAAATGGAAATAAAAATAGTGTGCTTTTTTGAAAAACTTTTAATATCTGTAGTTTTCACAATCACTGAAAATCACATATTATGTTATAGGTTTGAGTAGAATCATTAGATTTTATAACTGTTATAACATAAATATCTGCTGAATAAATAGAATAATACTAATGTCAAATACATGAGTAAATATAGTTAGACTTATATCCACTTAAAATTAATTTATCAACATCAATTTGAAAGCTTTTACAATCAAAGTGTACACCTTATGCCTGCATAAGGAGCCCAATTTAACCCCAAAAACAAGTAATATTCTTGTTGGCCACCAAGAACATACCTGCTAATGTTGAAAATTATGGTGATAAAATATTTAAAGAATAAGAATTAAAATTTAATCTACTGTCTTCACTTTAGATTGATCTAGTGATTGTGATTGTATCGGAGGTTTTGTTTGTTTTTTGGGTTGCTCATGAAACAGTTTAAAATCTTCTGGTGAAAAATAGGGCCTTAATTTAGAAACATGCACAATAACGGAATTCTGTCCTGTCTCATAATTAAATTTATCTATTTCATAAGTTACATCAGAAAGTTTATTTATAATTTTATATGGTCCAGAGATAGTAGGTTCTAATTTTCGAGTGTTAGGGTATTTAAATTCTTCATAAACTACAGAGTCTTGTATTTTTAATGGGCATTCGACAAAATTTCGATCATAGAGCCTTTTACTTTTAAGGTGAAATTCCTGAGTTCGCGCTTTCGCAATTTTGAGGGCTTTGTCTACTAGAGTTGTATACACTTTAACTGCCTCACACAAAACCATTACCCACCATTTTTTTTTTAAAATCTGAATCAGAATTATCGAGAAATTGTGACTATATTTAGCTGTTAACATTAACCAGAAATTTTATCTAATAAAACAGAAATTGTAAATATCATAGATATACCTTAAATTGGGATCAACTTTTAATTCTATTATTTTATAGATCATAAACAGATTCAAAAATTTTAATTATAGGTAATTCCTTACTTAAAATCACAAAATTTACTAAAAAAAATTAATCATATTTATCAGTCAAAACTCTAGCAACAGTTTTGGACAGTTCCATCTTTCTTACTGAATTTAAATAAATTATAAGAATCCGGGAACCAAAACTCACTGTCACTAGAAATTCTAGCAATAAAGGAAAAACCATAAATGTTAACTTAGTTTTCTATCTCAAATGTCTAGTAATAGGAACATCATCATAAAAATACTGCATTCAGAGAATAGTTCTTGATAACAAACAAATATCAATAAATTAGAAAATGTACTTTTTTAAAAAATAACTTGAGCGTCTAAGTTATTTTATACTTCATTATTATTACGAACTTATCTTTAAACGTGCATAAAAATATCATAATAGTCTTTAATATGCAACAGTATTAAGATATTGTCTTAAGAATATCATACACTTTAATTTAATCCTTAAGAACAAAAATGTTTCAATTTCTAACAAATAATAATGATAATAATAATAATACTCATAAATAAATAAAAAGATAAAGAAATAAGGCTCACAGAAAAATAAACAAACAAATAAATAAACCTCACAAACAGAGAACTATCTACACAAATACAATAAAAGGATACACAAAATAATTAAATACATCTAAAAGTAACTCACTAATAAGAAGAAATTCTCAAGAGGATCCTAGGGGAGACAAGAACCCAGAAAATTATCCAGGTAATTAGCAACCAACGTTCAGTTGTCCCTGTAAGTTTTTTTTTCTTTTTCTTGTCATCACTACCAGTAATACTTAAAGCCAATGATCGCATATTTGGGGCGCAACAAGATGAATGTCAGTTCGTCGTGGCGCTTCTATTCCTTATTAAATCCAATTCGAAATCACCAAGTCTCAAAAATTTATCATTATGACCATGAATACTGAATCAAAATTTATGCGCACAGATCAACATCAAGCGTCAGGAAATCCACATCAGACTCGAAGCAAGTACTATTCATTAGCAAGCTGAAAATACCATATAGGCTGTCCTTCAATCGAACTTCGGCGATAGCATGCTTTTCTTCGTTCCATCGCAATTTTCTTTAAATATCATTCATTAAAAAGGCAGCACAGATAACTGATCCTGTCGACTTTTCGATTAGTTGTGACGATTTAAGGAGAACTCGAATTATTTCCACTGGTTAAAAAAAAAAAAAAAAACACAGTCATGGCAAGCGAGGGAAAAAACAAAATAAATAAATAAATGTAGAAGATCCAATAATTAGTCATGGGCTGCTGTAAATTCTTTTATTAAATTCGTAATAATAAGGAAGGGAAAAGCTCCTTTTGCAAAAATTCCATCATTATTTCAGCGAGCCGTCCTCATCCAAGAAGCAACCCAAGAATCTTCTTTTTCATCTCGAGACTTCCACCTTTTTAAACTAAAAAAAAAGTTCTGAAACATTCTGTAACCTCAAACCATCATTCTTTTATGTAAACAGAATTCTTGTCCAGCTACGAGATTATTTTCCACAAACGATAAATTTATTTAAAAAAAATATTATTTAACCAATTTATAATTGAATCGGGATTTTTTTAGGCGGACGACTTTTATAAATGATTAATTTTAAGAGAAAAAGAAAAGAAATGAATTTATTAATATGCACACTATCGAAGGTTGACGGCGGAAAAATAAATAAATAGATAAAATAAAATAATGATTTTTTTTAAAGGTATGGTTTTGGAATAAATTTAATAAGACTTTCTTAAAAAGGGTTGATAAAAGCATAGAAGAAATCAGTTTTATTTTGAATATTAAGAACTAAAGTTTTAATTAAGAATATTTTTAATTTAGAGCCATCTTTTTTTTAAATTTACGCATACTGGAATAATGTTTTTTAAGGCAAATTAAGAATTTATATCGTCTGCATACAGATTAACAGATTAGATCTAGAAACAAGATTTTAATTTAATAATTTAAAGTAAGTACGGAAAATTAAGATAGTATAAAGTTTAGTTTTGGCGAAAAAATTTTAAATTTGTAATATATATATATATATATATATATAACCATTAATCGTATTACAATATATGGCCCATTGAATTTAATAACTTATAGAACATTGAACATAAAGGGAAAAAATAAATAATAACAAATTAAATTGAATACAAATGGAATTTGTAAAACCAAAGCAGAATATAAAGGTCCAGAATACTTTGGAACTACAAATGAAGTGTATGGTATCCTCTTCTTGTTTGCCATGAAAAAGCAAAACAATACAGATTTGGGACTACCAACACACACAAAACCAAAGCCAAACTAAGAAAAATCATCAAAACAAGGCACATAAAAACTATATAATTGGATAGCAAAATGAAAAGGGGAAAAATAATAATTATCTTCAACATGATAATAGTAAATAAATTAAGTAATTAAAAACGGAGTATTCTGATTATAAAAAAAATATATAAATAAATCATACACCATAGTTTACCCTATTAAGATTTAAAACAAAATCATTTAATTTGACTATGCTAAGCTAAGCTCAATATCTTAATATAAGATGATTTAAGATTTAAAAATAGATAATTAATATATTTATCCTATTCACTTAGAAATTGTATTATAGGCCTTCAATTTATTAAAAGTTAGGTACAATTTAATGATGTAAATTAATTAAATTGCATTAATAGAATTAATTGATGTAAATATACAATTATTCATTCATTAGTGTCAATTAAACATCCATTATAATATGTTTTTACAATTTAACAAATGCATTTCTCAATCTCAATTTTTTAAAAATATTAATTACCATTGCGTATTATTCAGACAACACCGCCCTCCTCCATACTCTAACATATACCCACCCAGCCATCCCATTATATACATTTTTTTATATTTTTTATTTTTTAAATTTTTTATTATTTTTTTATGTTTTAATTTTTTTGTATTTTTTTTACGCAGTGTGTTAACTATTTTTGAGATCATGTAATAACTAATTGTACATTAAAGAATATATGATTTTTTTTTAGGAAAACCATTATTTAATGCATCATAAACTAGCTTTTTAGTATTTGCATTAATTAGATGAGAAGTACATAAACATTTTGTTCTATATAAATTATTAAGGATTATATTACGATATACAGAATAATGAAGACAGGATTTAAAATTAGTAAATGTGTTAACTTTAAAATTAAATTCATTCCGTTTGTCATATATATCAGTTATTAATTTGTTTTCTTTTAATATAATTTTAAGATCTAAAAAGTTAATGGTATTATTAGAAAGCAGGTTTTTATTAATTTTTAAATTAGCTTGATAATCTACTGGGAATTGAGATATAGTGGTATTATCAGTGTCAATTAAAATTATACCATCAATATATCGATATAAATGTATTTTATTATTAAAATATTTACTTTCATAATGATATAAGTCTGATAATATACTAGAAGTACAACCATCTTGTGGTATACCGACTTTTTGTATATATATTATGATATCTTGCATTAGGAAATTATTATAGATAATGAAATTTGTTAAAATACGAAAATAATCAGTATCAATATTCGTTAATATATTCACTTAATGTTGATATTTAAAAAAAATGCATTTATTATATTATTTAGATCTAATAAATCTATATTATTAAAAAGATTTTTGAAGTCATATGTAGTTATATTTTTTATACATTTAAGATTTTTCATAATATTGACCAGTTCATAACTATTCTTTATACAATGTGTATTATCACTGGTTTTTGTTATTCCATATATTTAATTAAGAACTTTAATAGAAGTTTATTAGCTTTATTTTTATAAGTATTGCAACTAATTGTAACTGTTCTAAATTTAATTGGATTTTTATGAAATTCGGGTATAAGAACTAGATATGGATATTTATTGTTAGTAGAGTTAATATGTCTAATAAATTATAAAAACCTCTAATTTTACGATTGTTTACAATTATGTCATCATTAATTAATTGAAATGAATTATTAGAAGATGTACAGTATTTAAGCAGTTGGTTTTGATATTTGATAATATGGTATCTTTTCATTATGAATAAAATATTCATTGTGATATTTTTCCCATTTATGGTATCTTTTATATATTTTTAATATATAACAATGGTAGCTAAAATATTTTTTGCAATATTATAAATATATATATATATATATAACAAAACCAAAAGAAATTCCAAATCCCCAAAATACATGGAAGTCTTCATCAGGGAGGCCCCTCCATGTAGGGGTAAATAAAGAGAAGTTTCTGAAAGGATGTAGGCTCATAAGCTAAATTACATCCTTAGCCCCCAACTTCTCAGATTTCAGAAATCAAACTCAAACCTTCAAAAATATTATAAATATATACAAATTTATAAAGATACCAAAGGACAAGACCAAAAATTACACAAATAAAAAAGGAAAAATACCTACAAAACTAAATATAAAAATATATAAAATTGTAAAATACAAACCCCCAGTAATACAAAACCCTCTTCAGCTAGTGGGGCCATTCACTAGCGCTTCAATCTCGCCCTAAATTGAAATCAAGCATCCGCAAGTAAAGAAACACTGAGACTCAGAAACTTTCAGTTAACATATAAGATGGATAACAGTTAACCATTAAAATCTTTTTTAAACCACTCATAGCCAATTCTAGATCTGTTTTGTTATTGCAAATCCTACGGATCCTATTAACTTGTGAATACATAATATTTTTTAAAACTTTATTGCTAATACATGAAAACCAGTAAGTGAGGCTATTAACTTCAAAATTAAAATCTTTCCTTTTATCATAAAGTCCAATCAACCATTTTTCCTTGTTTTTCTTAATTTTAAGATCTAAGAAAGTAATTTGTTCATCATCATCGGTTCGGTTCAGGACAAGCTCATTAGGGTAAATGTTAAGGCTTATTTCCTCAAAATTATTGCAGTTAAATACTATAAGATCGTCTACATATCTAAAGAAGGAAATATTATTGAAATTTTTTTCGTAAAAATATAAAAATAGATTTGAGAACGCACTTGAAAAACTGGTTCCCATTGGGACCCCCTTATTTTGTTTAAAATAATTAATTCCATTAAATAAAACGTTTTCAAAAAGGCAAAACTTAATTAAATCAATCCAAAACTTCTTATCTACTTTTAAAACATATTCAAATTCAACATAAATATTTTCAAATACCCCCACAATCAAATTGTGAGGAATGCTGCCAAACAGATTCTCAAAGTCAAAAGTGTTTACAGAAGTAATTTTCCATGAGTTACCATTCAAAAAATCTAAAACTTTAAGGTTATTGCCAATGATTTTATTACAATCAAAAGTTTCAATTTCCTTTAAAATTGAATTCAGCAAACCAAACAAAATTTTACCCGCTTTGTAATTATAACTATTAGTGCCACAGGTAACGAAGCGAAATTTTACTGGTTTCTTATGAAATTTAACAGTCGCATAAGAAACCAGTAAAATTTCGCTTCGTTACCTGTGGCACTAATAGTTATAATTACAAAGCGGGTAAAATTTTGTTTGGTTTGCTGAATTCAATTTTAAAGGAAATTGAAACTTTTGATTGTAATAAAATCATTGGCAATAACCTTAAAGTTTTAGATTTTTTGAATGGTAACTCATGGAAAATTACTTCTGTAAACACTTTTGACTTTGAGAATCTGTTTGGCAGCATTCCTCACAATTTGATTGTGGGGGTATTTGAAAATATTTATGTTGAATTTGAATATGTTTTAAAAGTAGATAAGAAGTTTTGGATTGATTTAATTAAGTTTTGCCTTTTTGAAAACGTTTTATTTAATGGAATTAATTATTTTAAACAAAATAAGGGGGTCCCAATGGGAACCAGTTTTTCAAGTGCGTTCTCAAATCTATTTTTATATTTTTACGAAAAAAATTTCAATAATATTTCCTTCTTTAGATATGTAGACGATCTTATAGTATTTAACTGCAATAATTTTGAGGAAATAAGCCTTAACATTTACCCTAATGAGCTTGTCCTGAACCGAACCGATGATGATGAACAAATTACTTTCTTAGATCTTAAAATTAAGAAAAACAAGGAAAAATGGTTGATTGGACTTTATGATAAAAGGAAAGATTTTAATTTTGAAGTTAATAGCCTCACTTACTGGTTTTCATGTATTAGCAATAAAGTTTTAAAAAATATTATGTATTCACAAGTTAATAGGATCCGTAGGATTTGCAATAACAAAACAGATCTAGAATTGGCTATGAGTGGTTTAAAAAAGATTTTAATGGTTAACTGTTATCCATCTTATATGTTAACTGAAAGTTTCTGAGTCTCAGTGTTTCTTTACTTGCGGATGCTTGATTTCAATTTAGGGCGAGATTGAAGCGCTAGTGAATGGCCCCACTAGCTGAAGAGGGTTTTGTATTACTGGGGGTTTGTATTTTACAATTTTATATATTTTTATATTTAGTTTTGTAGGTATTTTTCCTTTTTTATTTGTGTAATTTTTGGTCTTGTCCTTTGGTATCTTTATAAATTTGTATATATTTATAATATTTTTGAAGGTTTGAGTTTGATTTCTGAAATCTGAGAAGTTGGGGGCTAAGGATGTAATTTAGCTTATGAGCCTACATCCTTTCAGAAACTTCTCTTTATTTACCCCTACATGGAGGGGCCTCCCTGATGAAGACTTCCATGTATTTTGGGGATTTGGAATTTCTTTTGGTTTTGTTATATACATTTTTTACATTTCTTTTTGTAGCATTTTGCGCATTGGTCTGTAAAAAACTGTTTATTTGTTTCTTCATGTTTAAAAAATTAATTGAATGATTTTATAAAAATTGTGTATATATATATATATATATATATATGTGTGTGTGTGTGTGTGTGTGTGTGTGTGTGTGTGTGTGTGTGTGTATAGTATATATATGTATTATGGATTGTAATTTATGTATTTCTTAATGTTAATTGATTTGCAAAAGTTTCAAATATGTGAGTATAATAACAAATTAATAACAAATTTAGCATTCGAAGTTTAAATCATTAAAACTTCATAATCCATAAACTACTTGATCGAATGACTTTCCCTTTGGTGTCTTGTGATAAAATATATCGAGATAGTAAATTTTGGTGTCCGTATTAAAAATTAATGGAATAATTCATTATGAAATTTATAGTTAACTGCAAACATTTTGTAAAAGAGTTTATTTGAACTGATATGTAATTATAAATATTTCATATGCGATAAATGACAAAATTTCGCGATAAACAAAATTTTGAATGAAGCGAGTACTTTATTTATCATGCATAAATTTAAATATATCAATTTAAAGGGAGAAATAAAATTGTATATGTCTGTGCAGAAAAAAAAAAATACTTATTAGACAGAAAAAAAGGCTTATTTAATCTCGACTTTCTAAAAAGAATAATTCGACTTACTAGATTACCTAACCTTTTTTTTTGTCTTGTAGAAACATAACAATTACAAGTTGATGCGGTTAATACGCTATCCCGTTCAATGCATGATTTTTTTCCGATCCATTCAATATTGCTCATAAAGCTAATGTAGTTCCGTAAACTGGTGACTACAAGATTACTCTGAATATGCAATAAAGTTGTGTTTCCTTAACCCATTAGTGCTTAGCGTCCCATATTTGGGATGTTTATAAAATTTACAAGTATGCGCTTTTCACACCAGTAAAAAGGGAGATAAATAAATACTTTCTTTCGCACGACAAACTCTTCCATAAGTTAAGCTAAAAATTGTTCATCTTTTAAAAATGGTGGGAAATGCAAAATCTAAATTTAAAGAGGAAAATAATTCAGGCATTAATGGGTTAAAGCTAAAATAAACTTTGTAAGTACATGAATCGACAGAGCAAGGTGCGAATTTCTTCTCTTTTCTCTATGCTGTAAAAAAAAAGCTGCGTTTGCTGATTTATATTTTAAAGGAAGATTTTTCATTAGTAATACAGGTTATTTATCATTATTATTATTATTATTTAATTTCGGTATAGATTTACGAACAAAAATTGAAAGAGTGAATATGATTCTTTAACAACCTTTGGATAGTATGAGTTTTGAATCTCACGCAGTGTTGATATTAGGGGATCTGCTGTGAGGGACATTCCCCCCATGAGCAGTGAGATATCTCCCCCAAAAAATTTTAAACTTTGCATTTTCAATGAGAAAAAGTGCATTTTTTATCCTGGAACTCAGTAATGTCCCTCCGGAGTCACAGAATTGCCTCCCGGAGAAAAGTATCTGAATTCAACATAGAACTCACGTCTTCATGTGTATATAAACAAATGACCGACCAAGAAGGAAACTAAACAGCTGGAAAATAAGACAGCTTTTTTCGACATATAACGACATTTATTGTGTTCGAAAAACACTCATTGCTATGAAACTCGAACAAGAGCAATCAGAAATACAATAAGAACATTGCAGACTGAATTTAAAATTAGGACGCACGCACACGCCTTGGCATTTCAAATAGAAGAGTTCGAAGAGTGAATGTTTCACGAACAAGAGTTCATGACGAAAAACATGGTACCTAACCTATTCGGGACCGAGGGTTCATATATGACCTTCATAAAGTGCATACAGAATTTATTTTTTATATTAATAAAAAAAAAAGTTAACCAATATTTCCTTTTTTTCAGTAGATCGTTTTCGGTGTTAATTAAGTAAAGGAAACTTAAAAAAAAGGGATGCTTATCTAATAAAATTTCTGTAAGAGTCACCGGACTTACGCTGAGAATAAAATATAGATCTGGCGTCTATAATCTAAGTTCTGGCTCTAGAAAAAATATAATTCCACGCCATTCCTATAAACTATCGTTCTATTTATAACAGAGTCTTCTACCAGAATTCAAGCGCATTTATCTATATTCTCGTGGACAAATTCATCTTAAAATCTTCCCAAACCGATTCGAGTACAAGAGGTTAATTTTAATAATTTTAACTCTACTTTATGAAACCATTTCAGAAAGCAAGCTATAATTTCGAGCTACTGAAACGAATCAGTATCGTTTCTACACCAAGAAAACGAGATATTAGAAATTCTAGATCATTTCTCCCCATAAAAAACCTATTAATATAGTCTCTTATTATTTAAAAAGTTAATTGTTTTCCTACAGGGGAAACACAATAGACCCTTAAAAATAACTGTTCATTCCACATTTTTAAATTTATCAAAATACTATCTTTTTGCAACACATGTGTTTTTATCACAATTCTGTAAATTTAAGAAGTCCGCACATCTTCATCTTGGTGGCAAGTAGAACTTTGTTGCACCATTCTAACTTAATTCTATGTTAAAAAAAAAGTGTTATACAGTTTGCATTTTATCTTTACAAAATATCTTAAAAAGATACTTACATTTCGGCATTAGAATCGATAACATTCACACATTTTATTATTCATTTTTGAACGTATTAGGAATTGGGGGAAGATCTTTGGATACCAAAGTTTCTTTCTATACACAATAGAATACGGGAGAAGCATTTCGAGATTCTCTTCTTTATTAATTTTAAGTAGTTATTATTCTACATCACAACAAATTTTTCTCCGTTTTCTCTTTCAAATATCGTTATCTTCCATGTGTTATCTTCTTTTTAAATATTAAAATGTACATGTTATGTAAATTTATTTAGTGCGTATGACACCTGATATAGAGTCATAGTTATTTACAATCTACCCATTGCCCTTTCTTAAGCTTTTTAGGATTTATGACTCTTAAAAAATTGGTTACATCACCCTTAGATATTTCATGCAGGTTTTAGTTCAGGTTAACTAAGTTCAAGACTGTCAATTTTTACTTTTAGCATTTTAATGTGAAACAAGATTCATTGGGTAGCGTGTAGGGAATAGACAAAGAAAGCTCACTCAATCTTCAATTGAAAATGCTGCAAATAATTACAAAATACATTAAAAATTAGAATATTTTAGAGATTTTAATACTTGAAAAAGATGCCACACTGTCTTGAAAAAGTATTTATGTAATTATTTCGTTCTTGAATGCATTTTAATTTTTTTTAACTTTAGTTTTAAACACTTTAAATTCAATAATAAACTTTCATTCTTTAATATTGATTCAATTTATTTATTTTTAGTTTACTTTGCAACATTCATTTTTTAAAATGAAAAAAAAACCACTAATGAACGGGTAAATAACAAATTTAGAACTACCTACCTAAAAGTTAAATTGCCCTTCAGTGGGCGTACGTTAGGAACCACTGAGTTAAGGGATTAAACAGAGAAAAAATAAACACTTTCTAGCACAAATAAGATAAAAGGGTAATTTTTCTTTTAATCTTATAGATATATCGATTATGAAAGAAATTAGGACACATGTTGTTTATTTCTTTAAATTGTGTCGCCTTTTAAATTTATTCCAAAACTTTATTATTTAAATACATCATTCTTATTTTCTACATAAATCCAAGCCATTCATATAAATTCTTCGAAGTGTTTTCGAATTATGATTTAAAAACATCAAAATCGTTGTTTTAGTGATTGTCTATAATGTGCAGAATATGAGTATGTTTTGAAAATACATATTTACTCATTTTATTGAAAAATTTTGACAGGCAATAATCGAAACATATTAAGTGAGCGAAATGATCATATTGACAAAAAATTATACAAAAAAGATGTAGTTATTCTGTAGCATTTCAAAGATTGAGAACCGAACTTACAAACTCTGAAATTGGCTTATTTTAAGATAATTAATTTCTTTGGAATTAATCGTACGAATTTCATAGACATATGTTTTTAGGAGGTCCGGGACACAAATATCTTCAAATCTTCTAAAATAACTAGCCGCCCTTGGCGACCAGTTTGGTCTCCCTTGAATGTATACTAAGCATTAAATCATATTGCTTTTATTCATAATTTATTTTAATTGCTCAATTTTTTACCAAATTAGAAGATTGTGGTAGAGAAATAGACACAGATTTCATATACGCACCACATTGGCGTGATTGCAACAAAATGGCAATTATATGTGCCTTACTTGGTAACTCAGCTATTGTTATTTATGTATTAATAAACTTTTTGTTTACTTTTATTTTCTTTTTTTAAATGATATAAATTGTTTTACTTTTTAATTGTTAACTAAGCACTTTTTATTTATTATTTCCTTTTTAAAATAACAGAAATTAGTTTAAATATATGTATGTAACTGGTATTTGAAAAAATGTATGTAACTGGTATTTTTGCCAAATTGGCGTCAGAAAAATAACGCGCCACTAGAGTGCATATATGACATCTGTGCTGATAAATCAAGAACTCAGTATTTTTATGCTAGCCCGGCGCAGATAAAAAATAGCTAAATATTGTACCCGTGGCCTTTTTTCGTATTCCATTAATTATTCAAAATATAATAATCTAATACTTTCACTCATTTTATTTGTAATAAATAAATTTAATTTGAAACTGAAAAGATTAAAATTCACGACTTTTATTTATTTTTTTAAGTAAAAGTAATAGAAAAAAATAAAACTAACGATATTTTGAAGCTTCATAATTGCAGCGAAGGAATAAAACATAAATAAATCCAATTTACCACACCCTAAATCTTACCGAAGGACTTTTGCATAGTAACCCATAAGGTGTGTTTCATTTGGATGTTGCCATTAAACAATTAACAAATATTCGTATTTTTTGTGCCACATACGTTAGCATACTATATATATAAATTTTATTGCACTAAAAATTTCTCGGTTTTTTTCTGTTCAAAATTACGTTTAAGTCATGTTTCTATGTTAATTAGAACAGAAAATATTTTTTTTTTTTTGTTTTGGTTTGTTTTCAAGCAATGGTTGTTATGATAACGATTTCTTGTAAAAAAAATACGATTTTCTTCTTTTTGTTTAAACCATTTTTCGCATTTAAATTGTTATTACTCAAGAACCGTTAACGATAAATGGTTCAAACTTGGAACATGTCTTTTTCAATTGTTTTAGTTTAATTTTGATTCAGAAAATTTAAAAAGAATACTTACTTTTAAAAATATGATTTTTTTAAGTTACACAATTTTTTAATTATTTTTTTCTTTCAATACTTTTAATTTTTATTTAAATTACTATTTTTTAAAGCGCAGAATCAAATTAAAACTTATATGTTTCTCTTTATTTAATTGTAAAAAAAAAATAATTCTACAAAGAACAGTTTTCAAGTTATAACGATTTTAAACTACACACTTTTTTAATAAATTTTATTATTATTATTATTTTAATTATAAAAGGTTTTATCATGTGATTTTGTTTAAAAATAATATGATTAACCATAAAAAAACTTTTTGAAAAAATTAACCCAATAAATAAAAATTGTTTTTAAATATTTTCCGGACACACTTTAGGCTAACTGAAGACTGTAGAATTTATTTATGGTATCAAACCTGGGCACTGCTTTAGAAAATGTTTAGGCTTGTTTCTTTATGTAGATGGACCCCTAAGTAAATTTTATATGCATCATTAAAAAGTAATTTCCCATTGTTTGGTACCAGTAACTTTCTTCTACAATAATTTGTTGTAGAGTTTGTAGGCGGGTGGGGGGGGGGGGGGGGGTTCTTTTTTTCCACGAGTGTATTTTAATGTGCACTGAAGTAGTATTTCGCTGAAACATAATCTAGAATAACATTTAGAAATATCATGTGTAAGAGATGTTTTTATTTACATGTACTCCTACATATATTTTTTTAAGGAACAAGTGGCACTGTTATGTAATGCATATCGCACAGATGTTTCTAATGAATTTAATGAGGTGTGCCGGTATAACGACAGGTAAATAAAAATAACTATTTTTTTCTTTTTTTTGGTTTTGAGGTGTATGTTGAAAAATAATTTTCAAACGAAAATTCTCATTAGATTAGAAAAATTTTAAAAAGACGTTAATCGTTAAAAGATATCTTTTAGTTTTCATAATAGATAACTGAAATTTTGTACAAATATACATTTCCCATTAGTATAGTGTATCTTAAACAAAATTTTCAGTCTTATAGTGATTTTAAGATATTTTAAAATATTTTGAATTTTAAAATTCTTCTTGCGTTTTAATTTTTTAGATAATTCTTCGATTTTAGATTTTAATGACGCAAAACTTTATTACAAACAAATCTATGCATCGATTTTTTAATCCTTTAAACCAATATTTTTTTAGAGATATTTTTCTGAATTTCATGTCGATTTTCATCAAAATGCTGCCTTATAATAAATAAAATGTCAAATTTATTTGTCTTAATGAAGTCAAATTTTGAAATGCATACACAGTTTCTTTTTAAACAATATCAGGATTCTCTTCGTGAGTTCCATGAATTTTGATAAAAAATTAAGTAGCAAGAAGCATTTGAAAAATTAAAAAATCCCTGCCGATTCGGCCTACATGATAAGATACAGTTTGAATACTAAATTCACCAACTATACAACACACCAATGCACAGTTCAATACATCCATACAGTACTAAATTCGCCAACAGAAACGAAATCAAGATTAGAGATAAATCCAGATTCCGCACTAACAGCGATTCAGCTCTGGGGATTTAAATCTTTTGTGAAAATTCTCATGCATATATAATGAATAGATTTAAAATAGGCAAAAACAAATTCAGAGAGCGTCAAAATGTTAAAATGCGTCATTATTTCCCAAATCGGATTTTTATCATTATTCAATACATTTTTTCAAACTCATATAACGTTATATATTCATCTGCTGACGTCCATTACTTTTTCAATATAACATAACATTGCCCCTTTTTTTCTTTTGATAATCTGTCAAACTATTTATTTCACGTTTATTTTTCCCATTGAAATCTTACTATAGAAAAGTTATGACATAATATAAATTTTCCTTTAATTACGCAAACTGTTTATTTCATTTTAATTTTTCACATGAAAATATTGCAATAGAAAAGTAAATGTTGCTGTAAAAATTTTATTTTACTCTTTGTAACTGTTAGTAGCTGCTATAATAAAAAACATTTATTTTTTACTGCCATTTTTCTATAAAAGCCGGTTTTATCAAAATCCTTTAAGGTTGTATTCAAAATGTTTAATCCTCCAATTTTCACACCCTTGAGCGTATTTAGTAGCCTTAATCAGATTAAGGTTTAATTTGATTAAGGATTAAAAGTACTAAGATGTTTTTAAATAAAATTTACTATTAACATCTATGTTTGATTATTTTAATCGCCTTTTAAGTATATATTTTAAAGTTCATATTATATCTGTACTTTGGAACAAAAAGGGCCAATGTCCAAAATTGAGAAAATTGAGTTAAATGCACGAATGAATTCAGGGTGATATAAAGTAATTGTGAAAAGGGTCTTTTGTTCAGGCTTATGTTACTTACGGTTAATATAAAAATGGCTAATGTCACTGTTAAAAAAAAAAAATAAATAAATAAAAAATAAAAAAAATCAATGTAACATTAGAATGTAGTGAAAAAGAAATTACTGAATTGAAAAATACAACTTTGGAAAGTAATAGTATAGAAATCGTAACAAGATTCTTAAAATTCTTCAAACTTACATTTCGTTTTCTGGTACAGATATATACTTGTATTTTTGCATAAATAATCCGATATGCATGCGGTTTTCCACGAATTGCGTAATACAAACTCATAAATAATTATAAACACAAACAAAATGTCAACTTTGGGTCGAATTTTTCACGATTAAAGGTCCACGGTCCCCTTGAACGTCGAATTCACTAAAATAATAATAACAATAACAATAATCTGTTTTGAAGCACAGAAGATAAAAAATCAAACAGCTATTTACTAACAGTAACTCTGAAAATTAATAATTAAAACAGTAAAACAAATGCAAGTTTAAATTATTTAAATGAATGCAGAAAATTGTCAACAAGAATCATTTTCATTTTGGAGAAAAAGGCAAAAAGATTCCTGAAAATCTGTGTTTCTCATTTAAAAAAAAAAAAAAAAAAAAAAAAAAAAAAAAACTTCTTAGTTTTAATGTTGTTTATAGAACACAAAAAAGAACACCCTTTAAATTAATTTAAATCTAGAATTTTTAAAATTATTTTTAAATCTCATTAATAAATGCGTGCATATTAAGCATCTATATATTTACTTATAAATCTTTTGGAGATATTTTATAGTAATTTTAAACTGGTTTTTTGTGGTCCTTCGTAATATTTGTCTCAGGACTGAGGAGGTTAATTAGAAAATGAATTCAATGCTTTATTGGAAAAATACATGGTCTATCTATTTCCACTCTATATTTGCAGGATATAGCTTACTTAATATCTGTCTCACAATGCCTACCAGTACCAAAAATGAGAAATGTCTTTTTTAATCCACAAAAATGTACAATATTCTAGAACGGAACATATACAGCAACCTTTTTCAAGTCGTCGAAGATTACAAAAAGCGTACCTATAATTAAAAAAATCCAGAAACTATTTATTTTTGAAGTTTAAAGCGGAATTTATAAAAATACATTTTTATGAGCTGTTTTGTCTCTTTCAGAAAAGTTTTTGGGTAGCTTGTACAGCGAATAACCAGTTTTCTCTAATCCCGAATAATACTTTTTCGGATGCTGTCGATTCTCAGGTAAATATTTTGATATTCAGAAAATACATTTTACAGGCAAGCATACTAAATTAACAGCATTAATATTAATAAAGCAAAATGGAAATTGCACATCCAGCGTACCAAATGAGTTGCGTTTGCACATAAAGTAAGTTTTAAAAGTATTCAGTTCTTGGTGTAATAATATAAGGTTTTCAGATACAGTAGTGTATCTTTGTAAATACTATCTGATTTCTATTATACAGGAAATAATTTGTAGTAAACCACAGAGACATATATCAATTATATAAAACGCAAAATTGATTAATATTATTAAAACGTAACCCAAACAATGTTTCCCCCTATACCATTATGTAATGGAATACTCTTGTGTGGCCCTGTAAATTAAACACAAATTTTCACTTCACCACATATTGCGCGTAATGTATATTTTACTATACACTTTATATGTGGAAATAAACTTTATTGTGTTCGAAACAGTGTAACACTTTTAAAATGTACTTGAAACTATTTTTTCCTATTGCCCGTAATGTAACGGAATACTTTTGATTGCACTTGTAGTTGAAGTATGCATCTGATTTTAATAAAATTTGAAATGATTCTATAGAATTATGCAACAATCACATATTTTAAATTTCAAAGGATTCGATTGCGTAGCTTTTGCTCTGTTATATGTGGACAGATGGATAGATTGAACGTCGACTAAAGGTGCTAGGTATTTACATAATTGCGAATGCACTTAAAATTTAACATTATTTTGTTATAATTATATGCATCTATTCAGTTATGTAGCCGAAAATATTTACAAGAAAATTGATAAAATCCGAAAAATGGGTACAGAGATTTGATTAGTGTATTGTAAAAGCTGCTATAAAACGTTTCCGAAATAGACGGGCGCGCTAGTAAAAATTTATTTTTGTAAATTCTTCTTTAAATTTTGAAAATAAATTGTTTTCTGAGGTTTATAAAGATAAAGGAACACTTTTTGGAATATTGGGTGACTCGAAACAAAATATTATATAATTGCGTTCGAAAATATTGTTCATTTTTATAGATTAAGAAAGATCTCTCTTTTTTTACTGTAAACACCGTTTCAAAAATTTCCATTTTTGGAGAAAAAAACATCATTCAAAAGTTATGTAAGAGGTATTAAAGTAAGATTATTATTGACAAAGTGTGGTACAGACGACAAAATCAAAATAACAACAACAAAAAATAAACTGCAGAAAAGCGATTTTCAAAAACTAAAAAATGCTTTTTGGTAGTTTTACACAGTTTTACATTAATTACTTTATCTTACATAACTTTGATGTTTACGTTCTCTGTGTGCATTTAAGTATACACGCTAAGTTTTTCTTGCGTTATGTCTTATAATTCAATTCTCTATATCACATTAAATTGTATTTATAGATAGTTATCTGTTTTAGCTCCCCCTAGATATTAATTTAGTTTAACAACATTTTTTATATCTCAACGTCTTTGATAACGGAAAGAAATATAAGTATAAATAAGTATAAATAAAAATATAAGTATAAATAAATAAGTATAAATAAGAATATAAGTATCTTAACGGATAATTCTTTTTAAAATTTCTTTTAGTCTTTCCCTTTAATTACTTTATCAAACATGCATTTGATCTTTTCTTTGTTTGACGATTTTGCTTTCCAGTACCTAAGTTTCAAAACTTTTATCTTTTTCTCCAGATTTCTTTTCTTTTCTTTTTTTTTTCGTTATATATTCCTTCTTTCTTTATTGTATCAAATCGTGTATGGGGGGGGGGGGGGAATGTTCGTTTTAGTTTCTTAACGAGTTAATTTAGCTTAACAACAGTTCATGAAAGTAAACCGTTTCAACGAAGTTACTAAATACGAGGGTAATTACAGGAAGATATCTAATTTGTTTTTCTTTCATTACAAATGTTGCTTTTGTGTCTTTAATTGAAACCCTTTATTTGTACTCTTAAGCATAGTTTGTAAGGTTTCCAGCCGAAAGATACATTTTGATAAATGAAAAAAGGTAATTTTTCAACACATTAATAAGTGAGAAAATTTTCATTTTAATGTATTGGAATATATTTATGTAAACTATAGCATAATACTTACTATAAATTAATAAAATTTCCATGTACTAAAGTCAAAATTTAGAAACATATGCATACATACTATGCAAGAAATTAACACCTGAAGAATGGAATAAAAAAATAATTAATACTTCTCTTTGACAATATTTGATTTTAATCGAAATTCTACCAATATTAATTAAATTCTGCCAAAAATAATTATTGTACTAGGGTAATGATAAAGTAAGTTCCGTTTAGTAACACTAAAAGTAAACAAACATTTGGAAATAAATTTCATTAAATACTGAACTACAATGCCCAGCCTGATTTTTGAGATAGATACCATCATTGTTTAGTATTTATCATACCCTGGCACGAGCATTTCGATATCCTTATTAAAGAACGATGCCCCCTGTGATTGCAACCATTAAGTATTAACAGATCTGATACCATTGTCAGCCTTGAACTGCTTGGTAGCAAGAAAAGAAGCTTTGAGTACAAACCTGAATTTTCAATCTCTGCTGTTCTGTCCCACCGAGTACATGCTTTACATGCTTTTCGAAATTTCGGAATTTCGGACATAATCTCGAGTAGAAGCGACCTATAAAATTCCAGGGAAAGCGTCCTTATGATGAACTGTCTGTTTGCCATAACTTTCGCAGTAACTGCTGCAATGAAATCATCTTAAATCTTTGATTTATGCCCGCTTCTTTCGCTATCATGAATATTTTCCTGTCCTTCACGGAAGTGCCGCATTCACCTTCTGGCCACAGAAAACTATTTATTTTCGAAATTTAAAGAAGAATTTATGCATACTAAAAAAATCATTAGATGTCCGTCACTTTCAGAAACGTTTCTGAATAGATTTGACAGCGCGATAATTAGTTTCCTCAAATCGGAATATCACTTCTTCGGATAATATCCATTCTCAGGCATAAATTTTGATATTCAGAAAATGTGTTTGACAGTCAGACGTACTAAATTAACAGCATTAACATTAATGTAAAAATTAACATTCTTTTGTTACGATTATAGTTACAAATTAAGTTATGTAGAAGAAAATGTTTATTTGAGAATTGATAGAATGCAGAAAACCGACTTTTCGGGTACAGACAGCTGATTAATACATTGTAAAAGCTGCTAAGAATTTTTTTTCGAAAACGAAAGGCAACTAATAAAAATGTATTTTTATAAATTCTTCTTTAAATTTCGAAAGTAAATTGTTTTCTTGGGTTTCTAAATATAAAGGAGAACTTTTCAGAATCTGAAGTAATTCAGAATAAGATACCATATATTTGTGTTCGGAATTTTTGTAGATTTTTGTAGATAAAGAAAGATCTGTCGTTTTTTTTTTTCAAAAAATTCCACTTTGGAAAGAAAAAAAAGCAATCAAAATTTTTGTATGAGGTATTAAAGAAAGAAGTTTATTGACAAAAAGTTTGACACGCGGAAAAAAAAAATTAAACGCAGTTATTAAAAACTAAATACGCTTTTTGGAAGTTTTACATAGTTTTACATTAATTACCTTGATGTTTTCTTTCTTTGTCGTATTTGTATTCAAGTATATACACTACGTTCTTCCTTTTTAATGTCTTATAATACACTTCTCTATACCACATTAAATCGTAATTTTAAATAATTACCCGTTTTAACTACCCTATAAATTGTATTAGAATAAGAATTGTTTTTTAATCTAAACATCTTTGATAATGGAAAGAAACATAGATATTTTGGGGGATATATATTTTTTTATTTTATATGGTTTTTTTCCTTAATTACCTTATATCACATGCATTTTTTATTTCCTTTGTTTGTTAATTTTGTCTTCTAGTACACGAGCTTTAAAACTTTCATCTTTTTCTCTAGATTTCTTTCTTTACATTATATATTCCCTTTCTCTTTAATATATTAAATCATGTATGGAAAAAAATATTCGGTTTGGTTTCTTAATGAGTTTATTAAGCTTAACAATAATTCATGATAGTAAAATGTTTACTATGTTACAGAATACGAGGTTAATTACGAGAAAATATCTAATTCGTTTTTCTTTCATTACAAATGTTGCTTTTGTGTCTTCAGTTGAAACTCCTTATTTGTAGTCTTAAGTAAGGTTAATAAGGTTTCGATCAGAAAGATTCGTTTTTATAAATAATAAAGATAATTTCTCAACACATTAAAATGTGAGAAAGTTCTCATTTTAATACATTGGAATATATGTATATATATATATATATATATATATATATATATATATAAACTATAATGTAATACTTACACTAAAATAATAAAATTAGCGTATACTAAAGTCCAAATTTATAAAACACATATATCCATACTTACTATGCAAGAAATTAACATCTAAAGAATGGAATATAAAAAAAAATAGTACATTTGGAAATACCCGATTTTAATCAAAATTCTACAATATTAATAAATTTTTGCCAAAAATTGTTATTGTGCTAAGGTAATCTTAAAGTAAGCTCCGTTTAACAACACAAAATAGTAAAAAATCATTTAGAAATAAACTATATTAAATAATGAACTGCTATGGTGAAGCTTATTTTTCACGTATGTACTATCACTGTTTAGGCATTTATCATGTCCTGATACGAGTATTTCGATGCCATTATCAAAGAATAAGGCCGCTTGCGATTGGAACCATTAGTTATCAATTAATATTCAGATAGAGCTTGGTTCAATGCAATGGAATACAAAAATGAGCAACGTTAAAAATATGAGCTCTACTATATATATATATGAGCAGATTTCTACCTCCGCTAGCACTGACGACGGTACGCTAAATGCTACCGAAATCGGTCTGCTGTTTATGTACAACATTTGGTGGTGCTTTTTAACGTTGCTCATTTTTGTATTTCATTAGTTATCGACGGATCTATCTTCGTTATCCCCGAGCTTCTTGCCAACAAGAAGAAAAGTAATGTGTATTGCTCTGCCGTTTCAATATCTGCTATTCTGTCACATTGTGAGATACCCATCGGGCACACATTTTTCAGACTTTTAGATTTTCGGACACAATATCGTGCAGAAGTGACCTGGAAAATTCTAGGGTAAGTGTCGTCACCATAAACTGTCTTATCGCTATAACTTTCGCATTCACTGCGGCAATGAAATCGTCATTAATCAGAGATGGACGTCCACTTCTTTCGCTATCGTGAATATTTTAATGTCCTTCACTGAAGGGCCGCACCCACCTCCTGACCACAGAAATCTATTTATTTTCGAAATTTAATGAATAATTTATATATAGAATAAAAAAAAAATTATTAGTTTCCCGTCATTTTCGGAAAGTTTCTGGGTAGTTTTTACAGTACAATATTCAGTTTTCTGAAATCGGAATATCACTTTTTATGATACTATCCATTATTAGGTAAATATTTTGATATTCATAAAACATGCTTGACAGGCAAACATATTAAATTAAGAAACAGTAATATAAAAATTAATGTTATTTTGTTACGATTATATGCACAAATTAAGTTATGTAGCCGTAAATATTTACTTGAGAATTAATAGAATCCAGAAAACCGTCTATCCAGGCACAGAGAACTGAATAATGCATTGTTAAAGCTGCTAGGAAAAATTTTAAACTAGTTCGATGTGCCAATCCCAAAACTTTCTTCTATCTCATACGTACATTTTAATATTTCAAAATATAGTTACACATGTTAATGCATTAATATTATTAATTCAGTACTATACCAACTATGGTTTGAATCTTAAATTTCTGCTCCTGTCAATTAATAGAAGTAAAAACGAGTTTCCGTATCTGCACGAACCGATGCACAGTAGAACGATAGTAAGATTTTTTTTCAAATTTAGGAAGGATCTACTCGACGTACTCCAAAAAAATCATACACAAGAAATTTAGTTCGGTTCTATGCATAACTTCAAACACTTTTTAATGGTAAAATAATAAAAATGGCACAGACATCGCGATTATAGCGCCTTCTTTCGGCGTATTTTTTTTTTATTTTTTTCAAATTCAGGGAGGGTTTACTGACCAAAGTCAAACACTTATACAAAACATTTCATTCAATTCTATGCATAACTTCATACACTTTTCTGCGGTAAAATATCGAAAATGGCACGAAAATCGCTATTGCAGCGCCCCCTTCCGGGGTTTTTTTCCTATTTGGTGAGGACCAACTAGCCTTAGCCATTCATTTATATAAAAAATTTCGTTCAATTCGATAAATAACTTGGTACAATTTTAGTTACTGCAATGTTGAAAATGGCACAAAAATAGATATTGCAGCACCTCCTAACGGTGAAATATTTCAAAATTGAAGGGAAACCTGCATGCCACAGCCAAAAACATTCACAAAATACTTTGTTCAATTCTATGCATATCTTCATACACTTTTTGATAGTAGAATGGGACATACGGGCACACACAGAGACATACAAACACACGGACAGACAGACATTTTGTAAAAACATGTTTTTTGGAATCTCTGACTCCTAAAACATGTAAATCCGTCGAAAACCGGAAGTCAAAAAAATTCCCATTACAATACTTTCTTCTATTGGAGATAGAAGAAAGTAAAAATATCGGTCAGCTAATTAAAATGTATTTTTAAAATTTATTTTGAAATTTCGAAGATAAATTATTTTCTGAGATTCCTAAAGGTAAAGGATAAACTTTCCGGAATCTTGGGTAACTCAGAACAGGGTATTATTTATTTGCGGTCGGAATTTTTGTAGATTAAGAAAGATCTGTCATTTTTTACACTACACACAGTTTCAAAAACTTCCGTTTTAGAAATAAAAAAAATAAATGTAAAATTAAAAACGCTTTTTGGAAGTTTTACACAGTTTTAAATTAATTACTTTGAAGATTCCTTTTCTTTGTCATATGTGCGTATGTACACGTATGTGAAGTACATACACTACGTTCTTCTTTTTTATGTCTTATAATCCACTTATCCATATCACATTAAATCGTATTTATAAATAATTATCCGTTTTAGCTACCCTATAAATTAGCTTAGAATAACAACTTTTTTTTAAAATCTAAACATCTTTGATAACGGAAAGAAACATAGATATTTTTGGAGATATATTTTTTTATTATATGTAGTTTTTCCCCTTAATTATTTTATCTCACATGCATTTAATGTTTCCTTTGTTTGTCAATTTTGCCTTCCAGTACATCAGTTCCAAAACTTTTACCTTTTTTTTTTTCTATATTTCATTTTTTACATTACATATTCCGTTTCTCTTTATTATACCAAATCATGTATTGAAAAAAATATAATTCGCTTTAGTTTCTTAAGGAGTTAATTTAGCTTAATAATAGTTCATGAAAGTAAAACACATCAACTAAGTTACTAAATACGAGGGTAATTACAAGAAGATATCTAATTTGTTTTTCTTTCATTACAAATGTTGTTTTTGTGTCTTTAATTGAAATACTTTATTTGTAGTCTAATGCTTCTAGCCAAAAGATTTGTTTCAATAAACGAAAAAAAAAATCCTCGACACATTAATATAAGAGAAAGTTCTCATTTTAATACATTGAAATACATATACAGGTGGTTATCAAAATAATGGAAACACTTGTGAATGAAAGGGACATTTAAGAATTCTCTTCGTAAGCATTAAAATATAATATTAGCTACCAGATTTTTTTTAATATAAAAAGTACATGTATTAGGTAGTATGAGAGAGCTCTAGAAGAGTTGTCTACGTTTTGATTTTTTTTTTTGTCAGAAGCGTAAAATGTTAGACCACACAGATTTTTAAAGAGGCCAAATTGTAGGAGCCCGACTAGCTGGAGCAACGGTGACCGAAACATCCCAGCTTATAGGCGTTTCTAGAGGTATGGTGTCTAAAGTCATGACAGAATACACACAACGCGGAAAGACAAGCTCATCAAAGCAAAATAGTGGACGGAAGGAGAAGCTGAGTTAAAGAGACCGACAGGTATTGAAGCGGATTGTAATGTCTAAAAAGAAATTACTGCAGCCAAAGTGACCGCCGAGCTCAATCAGCATCTGGATTCTCCAGTGTCAACAATTACAGTTCGGAGATCCTTCATAAAGAGAACATTTATGGCAGAACAGCAATTTCCAAGCCACTTGTCACAGATGCTAATGCCAAACGTCATGTAGAGTGGTGCCACAACCACAAAACCTGGTCGATTGATAAGTGGAAGACTGTTATATGGTCAGACGAATCATCTTTCACATTTTTCCCCACAACAGGACGGGTAAAAAACGTCTGGAGAACACCTGCACAAGCGTATGATCCTGATTGCCTCCGTCCAACTGTCAAGCATGGAGGTGGATCGGTCATGGTATGGGCAACCGTGTCATGGTTTTCTGCTGGTCCAATCGTAACCCTGAAAGGAAGGATCACTGGGGAGAAGTATAGAGAAGTTTTAGCTGACTAGGTCCATCCCATGATGCAAATTTTGTTTCCTGCAGGAGATGGAATTTTCCAGGATGATAATGCCCCTATTCATGCAGCCAGAGTTGTCCAATCATGGTTTGATGAACATGAGGATGAGGTGGAACATCTACCTTGGCCCGCACAGTCCCCAGACTTCAACATAATCGTACCGTTGTGGTCTATTTTAGAGCTTTCAATCCGGAATGAATATCCTCCACCGGCATCTCTGATGGAACTTTCACAATATCTTCATGAAGAATGGTAGAATATTCCTCTAAACACTATTCAGAATTTGTATGATTCGATTCCCAGGCGAATCGAAGCTGTATTACATGCCAAAGGCGGTCCTATGCCATATTAATAAAGAATTCCTTCAAAATCTAGGGTGTTTCCATTATTTTGATAACCACCTGTATATGTAAACTATAACGTAATACTGACAATAAATTAATAAAATTTGCGTGTTCTAAAATGAAAATTTAAAAATATGTATTTGCACTTACTATGCAAGAAATTAACTCCTAAACAATTAAATTAAAACGTAATTAATGCATCCCTTATATAATACAAAATTTTAATCAAAATTTGCAAAAATTAATTACTGTACTAGGGTAAACGATAAAGTAGTTTCAGTTTTAGCTACACGCAAAAAAAGAAACAATTATTTGGCACTAATCTTTATTAAACAATGAACTACAATAATCAGACTGATTTTCGATAAAGGTAATATGATTATTTAGGCATTTATTGTAGCCAAAAAAGTGTATTTCGATGCCCTTATGTAAGAGTATGGAGTAATTTTGTATTAACAGATCTGACCTCGTCGTCGTCACTAAACTGCTTGCCACGAATAAAGGAAGCGTGAAAGAATGTTTGGTACTTATCTGACAGTTCAATTTCTGCTACTGTGTCTGATTGTGATACAATCATCGAGCACACAATTTTCGGAATTTCAGATGATTTTCAGAAACAGTCTCCAGCAGAAATAACTTGGAAATCTGATAAAATTCCAGGGAAAGTATCGTTATGGTGAATTGTCTGTTCTCCATAGCCTTGGCATTAATTGCTGCGATCAAATCATCATCAATTAGAAATATCCGATCATTTTGTTCGCTATCCTAAACATTTTCAGTCCTTTACTGAAGTGCCGCACACAACTAATGACTATGGAATCTCTCATTGCATTGTGTTTGAAAACTTCACAAATTTGTCTGTGGGTTTCACAAACTTTGTTGTTCCTCGCATTGATTAAGCAGATGATCAACGATTTCTCAGGATGCTCGTTTGTTTTAAGCATTTATAACTCTCATCAAACAACTCTCACTCTTCCGACAGAAAAATTAACGATAGGCAAAAGGTGGAAATTTTTACACGCACGAATTTAAGAATTCCCCTCCTTTGCAAAAAATAGCTTCAGTATACAATCGAAATGATCAAAATGATTCAATGATCAAATGATTTTCATTGTTAACACGCATTTGACAAAATCCTCAATTATCTGCTTTTTTTTTTTTTTTTTTTTTTTTTTTTTTTTTTTATAAGACAGTGTGTTACAAAAATTTTTGGGTAATCACGCCCTCTGTTGAAAGATAAATGATAATAAAACACATTAAACAAGCTAAAATCACATCCATTTTTTAAGTAGTACAATATATTTATTTGAATTTTGAAGTTAATGACTATGTTAAACTACATTTAATATAATAGATGGAAATGACTCCAACATTTTTATGAGACCCTGCCATAAAGTTTATGAATACTTGACATACCATTTTCTACGGGAAATATAGTGAGAATTTTAAAAACATGCATCAATATCGATGCATTCCATACTGTGTAATATTAGTTTCTGTTCCCCTTCTTATACTTATCGAATGAACTCTCAAATCTAATCAGGAAAGCGCCTTATCATAATAAACCTATATCCAAAATTTCAAATGAATCGGATATTTTTATAATAACTTATCGCGTACATACAAGTACATACATGCAGAACGAGCGGGCACATAAGATCTCAGGCTTTCGTAGCCTGTGAACTAAACACAGCGGACCACTTGCAGAAAGCGCAATGCGTCGAGTGGTTTATAGAAAGAAAATCCGATACTCAAACCCAAATAAAATATCGATTCGTAACGACAGGTTGATGTCGATTGAAATCGAATGGTTAATGTGAGTACGCTAAGACGTTCCTGGATTAAATTTAATATCGTTTTGATATTCTTTGCACAACAAAAGGATCTCATGTGGAAGTTTGATGAGGCAACAAAAAAAAAAAAAAAAAAAAAAAAAAAAAACTTTTTGAGCGATTCTATCTACATTTGTTACTAGTTTTACTGTAGGCCTATTCATTTTTATATAAAAAAATTGAAGTTGTACTGATCTTTTTGGGACATATTGTACAACGTTCAAAAAGTGGTATGGTTCTAAAATTTTATAAAGCATAAGAACGCTGTTAATTTTTTTATATCTCCAACTATAATTTTTCCCTCTTAAAAATGCATCGTTTTGGACGAAAAATACTATTTAAATCGAAATACTTCGTAAACTATGTTTATCTGTAGTTTTAACATTACTTACGGCGAAATACTTTAATTTACAATAAGTAGATTCAATATTAAATTTTTAATCAGTTAAATATTTTTAAAAATAAGTGGAAGAATGAAGCAACGTTTTGAGTAATTTATGTGTACTAAAATCCTTAGATATTTCTTATGTTTTTTTATAACTGAGGGAGTACGTTATCAGTTTTCCCGTTATAATGATCTTTGCACTTGCTAGTAATTAAGATGTATATAATTTTTATTAATAAGTTTATTTCTTTGTTGCTAAAATCCTTAAATGATCGATAAATATAGAAACTACTAAGTTAGACAGAAACATTTCATTAAATTAAAATAAATTAGATAAAATAAGTAAGTTACAAAATCAACAATTTGTTTTTTCATGAAATGTATCCAATCTGTTAATTTACACATTGTAAACTTATGCTTTTTGGCAAATAAAAATAATTTCTTTTGCAATATCTAATTGAATTCTAAAATTAACGAATAGTTTTTCTTTATCGGAATTTGTTTAATATGATTTAGCAAAAAGATACAAGATCTCTTCAAACTACATTTATTTGTGGTGTGAGTACAGCACAAAGATAATTTTTTGAATTACTCCAGTGAAAGCATATAGATGGAAAGAAATTAAATAAAGTTTATTACAATGCATATATTTTACATTTATTCGGAAAAAAAAGATGTTAAATATTCAGATTGATGTTTTTGCAATTTTTGTAATTGCAAAATTATTTCATATTTGAATATTTCGCTAAACATTGCCCCCATGTGACTGCAGGGAAATTTGAAACCGTTGTATATTTTATGGACGTGTCGTGTTGTATGTATTGAAAATGAATGTAAGATAAGTTGCGTAATAAACTTTCCATTCGTATGTGCAGTCATAAAAAAAAGAAGTAAACATTAATACGAACTTTACAACAAATTTCTGTAGAATAAAATTACCAGTGCCAAACGATTGAAAATAAAGTCTACTAATGTACATAAAGTTTTCGGTACTATTTGATTATACCGTCGACCAAAAAACTATCGCCAAACTATGAGATTGACTGTCAATAATAATGGTTATACATGTCGCGTTCATTTGACATTAAACACGCTACATGTGTTTGTTGGGTCATTAAATGATTTTTAATTTGACGATTTATTAGTATTTTTATTACTTTTTAATTTTTTCTTTGTTCTTTCGTTATTTTTTAAGTGTCAATTTGCACAATTTAGCGATTTATGTAATTTGGCAAAAATGTTTGACGGGATACCCAAATAATACCAAATTTTCTTAGAAAGCTATATATATATCAAAACGCACCGAATAGAAATGCACATGTTTACCACCTCACCTAAGTTTTACTGCTTTCAGATAGCCTAAAAAGAAATGTTCATTAAATTGTTACGGTTAAGCTCTCTATTACTGAAATACTACCGAATGACTATGTTCTCCAATATATATATTATTTCTTGGCATTATGGAGGTTTCATTCGATTAATATGTCTTAAAATATTACCAGCCCACATGTTTCAATAAAATTAGTAAAACATACTTAAAAAATCTACTTTTCTGTGCATCATAGGTGTTTTTTACTCCACCATATCGAAGTTTTTTTTTATCATACCTCAAAAACTACTTAAAAAAAAAAAAAAAAAAAAAAAAAATTGAAATTGAAATTGAGAATTTACATACAGTATGGCATAATACGCATAAAACTATCAAAAATTGTATGCTGAAATTCTATTTTATTATATTAAATTCTCAATTCAAAATTCATGTAAAATTTTTAAAATTAGAAATTACAAATACTTATGTTTTAGTTTTTAATAGTATAATTGCACTAAAAATTAGCATATTAGGATTATAATTTTATGAAATAATTTAAAAAAATGTAATTTAACATTAGAAGTTCTAAATTTTGAATGATTAAATTTCAAAAACATATTCAAATGACTTGAAAATTCGTTTATAGTCATAATTTGAATTGAAGATTTGAAATTATTGTCAAAATTAGATGCTGCCATAAGAAATATAATCTGGTTTTGAATTGGAGATGGCTCCCTTAGCAGATTTAATATATCATTTAAAAGTAGACATTATTTCGAATCGTTTAGTACCAGTAACTTTCTTTTATTAAAATTAGTTGCAGTGTTATTAGGGGTATTTATTACTTCTTTTTTCTATGACTGTACATAAGTTGTGCACACAAATGCTAAAACATTAACAACGTTCAAACTTCGATTCCCGCTGGTAAGAACTACCATCAAGAGATGTAGGTATACACTGTAAAAAAAAATTCAAGAGGTTACTAAAAATTCTTTAGTAAATTTGTATTCCACAGAATTTTTTAGTAACCATTACAAACTTTTTTTTGCAAGTGAAACAAGCATTTCTTTTGTAAACTGAACAAAATAATTTTTTGTATAACTAACTTAAAAATTTTTAGTATGAGCCACCAAGAAAATTTTAGTAATAGCTCCAAAATTTTTTTAAATAACCTTTACGTGCGCCCGAAGGACAAGAGCTGCATCCAAACTTCTGAAGCGATAGATTTTCGGCAAAACCGCAATAGATGGCAGCACCAAAAATGCTACCTGCTCTGACAGGATTTTCGTAATCCCTTTATTAACGAGTACTTACACTACATATATTCGGAACGTATTTGACGGTTCCGGTATCGAACCCGGGACCTTTTAGCCTGGAATCCGTTACTATAACCACCATGCTATCAACGCCACACCAAGTGAGTTTTAGTAATAGCTATTAAAAATGTAAAACTATTAACTGTTATCCATTGCTAACTTTTTTCTAGTAATTCTTACAGATTTTCTAGTAACCGACTAAGATTACTAAAAATCTTTTAGTAATTACAAGGATCACTAAAGTTTTTTTAGTAGATCGACCCTTTTTTTTTACAGTGTATGTGATTGTCCATAAAAATCCCCACTAACTCCGAGGAGATTATTTTCCCCATTTTAAATTATTTTAAGTTTTAAAAAGAAATAAACTAAATTTTCTTTTTTTAAATGTCTAATAAAAGAGCTTATCGTAGTAAATGTTGCGTTTAAATATATTTTCGGGAAAATTTTAATAAAGTTAAATTGATGTATTGTGAATCTTAGCAAAACTTAACATTAGGGTAGCGAGAAATTCGATGATGGGTAGTGCGGAAAAGTTCCCACTAATAGCAATCGGTTTACACAAAAAAATTAAGATTTTTTTTCAGCAATTTCTTACTCTGCCGTAAATGGCTTGAAGTTTTTTTAAATGCTGATTTTTTAATATTTTAGCCAAAGCTTTATAAATATTAAATTAAATGTATTTTATCTTTATTTACTTGAGATATCATGCTTTGTGTACGAAATGTTTAAACAAGCTTAGATTGTGTACTATTTAATAGTTATATGCATTTTGAATTGGAGAATTGTTTTCCTTTTTATATATAAGTGAGCAAAAATTGAAAGTATTGTTTGATTCGTTTGTCAGTTTTTCTCTTTTGTCTTTAATATGTCTGTAACTATTCCTTCGATTTTTTTTATCCGTTTATAATCACATATTTGGATCAAAGACCGTAACATGTTTTGACAGCAATTCAGGAAGAAGAGTGCACTGTCAGAAAAATTCGCCTATATACACTAAATTATCCTTATTTTTTCCCAAATAATTTCCGTATTCCCAGAAAGCATATTTGTTCCGTGAATTCATTACGAACGTCTAAAAAAGAGGAAGAGAATCCGTTTATTCCTAACACGCATGCGCATGGGATCTACGTATAAGTAATAAATTCAAATTTATTTTTGAAATGAAAAACAAACAATTCCATAGATTAAGATGACTAATTTAGTTTAAAAAACAAAAATGTTTTCGAATTTAAAAATAAATAACAATTAATTTCTTCCTTCATTGAATTCGCAATATTCGCAATTTATTATTTAAAGCTGAATAAGTTTAATAAAGTTGAATTTAAAATAAATATTCGCATTGAAAACTTTAGATGATATACTTTAGATGAACACATTTAAAAGATATTTCAATTAAAAGATTAAATGCAAAAAAATCGATATTACTCCAAAATAATCTTATCAAATAAAAATAGAACACCCATATTATACCTCTAGCAAGCTATGTAAATATATTTAAAATTTACATATTTATATTACATTAAAACTATCGTATAAAAACTCTAGCCACAATCTCATTAAAGATGAAATCTTCCCTAAATTATCTTCAAAATTAAATCTTTTTAAAGAAATAGACCAAACCACCCTCCATATGAAACGAACACATTAACTTCAAAGCGCTTTCCTACTGTACAACCGTAGCCACGAGTTAGCGCGCTCACCTTCAAACGTTGGGGTCTCTGGTTCGATACGCAAGCCCAAATCCAGACTAAAGCCTGATTTGGGAAAAACGAAGTTCATAACTACAACATTTGATAAATATTCTTTATATGAATTAGCTTCTACTCCGACACCAACATCAAATGCATAAATTAAATGTTAGAATCTTTTAACCTGATACATTTACCAACCCAATGAAAGTTAGATTAATAGAATCAAATCCTCAGCCATTTGCATTTCTGATGTCCGTAAAATAGGCATAGGGTCATAGAAAGCGACACGTACATTTTCCCTCTTTCTCTCGACAGTACCTCTTGTAGTTTTCTTTCTATGAAGATCGACAGTACCGCTTGTAGTTTTCTTTCTGTGATTTTTTTTTCTTGCTCCAAGATATTTCTTCTCATGTATCTCCTTTCAAAATTTCTTTTTCTACCATCTAATTTTGATTTTATCGATGACGAGATTCTTCTCGTCTGCTGTTACAATTTCTGTATCGTGAACCACGGATGAAGCTCTTAACACAATTTCCCTATCTGATTAACCAGTTCTAAATGAAGCGAAAGCTGTGTAAAATTAGGGTATTCGTTTTGGAGTGTCTGCTTTTGGAAGTCCTGGTACAAATTCTGATTCAACCTGCTTCAAAGTTCCTACAACTTTAATCATCCGGAAATATCTGTATTTTAGATAAGAAAAATAATTAGCATCCCATCTTGCAGTTTCTACAATCTTTTATTCTCTTCTGTATCATCACAAAGACTGCGTTTTTATTGGTCTCTGCTTCACATTCTCCTCTCCTTTTAGAATTGCTGATAACAAATGCTGTGACCCGTCATCCAAATATGTGACTCTAAACATACAAAAAAAAAAGGAGGGGGTGGAAGAAATAGCGTAGAACATAATAAAGATAAAAGAGAGAAACCAACGGAACATACCAATCAATACTTACAATCATTGCTCAATTAAACCCGGTGTAAAAGTTGTCTAATTCAAAATACACTTAACTATTGAATAATGCATAATCAGAGTTTAAACATTTCGTTTACTAAACATGGTTTTTCTTATAATATCAACTAAAATAAATACCTTTAAAACTTCTTTAATTTTTGCTAGAAATGTTCAAAAGTCATCTTTTGAGGAAAATTCAAGCGGCCATTTGCGGCAGGGTAGGAATTGTCCAAATAATCTCAAAATTTTTTAATGCGAATTTGGTGCCACCTGAGGCAACTTTCCTGAACTACCCATCATCGAAAATCGAAAAAAAAGTTTTTTTTTCGGCCCACCCTACTAAACATGGCTAAATCACTAACAAGTACCATGTCTGGAAATGTGATTGATAAAAGAGATTGTAAAAAGATCCACCAAAACAGATTTTTAAAACCGAAACCGAATTTCGGTGAATTTCCGATATTCGGCCAAAAATGAAAACAAAAATGCCCCCAAAAATTTTTAAAGCAATTAATGCGTACTTAAATATAGATAATTATTAATTAATTATACTTATTTATTAAATATGTATAACTATTAATTGATTATACGTATTTATGAAATATACATAATTATTAAAAACTATACGTGTGGCCCAATTTTATTCTCTGTGCCTTAGACTTATTTCTTTTTCCATATAAAAATAAAAGCAATTAATTTCTCAACTACACAGACAGATTTTCTAACTATACAAATTTCATTTTATTAAAACATTATTTAAATTTTAGATATATAAAGCTCGAATTATTGTTTAGAATAATTTTTATGAATGATTATCTGTTATACTATAACTTTCTCAAAGAGTAATCGAAACAATTTGGCGATTTTAAACCAAAAACTTCTTATTTCCGTTACATCTACAGTTTTTTATGAGCACGTGAAGAAAAGTTACATGCATTGCTATACATGCATTGCTTGCTTTATAATTTGTACTCATGTCTTGAATTAGTCGTTATGAATAATTATACATGACACATAATAATTAACAATGAAATTCATAGAAATAAAAAACCTCGTTTGAACCGATAATGTTTAAATTTATGAGTATTGTTTAAAATTTTTGAAGGAAAGAAAGAGATTTCTGGAATACAGATTATTTCGGTTCGGTCGACTTTTCAGCAGCATTGTTGCCGAAAACGAATTTTCGATGAAACTCAGATTTTGATTAAGACACCAAACTGAAACCGTATTTTTAGTCCATCTCTATTTTTATATGCTTTCCAAATTTATATGACAAAATGCTGTATTTTTAAAGACCTTAATAAAGGTGACCGAGAGGGATATTATGCTTTACATACTTTGTTTTCTTCTCTGAGCGGTCTCTGTTATTCAGTCAAATCGGGTTCGATATTTTACGGTATTTATTTATTTATTTATTTTGCTTTAAACATAATAGTCTTTAAACAAGACATTATGCATCTAAAGACGTATTCATAAGCACGCTGTACACTTATTGTAAAACAACATAATTTCTCAAATAAAATTTGTTGGACATTTTCTGAATAATTAAATCAAATTTAAAAATAAGATCAGATATAAGAATAAATGCTGAGCTGTAAATACTGTTTTACACATCAAAAAATTGACAGTAAAAAAACGTTGTAGCTAAAATCAAGAAAACTTTTAATAAATTCAAGTGAATTTGATATCTTTTGAATAAACGAAGTTATGAACTTTTATTTCTTCAGCCCCTTTTTTTAATATTTCAAAAATTTTCTTGGAGTAAGAGTCGGAGTACAAGTCAAACACTTATCAATATAAAAGTTGTAAATAGCATTAAGAAAATGTGTAATAAATTAACGGAAATTTGATTTTTTGAAAACTGAGAATGATTTTTTTCTCCCTGATACCTTTTTTTGGTCCCTTGTGTTTATTTTTAATTTTATAAAAAATCTGCGGTACATAGTTGTGGGAGCGATTCTTTCTCCAACAGCCAAGTATCATGTCTTGTAAGGTTCTTCATATCGCAACTCTGATAGAAAAGGTCTTTAGAAAGCAGACGATTTTCTGAAAAAAACTCCATTCAGACGAAAAGCCGAAGAAAAAAGAAATGAACGGAAGAGATCGTTGGATGGAATGTGGGGAGAGTTGGTGTTGACTTTAGAAGAATGTGGATTAAGATGACGCGATTAAGATGTTTTAATTAAAGTTTCCTTTTGAATGTTCGAATTGTAAATATTAATATGTAAATATCTTTTTTGCAAATATTAACGTTTAATATAAGTCATTTAAAAGTTTAAAAACGGTGTCAGAATTTAATTTACCTCCGAGTTTATTTACTTATGTGTTCGAAAGAACTTTTATAAGAAGAATCTCCATAAATTTTGGTGTCAGAACCGAGACAAACGAACGCCCACAGAGAAGAAATATATATATACTTTAAATAATCTGGAAGCCGTTATTATTTAGAATTGTGATGGAATCCTTGCTGGAAATTATTATGAGGAAATCTTTTTTTTGAATATATGTTTAATGATATGAAGCTGTTGGATACTGCGACAACAATGCTGTTTAAATGTGTGAAGCTGAGCATCTGATTATGAACTGAGTTTATTATTTCATTTTTCTTTTCAATAATGGAAAAATTAGTTGATTTAAAGGAATTAGAGTTTTCTTTGAAAACTGAAAAATCAGCTAGTATTAAGATATTGCACAAATTAATTTTTGGAGAAATCGGTGACAGAAATAATCGATGTAGAATTCGGAATTTTACTGGGTTTACGTTTGAAGTAGATTCCGATGAATATCAAACTAAATTCAAAGAAATTAAAGATAATTTTCTGTTAACGACTTAATTACCATTTGCAATGTTTTGTGTATAAATAATTCGGGAACTTTTGATGAAATTGCTGCCAGAATAATTTCTAGTTTATGTGATTTTAATATTTTAAAAATTAATATGATAGCCGATGTAGGTACTCTTAGTGATGACGAAAGTGTTGATGAATTTAATGATGATTTACAAGATAAAACTAAAAATATTTCAACTGTTTTTGAGAATAATATGAGAAATGATTCTGGTAGTTCTAATTGTGAAAGTAATGAAAATCAGAAAATTCTAATTCCTGATTATGTTATTAAACCAAGCATTTCTATTAATGATATTGAAAGTATGATTACAATGTTTGAAGGTACTCAAGTACAAAATATTAATAAATGGATTGCCGATTTTGAAGATATTGTTTCATTATTTAACGTTAGTGATTTGCACAAATTGATTTTGGCTAAACGCCGTATGACAGGCAAAGCAAAATTATTTCTTGAAAGTGAAACAAATATTAATTCGTGGTCTAAATTAAAAGCCCTACTCATATCTGAATTTGGTCAAACGTGCAATTCAGCTGAATTACACGAATTGCTGTCCAAAAGAAAAATTAGACCACATGAATCGTTAGATGAATATTTTTTAAATATGAAACAATTATGCTCAAAAGGCAATATTGAAGATTCTGCCCTTATTCAGTATGTAATAAATGGAATTAATGACCCCATTTCTAAAAAATCTTTTTTGTATGGTTGTCCCAATATTGCTGAATTTAAACAAAAATTAAAGATTCATGAAAAAATAAGATCGGAGTATGAAAATGCAAAATTTCATAAATATGAAATTTAATTTCATAAATCCGAAGTTGAAGTTAAGAACAAATTTAAGCCTGTAAAGCCAAATATGCGTTGTTTTAATTGTGGCGGGAATAATCATAAGAGTATTAACTGTGTAAATAAAGATAAAGGGCCGCTTTGTTTTGCTTGTAACGCTTATGGTCATAAATCATTTCAATGTAATAAATCTAAAGATACAAGTGTTAAAAATGCTCAGTCACACGTAAACATTATTACATCCCAAGATTTAATTCTGAAAGAGATAAAGCTTTATTCTTTGCGTTTAATCTCTTTAATAGATACTGGTAGCCAAAAGACTTTGTTAAAGAAAAGTATTTATGATAATTTGAAGAACTTTGTAGAATTAAAACCTACGAGTATCTCTTTGACCGGTCTAGGAAAAGCCTCAATTAAACCAGAAGGTTGTTTCAATTCAGAAATCGAAGTAGATGGTTCAAAATTTAAAGTTACTATTTTTGTCGTTAAGGACAGTTGCATTAATTTCGATTTAATTATTGGCACTGATGTTATTCATCAAGGTACATTAACTATTTCTGAGAATAAAGTGAAACTGTTTAAAGCTGAAGTTCAGTCTAATGACTTTTAGTTAATATTGTAAATGTTTTGGATGAGCCTAAAATTGATTTAACTCACATTGCTGACAAAAAATTACGTTCAGAGTTATACTCTTTAATTGAAAATTATGTACCAATTAAAACTAAAACAGTAGATGTTAAAATGAAAATTAATTTAACTGACGAAATCCCAGTTTGTTCTTCTCCTCGAAGATTACCGCCATGCGAGAAAAAAATAGTCGAAAACCAAATTGAGGAGTGGCTAGCTCAGGGAATAATTCGAGAAAGTTCTTCTAATTTTTCTTCGCCGGTTGTGTTAGTCAAGAAAAAAGATAACACAATGAGACTTTGTGTTGATTACAGATGTCTTAACAAAAAGACAGTACGTGAGCATTTCCCCTTGCCAGTTATTGATGATGTAATAGACCAATTACATTCTGCCGAAGTATTTACCACCATAGATTTGAAAAACGGTTTCTTTCATGTAGATGTTGAAGAAGACTCGCGGAAATACACCTCGTTTGTTACTCATGAAGGACAATACGAATTTTTGAAATGTCCATTCGGGTTGACCAATAGCCCTAGTGTTTTTCAAAAGTATATTTATAATGTATTTCGAAACCTATTAAAAGATCACATTGTTGTCATTTATATGGATGATTTAATAATACCTGCTAAAAACGAAGCTGAAGGTCTAGAAAAATTAAAACTTGTACTCGAAACTGCATCGGAATATGGATTAGAATTAAATCTTAAAAAATGCAATTTTTTGAAGCGTGAAATTGATTTCTTGGGGTATAGAATCATAAATGGTAAATTGTATCCCTCTCCACTGAAGACTAAAGCAGTAATAAATTTTTCCGAACCAAAGTGTACCAAAGATGTTCAAAGTTATTTAGGATTGACAGGATACTTTCGAAAATTTATAAGAAATTATTAGGTTATAGCTAAACCGTTAAGTGACCTGCTAAGAAAAGATTCAAAATTTAAATTCGATATAGAAGAAAAAAGAGCTTTTAATGAACTCAAACGTATTTTGTCGTCAGAACCAGTACTTTTAATTTACAATCCCAAAAGTGCGACCGAAATCCATTGTGATGCCAGTATTGATGGCTATGGAGCTGTTTTAATGCAACAATCTCCAGTAGATAATCAATTCCATCCAGTTTATTTCGCAAGTAAAAAAACCACCGAAGCTGAACGGAAGTACACTAGTTACGAATTAGAAGTTTTAGCTGTAATTGAAGCCCTGAAAAAGTTTAGAGTATATGTGCTAGGTATCCCATTTAAAATTGTAACCGATTGTAATGCATTTAAAATGACTATGGATAAAAAAGAAATGAGTACAAAAATAGCTAGATGGGCAATAATGTTATCCGATTTTGATTATGTTATTGAACATAGACAGGGTAGCAGTATGAGACATGTCGATGCATTAAGTAGGTATCCTATTTGTATGGTAATCCAAGATAGCTTAACTTTAAAAATTATCCAAGCTCAAGAAACCGATGACCATATTAAAACAATAAAAGAAATCCTAAAGGTGAAATCTTATGATGATTATCTAGTTAAAAATGATGTTCTTTATAAATGTGTTAATGGTAATGATTTATTAGTTGTACCGGAAGACATGCAAATGAATATAATCAAGGCCGCTCACGAAAAAGGTCATTACGCAGTTGCAAGAACAGAGAAAAGTTAAGAAAATGATTTTTACATCCCTAAAGTTAAACAAAAAATTGAGAAATGTATAGCAAATTGTGTTCCCTGTATTTTAGTTAATAGAAAATGTGGTAAACAAGAAGGCTTACTTCACCCAATAGAAAAAGAAGAAACTCCATTACATATGTACCATGTTGATCACTTAGGTCCATTAGAAAGCACTAATAAAAATTACAAACATATCCTTTCGGTCATTGACGCATTCACAAAATTTGTTTGGTTGTATCCCACAAAATCTACCGATGCTGCCGAAGTAATTTCTAAATTAGAAATCCAAAAATCTATCTTTGGAAATCCAGTTCGAATTATATCAGATAAAGGTCCTGCATTTACCTCTAAAGCTTTTGAAGATTATTGCATCAATGAAAATATTAAACATATCCCGATTACCACTGGATTACCCAGGTCTAACGGCCAAGTTGAGCGGCTAAATTCTGTCATAATATCTGTTCTGTCTAAATTGTCTGTCGATAATCCTAAAAAATGGTATACACATGTAAGCAACGTCCAACAGGTGATAAATTCGACTTTTCAGAGAAGTATAAGCACAACTCCTTTTGAATTGATGTTTGGTACTAAAATGAAACTAAAAAATAACATTGAAATTACTAGTCTTCTGAATGCTGAAATACAATCTGATTTTACAAATAATCGCGAAGATATGAGAAAAAATGCTAAAAAACAGATTTTAAAAGTCCAAGAAGAGAACCGTAAAACTTACAACCTCAGACGAAAGAAAGCTAACAAATTTAAGATTAATGATGTGGTTGCTATAAAACGCACACAACAAGGTCCAGGTTTGAAGTTAAAACCAAAATATTTAGGTCCGTACAAAGTCATAAAAGTAAAAAATAATGACACCTACGATGTAAAGAAACTTGGATTCAACGAAGGACCCATGGTCACCAGTACATGTGCAGAGTACATGAAGCCGTGGACGGACGAAGCTTGAAAAAAAAAAAAAGAATTTCACCGATTGTGACACTATACCAACTATGACAAACCTCTGGACTGACAACTAATAGAATTTTAACTTTATTCTCGAAAAGACGAAAAGACGTAAGGTAAAAGAAGATGAAAAGACGTATGAAAGAAGACGAAAAGACGTAAGATAAAAGAAGACGGAAGACGTAAGAAAGAAAAGACGAAAAGACGTAAGGTAATAGAAGATGAAAAGACGTATGAAAGAAGAAGACGAAAAGACGTAAGATAAAAGAAGATGAAAGGACGTAAGAAAGAGAAGACGAAAAGACGCGAAAAAAATATATGAATTTTTTCAAGAAATAATCTAAGCTTTGATAAACAATTTGAATAATGACTTCTTTTTTTCAATTAAGACTTTGGATGCTGCTGTGTTTTTTTTTTCTTTATCTTTCCAGATGATCCAACTGCTGCTGCCTCCAAAGGGACGAGCATTCGAAGACGAAAGCCTAGTCAGGACGGCCGTTGTGGGAGCGATTCTTCCTCCAACAGCCAAGTATCATGTCTTGTAAGGTTCTTCATATCGCAACTCTGATTGAAAAGGTCTTTAGAAAGCAGACGATTTTCTGAAAAAAACTCCATTCAGACGAAAAGCCGAAGAAAAAAGAAATGAACGGAAGAGATCGTTGGATGGAATGTGGGGAGAGTTGGTGTTGACTTTAGAAGAATGTGGATTAAGATGACGCGATTAAGATGTTTTAATTAAAGTTTCCTTTTGAATGTTCGAATTGTAAATATTAATATGTAAATATCTTTTTTGTAAATATTAACGTTTAATATAAGTCATTTAAAAGTTTAAAAACGGTGTCAGAATTTAATTTACCTCCGAGTTTATTTACTTATGTGTTCGAAAGAACTTTTATAAGAAGAATCTCCATATAAATGTTTTACCCTTTTCCTATAAGTAATGATAACTTTAAACTGCTTTGTTGTGCATTACATTAAAATTAAATGGGTTTTTCCTCTGTTTTCACAAATTCGTATCAATTCTAACCAATTGGTCCAATTTTGCCCATTAATGATCTTAAACGGCATTGTCTTCTTCTTAATTTTATGTATCATTTTGGGAGTCATTTTTGGAAGTTATAGTGTCCATAAAAAAGTGATATATCCATGAAGAGAGAGAGACAAATAGATATATAAAGTTTTGAACCCTAGAACTCAAAACTATAAAGTTTTGAGTTCATGATTGATGCAGATCTTCTAATTTTTTTTAGAAATTCCAACATAGGGAAGAATGTATTTGGTAGTATTCCTTATGAAATCTGCTTAAAATAAACTTTTCGCATCTCTATTGTCTGCATCTGTATCTATCCAAAGACATAACTACAGAGGTTTTTCGAACTCTAGGCACATATATTTAGTTCTACAGGAATATTTGGCTCGTGCAGCAAAAGTGTCTTTCCAATGTGCACATTCCGCTTCTTACTTAGACAGATTTTTTTCTTATCTTTTTTTTTCTCATTAAAAATTCAATAAGGTCATCTTTTAATTTGCATTGAACCTCACCGATAGCTGACGTTGCTTATTCCAGACAGCTCAGCAAAAGATATTATCTTTTCTGTATCACTCTTGCTTTGCGGCTATCTGGATTCTTATTGCATCCATATTTTGAAAATAATAACCCCTCTCATGGTATTTTCTTTTATACAATAAAGCCTTTCATACAACAGAAATAGGAACACAATGGTACTTAATGTAATCTCAGAGATAAGAAACATTTGTCCATAACTCAATTATGTAGATATTGATACGCAAGTAAATACAATACATAAAGATAATAAAAGTATTTAACAATAATTTTGTTTAGTAATACCGTCAGTGACTAATTAACGTCAGAGACCAGACAATATTTTTTAGGCTCAACATAAAATACGTTTTTCAAAATTATAACTTTCGCTGTTTCCCGCAAAATAGCAAACAAATTAGTGTTAAATATCAATGCACAAATAAATCTGTTTCTTCTACAGTATCACAGAAAGATAGCATGTCATTAATTTTGTAACCAAAAGAAAAAAAAAAGTCGGTCAGTTGATTTTTATTAATAAAGATATGAAGGTGATATTGTTATGTACGCAGTTATTATAATTCGCACAAAATAAAGAAGCTTGCGTGAGCGCATTAACTATAATTCATCTAAATTGACACTTTATTCACAGCTCTAGAGAAAACCTTACACTTACTGAACATAAAGCAGCTCACCCCACTGAAAATATCGCACATGTCAATGGGGCTCTAATGTTAAGAATAAATAATTATGTCATGGAAATATTATAAAATTATTCTTTATCGAAAAGTTTATATTTTTTTTTTTCTAAAGCAACAATGTAATTTCACAACGTTTATTTTACCTGCGTTCATTGTCTTATTTACCAATTAAATACAAAATCATCTGTATCCGGAACTCTCGGTACTTTGTTTTAAAATTTTTGAGCTAATAGTATGCGTTTGGGTGAATATGATAATATCCAGATGGTAGTTCTGACTCAGCTTCTATTTAGTGAACTTGAAATTGCAAGAAATGAGCAGATTTTTTATAAAAATTGACCGCCGCATCAGATAATTAACGTATTTTACACATTTTGAATCATAATGCGACAGATTATCTAGCGAAAATCACTATGAAAATGTGATAAAGAAATAGAGAATAAGTGATAAATATTACGGTTATGTAATCAAGAGATACTTGGGTATCGGTGACAAATCCAGTTTTCTCAACGCAAGTTCAACGTTTGAATCCAAACGATTCAAAACATCATAAATTTACAAAAAAAAAAAAAAAAAAAAAAAAAAAAAAAAAAAAAAAAAATTCGAAACATATACTAACGTTCAATTACTTGATTGTAGACACTTCAGTTATTTTCAATTGTTATTCCCATTATTACTATGAGGAATTCATCTGCCTCTAACTGTAACAGATTGAATATGATTATAAATTAAATTTATTATCATTTCACTTATCAGTTTTAGCCTTATACACTTACATACAAGCGAAAGTATTTGAATATCATTTACATATAATTTTGATGTATGCAAGTTTTATGCTTGCATTTTTAATAGTTTTTTTTTTTTCACTTTTTCACGTTTTTTCACTGAAGTAGAACTCACTTTTATAATTTATATTATTACATGTTCATCTTAGCTTCTCTACTTTTTTGGAGTTTTGGTAAAAAGATTTTCTTGTGAAAATGCATATTTTAAAACTTTCTATTTTCTTTTCTTTTATTTTTGTTTTTTTACGCTTTAAAGAAAACCCATAATAAGCGCAAGAAAATATAAAATAACGTTGTAAGACATTTTTCTTTCGTGCGAAAAAAACTTGCGGAAAACTGTTATCTTTTTGCTTGACATAGCAGATCTATATCTGACTCAGGAGTTTTTTGAGAAATAAGTAGAGTATTTAATGTTCCCTATATCGATTTAATGTTTGCCAAATTTTTCGGAGAATAATTTAGAATCACCAATGGCTGTTACATTTTAAGACTATACTCGATAACATAGTAAATCAGATAATATTTATTTATTATTGCATATATTGATAAAATGAAATTTAATAATTTGATTGGATGTTTAAAATATCATGCCTGGAAATTTTGAATAAAAAATAAATTTGAATAAGATATAAATGGATTTATAAACATTTTAACACATTTTAAGAAATGCTTATAAGTAACAGTATTAAAAAAATAAAATTTTATTTAATATTATAAACAAGTAATTAATATAATACACCTTGAAAAAATTTTCATAAAAAAAGCAGTACAGGACGCATTTCGAGCTAAAACTATAACAACTCGTGTTCAGCTGAAGCAGATATGTGTCCGTAAAGGAACAATATCAAAGAATGAAGGACCGTAAGGGGGAAACATTGTCCCCTTAAGGTGGCTGGTCAATAAAAATAAATCCCATGTTTCTGTCAGAGGAAAATACTGCTTACCCCCCCTCTCCCGGTCCTGTCAAATGGGCGTGATGCTGTTAATTTCTGTGAAGTTCCAGATCCCTCTATCACCGTCACTTGGCAAAATTTATGACGAGAAGGAAATAAGTTCTATTATGAATTCTCTTCATCAGTTGGGACAACTGTCTGCTTCAGCTGATGACGAGCTGTTATTATTTTAACTCCAAGCGCGTCATTCATTGTTGTTTATTTCATGGTGATTTTCATGAAGAATATTATTTTAATTATTCCCTATCGTCAGTTTTATTCGGTGATTTTTCTTTCGGTATTATAAACTAATATTTTAAGGTCTAACTTTAAATGGGCTCATATAAGCATTTAACATGCCGAAATTTCTATTTGAACCCTTTAATTTTCAAAGTATGAAGCAATGTGTCTGCACTGTTGTTTTGTGAGGAAAAACGCCATTGGAAAATTCCCAAGTAACACAAAATGGTTGGACCAACGTTACCTTATTTTATGTTACCAGTTGTCTCATGTTTCTGTACAGTAAGAATTGCCCAGCTAGTAGTATCAGACAAGTAACCATTTGCAACGAAAACCCAAAAGGGATGCAGCAGGTAATTAATCAGAATCCTGCTCATGTGGAGTGACTGCGCAAATAGAGCATTCTTTCCCAGTAGTTAATAATTTTTTTGAGAAAATACGCCATTTCAAGCGAACATGAGTTTTACACGTGGCACTAGACATAATATTTTTGTTTGAATGTTGGAATACCTGCTGTCACATTGTTGCCATTTTCCCGCTTTAAGATAAACCATTTTATGAATTGTTTTTATTTGAAAATGTAAAAATTGGGTTTTTTTGATTTCTTAGAGACAATGACAGTAAGTTAAAATAATCCACTTTTATCATACTTATTTCAAATAATATTTTATACGAATCATTGCTAATACCATCCCAAGCATGAAATTTTAAAATTTTATACTTTGAATTTTCAACTAAATTCTTTTATTGTTCAACTACTGGGAAAATGACAATTAAAGAAACTATTAATTTATAATTTTGTTACTATTTTATTTCAGCATATTTCATTTTTGCTCATTATAGAACATTCATTAAGAGTTGTAAGAACCATGTTAGTTTACTTCTAAAACTTAAAAAGAAAGGACTATAATAGACCAGAAAGCGGATGCACAGACATCGAGTTCACGGATGAAAATCTAGTATTAGTTAAATCTCGATTCCCATATTAAAACTCAATTGGTTTGCCAAGTCACAATTTTGATGAAAACACTTAAAACTCTATTTTAACGGTTGACTCGTAGGTTTGAAATGTGGTTTTTTGCACCCAAAAGTATAAAAACATGAAAGATTGAGAGCAGAAAATCATAATGGTAAACCTATGAGACAACCGCTAAATCGGGTTTTTATTTTTTGCCAAAGTTGTGATTTGGCTGACCGATTGCGTTGCCTATTAATTGAATCGAAATTTATCTAATCCAATTAATTAATTTATCAATTTATCTAAATCTGCCAATCGAAATTTAACCAATTCTAGACTTTTGTCCGTGAATTCGATTGCCTGTACTGCCGCCTCCCGCTCTATAATAAAAAACTCGTAGCACGCTTTCATGATTACGTGGGATTTTTTTTCAATGTATTTTCAAATTTTTATGTTATAACTTAGTAAATTGTACACATTGTGGTTTTATAATGCAGTTGATAAAATCAAAATCCGTGTATTCAGTTCTTGTCCTAATTGAGCTTTTAACCGTTAATATATATATATTAAGTTCAAGACTTTTGCATAAATTTGCCTCAACATCAAGAAGGCACGTTCACGCACATTATAAGTGATATCAAGGAGTAAGTGAAATAAACTTTTAATCAAATTGAAATGTTTTATTTATAACTTAAAACACTGTTTAGAAATAAAAAAAAAATAAAGAGAATTAATTCAAGAACATTTTACAGGCTAAACTGAAAACACACAACACAGGACTTATTGGTAGTTAAAAACAGAAACTATTTAGTCATCATGATCACTATTACATTTTTTTACAAAATAAATAAATAAATAAATAAATAAATAATAAATAAAGTATTTCCTTTTGTATACTTGTCATGGGATCAATTTTTGCATCTAAGTCATTAACCCAGTCTTGTCGTTATTTGGATTGTTTGTATGATTTCTAACAATAAATATACACACAGTTTTCTTCTTCTTAATCAGATTCATTCACTATTTTCTTTTTTCCAGAGTGTACCAACATTTTTTCCTTTTCCAGTTTTCGGTTTCATACATTTTTCTTTGTTGTCTTTTTATTCTGCTTCCATAAAAACTGGTAAAGTTTTACGTAATTTTTTCTCTTTGTTTTCTTGTGCATCATCATATTTTCCTTTTTCACATTTAACTGCTCTTGTCTGAAAGCTTCTTTAAACGGGTATCAGTGAGGATTAAGGACTTCCTCTTTTTCTTCCCTTTCTTGAGGCCAAATCTTGGTCCTGTCTTTTCAAATGGTCTGAGTTGTTCAGGTGTTGGGCAGTTCACAAGGGCCGAAGTGGAAGTTAAATAAAGAAAATTTATTACAGGCTGAATAGTCTATAACATTAAATCTGAACTAACATGAAGGCAGATCTCTATTATTGTAAGCTATAAGGGACAAAATTGTTACTCAATTAAACATCAATGATTTTCAAAACTAAATAGCCTGAATATACTAAAAAAATTTTGGAATAGTAAGGAGCAAGAAAGCTGCAGGGGCACATTTGCGCTGTAAGAACGTGCGTCAAGGCGCTCCGATGTCAATGCATAAAAGCGCCCTGTTGTCATGTTTGGTTTATTTTTAACTTGCGATGAAAAATAATAACATTTCTATTCATACACATCCAGTTCTCAAAAAAGTATAAAATTCTGCTAATGTTCATATATTTGGTTATCCTTAAATAAGTATCATTAGTTCTCAATAAGTTTCAAGCACGAAATTTTTTCACCTTGACAGAAAACAGTTTATCCTTCCCGCATGCTAGACGGAAGCTCGACTGACGCTTAAAAACTTGTGAGAATACCCCTTAGGGAGCAGCATCAATCTCTCATGACTGTTGATTGCAAGTCTCATTTCGGAAAAAGGTGTAAACGTGCTCCGGTCTACCCTATATGATGTTTGTAATATGTGGTGTACAAAAATATAGTGGTGCGTGCAATATTGGGTATAGGCAATAGTGTGTAATATATACTACTAGCTGACCCGCCCGGCGTTGCCCGGGTCCGTATTAACAATATTAAACGAACTTGAAATTTGTATGATTTTATCATTAACTCGAAACATGCAGAAATACATTGTATGAAATACGTGGCTACTGACTGTGTGAAAATCAGTTTAAAAAACAGCTAATGTTAAGCTCTAAAAATACTCAAAATGAGCGATGAGAAACGTGGGAGAGAATATGTATCCAACGACTGCGTGGTTTTCGTGTTAAAGTGTTGATATTTATCAAAAATCACTGTTAAGTCACGTAACTAATTATTTTTTTTCACATAGAAATCCCAAGTGAAATATTTTGAATTTCAAACTAATTATATTACTCTTAAATCACTCTTATATCACTCTATCCGAATATACCATGAATGAAATCGATATTCGTTGGTAGCTAAAATGTTGGTATGTAGTATTATAATTTCAGAGCCAATTTAACAAAAGTAAGTGTTATTTTTAATCAAATCATGCATAATGTTCACTCTATGGATAAATTCCTAACCGTAAACTTTTGTACCGTAACCATAACCTGCCTGTAACCTAACTTTGACTTAACAGTACCTTACCGTAAATTAAATATAACAAAAATGTAACCTAGCCTTCACTTTATTGTAACATATCCTTATTCTAACCATAAAACAAATGCAATTTAACTTTAACCTAACTTTAATTTAATTTTTACCTAACGGGATATTAAATATAATCGAAGACTTACCGTAATGTAATTGCAACCTAAATGTTACCAAACCATATATTGGTTTCATGTCCATAGAAATTATTTTGTCTTGTTCGGATCTGGTTATGATTCATTAGAACATTTTTGTCGGGTTCAGATTTCGTTCGGTTCAGATTTTAGGTATTTTTTGATATTGAGTTATAATGTTCGGGTCGTATTCATGTCCATGGAAATTATTTTGCCTTGCTCGGATACAGTTATGGCTCTTTGGAATATTTTTGTCGGGAACAGATTTGCTTCAATTCAGATTTAGGCTTTTTATTCAAATGGAATTTTTCGGTTCGGGTTTTCTTGCGTGTTCACGGAAATTATGCTGCCTTGTTCTAATAAGAACATGCTTCACTGGAATATTTTTTTTAAAGTTCAGATTTAGTTCAGTTCAGATTTCGTGATTTTTTTCAAAGAATTTTTTTAGGTTCAGATTCGGTTCATGTGAAAGGAAATTTTTTGTCTTATTCAGATCGGGTTACGATTCTTTGAAATATTTTTTATCAGGTTCCGATTTGGTTCGATTCAAATTTCAGGTATTTTTTCAAATCGAATTTTTATGTTCGGATCTCGTTCATGTCCACGGAAATTATTTTGTCATACTCGAATCTAGTTATGATTTTTTCGAATATTTTGGTCGAATTTAGATGTGGTTTGGGTCAAATTTCAGTTTTTTTCAAATCGAATTTTTTAGGTTCGAGTTAGGTTTATGTCCATAGAAATTATTTCGTCTTGTTTGGATTGGGTTATAGTCCTTTGGAATATTTTTGTCAGGTTCAGATTTGGTTCAATTCAGATTTCGGGGGTTTTCTTCAAATATAACTGTTGAGTTCGGGTCTTCTTGCATGTTCACGTAAATAATTCTGTCTTGTTCGAATAAGGACATGCTTCACTGGAATATTTTTGCCAAGTTCAGATTTCGTTCAGTTCGCGACTTTTTCAAAGAAATTTTTTGAGTTCGGATTGTGTTCATGTCCATGGAAATATTTTGTCTTGTTTGGACCCGGTTGCGTTTCTTTGAAATAGTTTTGTCACTTTCAGTTTGGTTCGATTCAGATTTCGGGTTTTTTCTTCAAATATAACTGTTGCGTTCGGATCTTGCATGTTCACGGAAATAATTCTGTCTTGTTCGAATAAGGACATGCTTCACTGGAATATTTTTGCCAAGTTCAGATTTCGTTCAGTTCGCGATTTTTTTCAAAGAAATTTTTGGGGTTCGGATTGTGTTCATGTCCATGGAAATATCTTGTCTTGTTTGGATCCGGTTGCGTTTCTTTGAAATAGTTTTGTCAGATTCAGATTTGGTTCGATTCAAATTTTAGGTATTTTTTGAATGGGAGTTTTAGGTTCGTATCGGGTTCATGTCCACGGAAATTATTTTGTCTTACTCGAATCCGGTTATGGTTCTTTCGAATACTTTGGTCAGATTTAGATGTGGATTGGGTAAAATTTCAGGATTTTTCAAACGGAGTTTTTTAGGTTTGAGTCGGGTTTATGACCATGGAAAAAATTTTGTCTTGCTGGGATCGGGTTATAGTTCTCTGGAATATTTTTATCGGTTTCAGATCGTTCGAGTCATATTTCGGGTTTTTTTAAAGAAAATATTTAGGTTCGGGTCATATTGCATACCCACGAAAATTATTTTCCTTGTTTGAATCGGGTTATGCTTCACTTGAACATTTTTACGGGATTCAGATTTGGTTCGGGTCAGTTATCAAATCCATAGTTTTTTAGAAACAGAATTTTTAGGTCAGGGTCGGGTTTATACTCACGGAAATTTTGTGTATCACGGATCGGAATGTGGTCTGATTTTTTTTTTTTTTCTGGTTGGGATCGGGTTATGTTTAAATTAGTCTAAACATTAAGGTTATAATCAGTTTTGCTACTATTCTATTTATGGCTATTTCTGATAGATAATTTACTTTGCTATTTGATAATTTTTTATGGTGAATGAATCGTTTGCGGATACAAACAATTGTACGCCAAACAGCTATTTTATTTTTGTTTTAAAAACAAATTAAAGCCATATTACAATTTTAAACTGAATAGAACACATTTAAATTTAATCAATGATTAAAAAAATAAACTCATAGAAAAGTGTTGTGTAATGTTTTTTACTGCAAAACAGCTAATGACTCATACATTCTAATGTTCGAAATGCCAAAAATATGCGTACAACCATATAGTAAAAAGAAATTAATAGAGTGGCAGTCTGGATAGAGTCTTAATAGAGTGGCATAATGTCTTGGGGTGACGCAAAAAATGTAACTCTAAAATCCGCGACATTAAGTCCAAATAAGCACCAACAAAACCATGTGCTTTGACACTCCGATCAATTCAAACTGGTTTAAACCAGTATTTCTTTGTTTTAGTTTTTTACCTTTTAAACTGTTATTGAATAGATGACTAAAATTTCGTTTAAAAAATAACGTTTTGTGCCATTATTGCTTGTAATACATGATCAGAATGCATGAAAGATACAATTAGATCAATCATAGGCAAGAATTATTTGATTATTTTTATCATATGACTTTGAAATATCAATATAGAAGCATCATTTAAGACTTTGCTTGAAAAATCAACATTCTTTCGTTAATGTCTTAAAATCGTCTGCACTCTGAAATCTAGATTTTAGATTAATATTATTATTTAAGTGTTCATGCATGATTTTAGAAGAATCTTTTCATCACTATATTTTATATATTGACATGGAATTATAAATATGTTGTTAAATCATAAACATTTTTCATCTACGTTATAATTTATTAAAAATTTCTGAAAAAAAAGAGAAAACTTTTAGTAATACAATTTTTTACTTCAAATCATATGTTTTCAATATTTTATTTTATTTTGTTTTGACATTTAATTATTTTTAATTTTCCAATTTCAATTCTTTTAAAAGGAAACATTTATTTTAATAAATAATATAATAGAAAAAAACATTTAAAAAAATTACTATTGCTTCGTAAAATATGTTTCAGCTGTAATTCATTTCTTCCAATCCGTCTTATTAATACAAAATTCCTTCCTCGTGCTTTATTTTGAGACATTAAAATTTCAGCGATAAATGGTTTCATATTGCAAACCTTTTTTTTTTCAGTTTACTTCGCCACCACCTATCTTTTTCCTCTATGGCGTACAGCAGCTGTGATTTAAAAAAAATCCTCATTTAAACTGACAGTTTGCCAGTCTATGAATTGTAAAGGTCAGTCACAGTTTTTAAAATTATTTCTGCGAAAATTTTATGCAACCAACCAACCATAAGAGAATGAAAAGGAAAAAAGCTAAAAAAAAGCGCTTTTTTATGAGAGTGAGGTTTGGAATTTAATTAATTACTCAGTTAATAAATAGAATTTTGAAATTCTGAGCGTCAGGTGCATCAGGAGAGATATTGGGCTACTCTCAGAAAAATTTTGAGCTTCGCACGTACCGTAGTTTTCGCTAACTATCGCAGACACACACACACACAGCGATTTGTTATTTTATTAATTTAGATATTTGGATACATCGCATCATTATTTTGATTCGTTTAGGAATATCGTATTTCAAGGTTATTCTATCGACATTTATTTTCAGAATTTTCAAACTATATATTTTAGACTTTCACAAATGTTGCTTGGTACATTTAGCTAATCCTTTATACAAATTATACTTTGATTGTATTCGCACATACGCAGTGAAACATGATTTAGTAAACATACTCATTTTTAATCCAATTTTTTATTAATTTAAAATTCTGATTACAGAGTATTGTGTACAATATTGTTTGTCATATTTTCTAAAAAAAACATTTTTTAAATATTAAAACTCAACAAATCATAAACATAAAACATGCAAAATTTTGAGACTGTTTTTATAAAAACCTTAATTTTTGTACGAGTATACATGCTATCTTCGTACAAATGAACACGGTGCAGAAAAATAAGTTCCTTAATTATGTTATACACTTTGAAAGCTTTTGCTACATTACATTTTACAGGATCCTCCAAAAAATATTCGTCCTTATTCAGCTTATTGGCTGTTCCTGCGAGATTTCGGGGGAAAATCTTCATAAAAATATATGACCTGTACAATTCTGTTTACACACCTTGAATTTCCGGATAATTCCTTTTGTATTTTTTTCTAGGTATTTAAAAAAAAGTTGAAAATCGCAAGTGACCGATCATCATTGGTTATATAGTGTATCTCTTTGAGATAATTTCTCTTTGATAATATCTCTTTGAGATCTTTTGTTATGATAAGCGAGACAAGACTTGTCCGCTTGCTTCACAATCACAAATTGTTTCAGATCGTAGTTTACATTCATTTTGTAAAGCCTTCAATGTTATTTATAGTATTATGCGTAAAATATGCAATCTACAATATATAGGGCAAAAATCTGGTCCACTACATAAACATATTAACCATCATCGTTCAGCTTCAAATAAAAACAAGTCAACGAATAAACAATCTACTTTTGAAATTACACAGTTTCATAAACATAACTTTAAAAATACAACTACCTCTATCTTACATATTTATGAAAAAAATATCTAAACGCCTATTTCTGGAATCTTCTTATATGCAATATTACACTGGTGTCCAAAAGTTAGCATAATTGGTAATTAACTAAGTAATTAAAGAAATATAAATCGAAATGTGGTGAAACTCCAGGTGTGAAAACAAAATAATACGCGTCATATATTTTCGAGAAGTGTTTTCCCCTAAATCGAACAGAGGTCCGTCAAAAAATTGAAAAAGAACGAAGATCTTTTGGATAACCCTGTCAAAACTAATGTAGCAAAAGTGTTCAAACTGCACATTATGATTAAGTGGCTTATTGTAATGTACTGTGTTTATTTTTATAAGGATAGCATATACACTCGTAGAGAAATTAAGGTTTTTATAAAAACAGTCCTAAATTTTTCCAAGTTTTTTTATTATAATTTGCAGAGTTCTTAATATAAAATAATGTTCTTTTCTGAAAATATGACAAACATCATTGTACAGAATACCCTGTCATCAGAATTTAAAAATAATAAAAATTGTATGAAAAATGAGTTGGTTTAGTAAATAATTTTTCATTGCGCATGCGTCAAAGATATAAAATTTCATTTGCATATTGTGTTAACTAAATGTGTAGAGCAACTTTTGTAAAAGTTTCAAAAACATAGCTTGAAAATTCTGAAAATGATCGTCTATAGAATCAACTCAAAATCCGTTATTCCTAAAAGGAAGAAAACAAATCAGGGGTTTTATTCAAATATAGTTGTACGTGCAGTATTGTGTAGGCACTAAACAATGGAATATGAATACAGCCCCTCATCTTTTTGCTTGAGCTAGGGAATAAAGGATTTTGATCTCATTCTATCAACGATAATTTTCAGAATTTTTAAGCTATGTTTTTTAGACTTTTACAAAAGTTGCTATACATATAACTAACATAATATGCAAATGAAATTTTAATAGCGTTCACGCATGCGCAGTAAAAAATTATTAAGTTAACCTGCTCATTTGTCACAAAAATTTTATTATTTTTTAATTCTGATGACAGGGTATTGTGTACAATGATGTTTGTCATATTTTCAGAAAAGAACATTATTTTATATTAAGAGCTCTGCAAATTATAAGCAAAAAACTTGGAAAAATTTAGGACTGCTTTTATAAAAACCTTAATTTCTCTACGAGTATACATACTATCCTTATAAAAATAAACACTACATTACAATAAGCCACTTAATCATAATGTGCAGTTTGAACGCTTTTGCTACATTAGTTTTGACAGGGTTATCCAAAAGATCTTCGTTCTTTTTCAATTTCTTGACGGTCCCCTGTTCGATTTTGGGGAAAACTCTTCGCGAAAGTATATGACGCGTAATATTTTGTTTACACACCTGGAGTTTCACCACATTTCGATTTATATTTATTTCATTACTTACTTAATTACCAAATATACTTAACTTTTGCATACCAGTGTATAGTATAGTTTATCATTAGGGACTAAATACAGAAATGTATAATAGAAAAATTAAAGTTTTTTTTCATAAATAAATAATTTAACCGATTATTCTTCCATTTATCCCGCTCTAAATCATACTTTAAATAATAAAACTACACGTAATAAACGTGGTAAATGTTCTTCATCACATACAGAATCTAAAAAATCCATTTTCAAGCAGTTAAATGAACTTCACAGAAATTATTTAATTAATTATAACTGGTTAATAGTTCGAAAATAAATCTTTGCTATAATGAAGAAAATGCTTGCACTATATTTAAATATATTTTTAAGTAATAAATTCAACATGCATTTAGCAGATATATTTTTTTATCTTATTATCACAAGAGTTAATCTATTCAATATTAATTTACAAGAAAAAAAAAAAAACCTCAGATTGAAAATACAAACACTTGAATGTTAATTACCTACTCTAATCAAATATACAATAAAATTAAATTTAATTCTATAATAAATGATCCAAATTGTAAATTTCCTATTAAAAATATACATGTTTCTGGAACATTCAGATATCGGATTCCTTTAGGATTAAAGATATTTAACTATAATTCTTTTTCTAAAAATACCGCTGCCACTAGTATCTTTCTATGCAACTGCAATGATCATACTCTGCAATAATATGTTAATGAAGATCATGTTCATATAATTATTGGAAACCTTAATATTGTTAATGATAATACATAAAAAAAAATAATTGGTTATGGTACTAAATATCGTCTTCCACCCAAACTTAATATTCAATTATAAAACAATTTACTTCTGATTTTGACTTATTTATTTATAAAATTTCCATATCTTACAATAAACCTATTGCTTATTTTCACCAGTGGAAATTATTAGTTACAGATACACTACATGGCCATTGATGACCGTCCACTTGTGATTTTAGGCTTTTGTTAAATATCTAAAGAAAATACATGACGAATTATCCCGAAACTTTTAGTGTATAAATATAATAGTACAAGTCATACATTTCCATGAAAATTTTTTCCTGAATATAGCAAAAGCGCTCAAATTGTAGATTATGATTACGTGGCTTATTATAAACTGTCTTCATTTTTATGCGAATAGCATGTATACTCGTGGACAAATTAAGGTTTTTATAAAAATCGTCCCAAATTTTGCCAAGGTTTTTGCTTATAATTTGCAGAGTTCTTAATATAAAGTAACATTCTTTTCTGAAAATATGACAAATAATATTGCGCACAATACCCTGTAATCAGAATTAAAAATTATAAAAATTGTATGAAAAATGAGTGGGTTTACTAAATACTTTTTCACTGTGCATGCGTCAACGATATCAAAATTTCATTTGCACATTGTGTTAGCTAAATGTATAGAGCAACTTTTGTGAAAGTCTCAAAATCATAGCTTGAAAATTCTGAAAGTAATCTTCTATAGAATAAGCACAAAATCCGTTGTTCCCATAGTGAAACAAAAAAAATAAGGGATTTTATCCAAATGTAGTAATACGTCCCATATTGCGTATTCTATATAGACACTATTCAATGAATATATGAATACAACCCCTCTTGTTTTAGATTCATTTTGGGAATAACGGATTTTCATCTTATTCTATTGACGATTATTTTCAGAATTTTCAAGCTATGATTTTGCGACTTTTACAAAAGTTGCTCTACACATTTAGCTAACATAATATGCAAATGAAATTTCGATATCGTTGATGCATGCGCAATGAAAAATTATTTAGTAAACCTACTCATTTTTCATAATTTTTTTTTATTATTTTTTAATTCTGATTACAGAGTTTTGTGTGCAATATTATTTGTCATATTTTCAGAAAAGAATGTTACTTTATATTCAGAAATCTACAAATTACAAGCAAAAAACTTGGCAAAATTTGGGATCATTTCTATTAAAACCTTAATTTTTCTACGAGTATGCATGCTATTCGCATAAAAATGAACACAGTTTATTACAATAATCCACTTAATCATAATCTACAGTTTGAGTGCTTTTGCTACATTAGTTTTGACAGAGTTATCCAAAAGGTATTCATTATTTTTTAATTTGTTAACGGTCCCCTATAAAGTTTCGGGAAAAAAAATCTTCACTGGAATATATGACCTATACTGTTATGTTTATACACTTAGAGTTTCAGTATAATTTCACAATCGTCATGTATTTTTCTAGATATTTAACAAAATGTCTAAAATCGCAAGTGGACGGTCATCAGTGGCCATGTAGTGTAAGTTAACTCTTGCTCTTAAAGAAAAAGCATCAGAGCGAATAAAAGTCAATACTCGTCATATTTTCCAATGAATAAATATACTGCAACATAACTTTGTAATTACTTACACAGACAAATCCCCTAATAACTATACAATTATATGCAAATCTTATTATCACAATCTTCTAACATTATCTCTTTCATCAAATAATACTTTCTATAAAACTAATGATAGTATAGTAGTAAACAATCGTAGAATTAACACTTTCTACAAAATACTTAATTTTATATCTACTAACTTTAATTATCCTTATTTAGTGATAATTCCTAAGTTTCATAAGAATCCCATTAAATTTAGAACTTTTCAATAGGTTGTAATACCTATATCAATTATGCTAACAATATTTTATTAACAATTCTTAATCCGGTATACAAACTCAATATAGCGACAGATAATTCTCATTGTGTCAAAAACAGTTATCTCGTATACTTAAAGATCTTAAATGTGTTAAAAGCATAAGGACTTATGACTTTAAAGATATGTTTAATAATGTCAACCTCTTAGACCTTCATAAATTAATTAATCAATTATTCAAACATTTTAAAAATCAATTAACTTTTCCTAATTATATAAATACAGCATATTTTCGCAAATAACTAATTTCATAATTCACAATAACTTTATTTTACAAGATAATACTATATATGTACAAAAAGTTGGAATTTCTCAAGGAAGCAGTACCTCCAGTATTCTGTCTGATTTATACTTATATCAATATGAACGCACTTGTAAAGACAATCTTTTAACGTTTCGCTATATTGATGACATCATTTTAATTGACACTATTAACACTGTTAGTACTTCATTTCCCATAGATTATCCTACTAATCAGGAACTTACGGAAAACCTTTTATCCAAGAACATCATTAACTTTTTAGATTTAAAAATTAAATTAGTGGATAACAAAACAATTATTGATCTGTATGACAAACGAAAAGATTTTTAATTTAATGCCTTTACTCATTTTCAATCTTGGCTCCATATTTCTGTTTATCGCAATGTACTCAATCACTTGTTCAGAATCAAATATTTATGTTCCTCTCCTCTTATAAACAAAAACATTAAACGGTTAATACATGATGCGATAAATAACGGTTTTCCTAAGAAATTCATTTACTTTTTAATATACCATTAATACTTTTATCACACATAAATGTTGTAGAATGTATATTGTCAGTTGTTATTAACATTTTGCCCATTCAAAACATATATATAACATAAAAAACAATAAAAATTTAAAATTATAAAACTGTAAAAAAATAAATAATAGTATGGCTGGGTGAGTGGAAGTTGGATTATGGAGGATGAATGGAGCTGCAGGAAATTATTTGCGCATATGTTATTGTAATATTTATATTTAAAAAAATGGAAGGAATAGGCACAGTGTAACAATAGTTAAAAAGTTAATTGTCTATGTTATTCTGTTGACATCGCATTCTCTGTTAATGCCTTATAGCTTTAATTTGCAATGTGTTTTTAGATGGATAATTGCAATTACTAATTTATTTATTTATTCTTTATTATTATTATTATTATTATTTAATTTAACAAGTAAGTTATCAAACTAATATAGCCATTTTGCTAGCTTATTCTTAAAATGATATAATATATTATTAATTCTCATATACTTGTTTATGTAATGAAATCTTGATATTTTAAATTTACAATGAATATAATTTGCAAGAAAAGCATTTTCAATCCTTTTTTCAAACCATAGATGGCACCATTGAACATTATTCACTCCCTCTTTTTCAATACATTATTCTTTTTAAACTACATAGTTTTGAAACAATTGTTCTTATCAATCAAATTACACTACATTTTTATTAATATACATAAACTGATTAATTAATAGCTTATAATATTGTGTTAATTTATCATTTTCTGATAAGCCTAACTGCCTTAATTCGCAATTCAAATTGTGGCATGCTAATTCTTAATACATTTATAATTTATCAAGTAAGTTATCAAGCTAAATTATCCATATTGACAACATTTTTATTTTTTATTTTTTATAAGATTTTAAACTATCTTATTAATTCACCTTTATTTGATTAAGATCAATTTATCATGATAACTTGTTTCATATATATATATATATTTATGATAATTATTACATGCTTGTATAATTATTTAACCAAATAATTCTTCCAAACACTCGTAAATGGCGCCATCAAGAATTTTGTTTAATCCTTCTTATTGACAAATTCTGACGTCAATCTTTTTAAACTTTTTATCATTTTAATAAATACTAGCGAGCTACGCCCGCTAGCTGGGCCACTTTTTCCAAACGAACCTCGGTATTAAGCAGTATATAATAAGCAAAAAAATTCATTAAATAAGCAAGTCTTGGTGTTCGAATCCTCAAGCACAAAAAAAAGTAAATTAAAGAGCCATGGTCCCGTTAAAAATATGTGATTTCGCACTGTGGGCCACGTGCACTTGAAAAAAAAGATTGTGGATCGGTGCTATGGTCGCTTCACGCCCATAGTCCCGTTAAAAATATTTGGTTTTGCACAGTGGGCACTATGCGCCCATAAGACATTTTTTCGTATTTTTTAGTTCATCAGAAGCAGATTTTTACGCAAATTCTGAATATGTAATCAGTTTTTTGCTACTTTAAAAACTGTCTGCATGATGGTTTAAGAAAAAGCGCGCAAAAAAGGGAGAAAAGGAGGTTTTCGACTGCTTCTTCTTTTAGCCAAAGGGGAAAAGTTCAGGTTCTTCACCGCAAGGTGGCGCAGTGTTCTGCCTCAGAGCTCCGTTTGAGCGCCGTTTGGGATTTGAGACATTTTTCGTTCCGATTCCCAAAGGGTTTTTAATTCATAACTTTTTTAATTTTGGTCCCACGGTCTCGAAAATGCCCGAAATGACTTCCCCGGAATTTTTCCAATCGAAAGACACCTCTCGCAACTTCCAACTCGCCCGCGTTGCGAAGTTTAATCGGCTTCAAGCAGACAGAGGCGCACGGATTTTATTAGTATAGATAATATCAAAAAATTTGCAGGATAGGTTTTGTTTAATACTATTTAATAATTTAATATTATTAATAATAGTTATTTTTTATTAAAAATAATTATATATATTTATTTGATTTCTGTTTTTTACATGTTACCATTAAGTGTATCCCATGTTTTAACTGTTAGTGAAAGGAGATTGTAAATTTGAAATTTTTTAAATACAGGCGATTGTATGGTTTTTGTCTTTTCTCATTCTTTTATTATTGGTCTAATATATGTCTAGATTTTTCATTGACTTAAATTTTGGTTTTACGATTAATCGTGTATTTTACAAATCACTTTTAGGATTTTCCTGATTTCTAATCACAAATTAATCTTTATTGATGTATATACTTAGTAATACCCTTGAAAACGAGCCAAGTACCCCAGTTTCCAATAATTCGTTATTGTTCCAAAATTGCTAACTCTTCTTGTGTTGTTTAAGTTTATTATTTATTGGGTTATTATATTTTCATTGTATGCTAAATAGTAGTATAGTAAAATGGTTATATATATATATATATATATATGTCTGTGTGTGTGTGTGTATACAGAGCGTGTAAAAGCTATAAGGACCAAAAAAAAATATTAATTTTTTGATAAATTTTAAAAGAAATGAAACTTTTCTCCTTTTAATATGTATCATCAAGCAAAAAGCTAATAAAAACGTCAACAAAATTCAACAGTGAGTATTTTATTACGAAAATAAAGTAATTGTACAAAAAATAACTATTTTTGCCAGTGTAAAAACTTTAAGGACAGCAAAAGAAATTCAATATAATAAGAGAAGAAACAAATATTTATTGTATTATGTACCCACCTATTGAGTTTAATAATTGCAAATATTCCATCATTCCACGGCATCATTAGTTTTTGGCACAGTTCAGGATTGTTTTTATTCTACATATCTTCAAATTTAGACCTGGGTTCCTATGCTGAAGAAAAATGCGTTACAGTTATATAAACTCGTCTTGGTAGATCTCTCCATACGTTATTGGTAGAATTTAAATCAGAATTTCTGAGCGGCCATTCAAAAACTTTAATAATTGTCATATAGAACTAAAGTTTTTCTCAAGACTTATGTGGATAATTGCATTATCTCGCTGTTATATCTCTTTTTAACACGCTTTTTATTAGCTTCACTTGTATGTTTGTGAGTTTGTGAGTTTGTAACTCTCCTTATTTTATGTATGTTCACCGAATACTCCGAAACCATGCAACCGATTAACTTGGTTTTGGTGTTAAATGAAAGACGATGCTCTCGAATTGGTACCACTTCATTTTCATCGAAATTGGTTCAGTACTTTTTTAGTAATTAGGCAAAAACTAATAAAATTAGTGATTTTTCGCTAATTAAAATTGTTAAATACGTTCACTGAATGGAGTGTAGACAGCATGGCCGAGCGGTCTAAGGCGCTGGATTGCTGCTCTGTTTTTCGAAAGAGATTGTGGGTTCGAACCCCACTCCTGACATTATTTACATCTATGTAAAATTTAAAAAAAAATTTCCGTATTACAATTTTTATTTTTAACCGACTTCAGAAAAGGAAGAGGAAGTTATCAATTCGACGCGTATTTTTTTTTCTATGTATGTTCACCAATTACTCTGAAACTATTCAACCGATTAATTTGGTTTTTGTATTAAATATAAATATAGTTTAAAAACTAAAAACCACGCTTTTAAAGTAATCAAACTAAAAAGTTAAAAATAAATATAGTTTTTAAAAAAACTAAAAAACACGCTTTTTAAGTATATCAAACTAAAAAGCGAAAAATAATTCGTACTATAAGCTGAAAACGAAAATAGATGAAAAATACTATATTACTATAAAGTCATTGTTATTATAGAAATCAATTAATAAGCAATAAATAAAATTATCGTGGAAAAAAAACGTGGGGTGCTTCTTAAGAACTGGTAGATGGAGCACCCCACGCTTTTTTAACACGATAATTTTATTTATTGCTTATTAATTGATTTCTAAAATAACAATGATTTTATAGTAATATAGTATTTTTCATCTATTTTCGTTTTCAGCTTATAGTACGAATTATTTTTCACTTTTTAGTTTAATATACTTAAAAAGCGTTTTTTTAGTTTTTTTTTTAAACTATATTTATTTTTTGCCTGTAAGAAGTGTTGCAACACATGAAAATGCTCACAAAGAGTTTCTATGTATGTCTTTGAATTACATTTTCCTGAAAAATGTACAAGTGACGCCACGTCGTTGAATGAAGTCATCAAGATGAATCCGCAATCTGATGATTTAATAAAATCTCTTTTTCTTTTCTTAAATCATCACAATAATATTTCTCCGATGAAAAGAAATGAAATTTAAATGGTCCTGATGACTGAAAATATTATTGGGATGATTTGTAAAAAAGAAAAAGAGATTTTATTGAAACCTCTGTTAGGTAGCCGATTCACTGCTACATGGGGCTGCTTTTCGTTCAACGACGTGGTGTCACTTGTATATTTTTCAGGAAAATTTTATTCAAAGACACATATACAAACTTTTTCTGACCCTACTTAACCTGCTGCAACATTTCTGACAGGAAAAAAAAACAGATATAACAGGGAGATAATGCACCTTTTCACATAGGTCATGAGAAAAACTTTAGTTCTATGAGAAAAACATTGAAGTTTTGCAATGGCCGCTCAGAAATTCTGATTTAAATTATATCGATAACTTATGGGGAGATCTAGCAAGATGAGTTTATAAAACTAGAAAACATTTTTCTTCAGCATAGGAACACAGATAGACAATTAAAATGAATAGTTCTAAAACAATCCCGAACTGTGCCATGCGATCCTAAAACTCATAGGTGGATGCATAATGCACTAAATATTTGTTCCTTCGTTTACTATATTGAATTTATTTTACTGTTCTTAAAGATTTTACACAGACAAAATAAGTTATTTTTGTACAATTGTATTATTTTCGTAATAAAATATTCATTTTTTAATTTTGTGGACGTTTTTATTAGTTTTTCAGCATGATAATACATATTATAAGGAAAAAAGTTTCATTTTTTTTTAATTTATCAAAAAATTTAATATTTTTTGCTGTTTTTATAGTTTTTACACACACTGTATATACACTGGTAAAAACAATTAAAGAGGCAAATCTTTTTTTTTTTTTTTTTTTTTTTTTTCAGTTAAAAAAAATTAACAAAGAAAATAAAACCAAACTTGGCCAAAATATCATTCGATACAAGACTAATGCAATGAAAAACAAAAATGGGAGCAACCTTCTCTAAATAAGAAAATTGGGCAATTGCTTAGCACAGCAGATGACCTGCACTCTGTCAGTCAGAGAAAAACATGTCTAATAAGGTGTGTGATCGCCTTTAACAGTTCCAACCTCTCGCATTGGCGTTTCATACTGATTACCAGTGTCCTTATAGATCCCTGTGGCAACCGTACCCACTCTCTCACACAGGCACCCTTGAGCTTATCGATAGTCGTTGGAGCTGGTCTTCGAGCTGCAATTGATCGTTAAAAGGCGTCCCATACGTGTTCGATGGGATTAAGGTCAGGGGACATCGCAGGTTACTCCATTCGTATAATATCCTTCGATTCGAGGTATTGTCCACTAACTGAGCCCTATGTGGACAGGTGTTATCGTCCATAAAGAAGAAATTTTGTCCATATGCTCCGCGAAAATGTCGCACATAGGGTATAAGAATCTCGTCCCTGAATCGTTGACCTGTTAGAGTACCCCTATCAAGCACATGGAGATCGGTACGCCTGTTTGCCATGATGCTTGCCCATGATACCATCAAACCATCTCCACCATAATGGCCCTTTTCGACAATATTAGAAGGCCGGTATCGACTCCCGGGTTCTCTCCATATGAGAACACGTCTCAAGTCGCTGTTCAGACTGAATCGTGACTCATCATTGAAGAGTACCTGCCCCGAATAAGCCACAGTCCATGACAGGTGTTCTCGGCACCATACTAGACGAATCTTTTTGTGGTTCCTACTCAAAGGGATGCAGACTGCAGGGCATCTGGAATACAGGCCACCTGCATTAAGTCTCTGTGTGACTGTTATATGTGAAATGGATGTTCCTGTTGCATTATACAAGTGACGAGAGAGTTTTGTCGCTGTAGAGGACCTATTTATTTTGCCTAAAAGTCTCAAATAATGGTCTTCAGCAGGCGTTGTTGCACTCTTACGGTCTTAATGAGGTCGGAGGATCACTATTCCTGGCTCTGTGAATTGTTTCCACAGAATGGAGATCACATTTCTCGGAACCCCGAGCTCTTTACAATATGTACCTTCTGATTGGCCTGCCTCGAGTCTTCCAAAAATCTGCCATGTTATTGCATCATCTAGACAATGACGACTAGTCATATTAACGATAGGTTTAAAAAGAAATTAAAAAAACAAGGATTGGGTGAGATTACGAGCGTTCAAAACTTCCTCACGCTAAAAGCATCGGAGAGTAAATGAAATTCCTATATACAAACGCGATCGCAACGCCACTACCTTATGACGACACAGACTACTGATCAGAACATGTGACCGTAAAGAGCTTAATTATCATCTGATACCTTATTTTCGTACAGGCATAACTTATTTTGTTCGTTAAAAAAAAAAAAAAAAAAAAAAAAAAAAAAAAAAAAAAAAATCTGTCAATTGTTTTTACTAGTGTATATATATAAACTTACATGTATACATACACAAATATAATTACGTATCTATGTATATATATATATATGTGTGTGTGTGTGTATATTGCATATATTTGTGCATGTATAACACAGGCGCTCGGCTAACCAAAAAGTAACATTTATTTATATAATCCTTATTATGTCATTTACTTGGTAGCTTCATTCTACTTTAATTTCTATAATTCATAAAAAAAATCTTTAATCAAAATTGCCAAGAAAATTTAATATTTTAGCCAAATATTACAAAAATTCAAAAATATTCTTCATTTTAACTAAAACGCATACTTTTAATCGCATGATAGTTAAGAGAAAATTCTGTAACCACAAGAGAATCTGAGTTATTTCTTTTTTGCCTGCTATTGAGACATAACAATTAGTGAGGTAACAGCTGTCTGCAGCGATGTCACAATGACTGAAATAAGATATAGTTAATAAAATATAATTAATCAGGCTGCTTTTCTATGCTTGTGCAATGAATATTTTCATAAATATTTCTACATCGTTAGAGATAATTTATAGGCAGTTTCCTTGTACATTTTGGTTGAATGCTTAAATTCAAAGGTATGCTGAAATCTCACCGTTTATTTGGCATAAGTTCGATACGCGGGTTTACTTCCATTAATTTTTACACATTTTTTGTTTAATAACCTCTGAAATAAGCATAAGGATGAATTAAAAAATGAAAGTATCACAGTTCAGGAAAATTATTTTAAACATCAATGAATAAAATATTGGAATTTCTAAAGTAAAAATTTTAGAGAGAAAAAAATTCAGAATTGAAGTACGTTTTAAGTCAAAATTTATTACGCTAAATTCTAAATAAAGGATGTTAAAAGGTATTGTTATCCTTACACTGTACAAGCTAATGAATAGATTCTTTACAAGAAGGAAAATTTCAAATTTATATGGATGAAATTAAATGTGTCAGAAACTTGGATCGGGAAAAAATATTTCCTTAAAAATCCTCTTGAAATATTATCACTTAAAAAGAATGATCATTAATAATACTTTGTTGGTTGCTAATTTATTAGATAATAACTTTTGAAAGAGTTTTTTCTTTACCATTTCTTAAAATAATAACTTTCGTCATATTTAATTACTTATTTGTGCTATAATATAAAGCAAAAGTTATAATTCAAAACTGGTAATAACTGAAAATCTTAAAAGTTCGGAAACACGGATATACTCGTCACAAAATATGATCGAGGGAAACTATTTTCTCAAAAAATCTCTTAGGATATTTTTTTATTATTATTGCTAACACTTTTCTGATTGGTAATTTATTATTTAACTTTTTTAGTACGCTTTTTTGTTATGATTTTTTAAATAATAACTTTTGCCATATTTAATTACATATGTCTGCTATTATATAAGAGGAAAATTATAATTAAAAAATATGGTTAACAGAAAATTCTAAAAGTTCAGAAATACGAAAATACTCGTTATCGATAATAATGTTTTTTATGATCTACTGATTTTTTATGAGCGTAATGTTTCGTAAGAAATGTTTTAGATCAACTTATATTAAGAGGGGTGGGGTGGGGGAAAGGGGTCTGAAATATTTAAAAAAGCTTATTTTGAGATTTTTATTTTTACAGAATGCCTTATTTATTTATATTTTTAAACTTATTGTATAATATTAAACATTATTATAAAAATATTCTGCTACATTTTCATAAAAAATATTGAAAATTCAGTCAGTGGTAGTGAAGAGAACCAATTCACCTCAAAAACATATTTCTAGTCGGTAGTCAGGATAACTCATGATTGCTTCATCTGAAATTAAAAAAATAAAAAGGATTTCTTTAGTAAATAAGTTTATCTTGAATTTGAACGAAGGAATTACAAAAATATTCATTTTTTTATTGTTGGTGAAGGTGCAATCAAAAGATACTGATTTAAACTTTGACTTTTGCCAAAACTGATCTTTTTTGTTTAATTAAAAAATAAATTGTAATTAAAAAAATCCTTCATTCAGAAACTAGTATTTAGAATGAGGGTGCATTAAGTGTGCAAAGTTTAGGCCAAATCCGTCCTAAGGTTTTCGAGAAATTTTAACAACCTACTTAAAAAAGAGAGAGAGAAAGAAAACATGCGATTAAAGTTTGATACATGAATAAAATAGACCGAGCACCTGAAGACTCAATTGTCTATAACTTAGAAAGTTTTGCTGCTATTAACTTAAAATTTTCCGAGAATTTTTCTTATTAGTTGTAGTATCAGGAAAAAATCGATATTTTACTCTTTCCCCCCCTTTAAATTATGCATTTTAGTTGCAATAACAAATTATATACTTCTATTCAAACTGACCATGTTCTTTTCTAATAATTATAATAATGAATTTTTTAATATGTTTTTTCGAATAAATAAAAGCGAGGAAAACAAAACAGAAAAACTTGTGAGAAAAGCATACTTAGATTGGGTAGCAGGTGACATAATATATATTTGAATTCAAAAATTAACTAATGATTAAACTTCTAATTTAAATCCCGCCTTTCACAATAATAAGAAGGCGCAATAGGAGACGTAAATTTTCCATGTGGATGAAAAAACTCCGGTACAGGATTCGAACCAGGGATGTATTGGCTGAAGCCGCCAATGCTCTTAAAACTGAACCATCCCGGACACGAACACTGGCGGACTATTTCACCCAAATAACCTCAACGATCATATAATCTGGTCTAATACTATGGATCAACTCAACAGAATAAATCGAAGGCCAATGTATGGAAACTGCAGAAAACGCTCCATACGAAATTATACTATAATAATTTATGACACGATTTTTCAATTGGTAAATTAATTATAAGCGATCTCTTATAATTAATTTACTGATTGAAAAATCGTGTCATAAATTAATCTAGTATAAGAAGGCAACAGTAAGAAGATATTGGTGCTATTTGATTATTCGTTTGACCAATTTCTTCAAATTATACAGAAGGTCAATAAATGGAAACTGCGGAAAACGCTCCATACGAAATTATACTATAATATTTTATGGCACGATTTTTCAATTGGTAAATTAATTATAAGCGATCTCTTATAATTAATTTACTGATTGAAAAATCGTGTCATAAATTAATCTAGTATAAGAAGGCAACAGTAAGAAGATATTGGTGCTATTTGATTATTCGTTTGACCAATTTCTTCAAATTATACAGAAGGTCAATATATGGAAACTGCGGAAAACGCTCCATACAAAATTATACTATAATATTTTATGGCACGATTTTTCAATTGGTAAATTAATTATAAGCGATCTCTTATAATTAATTTACTGATTGAAAAATCGTGTCATAAATTAATCTAGTATAAGAAGGCAACAGTAAGAAGATATTGGTGCTATTTGATTATTCGTTTGACCAATTTCTTCAAATTATACAGAAGGTCAATATATGGAAACTGCGGAAAACGCTCCATACGAAATTATACTATAATATTTTATGGCACGATTTTTCAATTGGTAAATTAATTATAAGCGATCTCTTATAATTAATTTACTGATTGAAAAATCGTGTCATAAATTAATCTAGTATAAGAAGGCAACAGTAAGAAGATATTGGTGCTATTTGATTATTCGTTTGACCAATTTCTTCAAATTATACAGAAGGTCAATATATGGAAACTGCGGAAAACGCTCCATACGAAATTATACTATAATATTTTATGGCACGATTTTTCAATTGGTAAATTAATTATAAGCGATCTCTTATAATTAATTTACTGATTGAAAAATCGTGTCATAAATTAATCTAGTATAAGAAGGCAACAGTAAGAAGATATTGGTGCTATTTGATTATTCGTTTGACCAATTTCTTCAAATTATACAGAAGGTCAATATATGGAAACTGCGGAAAACGCTCCATACGAAATTATACTATAATATTTTATGGCACGATTTTTCAATTGGTAAATTAATTATAAGCGATCTCTTATAATTAATTTACTGATTGAAAAATCGTGTCATAAATTAATCTAGTATAAGAAGGCAACAGTAAGAAGATATTGGTGCTATTTGATTATTCGTTTGAACAATTTCTCCAAATTATACAAATTAACATAATTTTTAAAACAAACTAGTGTAAACAAGCTCGTCCAAAAACGGTTGGTAAAAATCGTGTTTTTTCGTTAAAATGAGAATTGAATCAAGAGATATAAATATTCATATAGCGTTATTCCGTAATGGAGCTATTGGTTTTAAGAATCATAAAATATACGTAAATTAAAAACTAGTTTTTAACATTTTAAATTTGAAAGTACACTATCCCTATCCAACGGTATAAAATTTAAAATTATGCGATTATACAAGGTAATTAAGTTTGAAAAAAAAAAAGAAAAATGATTAATGATTGAATCCATCAAATCAATTTTTACAAAATAACTTAAACTTACAAACTATAGACTATATTTATTATATAAATACTCAGAAAACATATTACTTTTACATTAGCATAGTGATATGATAAATTGCCAAACATTGTACCCATTGACATCATTCATGCTGCATTAATTTCACGTTAAATAAAATTCGTTTAGCCATTTCATTTTAAAAGCACAACTTTAATTTAAAATAAAAACATTCAAAGAACATACATTGTATGCAATTAAAATACGTATCTTTCATTCCCTTCCTTTAAAATACATAAAAATGATAACAGTAAAAAATGTGACATTGCATGTTATTTCAAACTCAAAGCACACACACACATATAAAATAACGTCTATTCGCTATAAAAAAAAAAAGAAAAAAAAAGGGAAAACACTTTATTGACTAGAATTTCTCCCAGAAAACATAAAATTATTGAAAATACAATAGAGACTATACAATAGAGACATTCTAAGACATTGCTTTTAAATTAAAACTATTTTCATAGACTCATAGATAAATGACGTCAAAGGCATATCAATATTACAGGAGTTAAACTATTTAATGTCCAATTTTTTAAAAATATTTTTCAATGAATTTTCAAAAATGAATGACTCACATTGCTTACATTTATAAAAAATAATCAGAATTTCTGAAATGTTCCTTTATTTATATCAGTAATCTATTATTGGTAGCAGGTTATCAGAACTTATGACATTATAAATGCATAGTTCTTGAAAGTTTTTAAGGAAATGAAGCAAAATAAATGGGATACAATGCAGATTATTTAAAAACTCGAACAATTGCCTTATTTAAAGCTTAGGAATGATGGCCGTGATCATTAAGACGAACTAATCAGAATGGTGATGGACACACACATACTTGGATTTTATATAAACAATGCGGAGCCCGTCGAAATTTTACGAAAGAAAATATTTAAGAAAGAATTGTCTCATTGATTTACAATAAATCTACAAAATTAGTTTCAGTAAAAGTGCATCTTATATTGGTCAGTCTAACCCTCAAACAAATATTATTTAAAGCTAAAATTAACAAAATACAAAAATCTCAATTATCCAAATTATCAAACGAAATAAAATCAAAACTCACCGGATTTTGTAACATATGATATTTTTGAAATACTATGCATATTTTAATTTTTTTCAATTTAAAAAGAAAATGGAGGAATTCTGTTGCCACAATTACAAAATTGATACTAAAAACTTTAATAAAAAGTTTAATATCTCAAAAAATAAATTGAGATGCAGCTTTATAACAAATTGCATTTAAAAGTACGTTTTTATCTTGTACGACGGTGTAAAACTTTAAAATTTACGATGTTTAGAAGTGTAGAATTTGAAAAGTATCGAAAACTGCAAAACCGAAATTTCATGGAAAAGTATTGTGCATTTTAATATCTATTTTTTTTTTTCATATTTAAGAGAAAATGGAATGATTTTGTTCCCACAATTACAAAATTGTCCCTTAAAATTATAAAAAAATTAATGTCTCAAAAATAAATTGAGATAAAGCTTTTAAGCAAATTGCATTTAAAAATACATTTTTTTCTCTATACGACGGTGTAAAAATTGAAAATGTGCTATGTTTAGAAGTGTAAAATTTCAGTAGCGAAAATTACAAAACCGAAATTTTATGGGAAAGTATTGCCATTCCTAAAATGACGTATGCGTTACGCACAGATACGTTTGGTCTTTACAGTATAGATAGATCAGGAGCTAATGAATAAATTAATAAATCATTAATAAAAATACAAACGAAACGTTGAATTAAAATATTTTGATGATGTAGCAAACACGTGTCAGGTGTTTAATGGCAAGTAAATGTGATATTTATAATAATTTATTATTGGCATTTATACTTATATTTGCGATGGTTTCTCGGACAAAGAGGTAATCAAGTTGTACTAAGATGTCTTATCCTGCCAAAAACAACTCTCAAAGATTTTGGCCATTTTCCACAATCATGACATCCAGACCACAAAAGTGTACTTTGTTCAAATGTTGATATATATATATATATGTGTGTGTGTGTGTGTGTGTGTTACGGCCAAAATCAAGAGCATGGCCAATTCTAGAAGTAGCCGGTCAATATCCGAACTGGCCAAGTTCCCGGCCAAAACTCGAAATACATGAAATAAATAGTGTATTTCTGGTTTTGGCCGTCTAATTCGCGAACTGGCCGGGAAGCCTTAGCCAACATCCGAACTGTTTATTTAAGGCTACCCTTTAGATGCGGAGCCTTCATGAAACTTCTCTTAGAAATCTGGAATTGCTGTTTTACATACACTGTAATCGATAACTGTTTGTCGTCCATCTTAATAATGCATAGGTACAAATTTTATTGTAACTAAGAAAATGTAACAAAATTTAAAATGCACAATAAAAACGATTCGTATTAATTACATTGAAACTAAATATTCTTGTGTATACCAGTAAATTAATTTTAAAAGTACTCAATTAACTTTCAGTACCGAAATTAATTGATAAACACATAAGATAACAATTACAAGTTAACCCAAGCCTTTACTCGAGTTAGTGCACGGGAAGGCAGATGGCTAAACTATTTGGATTCATAGACACTTTCAGCTATGTTAGAATGGATTAAGACGAGTGCCTATATCTATTTCGTGAACTGGCCAGTCACATCTGGTCAGTTTGCAAATTGGCCTATTATTTTTAGACGTTGCTGGCCAGTTCGGGAATTGGTCAATTTTGGGTTTCGGCCGCAACATATATATGTGTGTGTGTGTGTTTATATTAGGTGCTATGAAATTTATATTTTTCCCACCCCTGCAGCAATAAATGCTTCGCAGTCTTACGGGGGAGTCGTGTGCCTTGTTCAATTTCTTATTTTTATAATTGTATTTTACCTTTAATAATGCACAAACGCGCTAATTAGACTAGCCCCCTCCCTTATTATTATTTTTAAATGTATGCTTATGATACGTCTTTCTAAAAAAACAATTGTAACAGTATCAGAGCATTGATTTTTTATGCTCTATACATATCCAGAGCTTTTTTTCTTAAACATAGAATACATGTACAAAGCCAAAAATTTCTTTCTCGCAAACTTTACTTCTGTATTAAAAATAATTATTCGTAAATAGTGTACCATTTTCTCCTGCATTATTTTTTGTATTATTATTTACCCATACTAAGTCACCATGTATCAGTTAAAATACATTTTTTCTATGAAATAAACCATTTTCATTTCACGCCAACACTGTGTCTATATTTATTGTAAAGTCTCCAATCACATATTCACACGAATCCAAATGTATTTAACTCTTAAAACTTCTAAATTTAGATCACTAAAAATGAGGCATTATTGAATATTAATTAGTTTTGAATTTTAATGGCTTTTCTATGATAGCGGCAACGAAATTTTTTCATTGATGAGAGAAAGAAATAGGTACTTAATCTCATTTCCTCATTATTAAAGGCATTTTACCATTGAAATTGAAAATAAAGCCAAGAAGAAAAATTTAATATATTTGTTTTCAGAAATTAAATATTTATGATTTCATATATTCGTTCCATATATACAATATAGTCGCTTCATAAACCCGATTCAAAAATTCCTTAGTTGCAATTGGATTTTATATAGTATATATATATATATATATAATATAAAATACTACTATTTATTAATATACTACTATTTAATATCTATAATGAATAATAACCCATAAAATAACAAACTAAAATAATTCAAGAGAAGTTGGCAACATTAGAAAAATTACGAAGCATTGGAAATGTGGAAATGTGGTATTTGGCTTGTTTTCAAGGGTTATACCAAATAGTCACATTAAGTACGATTAATTTCTGATTAGAAATCAGGAGAAACCTAAAAATGATTTCTAAATAACCGGATTAATCGTACATGCAAAATTTAATTCAATGAAAAATACAAGACATATATGAAACCAATAATAGAATTAGCAAGGAGAAAAAACTTAAATTATACAATCGCCAACATGTGGAAAAAAAATCAAAGTTGCAACTTCATTTCGTTACAGTTAACAGATTACAGTTAACAGAATATTGTAAGGAGATTAATATCAGAAACCAAATATTATATTTAATTATTAATTTAATTTAAAATAACTATTATTATAAATTTTAAATTATGAAAATAATATTAAACAATAATGTTATAAAATAATGTAATTTTTTTATTATGATAAAAACATAAAAGGACTGTCATCAAGAGTTTACAATAAGAACAATTTAATACGCGTGTGTGTGTACAGGATCAATATGTAGAAAGAATGAAGGAGGAAGGAAAGAGACTGAGAGAAGCAAGTGTGTGTGTGTGTGTGTGGGGGGGGGTATGTCTATGTGCATGATTTTTTTTTTTTGTCAGGTTACAACACCCGTATCTTTTAACTGATTAATATAAGGCTGGACGTACTTTATAAAGTTCTCAAACGAGCTCGTTCGCGAACTTTCCACATTGAAACAAACTGATAATCACTTAACGTTTATAAACTCGATATTTTTTGTTTCAGTCTGATTAAAAAAATTACGAAAAGTTGAAATTTTTTAGAGGGTATTATTTTGTTACGATAAAATGGATTAAAAATAAGATGATATTTAATACTTGGGTTTTACAGTAAATATGTGAGTTTATTCATTATGATATTTTATTAATTTAATCTTGTGACAACTATTACGAATCTAATATGCTTTACATTAGCACGCTCATCAATTGTGTTAATCTAAAATCACGTTTTTAAGCCAGATTATACAAAATTACCTGATTTCTTTTAAAATGTATATTTAAAAACCCCTTTTCAGAATATTTACATTAATTATTTAAAAATTTTTAATTTATTTACAAAGAATGGCGTAAAAATTGAGTAATGCTAAATTTTGAATAAGATTAAATAACTTTCTGAAATTATCGGTTTATAATTAAACTAATATTAGTAATAATAACAGATTAAGCGATATTAATGTAACGATTTAAATTTAGAAAAAAATCATAATACACACACACACATATATATATATATACGTATCGCCTGGTTCAATAGCCCTTATCCTTCCAGTACAAGCTAGGATAACTTTTTTTAATGAAATAAATTCCTATTCAGATATTACACACAAATGTCACATAATACTATATGCGATCGATACTAATGTTGAGATTCAGGCTTAATATTCTTTATCAGAAATTATTCAAAAAAGATAATACTATTTTTTAATTACATTATAGTTTTTTAGGAGGAAGGATTTTCGGCATCACATAAGCATACACTAAAAAAAAATCCAATTTTTCATATTTTAAAATATTCTCATCTGTAAATCAGCTGTACAAAAAATATATTAGAACAAAATTTCTCCAAAAAGATTTTTTGAAAAAAACTCTGCTCACAAAGAAAAGAATCTTTAGAGTTTTGAAAATAAAATGCGCTGTATGGCGAACTCTGAAATCTAATTTAAAGTCTATTTAGGAAGGATGATTTCTTTTATCTTTAAACGTTGACTTGCACTTTTGGCTTAAAGCTCAGCGGAAAAACTAAAATAAATCTGTCCGTAGCTTGTGTAAGGCTGTTTTATTTTCTTGTATTTACTGAATAAATATTTTCTTTGAACTTAAAATGATGTATAACAATTTCAAAAATTATTTTGTTTGGGGGAGGGGGGGGGTGGAGGAGGGCAAATTTTTGTATCAAGATTTTCTTCTCTAATTATCGCCAACATGAATATTCTCTTTATTTTATTTATTCATTTATTTGTAAAATTAATTTACCACATGGTTGTGCCGCGGTGCATTTCCTTGCATAAATGCATTTTGCAGAAAATTATTTGTTGATAACTCTCTAAATCTCATACATATTTTATTAAATAAAATCTCATACATATTTTTTTTAAATTTATTTAAAATTACTGTTTTTATAATAGCACCCAGTGTTTGTTTATAAGTAGTTAAATTATACAATATAATTTTCTTAAGAAGATGCATTTAAAACCAGAGATTGAAAATGCTAAATTTACATTAATAAATTTCAAAACTTATATATTATACACTAAAAGCTTTGCATATGATGCAAAAGTTACTGCAATAATTAATGCATTAATGCTTATATCATAAATTCTAAAGTGGGATAAAAATGGCAAAAAATTTTGCAAAAAAAATATTTGCATTATTAATTTAGTCTACTTTAAAGTTATGCATTTTCTACTTTAATAGATTTGAATAATACAGAAAGCAATAATTAAGGGCATTCTTTTATGAAAGTGAACTTTTCGATCACAAGATGTTTGAGGGGGGAAAACTATATTGGAAGAATTTTTTTCATTTTTCAGAATATTGAAATTCGAACATTAACTTTGAAATAAACGAAATTACACATATTAAGAAATTTTTAGCTGTGAAACCTTTTTTAAAACGCTATGAAAGTTTGTGCTAAGGTTAAATAAAGAGTGAAAATAGCTTTATTTATATTAGGTTTTGAGGTTTTAAATTTATTGTTTTAAAACAAGAGATAAAGCAGTATTACGTACTTGCTTCAGAATTTTTATTTATTATAAAGAAAACAACACGATTATAACTAGCAATTTCCATGATAATATTTTTACCCAATTTAAACTGCATTAAAACTCTTGTGCTCTTTACGATCAGGAAACGAAAATTTTTTGATAATACGAGAGAAATAAATGTTACTTATTATATCATGCTTATCAATGATTGTAAAATAATAAAGCGTACAAAAAACAGATAAAGTGTGACGTGTTCACATGAGTTTATTTTTTATTTACGATAAAGAATTTAAGTTATTTTTATCATCAACATCTTTTTTCTACGCCTTTACAAAACCCAAAACAATGAATGAATTTCAATAGGATTTTTCGAACGGTAAATTACAGAAATGGGAAAAAAAGACCTTTTCTGATCTAATAACATCATTTACTTTAACAGTAATTTTCCATTAAAGCTGCAAAACTATTTTTTTTATTATATAGTGTATACGTCAACCGAAAGATTAAATACAGGGTGGTTCAAAAGTATTGGAATATATATTTGACTGGTGATAGCAACCTTATTTACCTAAATTACGAAGTTTTGTTAAAGATTTCAGGTAGTGTTGAAAAGAGTTTCATAATCTATGCTTAGCACATGATTTTTCTTACTTGTTCTTCATTTATAGGGTCATTCCATACATAATTATGAAAACATTTATGGTTGAAGTGTCACAGAAAGTAACAAAAATCATCATATAAGTAGATCATGTTCATTTATGAGTAAATGCAAAATAATAGATTTACGATTTGCTTATTTAAGTATAAAAACTTATATTAAAAATTGATACAAAATCGAGGTTCTGTGAACATTCTTGAAATTTACATTTTCGTTATTAACCTTAGGAATGGGAAGACTGTATTAAAAAATATTTCCAATTAAGAATAAACCATAAGTAAATGATAAGAGTAATTTAGCAATTGTGTTTTTATTCTGTAATATAAAAAGTACATAAAATGTTCTACAGTAACAATTGAAATATTTCTATTACTCGTTTCAACATGAAGGAAACCTATTAAAGTGTTAAAATTATTATACGTAACAGATAATGTTATACAGTTTAAAAATTGCAACTTTCATTCTTACCTTTTTATTCCTTAATGAGAAAAAAAAATAGTACGGAAAAAATGCAACATTTTTATCAGTTGTTTGAATATGAAGAAAGCTTTTAAAACTTTTAAATTACTCGATATTTTATATAAAATCATATATTTTAAATATAGTAACATTTATTCTTGCTTTCAATTTACTTTTGCCTCAAGAATATTTTAAATCTGAGTAAAAAAAAAAAAAAAAAAAAAAAAAAAAGATTAAGTTAAAGAATATATATATATATTAATCGTAATTCCAAATTAAAAAAAAAAAGAAAAAACTATACAACACATATTTTTTTTCCTTTAAATCCTACTATATTTTAAGAAACCCGAATTCAAAGCAAAATACCTATAAAATGTAACAAATATAACTGTTTTAGCCCATTTTTGTTATGTTAGGAACCAAAACTCAAGCTTGAATTTTTTTTTAGTATATCATGGATATATTGATCTTTTTGACAGGGGACTATTGTAAATGTCGGACTTTTCTTTGCCTTTTTTTATTATTTTGCTGATACATAAGAGGAAAAAATATGATTTTGTATTTTTTTAAGTTTCTAAGTTTTTTTGTAGATAAAGGAAATAGATGTAAACTTCCAAACTTAGTGAATTCTATCGCCATGTGTAATACTACACCAAACATCAATTTCAATAACAAACTTCCAATATTTACAACCAATTTAAAATCGATCATAGTATCATCAGATTGTTATCACTCAATAAATATGAAGATAGTTTTTCAGAGGTTAAAACATTTAAAAAAAAATCGTGTCTTAATTATTTTTCAAGATATAGAGCTTTAACAATTTTGCACAATTGCACGCATTCCACTCTACATCACAAGTTTTTTAAATGTTCAAAACTACTAAAAAATTTCTTTTTACATCAAGATGTTTTTCAGAGTATGAATATGAATTAAACAATGAATGTGAATCAAATTTTATTGAAATGAACTGCTACGTGGACATGACTTTTTTTTAGCTCAATTTACGTAAAATGACCCTATACTTAAAAAAAAAAAAAAAAAAAAAAAAAAAAAAAAAAAAAAAAACTTTAAACAATTATTTTCTACAAATTGATCATATTAAGGGCAGTGTTGGGCACGTTCACAAAATAAACGAACTAACTCAAACTCACGTTCAATTTCTGAAAAGTGATTTAAGTTCACGTTCAAATTCAAAAATTTTCAAACGAACTCGTTCAAATCAAACTCATTTGTAAAAGTGAACGAAGTTCACTAAAAAGTTCACTTTTTTTATGTTTGGACATTATTGTCCAAATTTACAAAATTTGTGAACTAATCATTTGATTATTCGATATGTAAGATAGAGGTATGCACGGACGGAAATTTCCAGGCCCGATCCATAGGGGAAAAAATGTCCGGCCCGATCCCAGCCCGGCTCGTAGAAAAAATTTAGCGGCCCGACACGGCCCGACATAATAGCTAAAATCAAGGCTCGACCCGGCCCGATATAGTAGCTAAAAACAAGGCCCGAGCTTGGCCCGGCCCGGAAAAAAAGTTGATAATCTCCATTTATGCAGAAGTGCCGTAGACTGCGGTGTTTATGCTTTCTTTTAAAATCTTTCCGATTTCTTTAAAATCTGTCAGATTTAGACATGTTTCCGCCTTACACAGTTCACCTTGTACAGAGAGTTTACTGTATATATCTATTTTCGGCGAAATTGTATAGAGCCCAGGTCCAGTTTGGCGCGACCCGAGTCTGCAGAAGAAGTAAGACTAGGATATTACCCAAAAAAGTGATATCCAGACTTAACCCGTCCTGAGGCTCGTGTAGGCCTCTAAATGGCATTTGAAAGAGGGAAAAAGTGTACTAAGGTCTGGAAAAATTTTAAATGAATTATGAAAAAATTGAACGTAAATTTGAACGCAAATTTCGTTCAAACTCGTTTTTTTTTTAAGAGTTTCCGTTCAGTTCAAACTCGTTTATAAAATAGTGAGCGAAGTTCAGTTCAAAGTTCACAAATAGTGAGCGAAACTCGTGAGTTTTCGTTCAGTGAGTGCGTTCATACCCAACACTGATAAAGGGTCTTTGGGATACATTTTAAAGTATTTCTTTATTTATGAAATTTTATTTTTCTTATTTAATTTATTTATTTTAATTATTTATTTAATTATTTTTATTATTTAATAATTTATTTTATTATTGTTAAAATTTTTGAAATTTTTTGTGATAATTAAGCATATTATTGATTAAAAAAGGGACAATGTGAAATCTTTCATAATTAAAAAAAATTCAAATTTAAAATTTAGAAAAAAAGTTATGTAACTTAATTTAAATAAAAATTTAAATATATATATATATATATGTGTGTGTGTGTAACATAATAAAATCATATTTTCAAAAGTATTTTTTTCTGAATCAAAATTAAAATTGAAAAATAGTAAAAGAAATGTTCCAAATTTGAACTATTTTTCTTTAACGGTTCTTGATGTTAAATATTAAAAATGGCGAAAAAAAACACATCTTGAAAAAAAAAAAAATCCATTTTCACAAGAATTTTTTTTTCCGACAACAATTGCTTGGAAGCTAGATTTGAAAACAAATTATGAACTAAAAAAAAAAAAAAAATCTTTATTTTGCCTTAAAATGAAAACATGATTTATGCGTCCCCATGATATTTTGTCCCGGGTCCACTTAAACCATTCAACTTTATTCAAATAATTTTTATAAATTTGGTAAGTCACATGAATATTCCTTATACAGTGTTATTCCAAATAACCGCTGGAACCATAACCGCTTGAAAGCCGTGCACTCAGTAACAGAAGATACGTTTTCTCGTGTTTGATAAAGTTTGGCGATCGCGTAGATGTTTGCCGTGCTAGCAAACGGTGAAAAATTTGAGCATTTATAATGTCTAAAAAAACTTTTGAACTTCCTCTTTTCATAGGTATAAAGGTTGTTCATTTTAAATTTGTACTTTAATTTTTTTTTTTTTTTTTTAAATGGGTCCATTATTTAGAATAACCTTGTATTATATATTTTCTAAGCAGATTGATAACTTAACAATCATTAAATTGACAATAATTAAATTGACTTACTCAAACAAGACAAAAAAGAATTTTTTTTTTCAATTTCTGAAATTAGACGATATGTGTTTATTTATATTTTCTTTACTTCTTTTTATATAAAAAAATGAATAATTTTATTGTCCTGAGAGCCACTTCATTAAAAGTTACATAAAAAAAGAATATCATTTCAGAAGGTAACTGAATTTTTTAACTACTAAAAATGTATTTATTAAAAATACAACACATTGCTCAATGGTGCACAAAACAAGAATTTTAATATCAACTTGTACAATTAAAATAAAATAAAAATATCAACGTTTCGCGCCGTCTTCTTAATAACAGAGATAATATTTCTAATAAATTAAAATCGAAATGAATTATTAATTTATTAGAAATATTATCTCTCGATCAAGAAGCAAACTTAGTCATTCCATTATCATATTTTCCTGAAGACGGCGCAAAACGTTGATATTTTTATTTTATTTTAATTGTACATGTTGATATTAAAATTCTTGTTTTATCCTCTTCAGACCCAAGGTGCACATTTGTGTACCTCTAGTTTCACTGCATATCTCACTTATTATTTGAAATTATTTTATTGAGACGAGAGGATGTCATTTGTGCAAGTTAGCTTTTTCTAGTTTCAGCAAGAAATGGCGCTAGCAGTCTTAATTCATATGATTTTGGAGGAAATAAACAACCAATGACGAAAAATATAAGAATTCAAAAAAGTAAGTACATTTTTATAATTAAAAAATTAATGTTTATTCACAATAATTTTTAAGAATGCTTACAAAACTCTTCATTATTGCATAAATCATTTAAATTTTTTAGCAAGATCATAATATCTATTTAAATTAGATACAATTTGTAAGGTGCACGTACGTGCACCTCCGGCTTCAATTCTGTGTTTTTGGAAAGAAGTCATCTCACTATAAAATTTGTACTGGATGACATCTAATTGGGGCAGTGCTAAAGTTGTTGAATGATTAAAAAATTATACTTAACTAAAAGATAGCCCGTCAAAATGACGTGTTTGCATTTTTAAAGGATGATAAAAAATTACAACAACTGTGGTCAATCATAGCCACTTTAGGCTGAAACAATTTTGATAAATACAGCGATTAAATTTGAAAAGGGGAAAAAAAAAATTCAACAGAAATCTGCATTTAAAACTATAGCAAAACTATATGGTAGATGAGGGGGGGGATTTTAAGGAAATTTAAAACGCACCCGCGGTTTGCTTAAATAAAAAGTTTTAATTAAATATTGTTTTTAAAATCGTGAAAAGATTTCAAAGCGAAGTAAAATGTAGTGACGTCATTTGCAGCTCCCACTGTAAATCTGACCATTGAGGAAGCTCCATTACGACTATGGAACGGTTTCATTGGTCAGAAAATAGATTGCCTTCAAAATCGGAGGTAACTTTTCACAATGTTTTTTATAGATTTGAAATTCTCAAGAGTCATTCACGGCTGTAAAGAAAAAAAATTAAAGCAACCCAAATATAAAAATTTTAACAATATTGCATTTAAAACGCACCTCCGCTTTCCTTTAATAAAAAGTTTTAATTAAATATACTTTTTGAAATCGTGGAAGAATTTCAAAGCGAAGTAAAATGTAGTGACGTCATTTACAGCTCCCACTGTAAATCTAACCAAAGAGAACGCTCCATTACGACTATGAAACGTTTTCATTGGTGAATGAGTTTCTTTTTTTCGTGGATAGGTTGACCCCGGAATTGTTATACACGGAGGGGCTTTATATATATAATTATAAATAAGAGTTCATTTTGTTGATGTTTTAAATTAAACATTAATTTTTAAAAATAATAATTATAATATCTTTGTAAGAGTAAATAAACTGATGAGGCTAGTGGTGATTGTGAGTCTTTCGATAATGAAAATTTAGATGACACAGATATAACCATTGAAGATGTTGTTCCACTTCCTATCCCGTATCCATGTAGCAATAAAGTTCAACCTAAAAGATTTTTGTTTTGGAATGTTGAAAATAAGTACATTTTTAACTGCACTTGTGTTACAGCAAACTAGAATAATAATGCTGAGAAATCTTATCTTTTCGCAAATATTAATTTAATCTTTTTCCTTCAATAGTATTCCGATGACCATTGATTGATGAGGATTATCTAAAGGAGATTCCAGCATCTTAAATCCTTTTGAATCATTTATAGATTAGTTAAATGAAGATTTTTGGGGAAAAGTTTCGTATGAAAAAATTTATATTCCTTTCAATAACAAAACCATCGCTCAATAAATGCATTTAATATGAAATTTTAAAAGTTGCAGGCGTACATATACTCATGGTAACTTTAAAATATCTCTAAGCAAGGTTCTACTGGCAAAAGGACTTTTCAGTACTTAGAATTGCAGCTACTATGTCGCATGATCAATTTTTTGAGATTAGAAAAATTCCTCATTCTGCAGATAAATTAATTGATAATTAGGTAGATGACAAATTATGGAAAGTAAATCTTATTTTGAATGCAGTAAGAATTAAATGTTTGTCCCTGCCGCGAGATTGATATCGTGAGAAGATAAAAATTATTTTACACAACTACTAATATTTCGGTGAATAATAGATATATTTATATTCAGATGTTCTATATTGTTTCTGCTATATTTTGCCAATTTTTTTTTAAACTAGCGTTACATTTGGTTGAAAACCCTGCATGATATAAATGTAAAATATGCAGAAATTTGTAGAAATAATAAAATAATAATCGCTATATCTCCACGAATATACATTCTGTTCTTACACAAATCAGTGGCCATGTTGTACAATATCCCTACACTCTAAAAAATAAATGTGTAAATCAGCTAATTTTACCCGTATATATGTGTAAATTTATAAAATTACACACCTGTCGTAAAATTTACACATATTTTTCTGAAATTTACCTGTTTTTATGTGTATTTAGCATATTAAAATAAGTGTGTAATTTGTTATCACTTGAAATACCCAGATAAGTGTGTAAATGTAGAAAAATGGTTAGATTTACACAAATTGATGAGTTATTCTATTTTAAACATATTTATGTGTACACAAACATGTGTGTAAATTTCTAAAATTACATGCTTGTCATAAAAATTACACACTTTGAACAAAAATTTAGCTGTTTTTATGTGTATATAACTTATGAAGTCAAATATGCAATTCGTTACCGCTTCCTAAACTCAGACAGATGTGCAAATGTGTAAAATATTTGGAGTTACACGAATTGGCGTGTTACACATAATTAAAAATGTAAAAATTATCTTAGTTACATTTATTGTCATTACTAGAGATCGACCGAAAATTCGTTATCGTGTTCGGCCAAAAATCCGAGTTTCACCGAAAATTCGTTTTCGGCAAAAATGCTGCTGAAAATTCGGCCAGACCGAAACTATTTGAATTCTAGAAATTTTGTTTCTTCTTATGGAAAATTTCAGTATGACTTCTTGTTTGAGCTGTTTCCGATCAAATAAGATACTTTTTAGATGCGTTTGTACTTATATAAATACTTAGTACCCGCAGTCGCCGTTCAGTCCGTCTTTCCATCTGTCTATCTGTCCGTCTATCCATCCGCATATAATAGAATAAAAACTATCCAACAGATTGCTATTTTAATTTAAGTATATAATTATTGCAAAATTTTGTCGTGTCATTTCAAACTTTCTGAAAATCGGATGTATAGTTTAATTACAGGGATGGTCAAAAGTTTTCCGTTACATTACGAACAATGAAAAAAAATGTTTAAGAGGGCCACGCAAGGTATTAGATACATGGCTGTCTATGGAAGATAATCTCTGGTGATTTCACTAGATTTAAGCGTGTTTAAAATTTAGCTGAATAGTGGCATTATACGTATGTAAAGATTGTAAACAAAATGCTCGGCTGTACAAAAGAATTAAAATATGCTACAGTCTGTTGGGTATAAAATTCTGAAATTGAAATTTCAATCTAGTAGGCGTTTTACTCTACAACAAAGTTGAAAATGTTTAAGAATTTTTTTTTTGTCTGACCGTACTCTAACCTGCGTAATATAGTTGGATTGCTCTGTAATTGATATATGATTTATCGTATTTTGTATTCACGCATTTTTGCATAAGACAAATTTTACATAATTTAACAGCTATTTCATAAATCTGTTTATAGTACGAACGCACCTCATTTGTCACGTTTTACGTACAATTTCCAACTTGTTATTTATTGCTATGAACTTCACTGTTTATAATTCTCGGTCATGTATGATTCAAGATCTGGGATAAAAATATAAAACAAACATGCACGCACAAATGGTGCTTTTCAGCTGCTCGATAGATTTTTCAAACAAGAGCATCATTTCAAAACAATCTCAGGGAGGCAAAGCCTTGGCAAGTTTTTTTTTTTTTTTTTTTTTTTTTTTTGGGGGGGGGAGGAAGTAGCAAATGTTTATTTAAGTGCACATCTCATCTATATTTAATTTTTTGTTAAAATAGTAATAATTATAAATTATAAAATGATTATTTTTTATTACAACTTATTTAGAGTTAGTTTCGTAAAAAAACCTTTTAAGTCGTACTTTTAAATAGTAGTATTTTATTTAATTTCAAGGAAAAATATTAAATAGCTGAAAAGTTATGTATATTCAAAAATGAAATATTCTTTATTGAATTTGTACTCCACTGTTATAGACCGGGAGGTGGCAGCAAAGACAACCCCCTCATCGAGTTCACGGATGAAATTTCAAAATTACTTAAAAAAAACTTCGCATATTAAAACGGAACCGATCTGCTAACTCATCTCCTGGGGGGAACCGTCCGAAAACCCGATTTTATCGGTTGACTGGTAGGTTTATCTTTTTTTTTACCCAAAAGGTAAAAACATGGGGAACTGGGAGAAGGGACCTCAATAGTAAACCTACGAGTCAAATTCTGAAATTTGGTTTTTAGACGTTTTCCAACACTTGGCAGACCGATTGCATTTTAACATGCGAATCGAGTTTTGAGTAATTCTGGAATTTCACCAGTGACGTAGATGAGATGATAATCTGTACTTCCGCCTCCCGGTCTTTTAATTACTTTGTTAATTAAGTATTGTAAATGCTTATAATTACTGGCTGTCATAAAATATAAAAGTTGTATTATTATTTTGTTCATATCATGTTTTCGTTTGAAGCTTATACACAATCATAAGTATTTATGCATGTTTATTTTTTTGAAAGAAATGTGTCCCTATACACCTTTAATTAATGAATAATTGTGTACATTCATGTATGCATTAATAACTTTAAAGAAAAAAAATTAATCTTTTTTTTTCTTTTTTTTTTTTTTTTTTTTTTTTTTTTTTTTCGTTTTCGACCGAAAATAGAAAGCTTACCGAAATTTGGTTTGTGTCATGTTTTAGGTCTTAAAAACCTGTTTCGGTCGATTCAAGGCCATTACCCATATAAAAACCATAGTGACAGTGATGTTTTTGTCATATTCCTGCAAATCACGATGGTCACGTCCCATCTATAACCAAAATGTCCGCACTCATAAAATCCCACTGTAAGTAAAATATGAGTTGTTTAGAAACAAAAAGAATGTTACTCAATGTAAAAAAATATGCTTCTGACAAATTTGAAAATTTTTCCGACGTTACTGCGAGTCACTCACATATGTGATCAAACGACCAGTATGTTGTTAAGTCACAATGTGAATGTTTATTTGAAAACAGGACACATTTAGTTATCGGAATTGTGTTAATGCATTTGTAGGATGATGTCTGATTTTTGTTTCAATCATTGCAAATGAACCCATATTCATTAATTTATTTCCTAACACACACACACACAAAAAAAAATGTTTTATAAATGCATCAATTTTAATCAGCAATTATAAATTATGATGCAAACATAATTTTGCATATAATCCACGAAATAATTTATTATTTCGTAATTTTGCATATAATCCATGAAATAATTTATTATTTCATAATTTTGCATATAATCCACGAAATAATTTATTATTATTATTATTATTATGAAAGTTTTTCAAATGCTTTCTATATTCCATGAAAAGTTAATAACTTTGGTTAAACTTACAGCAATCTATATTATAAAGGAAAACACATTCATTAATAACAGCGATATCATTTTAACGGTGGCAACACCTGATAAATAAATTTCACTTGCACTGCGACTTTCTTAACTTCTAATAGTTGCACAATTTAATTTTTTTCACAATCAAATAGGGAAAGAAATGTTTCTTCAAATGTAATTTTTTCTATCGTACCTCAATTTGTTGTTTTTTATGGTTAAAAAATAATCTGAAACCATGTTTCTTTTTTTAAAACTATTGTGTGCAATACAATTACACAAGATTAAATTCCATAAAAAAAAGAAGAAAAAAGAAAGAAAAGAAAATCAGCATTTATTTCCGGCTAATATTCTGCAACGAAATTGAAAACTTGCTTATAAATAAACTTGCATAAAAAAGTATATATATAAAACGTAGCTGTAATAGACATGTAATAAAACCTCGCGCTTAAGCTATTAAAACTATTATGTAAAAAAAATGAAAATGATTATAATAGCAAATTTTTTTTGTGATTTTGTTTATTGCTAACTCTCGGTATGTGTTTAACTCAAAAGTATTTCTATTACATTTCAAAACTTTTTTTAAATTTATAACTTATTTTTTCGTATGAAAATTCTTTTTGGTGTTGTATATGAATAATAAAAAAAATATTAAATGTAAAAAGTTTATTAATTTTGAATTTAAAAAAAATATTTTTTTCTTCTGTTTTTTATAATCCGGGAAGTTTGCACTGATTTATGAAATTAATCTTAAAACCAGACACGGAAGAAAATACTATTCAACTGAGAAAAGCAAAGGTTTGTGTGTGTATGAATAAGCACAGAAAGGGGGGTGGGGCGTTTTGTAATGAAAAGCTGCTTTAATATTATAAAAAACAGTTGTATGCATATAGTTGTATATATTAATATACAATATGGTTGTATACATTTTTTTTCTGTTAATGTTTAAAGATTTTAAGTTATTCTTTAAAAATTTGCTTGCCACTTTTTGCAAACCTTTTAAATAAATGTAACATTTTCTGAATGTAAAATAAATGTACACAATTTATGCTACAACCATCACATAATTAATTATTCATATTTTTATTTATTGTTTTCCAGAAATGTCTTAAAAATAGTTAGATCACAAGCAGTTTATTCAACAGGAAATTAATATAAAATGACAGACAAAGAAAAAAATTTCTTTCAATTAGAACACTTTTTTGTTTTTAAAAACACATTTTGCATCTGCTTGGAAAAAAAGTCGTCTGCGGCTGGCTAACCGTAGAATATAAATAAACAGAGTGTATGTAGTAAGCTTTCGAACGAATGCAGGAACGATTACTCGACAACTTAGATCTGTATTGACGCGGATTTAGTAATTTAAACAATGGATTTCTCAGCAGCGCTTCCAAGATCATACTTCATGCAAAATATATAAGTCCGAGATAAATACACTGGCTTAGGCGTGGTGTATATGCTTCCAGCCTTAGCTATTGTGCTTATGTATTGGACTTATAGTTCTCCAAAAAAATCGAACTATAAAGAATGTCGGTGAAAAGCAGGTATGAAAAAAATATTCTTGCTATTTGTTTTTCTTTAAATTATAAAGATTTTAATTAACTTCTTATAAACTTGTTTTAAAATTTTAATATTTCATTAACTTCATTTAGTTTAATAAATTTATTGTTTATTTTGTTGAAATACATAATTTGCCTAGTGACAATTTTAATCAGATGATTAGAAACAATGATTTCAACAGCATTTCAATCAGACTTCTTCCCTTTTTAAAAACATCTGGTTAAGATCATGGTTTCATAAATTTTAAAAGTATATGGGAAAACATACAATCAATGGTTATGTAATCAGTAAACCTTTAAATATACATAAATTATTGAATAAAAAAGCCTTTTTAGAGAATGTTTTCAAACATAATTTTTAAAATTTTGTGTTTAAGTAATATTCTGAAATTATTTGCATTACATATTTTTATTTTTTAAAAATTGCATCTGCTCAGAAGATGATTATAAGAAATAAGGCACAATGGATAAGTGTTTTTAAAAGAAAACATGGAAATGTAATATTAAGGGGGGGGGGTCGATTTCGATGATTATTCAATTTATTATTCAACTTGAGAAACGTTAAAAATCTATAAAGAAATATTCATAGTGCGTGAAACTTTTCAATTGTTAAATTTTATTAATTTGAAAATTTTCAAAGTAAATTAGAAGTTTGGATACTGCATGCAAATGAGAATAGAGAAGTTACACAATCAATAACGATTTAAACATGATTTTACTAAAAAAATTTTAAATATTAAAAGAATATCGCATATACTTCAACGATATGAAGCTAAAATGTAATAATTGTATTTCATTATTTACTTTTTATTCTGATAGCTTTACTATTTTAGGTACTTTTTATTTAGCTGGGCGCCAGTGTTATATATACACATATATATACGTACATGTATATAAATACATATGTAACTATGAATACATATATAAGCATTATTACATATGAGGACCCCAGAAGCCAAGGGGTATAAATGACAAAATTGAAAAAAATAAACTAAATACACAGACGACCTAAAAATATGCTTTTTTCATTTCAGGTAAAGAAATATAAGTGATTTTCTTATTATTTGCTGAGTTATAGAGGCAAACCACTTTTTTCGAAAAACAAACAATATTGATTAATTATACATTTAAAGAAAGTTGTACTTTATTTTTTAACATTTATTGAAATAAGAGTTCAAAGACCAGAATGCAACAAGTATTCCTATTTCAATCCACTCAATTGTTATTGATGTTCCAATTTAACATCAATTATCTTTAAACTCGATTTACTCCAAATCGAAATTTTGTCACTTGCACCCCTTGGCTTCTGGGGTCCTCATATATAAGCATGTATTTATATGTGTGCATGTATATATAGATACAATATGTGTATAGATAGGTATATGCATGTGTATATATAATATTGACGTCCGATTAACCAAAAAGTACCCTATTTTATATCTTGAATGATATTATACAGATAAGTTTCAAAATATATACCATAAGCTCTATTATAAAACGGTATGATTAAAATGGATTTCTTTTTTTATAGTTATCATCTAATCCTATAAATAAAGTATTGGTGATAATAATAATGAACTAATATGTTGTTCTATTTTATACCAATGATCTGAGTTCTTTTACGTATTCATTTACTTTAGAAAATTAGTAAATCATTTGATATTGTATTAACTATTCTTTTCTTATGGGGTTACATTAAAAAAAAAAAATTATCTGTTTTTTTAATAAACATATACAAATAAAATTTTCACCACATTTCGTTTTAAGAACTGCATAATAGATTGTAACTCATTGTACTACTTATGATAGTATTAGATTTATAGTGACTCTGTCATTAAACATCCAGCAAACCAAATACATACTTGAAAAAAAAAAAAAAAAAAGAATTAAAAATTCCAGATTATAGACGAAATAGAGTAGATGCGGTGCTATGTTAAATAAACAATTAACGATCGTTGTTTATTTTTATCATACATTAAGAGTTTTTTGGTTTAAATGTATAATTTCACAAATAAAAATGTAATTTCGGCAATCTATTATTAAAATTATTTTTTTAATAATAATAAAAATGTTTTTCATTTTTTTTTACAGCTTGTAAGTTTTTATGTAAAATGAATTAATCTTTTATATCACCACGTTGTATACCTGCAATATCCCAAAAAGTGAAAGTTACTCATACAATGAGAATCAATGTTACTTTTATTGTCAGCTTTAAAAAAAATATGATTATATTTATTGTTGCTATCTTCAAACATAGCAGTTGTCAGCCTAAATATTTTTTAGAATTGTCAACATGCAGCGACACTGAGATAAATTTTCATATCAAAGTTTTATTTCTTATTTGATTAGTTTTTCATAGTTATTGTAAAATGAATTTTGCAGAATTTGTAATATGATGGTAAATAGCTAAAAAGGAGATTTTTTTACAAAGGTAAGTTCGTATGCTTTACAATTTTGTATTTGAAAAATGATGAAGTTGATGTGAAGTATATAAATTTTTGTTTACTTTAAACATGAAAAAATATCAATATTTGTATTTATTTATTTATTTTATACATTTCTAAAATGATTCCTTTTGACACTCCAATAAATATTTGCAATTTCAACATCGAATAGCACTTGAAATAATTATGTTTCAGCTTGTTTATCACAATAATTGATATAAAAATACACGTTTACACATTTTTACAAGCCCTAGTTGCCCTAGTTTTCTTAACACTATTTCTACCAAAATAAAATCCCATTTTTTAACAAAATTCAATTCTTTCTTTCTTTTTTTTTGTATGTGTATGTATGTGTGTGTGATTTTTAGATTGAAATAATTAAAAAGTATTTTTCATACATTGAAGACATTTTTAAGCGTATTTCATTCAAAAACAACAAAAATTAAAATTTTAAAAAGTATCATTTGGTATCCGTAGAAATACTGTTAGTAAATGAGTAGATCGAAAAAGTCAAAAGATTACTTCATACCCATAAAAAAAATAGGTACATTTGCAATTTTTATTTTATTTTTTTTTTATTTTTAAATTTTTTTTTTGAAATAGTATTTAAACTCATTGTACATTTTAGAATCGAAGTAGTTTGAACTTGTTTAGGTGTTTATGTGTTGCAGCGATCTCTTGAAGATGGATTGCCAAATTATAGAGCATATATGACTTTATAATAATATATATTATAATTAACGTTTCATAACATATATGGCTCGTTTCTAGTCATCATATGTGAAGCATACCTACATGACTTGTGTATAAGATGTAAACGATGACATAAATGCATAAATATATAGGACATAAGACGTAAATATTACTTATATAAGAATGTTTATGGAAAATAAATGTTTGGAATGTATATATGAGAACGTGAGTTTCAAAATTTAAAAAATCGAATTATTACAATCAATCTCTAATATTAATGAGCCTACATCGAAAAAGCATTATAATCTGCAGAAAAAATAGTTTTATCGTGCATTTCTATTATTGTAAAACCACGCTTTATAATGAAAACCATTGAACGCAGTCAGGTTTTTTGCGATTTCCTGATATTTTTTTTATTTTCTGGATAAGGCCAGCTTTGAAACTCACGTTTTCATATATAAGATATGATCAAAGTTGACCGGCCAACTGCGATTTTAAACATTTTTTTAAATATCTAGAAAATACACGATGAATTATCCTGAAACTCTAAGTGCGTAAATATAATAGTACAGGTCACACATTTCCTTGTAGATTTTTTTCATCAAACTCCATAGGGGACTGTCAACAAATTGAAAATGAAATAATATCCTTTAGATTACCCTGTCAAAACTAATGTTGCAAAAGCCATCAAACTATAGATTATGATTAAGTGGATTATTGTAATAAACTGTCTTCATTTGTATGTGGATAACATGTATACTCGTAGAGAAATTAAGATTTTAATAGAAATAGTCTTAAATTTTGACAAGTTTTTTTACTTATAATTTGCAGAGTTCTGAATATAAAATAGTGTACTTTTACGAAAATATGACAAAAAACATTATACATTATAGCGTTCACGCATGCGCAGTGAAAAATTATTCAGTAAACCTATTTATTTTTCAAACAATTTTTATTATTAATTCTGATTAAAAAGTATTGTGTACAATGTTTTTTGTCATATTTTCGTAAAAGTACATTATTTTATATTCAGAACTCTGCAAATTATAAATAAAAAAACTTGTCAAAATTTGAGACTATTTCTATTAAAATCTTAATTTCTCTACGAGTATGCATGTTATCCACATAAAAATGAAGACAGTTTATTACAATAATCCACTTAATCATAATCTACAATTTGAGCGTTTTGCTACATTAATTTTGGTAGGATTATCCAAAAGATATACGTTCTCTTTCAATTTGTTGACGGGTCCCCTATGGAGGGTCGGGAAAAAATGTTCATGATAATATATGGCTGTGCTATTATGTTTACACACACCTGGAGTTGTAGGGAAATTCCTCAAGTGTTTTTCTAGATATTTAACACAATATTTAAAAATGCAAGTGGGCGGTCACCGTGCATATATTGCGTATACCGTGCAGGATGATTTTGGCGACATCGTAACTGCAACTTTGGTGTAAACCCCATTTTCTCTGTCCACCATATCTGTATCAACTACGTCTACTGCATTATAATCGCATATATTATTTATAGTAATTAATATCATACAATTAAAATGCTTAAAATATAAGTACTTAATATCTGTTTTCTTTTTTATATTTAAGATTTTTTATAGTTGTTATGTAATTAAATAATCACTCGTGATTTAGCGTTCAAAATGCGTATTAAAATGCTAAATTAATTTCATTCAGTCAACAGTAATCAATAATCTTTCAATTCAGTCAATCAATAACTCTTATAATTTAAAGATTACAAAAAGTACTATGTATAATGTAAGAGAATATTTTTTTATATATAGATTTTATATTGATTATGATTTTAACATTCAAGCAGAAATATTTCTTTAGTAATTTTAACAAATATTGCTGTTAAATGTCACACAGTTTGATAAAAGAATAATTCTATATTAATTTTAATACATTATTTTAATTAGTAAATAAATCTCCTGTAATTTTTCTAACAGAATTAAAAAGTATTTTGGCCTAGGTTTGAAGCGGGATTTTTTATGAGAGCTGCTAATGCTCTACCAAATGAGCTATCAGGGATGAATCTGGCGGACACAATTGAGCCAAAGAACTAGAATTATATACTAAATAAAGCTAACTAATGCCAGACTGGCAGCTTACGCTAAAAGTTGCTGATTCGAATTCTGCCCTGGACGCTTTTTTCACCCATTTAGTAAAATTATATTAAACGATAATTCTGATTGAACATTCGTGGTTAAAAATGACTAGCTATTTGTGGAGCTTTACATGTGTGATGATAACTTTGGAAGTTAAAGTGAGCAAAAGCTTTCAAAGAGAGTGCAAAAATACAATTAGCACAGCCCACGCAAAAAAAGTTTGTAATAATTTATTTAAAAAAAGAAAGAAAAAGGTACGGTTTTATTTTTATCCTGTACATCGCAACAAACGAAAAAAAAATCTCCATTTTGTCCGCCATAAATGCAAAATAAAATTATGCCATTTTCAGAATACGGAGAAATATGAATTTAAGAAAAGCGAAAATTCTAAATAAATTAAAAACAGCGCAAGCTGTTACACTTGTAAGACTGTGTGAAAGAACTTTAACTTTTAACCTAATTTAAAAGACAGTCTTCATACTGTCTATATACAAATTATACATTCCTGTTCATAAACTATGAATGCATCATTTTCCGACTTCAAACCAAATCTAACAGAATGATAACATATTGTAATTTGAGACTATCCTGATTGTTTGTAAATTAAGCATATTGGGATTTGTGGCCTTGTTTGCAAGTCAGTTTTAAAAAAAAATAAGTGCCAAGTATAAATGAGTTTGTTCTTTATGCAATTTTGTTCCGTGATCATGAAAACTTTTTTTTTAGAATTTACATATCAAACCATAAGGTAAATCTCTGTATACAAAAATTTGTGTATTTTAAATATTACACAAAAGTGTGTGTTTTGCATGTTACGCATACCTATGTGTAAGAACAGAATATTAACACATAAACCTGTGTATTCTGCATATAACACAAAAATATGCGTATTTTGCATATTACACAAGATTATGTGTATGTTCCTATTACACAAAATATGTGTAAAAACAGAATTTTACACATATGTATGTGTAAAAATATTGCACAGAAATGTGTGTATTTCAGCGCAACTTACACATTAAAGTGTGTATTTCAAGAGTTATCAGATAAGTTTTACACATTTGGACTTATCATCAAATTGCACATTAAAATGTGTATTTTTAAATTTACACATTTGGCGCAATTTACACACCAATTTACACATATAGACATGTCGTTTTTGTATCATCGATTTACACATTTTTGTGTGTAAATTTACACGTTTATTTTTTAGAGTGTAGGTGTTTGTATTCTTCAGCGATAGATCATTTCATGCATTTCAATACACAGGGTGTCCCAAATATTATTATTTTTCTTTGATTTTTTGTCGGACCCCTAATTATCTTCCTTATCAAATTGGCATTAATATATATAAGGCCAAATTTAATCTTTATAATCCTGATTTTCCAGAAGAATCTGACGAGTATATTTTTAAATATTTGACCTAAGTTGACCTAAATATTTTTCTAAAATTGAGAATGCCCGGTCATTAATGGCCATATACTGTATATAGAATAAAAACTTGAAGGAACAGTTCAATGAAATATTGTTTTTTCTTATTTTATTCGGTTAAAAAATTTAACTCCGACTTTATTCGATTTGGTATCTAATTAGTTAAATATTTTTGAGCAAGCAATAAATTAAACCTTAACAAGATAGATATTGAATAATCATGCTAGACAAGTGCCCGAGATATTCAATAAACAACTCAGTAAAATGACAAATTCTGACAGTTTAAAACCTTTCCAAAATTAATTCAGTTATCAGAGAGGTATAGTATTTCACTTGTCAGTTTCAAAACAGGATGATATGTACACATGGGTTTTCTCAACTTACTTATCTAGAAATTTTAAAAGCTGAATCACTGTCACTTTTCATTATTTTGAAAAGCTGAAGTACATTTAGCAGTCCAAAAATCTAAATTTTCTGAAGTCATTTACACTTGCATATCGATGTACATATATATATATATAAATATATGTATGGGTGCATTTAATTTTCTAAAGAAAATGAAATACACAGAGTTCTAAGAGTTTGAGAAATTGAGCTTTTTTTTCCGATTTGCACAAAATTTTATATGATGCATTTTAGTAAAAGTTTTAAATTGATGGCTACTTTAAAATTAATTTTGTTTTTCAATAACTTGTCATAGTATATCTTTATATGAATCTTTTATTTTAATAAGTATTTTTTCTTTCATATTTCCACATATTAAAAATGGCGCAAATTGTAAAAAAAATATTTATAAAATTGGTACTCTTTATTCAATAAATATTCGGACTCAGTCCCTATATTTTCGGATCTAATTGCTCTCAGGAAATGATATTTTCCATGTATATATATATATATAAATATAAATTATCATGAATGCGTTAAAATGACACATCTTGATTTAACCGTATTTGGAGTTAAAACATCTAAATATAATACAATATGTAAACTAGCTGTTTTGAGCCACAGTAATATTTGTCCATCGTGGATATGGATAATATAATATATAAATGAAGCATGTATATAAACTATTTAAAAAATGCATTGCAGTACTAAAATAAAATGTAAAGTATATTTAAATATTTTTGACAAAACTGGACCTTATTTGATTTCAGTAGAGGTCTATGGGAATTAGGCAAAATACTGGAAATAGCGCCAAATTGGCGTCACTTCTGGCTAGTAATTTTTGTCACTAAATTTCACGATATATCGCCAATGTTAACTAAAAGCTTGGCGACATTTATTTTTTGATTGACGAGAAAATCAAGTAATATCGAACTGCGTAAAAGAAACATCCTTATAACTCCTAAAATAATAATTATATTAACTAGCAGTTTACTGCGTCGTATTAAGCGTCTCATTTCCAACTAAAATATAACTTTGAATTGGAATTTTAATGAAATACAGGGTCATGAAAGATCCTTGAATATGAAAAATTTTCGAACAAATATATTGGCAATTAATTATCCGATTAACTTCCTTTTTTATGCAAAATCTATGTTTTTTATTGTCTCTTATATTTATCTCTTGAAATAAATAACTTCGAATATTTTTATACCTTTTACCGGAATTTATATTTTAAGAGTCAAGAAAAATATTTTCGGATAATCAAGGTTAGTGATATTCAATAGTCTTCTTTCTGTTATTACATATTAAGTGTACATATCGAATTTTAAGTCTCTATCTCAATTTGTTTGAGAAAGAGAGCGTTTAAAAGCCTACAGACCGACGGATTGCAATCCCCCCCCCCCCCGAAAAATAATTATTTCGGAATATTCGGTGTCTGAAGTATGTAAATCCGTCAAAATTTTTTCGTCGAATTTTAAAACGATTACAAGAATTAATTTATGCTACATATGAAAAAAAAATTGATGTTATTTACTTGGAATCATGGCAGGTTCGATGAGAATTTTTAGAATGATTTCAAGTTTTTTTTTTTTTTTTTTTTTTTTTTTTTTTTTAATGGACTCTGTGACGGACAGATAGGCAGAGGACAGAGACGAATGGATGGCATTGAAAATATTTATTTATTTAAAATCATAGACTTTTTCTCGTGTCGTGTGACACGAGGTATTCCGCTTTAAGTACACAAAATTTGAAGTCCCTGAGTCATACAGTTTCTTTTTTTTTTCTATGGACTCTGTGACGGACAGATAGATAGAGGACAGAGAGGAATAGGATTTCATCATATGAACGAAACCCTAATAAAGATAATAAAGAGTACAAAAAGATAAAGTGTGACGGATCCACATGGGTTTTTATCACATTTACGATTTCAAAAATTAAGTTATTTCTGTTGTCGACATCTTTCTTTCTATGCATTTATAAATCACAGAACAACTATAAAAATATCATGGGAATTAAATATTTCCAACTGAGCGAAAAATTGCCCAGGCCGAGAATCGAACCCAGACCCTTCGCTTTCCTATCATTATATGGAGCTCCATTATCTGCGATGTATTCTGTGGAACTGTCTAAATGATAGACCAGATGTTATGACGAATAAGGTTATCTGAGCGAAAAGTCCTGGTCGTGTGTCGAACAGCTCGCTTAAACGGTAAAGCATTGGCCTTGTAAGCCAAGGAACTGGGTTCGATTCCGGGACTGGGCAATTTTTCGCTCAGTTGGAAATATTAAATTCGCATGATAGATTTATCAATTAGTTTGATTGTGCAAAAATAATAGTAAGAAAATATCATTCGAAAGACTTCCGAACCGGCTTCTGACATAGTATACGCATGTTTATTTAAAACATGTTTTCGATTAAAAATTAGAGTCAATTAAATCAGCATTATTTTTACAAAACAAACGAAAGGCTTCTATCAAATCATTGATGTCACAAAAAAATGCTGTATTATTTTGTGCTCAACAATGATTATAAAAAAATTATTCAATTCAAAAAAGTTTGTGTGACAAGTTTATTTTATATTTCTGATTAAAAAGTAAATTGAAATTGGAATGTTTAGAAGTATACCATCGATCGATCGAAACTGTGTATTTCAAGTGTAGTCTAAAAGAAAACTTTCTTATTATGAGCTAAATTATATTTTATATGTATTTAATTTATTGTTATTTGTATCATTTTGTATTCCAAATCGACAACATCATTCTTTAATTCATTTCAAATATGGTTTTTGGTAATTCTTGCATGTGTCTTTTACTACCTTAAAGGGAGTCCAAAACACAAAAGTCTACAAATTTTCTAAAAAATATATTGCATTTTTTTGTTGTTGTTGTTGTTTAAAATGACGTTTAAATCATGTTTCTATCCTAATTGGAACAGGATACATAATTTTTTTGTTTCGTTTTTGGTTTGTTTTCAAAATCTAGTTTTCATTCAATGACTGTTATAAAAAACGATTTTTTATGAAAAAGCGTTTTCTCCCTTATCATTTATTCACCATTTCTCCTATTTTAATTGTTATAATTTAAGAACTGTTAAAGATTAATGGTTCAAACTTGGAACTTCTTTTTTTCAATTATTTTGCGGTAATTTTGATTCAGCAAATTTAAAAAGAAATGTTTACATTTAAAAATTTGATGTTTTATTAATTACATATTTATTTTCAAATTTTATTTAAATTCAAATTTTTAACTTTTATTTAAATTAATATTTTTTTTAAATGCTGAAACAAAATTAAAGTTTATATATTTTTGTTTATTTATACGAAAAAAAAAAAAGTCGAAATTCCATATCAAATATTTCGAGTTAAAACGATTTTCACCTACCTCTCATTTATTTATTTATTTATTTTTATTTTAAGATAAAACTAGTCAGGCGGCAGTTATATAACTTTCTTCGATCTCATACAGGATAATATTTCCATAAAAATGAAACATAGTAGCGTCACTGGTTCAGTAATTCACACCAAAATCTAATCTAAACAATTTTTTTTAAGTTCTAACTGTACCTGAAATTTAAAGAAAATCTGAGTACTGGTTTTTAAAATAGAAATATCGCAGAAATTGTTAAAAAAAAAAATAAAAAAAAAAAAAAAAAAAAAAAACTAAATAGAAGCATTACTTGTTGTGCGATTTACTCTAAAAACTGAAGATTATTAATTTGTATTAGGAACTAACTTCCTAAGATAGAACTATTCTGATAATTATGAATAATGCCGCGTAGCAGCGCCATCTGTTGAGTGATTTGATAGGGGGTGAAGTGTCTTTGCATTCTATTTGCTCATGACTGCGAATCCAGGGAAATAAAATTATAACTACTTATTGACAGCATAGTTCAAGTTGACATACGTTAAAAATTAGCAACAAAAATGATTTAATCCAAAAATAATATAGGTATTAATATAATATAAGAGATATAAGAGATAATATAAGAGTTAATATAAGAAAATATTTTATCTGTTATCGTCACAGAATGGTTTAAAAATGAATGTTATCGACATGTTTAGATATAAATCTATCGATTAATTTCTTTCGAAATTTAGAGAACAGCTCTTCCGAACGCGGTCTGTATCATATTCACTAACTCGGAACTCAGTAACAAGCATACTTTGGGTACTATCGTGTTCACTCGCACGCACACATAACGCACATATAGACATAAAGTGAAAGAGAGTAGCGAAAATAATTAAAAAGTGATAAAAAAGAATATTTTAACATTTGTCGTCACAGAATGGTTTAAAAATTTGTGTTAATGATGTATTTAAATACCAAACACGATCCGGCAATATTTTCTTTTTCGAAATTTAAATAGAAATCTTCCGACAGTAGCCTGTATCAAATTAACTAAATGGGACTCAACTGAAAGAATACGGCCTTCGTGGCCGAGTGGATAATGCATCATGTCTCTGAACACTTTAAGAGCGTAGGATGCTTTTCGATTGCCGCTGACTCCGTCATACCCTTTCTATGGCACCCGGCTGTGTTTCTTCACTGATCTAAATTTCTTTGGGCAATCTCATGCGTGTATATTGACGATGAATAAATAAATAAGAAAGCTTTGAATACTATCGTGTTCACTCATACATGCACAAAAACCGCAAATATCGACATAAGAATAATTTAAAGGAGATAAAAAAGAATATTTTGTCAGTTATCGTCACAGAATGGTTTCAGGATGGAGGTCCATCGAGCAATTTTTTTTTTAATTTTATGTACAGTTATTCCGACAGTGGCGTGTATCATATTCACGAAATCGGAAATCTCAATAAATAAATAAAAAGAAAGCATGCTTTGAGTGTATCGTGTTCATTCCCATACACACATAACGCACATGTCGACATAAAATGACAAAATCAACAAAAATATTTTAAAAGAGATAAAAAAGAATAGTTTGTCAGTTATCATCACAGAATGGTTTAAGGGTGGATGTCCGTTGGGCAATTTTTTCTAGAAAATTTTATATACAGATCTTCCGAAAGCGGCGTGTATTATATTCACGAAATCGGAGCTCTCAGTATATAAATACCATGAAAACATACTTTGAGAATTATCGTGTTCACTCACACACACGCATACTGCATATATCAACATAACATGAAAGAATGAACAAAAATAATTTAAAAGATTTTAAAAAGAATATTTGTTCAGTTATCGTCACCGAATGGTTTAAGAATGGGTGTTATTGACGTGTTAAGATACCAAAAGCCTCCGGCAACTTTCTTTAGAAATTTTTTTATAGTTCCTCCGACAGCGAACTGTATCACATTCTTGGAACTTAATTTGGAATTGATTTTGTAATTTGAATTAATTTTGAATTTGGAGCTTAATATAACGTATATTTTAGGTACTCACGTGTTTACGCAAGCATAAACATAGAAATAGAGATATAACACATATAAGATAATATTAACTGATATTATAAATAGATGTCTAAGATAATATTTTATCAGTTATTATCCTAAAATAGTTTAAAAATGGATATTATCAACGGGTTTAGATACCGAATCCTTTGGGAATTTCTTTCAAAATTTTGAATTTATTACTTTCGACAACAGCCTGTATCATATTCACTAAGTCGGAGGACAATTAAACTTTAGGTACTATTATTCTCACTTACACACATCCATACATATTGACAACATCTGGAAGACACCAAAAACAACACCGGATACCTGTAAACGCGTTAAGATTCTAATGTAAAAGAACATAAAATGGTTATATAAATGTCGCAAAAAATGTAAAAATATACAAAGATTTCCATAATCTGTTTTTTGTCATGATTGTAATTATTTCCTCGCTCTCTCTGTTTACGGAAAATAAATATCGAAGAAAGAATTATGATTTAGAATGCATAAGTTTTTATTATCCCTTTCAAGTCTGAATTTTTTTTCATTTTGAGATCAAAATTAATTTTATTTTAATAACGTTAATCGTACACTCTTAAAACGAAAGAGCTGATCTGGCTTCTCATGAAAGAGCTGTAATTTTTTCGATCATAAAAAAGTTGTTTTTTAAACGATTAAATCTTCTTGATCTAAATTGGGTATTTAAATAGCTCAACTTCATTTAAATTGGTTACAACTCGAGTTATTTCAACTCTTTTTTAAGAAGCTGCCTTTCAACATTGAGATGAGTGGATTTCAGCTCAACTTGAGCTATTTTGTGGCTGACTTTTTAAGAGAGTAGCTATCTATATTGACTTACTGATGTTTAAAGATTATAATATCACCTGAAATCTAACGAATGTACTTATTTTGGGTACAATTCAATTCATATTTATAAGAAAATAAGCTAAGGAAGGGTTTTTGGTGGCATTTAGAAAATGAAGTATTATAACAGGATTTGAGAGGGTATTATAGATTTTAATGTTTTTTGTATTTTATCGCAATCGATTGGTTCAGAAAAGTAACTTATATTTTTAATTTAAAGTGTGAAACATATGTATAAAGTAAAGGAATTGCCAACATTGCAATGAGAATTAAGTAAACTTATATTATTATTATTATTAACAAATGCCAACACATAAATGGAGCCTTAATAAGAAAGACATAGCCATATATATTATTGTTTATACATGCTTAAAGTAACTAATTGTTAAGACAATACTCGATGAAAGGACATGTACTATTATTAGTACACCAGAACCGAAAGAGTTAATGAATTGTTCCAAATATCCTGTATCCTTAAGTTTAACAAAGAAATACTCATGCATTATTCCAGTCTAAAAATAACAGAATCACAATAATTTATGATTTTAAAATACTTACTAATATTACTTACTGATATTTTACAAAAAATTTTCAACAATTTTTCATACCTACAAACTCATCTAAGGAAAAACTTTTATTTAACTTAGTAAGAAAAATATTTGTCATTAAGTAAAATAAAAATGTATAATCTTTTAGTTTCTAAATTTAATTTTATCCTTGAACTTTTTGGAAAGTTCATACAAAAGTCTTACTTGAAATTACTTCAGTGCAAATATTTACATGTAGCATTTTTTCATAGCATTTTAATATATAAATATTAAGTAGCGGAAGAACACAATACTTCAGACGGTTTACATTTAGAAAACTAAATTTAGAATGTGTTACTATAATAATACGTTATTAGTTTCATCTAAAATCAAGATCGAAAAAACGAAACTGTTAAAAATAGGTTGCATCGTAGACTGGCATATATTTTGTAATCTTAAAAGAGAACAACAATTTCAATATTTTATGGAAATTAGATGATGTTCAGATGAAATTGATGCACTTTTATCTTGGTATCTACTGAGATGGTTTCATTTTTTTTATATGTAGTTTCTGTATTGTTACTAGATATATCTGGGTTTCTTAATTTTTGTAGAATCTTAGTTTCTTTTTTTAATGTTATTTTAAATACAGTCCTGGAATATATTGACTGCAAAATTGTATAACTGTAACATATTTTGATCAAATAGTTTTTTTTTTCTCTAGAATATCGGTTTCTTTTCAGTAATGTTAATTTAAATAAAAACTTAGAATGTATTGACTGCAAAATTGCACAACTACAGTACATTTCGACTAATTAATTTTTATTGAATATCAATTTATTTTTAGCAATGTTAATTTAAATGAAGTCCTGGAATATATTGACTTCAAAACTGCATAACTATAGAATTTTTTTATCATTAAATTTTCCTAAAATATCAACATTCTTTTTCATTATATCACTTTAAATAACGCTGTAGAATATATTCACTGTAAAACTGCACAAGTATAGCTTATTTTGACAGCTTAATGTTTCTAGAATATCAGTTTCTTTAATAGTAACGTTAATTTGAATAAAGTATGTATTGTAATGGGAGTAATTTATTTTTTAGTGACTAGCTGAATATCAACTTGCTGTCTTCCCTTTATATTTCAACGGATTTTTCTAATTTTCTGGTATAAATTCTTGTATGAACTCAATTTTTAAATTAAAATGTATAAGCTATTAATCAGAAAATGTAGTTATTATCAATTATAATTTTTAATTACATCTTTCATGTGCCGCAGAATTTCTTTTAATTGATCCGTTAGTTCCCGAGCTTTTGGTTATTCAAAGATTAATTGATTGATTCTATTTTAGGTCTTGAAATGCGACAAACTAAAAATTGTAGCCAGAATTATCATTCAAAATTCTAAATTTGACTTTCAAATCGCTGTAAAGTTCTTACAGTTGCATGCAATACGCCAAGCTGTTCGGAGCGCTTGAAGTTCGAGAAAATGTAATACTCAGGTATCACAGAAATCCATGAGTGACATAATCAACGAGTTGCAGTACCTGAATATTTACAGTAGCATTCCATCATTGATAAGTGTTCCTAATGGCTTAGTATTGTGAATACAAGGTTCAGAGACCGGTCTAGCTGAGACTCGACCTTAAGGGCCATGTCCCTGCCTGCGAAGACACTCGCGAGCTAATGTTATTCCTATGGGGCGGCATTTTTCTAATACCTCATTCGCATTTTGAAATTTTTATTTGTTTTATTTATTTATTTATTTTATTGGATAGCTGAGGTCACTGTAAAGACCGCTCCTTGGTTACTTTTTCGATTTTGGTCGCAGATATTTTCTATAAAATTACTTTCACATTGTGAACCGGTTTCAGAAGTGAAATTAACTTTATAGAAAATACCTGCGACCAAAATGGAAAAGGTAACCAAGGTGCGATCTTGAGAAGGACCTCAGCTATCCAATACAAAAATTTTTTAATAAATAATAATAAAAAATACTTAAAAATGTAAAAATGGGAAAGGGTTATTAAAAAAATGCTTCCCTGTAGGAATACCATTAGCTCGCGAGTGTCTTCGCGGGCAGGGACAGGATCCTTAACCTTATAGAGCAACTCTCGTATGAGTGGGGGCACCGCTGATGCGGTTACCCTACTGTTCGACACAGGCGACGGAACTGAACAGTCTTCTCCATGCTTCAATGTAAAAATAAAATGTGTAATGTTACTCCAAAAACTGGTGGCAGCCACACTGCGTCCATCTTGTGTAATTTAGTCGATATAACGGTGTTACGTAACACTGATATGTTAAATTATACCAGTGATATCTATTTAAATTACACCATTAAAAAGCCAAATTACTCCATAAAATTTAAGGCAACATACTGCCATGAATATTCTGGAGTAACGTTACATAATTCTTTTATATTATCAATGGAAGAAAATATCGCTAACTGGGTTGTAGCGTGAAACGTTTTCTAAACGTCTGTAAAAAAAATTATGTTTGCGATAAAATTGTTTCTGAGCCTATTAACCCTTTGCGGGGCAGTGGTTTCATAGATATACCACTAAATTTTTATTCCCAAACGCCACATTGGCACCGGAATTTTGTTTAAAAATTTTTCGGTTTATTGAATGCGTGAAATATAGCGCTTTCTTATTTACAGATAAAGCTGTTTTCAATTTCCGGTGTCAGTCATTAATTTCAACATTTAAGCAATGAACTTGTCCTGCGCCGCAAAGGGTTAAGAGCCCTTATTTTGAAATTCAGACAAAAAAGTAATGTTTTGAGAGTTGTATTTTTTAATTGCATTCATATTTTTTTATGTTGAAGTAAATCATATTCAATGAATAATCTGCACTTTTGAAGCCCTGAAAAATTTTTCTCTTCCCTATAGAAAATATCAAAGTTCACGTTTATGATTGCTATTTTTATGAAATATGAAATCCCAACATGTATGGAGTGGTATATCTCGGGCAAACAACAACATCCCAAAATTCTTTTGGCATAATCTTATAGTATAACACAACATGCTCATTAAAATTTATTTGTTTCCATCGGGCATTGTTATTTTACATTGCTATGTTGCCACAAAGTACAGTCAAAATGACGTTTTTAACCATTTTCCACTCTTAATATCTTATTTAAGCTATAGTACTCCAAAGTTTTTCTTATAAAATATGAAAGTGCACTACTAGGATAAGCTAAATAATATAGTACTGCACGCAGATATTGTCGCTGTTAGTAGCTATAACCTGTTAAATATTCAAAATTTCCAAAATCTGCAATATTTAAAGTAGTTTATTTTAAAAAAAACGCCACATTTGGATGAAAAAAAATATGCCACGCAATAGTTGCACATATGTACAAAAGCATGGAAAAGAAAAAGAAGTGGGACCTCGTGATATTTTTTAGTAAAAAAAGGGACAAAATTTATTTCTTATAATCATCATCATCATCATCTTATAATCATCACATTTTCTCCTAAGAGTAAATGAAATATCCCGTTTCTCTTTCAGAAGAGGCGACAAAAAGGGGATTTTCATTTACTCATAGGGAAAAATCATAGAAAGACGAAAGAAAAACGGGATGTTTCATTTTCTCTTAGGGAAAAAATATGATGATAGGCATTGCTTATCTTATAAATTTTGTCGGTTTTTTTTACTAAAAAATATCACGAGGCCCCATTTCTTTTTCTTTTCCATGTTTTGGTATATATTTTCAACTATTGCGTGACAGACTTTTTTTCATCCAACTGCGGCGCTTTTTTGAAATAAACTACTTTAAATATTGCAGATTTTGGAAATTTTGAATATTTAACAGGTTATAGCTACTAACAGAAACAATATCTCCGTAGAGTACTATATTATTCGGGCTTGTCCTGGTAGTGCAATTTCATATTCTATAAGAAAAACTTTGGGGGTATTATAGCTTAAATAAGATATTAAGAGCGGTAAATGGACAAAAACGTCATTTTGACTGTATTTTGTGGTAACATAACAATGTAAAATAACAAAGCCCCATGGAAACAAATAAATTTTAAAAAGCAGGCAGTGTCATACTTTAAGTTTATGCCAAATGAATTTTGGAATGTTGTTGCTTGCCAGAGATATACCACTCCAAACATATTGGGATTTCATTTTTTATATAAATGGCATTCACAGCCTCGAACTTTGATATTAGGAAAGAGGAAATTTTTTGGGCTTCAAAATTGCACACTATTCATTAAATAAGATCTACTTCAACACATAAAAAAATACAACTATCACACTTTGTCTGATTTTCAAAATAAAGGCTCTTAAGACAAACAACAAGACTTTTTATTTTAAACATTATGTTTCAGTATACGTCATCTAAATAATCGAATGAATTTAGAAATAGGTGTTTTCTGGAAATCAAAGGCAAGCAATTTCATTTCATAAATTAGTATAGACCGCCATAACTGACTTATTTTTTTCATGAAGTTTATGCTTCATGTAAAAACCCTCCCCCTTCAAAATATTTACTAAATTCCCTATCTATGTTTAAGTACTCCTTATAAAATAAGCATAAGTGGACAGTGGGAATTTAAAAAATTTTCTTTTAATTTTCATATAAGAGATTAGAAATTCTTTGGAAATATACAGTTCCCCTTAAGTGTATAGAACACCTAAACACAAATTTCCAATCTTATTTCCATTTTAAAAATATTAAAACGAAATTTTAAAATGCTTCTTGCTTTTTAATTTTTTATATATTTACTCGATTTTGGATTTTAATCACGTAAAACTCTATTTCAAACGAATAAGGGTATCAATTTTTTAATCGCTTAAATGGTTAACTTTTTAGTGAAATTTTTCTGATTTCAATATCAATTTTCATCATAACTCTTCTTTATAACAAGTTAAAATCGAATTTAAGTGTCATAATGAAGTCAATTTTTAAAATGCATAAAGTTTCTTTTTAAGCAATATCAAGATTATTCCTTATCAGTTTCATGAATTTTCATCAATATTAAGCAGCAAGAAGTATTTCAAAACTAAAAAAAAACAGACTTCAGTATTGAGGGATACAGATTGAAAGTATATTAAATTGTCAAAAAATTAATTTTGAACAAAATTAAAACGCTTTTAAGTTTACGTAAATTAAAAGCATCTCCATGCGGTTTTCCACGAATGATGCAATTTTTTTTTTTTTAAATAATACATAGAAGGAGAAAAGAAAAAACGAACCGTTGCTCCAAGTTGTAAGCTTAACCCTTTTCGGCTCACTACTCTTTAAAGTTGGAATTTAAAGAAAAAAAAATTAGGCAATCTATTTAGGCCTAGAGGAGTACACAGGTATTGTTTTGTAAAGATTGCACTAACCATTTTAATTATACAGCTGTTGCCGAAGTGGTAATCTCCCATAAGTAAAGCATTGATAAGCGCAGTGAGAAGAGCATTGCTGTGAAGCGCGTATTACAATAAAACATTTTACCTGTTATTTAAAAACAGCAGAGTTTGATCTCTGTGGTGCTGTCATCTAGAACTCATAAGAAAGATTTAAAGTAGCCATTAGAGTAGTTTTTGAAATATTCAAGGAGATTTTGTGTCTCTAAACAGGGGGAACTTTATGTGTTGCCGACCCGGCTACACTGCGCGTTAAGAGGTTAATGGAGTGTTTTCCAATGGATGACTGAAACACATTTGGTAGTCCTTACTTTTGACAGCAGTTATAAAAGGAAAATATATTCCTTTTTTATTGGTTGTACAATGTTTACATTTATACTTTAGTTACACACACACACACAAAAAGAAAAAAGAAATAAAATAATATAACATAAAGTCATTTTCTGTTTAAATACATTAGTCCGTATCTAACTTTTCAAATGAAATCAAAATTTCACATATAGATCAAAGATTAAATAAATAGAACAAAAAATTTAATATACATGTTAAAAGTAACTTAAATCCTTCAATAATTTAAACGAAAAAAATTTATTATTTCTCAAATACTTATCGAAACTCTCTGAGAGTCTTGCAAATGGGTAAAATTGTAATTGTGTTATCTTTGAATTTTATTTTAAATGTTCAGAAATATTATTCTTTCAACATTGTTAAATAAAACTCGATTAAAAATATCAATGTAATCTTTGAGAGCATTAATCATCCTAAAGTATATTGAAAATTCATTATATTTATAGAATTATATTATCTTAGATATTGCTTATATTGCCGTGAAACCTGGAGCTTTCTGAACGGAATATTACGGGACAAAGACTTAGAGGGAACTGACATTAATACGAAAGTACAAAAACTGCTTTTTGGGATAGTTAATGAGCAATCTAAGAAAATATTCTGGGGACAGTACGGAGAGATGCTACAGTTTTATTTTTTTTTTCTTGTAAACCGTAGAATAAAGCAAATAACAACAAAGTATCAGAAATTATAAATCAAACTCTTTAGAATCAAATTTAGATGTTAAACAAGTAAAAATACTTTTAATAAAGTAGGCAAAATTATTTTCTCAAACGTCATTTTTTTAATATCATATTTTATGTACTGGCCTGATGCCCCATAGAGAAAAAAAGCTATTTCAAATCAAATTTTATTTTCTCTAATAACTTAAAATGAAAATAAATGGCAAAAACTTACAAAAAGTATACATATCACTAAATTGTCAAAAGTTTCATGATAATGCAAAAGTGTAAGCTCAAAATATAAAACTGACAGAAAAAAAAATGAAAATGAAGAGAAAAACATTTGAATATACATCAATGGATAAGATAATTTCTGCGAAATAACAGACAGGATAATTACAAAAAAGATATAAAGCACTTGTTTACATACAGGCGAACATTGCAATTTGCTCTTAAAATAAGCATTAGTTCTATTTTATTTAGACTTAACTTTTTTCTTCTCATTACTTTTTCTATCTTCAATAGAAGAAAGTGATTTTTTCAACTTCCGGTTTTGATGGATTTACAAGTTTTAGGTATTAGGAATTGTTTTTACAAAATGTATGTCTGTCCGTATGCCGTCATTTTACCTTCGAAAAGTGTATGAAGATATTCATAGAATTGGACCCAATTTTTTGTGTATGTATTTGGTAGTAACAAGCAGGTCCTCCTTCAATTTTGAAACATTCCGCCGAAAGAGGACGCTACAATACCGATTTATGTGCCATTTTCAATATTGTACCATCGAAAATGTATGAAGATATGCATAGAATTGAATCAAATTTTTTGTGTAAGTGTTTGGTTAGGGTTACTATGTCATCCCTGAATGTGAAAAAAATCTGCCGGAAGGAGACGCTGTAGTAGCGATTTTTATGTCACTTTCAATATTGTACCATCGAAAACGTGTATGAAATTATTTATAGAGTTGAACCAAATTTTTTGTGTAAATTTTTAGATATGGTTAGTTGATCGCCGCTGAATTTGAAAAAAGTCTGACGGAAGGAGGCGCTGCTATAGCGATATCTGTGCCATTTTAAATATTGAGAAAAATGTATGAAGTGCATGTAGTATGAAGTATATGCATCGCATAGAATTGAATCAAATTTTTGTGTAAGTGTTTGAATATGGCTAGTAGGTCCTCTCTGAATTTGAAAAAAAAATACCAATCTGCAGAGGTCGCTGTAATAGAAACTTTTATGCTATTTTCAATATTGTACCATAGAAAAGTGTATGAAATATGCATAGAATTGAACGAACTTTTTGGTGTAAGTGTTTGGCTATTATCAGCAGGCCTTCCCTGAATTTCAAAGAAAATCCTCCGGATGAAGGCGCTATATTCGCGCTGTCTCTGTAATTTAAATTATTGTACCATCATAAATTGTATAAAATTTGCATAGAATTGAATTAATTATTTTGTGTTTGATTATTTTTGGGTGTACCAAGCAGATCATCCCTGAATTTGAAAAAAAATCCGTCTATTTTTCTATTGTCTTTCGGCTAGTATAGAGGCATGAACTCGCTTCCTGCTAAGTTGGCTATTTGTAAACAGCTGATGGTAGCAAAATAAGGGAAATCTATTGATTTTAATAAATGTCACGATCTACGTTATCTCGTTTTGACTCCGATTTATTGACTGAAGCAGAAATTTAAGATGAAAATCTAAGTTGATATAGTATTGAATTAATAATATTCAAGAATTAACATGTGTAACTAATTTTTGAAATATCGAAATGCACGTGTGAGATTGATGAAAGATTTGGGATTGGCACATCCAGCTAGTCCTTTGATTTTGTATTTCCAGTCACCCATTATCACACCACACTTCCCTTTGCCAATAATAAAGGGAGTGTGCTACATGCAGCCGCCGATTGCATTTGGTTCACTGAATCTAATCTGCTTTATACTTCATTTCTTGATAAGACTCCAGACACTTAGCACAATCGAGATCATCAAATTTTAATCCAATACTGACATCAGAATCCATAAAAGAAAAACTTTCGTCACTGTCGTAAAAGCGTCTGATATTTTAATGTATTTTTTAATTGCGATATTTTCAAGTTGATATTTCTCTTCCTTTTTTATGCATTTTAATTAGGCCAAGCTGTCATTCAATAGGGCTCTCTAGTTCGTTTGCTTTTTATTTCTCTCTTTTTACTTTCTTCTATCTTTACAAGAACAAAGTATTGGATTCATGAAAATTTTCGACTTCCGGTTTTCGACGGATTTATACGTTTTAGAAGGTCCTGAACACGTTTTGACTATTTTTAGAAAATGTCTGTCTGTGAGTCTGTCCGTCTGTCTGTGAGTCTGTGTGTCTGTGAGTCTGTCTGTCTGTATGTGACAAAAAATTTGTGGGCGCTCTATCTCAAGAACTAATGCTCTAAATTTAATAAAATTTTATATTCAGTTAGACCTTGATATGAATTAGTGCCTATTGGTTTTTGGTGAAAATTGGCCAGCAGGTGGCGCTGCTGTACTACGTTTTTCATGATTTTCAAGATTGCTATATCTCAAGAACTAATGGATAGAATTTCACCAAACTTCAGATTCTGTGACTCCTTGATATACATAGACGCTGATTAAGTTTTGGTGTAAATTGGCCAGCAGGTGGCGCTGCTATGCCACGTTTTTCTTGATTTTCATGAGAGCTATATCTCAAGAACTAATGCACAGAATTTCACCAAACTTGAGATTCCGCGATACCTTGAGATACATAGCCGCTGATAAGGTTTTGTTGTGAACTGCCCTATAGGTGGCGCTGCTATGCTACATTTTGCACGATTTTTGCGATTGCTATATCTCAAGAACTAATGCAGAGAACTTCATTTTTAGATTCTGTTACACTAGAATATATAACATAATTAGACGCTGATTACATTTTGGTATTAACCTTTCAACAGGGGGTGCAGCTATGCTGCATTTTGCACGATTTTTCCGATAGCTATATCTCAACAACCAACGCACAGAATTTCATCAAACTTCAGATTTTGTTACAAAATGACGTATAACATAATTACACGATGATTACGTTTTGTTATAAATCCTTCAATTGATCGTGCTGCTGTGCTATATTTTACATGTTTTTTTTAAACTAGCTATATCTCAAGAACTAATGCACAGAATTTCATCAAACTTCAGATTCTTTTACACCATAACATAATTAGACTTTTTTTACATTTTGGCATAAATTGTCCAAGATATGCTGTTGCTGTGCTACGTTTTGCAAATTTTTTGTTATATCTCAAGAACTAATGGACGAAATTCCATCAAATTTCAGATTCTGTTAGGTCTTGACATCAATAGATGCTTATTAGGTTTTAGTATAAATAATCCAACATGAGGCACTACTAAGCTCATTTTCTCAGAATATTAATTAAATTTTGCGTTTTAGGCTTTTCGGATACCAGAATCTCATTAGGCTAGGTCAGATGTTCGAGGAAATTTGATAGTGGGTAACTTTGAAGTCACCACTTTTTATATATATATATATATATATATATATATATATATATATATATATATATATTAAAATGTATTTATGAGATAGAAGAAAGTTTCGGGATTGACACATCCAACTAGTTTTTTATAAACTCTGTGCTAATAGTATCTGCAGCCATTTGCTTTCTCTTATTTCACTGCATATGCTTAGGTCTTTTGACCATTGGTAAACGAGATATTTTGTTTTATATCTTAGATGGTGAGAAAACACCCAGGTCAAAATTCATGCTTGTACCAGCAACAAAAATATGCTAGTTATTGCTAGGTATTGCTATGTCTGCTAGATTTTTATGCTATTATATGCTAGCTAGCATCACATGCTATATCGCTAGCTTGCACAACAAAAGCATAGCAAGCTATATGCAAGCATTTCATGCTTATTTCCAGCAAAGTGGACCAATACATATCATGAATTCCTCGAAATTCTGCTGGAACCAGCAAATATGTAATGCTAGTTTATGCCAGTTTATGCTATTTTACTTGTTGGGTTATAGCACTTGGTGATTGTCTAGCAAACAAATACCAGCATGGATTTCGACCTGGGAGAAGGCCTATAATTTCCATATTCCCTCTTGGTAAACAACATTGTTGATCAGAAAATTTTTAAAATGTAGCAGAATTCACTGTATATACGTTCATTTGTATTTGGGTTTTACAGAAACTGTAGTGATAAATTTGTCGAATCAAAAAACAAAATTATATTTTGCGGCATCTGTCCTATACTGGTGGGTAAAATGCTGCATCGTCATTTTGTATTTTGTGCACAAACGAAAATCTAATCTACGAGGATCTAATCTACAGTTGCAATTCGGTTTTGGGATGAATTTTTTGCTTATTAGATTTAAGGGGGTCCGGGATACATTTTAAAATAATTTTTATTCGTTGAGTTAAAGTTTTGTAATTTTTTCTGATGGTTAACCATATTATTTTTAAACAAAATTACGTGATAGAACTTATTTAACTATTTTTTTAATTTTAATTTAAAATTTATTGAAATTGTGCGTTATAACTCGAAATATTATTTGTAGAATTTAAAAGTTTTTTTTTATTATTTAAATAAGCAGAAATACATAGTTTTTGTTTTAGATTCATCATTAAAAAAATATTAACTTATAAAAAATTTCAAAATATTTAAAGTTTTTTTAATGTAACTTTTTTTTAAATAATATTTTTTAAAGTAAACGTTTTTTTTCTTTATTATTTTCTGAATCAAAATTAAAGTAAAACAATTAAAAAATGAATGTTCAAATTTTAAACCATATAACTTTAACCGTTTTTGACGTATAAAAATTTAAATACGAGAAATGGTGAAAAATTCATGAAGAAAAGCGCATTTTCACAAGACGTCATTACCATGACAAACATTCCTTGGAAGCTAATATTTGGAAGCAAAACAAAACGTAAAACATTATATTTCCTGTTCCAATTAAGATAAAATATAATAAAAACGTAATTTTAAGCAGAAAAAACAGAGTCTCTTTAATGCAATAAAACATTTTTCAGAAATTTTGGAAATTTTTGTGTGCCGGATCCCTTTAAAATATGTAATACAGTGAAACCCCCATTTATTGTTCCCGCAACCATCGTTTTCCCGGATTGATCGTTTTATTTCTATGGTATCTGCACAAATTATATTTAGTTAATGTTAACGAAACCCGCAAGCATGGTTTTTCAAAAATGGTCAACCAAAACTTCTTCCCCCATTCGTCGTTGTAAAATTTTTCTCCTCGCCGAAATAAAAGTCATGCGAATTCATTTGTCACATACAAACTGGAATAACTTATTTTATCCTAAAATAATTCATTTGTGCTGTTTGTGTTGATGATAGTGACAATAATGTAGCGGAAGAGTGGTTGTATATAGCAGCGGATGCGAATATATTTCCATTGATCAAGTGTTGCGACATGTGGTGTAACAAATATAGGAGAAATGTGTGATAATGCCAAAAATGAAAATAATATCGAAAAAGCAGAGGATAACGTTCATGCCGATGAAACTGAGGCACCAGTTCCAACTCTGTCTGATGCAATTACGACATTTGAAAATGTATTAACTTATTTTGAAGTATGTATTGATAATTATGTATTAACATATTTTGAAGATATATTCTTAATTTATGTGTTTTACTGCAGCGTTTCGACGCAATTCACATGAATGTGTAATGTTTATTGTTGATTATTTTACATATTGGATATATATACATACATACACACACACACATATATATATATATATATATATATATATATATATATGAAATTACAGAATGATGTTGCATAACTTGAAAATTTGTTTTTTGATTAAAAGAAAAAAAAGAACGAAATTTAGTAAGCAACAAATTAGTATTGATTCGTATACTGTATACATTGCACGCATTAGTACTGTATACATTGCATGCATTAATACTGTATGGGTGATTCTCAAAATAGGGAACAATTTATGTCTTTCGGCATATAAAAAAAATTGAGAGGTTTTCTGTCATGTTTTTATATTTAGATATGTTTGTCTTAATATTATTCATTATTTGCACTCAAGATTTACTCACTTTTTAGTTAAAAACACCTTAAAATAACAGAATAAATGTTCAAAATGTCATTAGCATGGATGTCCACAGCAGCTGTGCCTTATATATACTAGCTTTTTCAAGAGTTAATATCATGTTTATAAAATAAAACAAATGTTATTCTTTCTTTAAATTAATCAAGGAAAGGATTTATCCAATAAATTTCTTTTTAAAAATAAAATTATAGTACATAAAAAAAGAATTAAAGTTTGTCCTCCATATTCGATTTTCAAAACAAGGTCATACTAAAACAGCTGGTTATTAATCAAAATTTCATTTTCACATATGACAATAGTTTGAAAATATAAAGTTTCTCCATGGCAACAAGTAGTCATTTTAAACCAGCCAGAAAATAGAAGCATGTATTGTATTTTAAGAATAGAAGTTGAATATTAGGGGGTTACATCAATTGTATGTCATTAGAATGGATAATAATTTTCATGTTTATTTTATAGTTAAAATTTTTATTTTATTTATTTGCATAGAACTTTTGTGTTTTAAAAAGCCCCAGAAAGGAATACTGCATTGTGATTATATTATGGCTCATAATCTTATTTAAATTAAAATTTGTCATTAGCATGGGCAGATATCAGTGTCATTAGCATGGTTTTCTGTCCATGCTAAAGACTCCTATGTACATAAATGTAACCAGTGCTTATATTGTATCCTTTATAAAGTTTAATTTTACGTATAAATTTAGGTGTTACATTTATTTTCCCTAAAATATGCATTAAATCTGTAGGAAAATCACTAAGACAGCTTCTTACATTGTTAGTGTCAGAATGTTGCTCATGTAACAAAGTTTGCTGTTTAGTAATGTTTTTATTCTCCTTATATGTATATATGTAAAAATGGAAACCATTTGCTGAAAAAGAAGGCTAATAAATATAGAAAAAAATATTTAAACAGGAAGAAAATAAAAATTTCATAATATATTTATTCCATACAATTCGTTTTGTCATTAGCATGGCTCAAAAAATACTAATTATTCTTTTTAATTAATTTTTAAATATTTAGCTCTGCTGACTACATGGAAAGTATACCTAATACTATATTAACAACACCTATTTTTTTCAGAAATTTTACTAACAGTAATTTTTTTAAGATTTCATTTTTGAAATCGTCCCCTATTTTGAGAATCACCCGTATATATTGCATGCATTAGTACTGTATACATTGCATGCATAAACATTGTGTTTTTCTCATATTTTCAAGATAAATAATTTTAACAACCTACCACGCATGTAAGAAGCATAAAAACTATTATAAATTTTTAAATACTGACAATTTAGCTGTAAAATGAATAAAACACAACAGACAGCACAGATAAACGCAACGAACTTTTTAATTTGATGTACAGAGCACTAGTGTTAACCACAATATCTCCGCGGAACTTGTCCCTCTGAGGCGTCTGTCACTACTCTTACCTAAATGTAAAATATCTATTGGAATTTTCAGATGAAATTAGCTTTGATTACATTATATCCATCGACAACAAATATTTTCAACTAGGATAGCCCGGGTTGGATCACCTTGTATATTTAAAACAGGCATGTCAATCACGTCGCCGCGGGCCACAATTGGCCCGCCGGGAACTTCTCTCTGGCCCGCCAAGCCTTTAGCATTTTTGTATGTTAGATTCAGTTCTTTGTTGATGCAGAAAATACACTTTGCATTGCAAATATTGCAGCGTTGCAAAATTTGAGAATGATTTTATTCAAAATATCTACCATTATTTCAGAATATTAATCTTCATTACATTTAATGACAGATATCCTCATACATAAAATTTAATGATCCGCAATTAAGTAAAGAAAAGTCTAAATTTTTAAATTAATGATGGTTATTTTGGATGAAATTTTTTACAGTTCGCATAGAGGAAGCAAACAACACCAATTCAACACCACTGTGGCATAAAAGATGCAAACATACTGTCATGAATATCATCAAATCTAACTCATTTTAAAATTTCGTTTTAGGAGATAGAGTATGCAAAAGTTATCAATAAGAAAGTTAAGAAGAGCACATCAATCTAAAAATAAAATAAAAAATATTTTTTTTCTAATAGTTATTATGTATTTTATGTTGAAACGAATACATTATTTTATTGCTCTCTTTGATTCACTGTGACATTACAAAGTAATGCGTGGTATTTGTTAGGTATTAAAAATGTATCGAAAATCAATTAAAAATACAATGCTAATTTCTTATTAAAAGTCTCTAAAAAATCAAAAGAAATAAATAGCTTTAAGAGAGAAAGTGACACGATTTCTCTTCTCGTCTCGTAAAATAATACTAAAAATAATAATAGTAAAAAAAATCAATAATAGTAACAAAAAAATGTTACCTATTTTTATTATTTGGCTGCAATGCATAGTCAAAAGCGAGCATTTTGGGCATAAACTGATTAATTAAGTTAATTCTTAAAGGTTAGTAAACCAATCATTGTAAATTATCTCTGTGTGATCCTTATATTTCTTAATGATGAAAATATAACATAACAGATTCATAAAAATCAATTTAAATAATTTTTTATACTCACACAAAGACTGAAAATTTGTGTTTGATAAGTAGAAATTTCGTTGAAGTTTTCTAAAAATTTACTCACAAACATTTAAATAAAAACCCACAAATATCTAGAAATAATTTGGAAAAATAAATAGATTTCAAAATGAAACTTAGTTGAAAAATTGTGTTCTTGAAACATATTAAAAGCATACCATCTGCTTTTAAAAACAGCGATTGGATGCATTTGCATACAACTTGAAATCGTTCAAGTTAGAATAAAGGATGTCCAGAATAGCTAAATCAATTTAAAAATATGCAGGGGTATTTCTATAAATATTCATTTCTATAAATACACCAGAAATTTCAATAATCGCATGAAATCTATAATTTGAATATGTTTTGCTATAACTGAAAATTTTCATTAAACCAACAAATTTTCATTAGTAGACTGTAGCCATCAATAGCCACCGACAAATATTTTTAATAGCCACTTTTTCTCATTTAGTGGCCCCGTGCCCCATTACTAGCATTAATTTTGCTCTTTAACTTTATAATTCTTGAAAATATAGGTGCAAAAAATTTTACTCTGCGGGCAGTTTTTTTTTCCCGCACAGACACGATATATACTTAAAAATAACTGAGGAGAATAATAAGAAAATTATTCCTATACCGGATCAATAATCATATCTATTATATTTTAATCAATTATGAATTTTTTTTAAATTCATAATATTATATTGTAAATAACTTTTTCTACAAATGATAGATTTTATAAAAAATAGCAATTACAACATAAAAGAAAATGCAGATATTAGGATTACAAATTTAATAACACACAAATTTTGATTGCGGTTTAAATTTTAAAAAGTTCAATGCGTGTTTAAGCATGTTTGTATTTTTATTTTAACTTGTCTTTCATTACATTTGACAGTGCACGCTCGTAAGATACTTTTGGTACAGATTTGTTTCTACTTAATAAATATCTTTAAACATTTTCTGGTGCGGGTTTCTAATGATTCCAATAAATAAGTTTAAAATTTTTGTATGTATTTTTGTTTGTTTAGTTTTTTTTTAAACAATACTGTATTTTTAATGAACACTTTTCATTTTGTAGAATAGTCATCAAATTAAACTGCCTCTTTAGTTTAGGTAATGTGGCCCGCGGCTTTTTGTACAATGCTAAATCTGGCTCGCGGTGGTAGACGAGTTTCATGCCTGATTTAACCCTTTAACGTTCATTGGTTTCGCCATGAAACCACAAAATTTTAATTCCGATACGCAACACTGACACTGGTATTTTTATCTAAAAATATCCCTTTTATTTTCAATGTGAAAAATCACATTTTCTTATTTAGAAATATATTTGTTCTGAATTACCGATGTCATTCATTTATTTCGACATCTTAGCAATGAAAATGCTGTGATCGTTAAAGGGTTAAAAAAATCATTAACTCATATTTATAGTTTTTAATTAAATAATATCTCATTAACTTTACCTAAGAATTCGGATATAAAAAAATTAAATAGCCAAACGTCGACTAAATAATTGACTGAATTCTATTCTATATCATTAAGCAGGCAAAAACAGTGTTTTTTTTCTGGCTAATTACTGAAGAGAATAGAATTTTCTTTAGTGTTATGACTTAATGTATTTCGATAGCTTTGTTTTTCTAAAATATCAATTCTTTTTTTTTCCCTGAGAGTTGTTTTAAATAAAGTTGTAGAATCTATTGTTTGCAAAAAAGTATAACTATATAATTTTTTATTTACCTTTTTTCCAAAAAATATAATTTCTTTGAGGTCAACAGTACTAAAAAATTGTATAAATCATCCCAGTAGTTCTTGAGAGAATGATACCTTATTATCATCAGCTTTTCCGTAAGGATTTGAATTTAGTGTAGCCTGCTTGACTGGAGGAATTCAAATTACAATTTTTAGGTAGATTTCGTATGAAATACTACCTATTGCATTCTCTGCCATGTTGGAATTTCTGAAAAATTTTTGCAGATCTGCACCAATCTTGAATCCTAGATCCCAAAACTACCATCAGTAAAAAAGTTTATCTCTCTATCTGTCTATCTATCTATCTATCTATCTATAGATAGATATCTATCTATCTATCTATCGGCGTGTATCACTTTCTTCTAGACACGATAACTTTCATAATTATGCTCATATCTTTTTCAAACTTTTACATAAAATCAAGGGGCATAAAATCTCGGTCGAGTTCGTTAATGGGTAAAATCGGACCAAGGGAGTAAAAATAGGGAGGGTTTTTGTGAAAACTGAAAAAATGCGATAACTTCATAATTAAAATAGATATCGAATCAGTTTAAAGTTTATATTACTTCTTAAAAAAGGGCTAAGAGTTTATGCGTGACAGATTTTTGGTAAAGTTAAAAATGAGCTCAAGTGAAGAAAAAAACAGGGTTTTTGGAGAAAAAAAATTCATAACTTCGTCATTTCTCAAGATAGCAAATCCTAAATTTTTTATAAATTTACTCAACATTATCTAAAATTTTTGTATTTACATGTTTTTGATAGGACCAACTTTTACCGATGAAAAAAATTAAAAAAGACGAAAAGAAAAAGGGGGGAGGAAAAAGAAAAAAATCCATAACTTACTCAATTCTTAAGCAATCAAATGTAATTAAATTTATTTTACATCTTCTCAATAATATCTACAACTTTTATAGCAACAAGTTTTTCATAGTACCAATTCTTATAGCAAAAATAAATTAAACAAAAATTGGAGTTGGAGAAAAACCTCCAATCTAAACTGTCTATATTTTGACTCATTTTAAAAATTCATTTTTGATTTTAAACGCATCCAAATGGCAGATCCTATTATTTAGGAACTATGCAATGTGACGTATTGGCCAGTGTTTTGATAAAGGCAGAATATATTTCAAAAAAGGCTGCCAAAAAGGGTATTTTGAACAGAATTTCCCGAAGTAATAGTGATTGAAAAATTGAGGAAGTTGAACAAATTGCGTTTTTTCTGAGTCATTTTTAAATCCATTTTTGTTTTGAAGCGCATCCAATTTACAGATCCTCTTATTTAGGAATTATATAGTGGGACGGATTAGCCAGTTTTTTGATAAAGGCAGAATATATTTCAAAAAAGGCTGCCAAAATGGGCACTTCGCACAAAATTTCCCAAAGCGATCATGATTAAAGAATTGAGGATGTATTCAAATAACAAATTGGTTATTTTATGACTCATTTTTAAATCCGATTTTGCTCTCAAACGCATTCACTTGACAGTTTTTTGTTATTTAGAAACTATACAGGGTGTCCCCTCTCAACGGTGGCCAATGGCTAATTTCTAAACCGTTTGTCATAGACATATAGTTCTAAATGCAAAAATGCTTAAAAAAAGAAAAAGAATTATTTTTTAAGTGATTTAGGTCAAAAAAATGTTTTACTAAAAAATTACGAAAATTAAATTTTTATACGGTCCCCCGGTCCTATAAGTGATATTTAGAAAATTTTTACTACTACTCTAACAAGTAAGACAAAAAAAGTCCCATTCCACTGCGATCAAAATTGACTGAATTATAGCTGTTCAAAGTTGAAGCGTATTTTTGGCTGCAAAATAGGGGTCAGTCACAAATTTACTGGAAATAAAAATAAACATCAGATAGAAAATTTAAGTTTAAACATTGAGAGTAAAAAAAAAATTACAATGTTGTTTCTGAATTTATGTTGACGTTTACATGTTAAAGTAAAATATGCAATTTGTGCTATAAATATAAGTAAAAAAATAACAGAAATTTTCTTAAATTAAACTATGAAAAGCAACAGTCACAAATCGTTACAAAATGATGCATATTTAAAGCTCTATTAGATTACTCAACCTAATAGAATTTGATGTAGTCCTATAAAATAAATAAGTAGAACATATCTAAAATCGTATTACCGTAATTTAGGGTGTATAAGACGCGGATCAAACAATTCTTTTTGGACCCAGAAATCTTATTTAGTGGTTAAAAACAAGTATTTACGGCCATCTAATTAGTTACATTTATTTCTTAAAAAATTCTGGGTCGAAAAAGAATTGTTTGAGCCGCGGCTTATACACCCGAAATTGCGGTAATATTAAATTGTCATCGGGTTTAAATAAATATGGGAATTGAACCTCAATCAGATATTTGGAAGTGAGTTAAAATTTGAATATAAGTTTTAAACTAGGAAAATTTACATACGAAAACTATGAATAAAATAAAAGCTTATCAAAATAACATATCTTTTTAAAATAAAATCACGAAAAGAATCAGCTTCATTTGCTTACAAAATAAAACATACGTAAAAATACAATTGAGGATATGAATTTCAAAATTCGCCTTATCGCTTTTTGATTTCTCTATCAGTCTATACAAACCTGCACTATTGTAACAATGCAATCTCAAAATTTATAATGAAAACCAATGGATGCATTTAACACTCTAAGCGATTGGCCCGTAATATTCCGTACACTAAGCTCCTGGTTTCACTGCAATATAAACAATGTTTAAGATATTATATATTCTATAAATTTAATGAATTTTCAAAGCATTGAAGAATGATTAAGACTCTCAAGACACATTTATATTCCTAAATAAGATTTTCTATGTAATATTGAAATAAACATATTTTATTAGCATTTACACTAAAATGCAGAGAAAACAACATTACAATTTTACCCATTTGCAAGACGCTTGGAGGGTTAAAGTTTTTTCGCTATTTCCCAAAATTTTATTTTTTCGATAAAGAGAATTTTGAAATTCATGTCTTCAGTTATTTTAATAACCAATCTAGAAGTTAATTAATTATAATTAACACTACCGTGAAACATATATGGTGACAGCGCCTTCAGTTAAATCGCTCATTTAAAACATTTTGTAATTGGAACTATATGTCTGTGACAAATAGTTTAGGAAGTAGCCTTTGAACAGCGTTGGAAATCGACTCTCTGTATAATACTTTATGCACTTAGTGTACGTTCCCTTAAAGCTCAGTCGAACTCATCCGTTTTCAGCTATAGAAAAGTGGTTTAAGTCATGAAATTTAAAGTTTCATAACTCGGTCAATTTTAATGTTACATGAATGGGACCTTTTCTGTATTACTTGCTAGAGTGTTGAGAAAATTTTACTAAATATCACTTATAGGACCGGAGGACCGTATAAAAATTTAATTTTCGTAATTTTTTAGTAAAACATTTTTTTGACCAAAATCGCTTAAAAAACAATTCTTTGCCCTTTTTAAAGCATTTTTGCAATTGGAACTATATGTCTATGTCTAACGGTTTAGAAATTAGCTATTGGCCACCGTTGAGAGGGAACACCCTGTATGATGTGCGTATTCATCATTTTTTTTTTTTTTTTTTTTTTTTTTTTGATAAAAGCTAAATATATATTTTTAAAAAGCTGTCAAAGTGGGCACTTCGCAAAAAAAATTTCCCAAGCGATCTTGATTAAAGAATTGTGCATGTATTCAAATAACAAATTGGTTATTTTATGACTCATTTTTAAATTCAATTTTGCTCTCAAACGAATTCAATTGACAGTTTTTTTGTTATTTAGGAATTAAATAATGTGCGTATTGGTAGATTTTTTTTTAAATAAAGTCAGAATATATTTCAAAATGGGCATTTGAGCTGAATTTCGTTTAAGATGATTTTGATAAAATCATTTCTCAAATCATCAGAAAAATGAAATAATTTTTTTTTTCAAAAGCGGCCAAATAAAGTAGTTAAACTGGGTTTATCGCTAATAATATTTTATTTTTGTTGTTGAAATGAGAACTCTTCGAAATCTACCTCCGCCTATAGGCCAAGCCGACAGGGATTTTTATATCAAGAACTGTCTTAAACAGATCAGGCCGAGTAAAAAAAAAAAAAAAAAAAAAAAAAAAAAAAAAAAAAAAAAAAGCATCGTTATTTACAATATTTAACTACAGAAAGACTTTTCTGTTGTAATAATAATCCTCGGGTGCTTTAAAATCATTCTGCGTAACACATTTTTTCCTATTACATGCAGTCTCTCTTATACAGAAGTTTACTAAAAAATAATGTTTATCTATAATTGGTCTTGAAACACTGATTATTGAGACAGAAAAACTTGAAAACATTTTTTTTAATTACTTTCCTTCCAATTTTTTTTTCATGGAACCATTTTATAAAACCCATTAAACGGGGAAAAACATTTTAAAATCCTTTTTCTAATTATGGATACATCATATTCACTGAAGCATCCAAAAATAAAGCTTACATTACTAGAATTATAATAATGAAAAATAAAATGATGTAACAGCACAATTTGGGTTCTAATTACCTTGCTAAACTACCCTGTTTCAGCACGTTATCTAAGTTTATAATTTTTTAATATAAAAAAAAAATGCAGTATTGCGACAAAATGAAATAGTTCATAAAATGTAAACTAGTGGGAGAAAATTTAATGGAAATAGCCGTTAATGTTTATTTATTTATTTCTTTTTTTCAGGTATTTTTTGCCTAAATAACAATCTCAAAACGGTACTGCTAAAGTATGTAGGTTATTTATTTTGTAACAAATAGCCAAAAACCATGCAATAATATTTATTTTTACATGTTTGTTTTTACATTCCTTAATTGGAGTAGTTTTATGTGCATACATATATTGGGTATGGTTTAGATTTTCATTTATGTATTATAGTTCAATTATCGTTCCTTCTAGTTATTTATGAAAACTGTGACATTCATAAAAATGCAAATGCATTTAACTTGATCTTTTAATGGGTAATACTTTTTAAAATATATAAATTTTACATTAAGTGCTAAACCCACGCATAAAATTAGTCATATATTATGGTTTAATTAAACAAATAAACCAGTCAGATATAAACTTATGCCAAATGTGGCAAATGAGATTTGTGTGCACTTATAACAAAATTTTATAAATCCTCAGATCTGAGTGCAATATTTGTCGGGCACTTATATGCAAAATTGCTTCAATACAAAAATTATTAGGATTATATGTATTAAATTCAGTAATATGGAAATAATATAATTTTATCTTAAATAGGATGTGATCATCATGACAAAGTAGAATCATTACCTATCAAGGAACATCCTTAATTAATTACATTTGATAGGATTTAATAGAATGAAGAAAACTTTTATTATATATATCTTTTTTAAGTTTTGATAAAATTTTTATGAAATTTGAAATGACGAGTGAAAATTTTGCAACGATTATATATAATACATTTTAAACTGTTCGGTTAGTTATTTTTGCATATCTATATGCGAATAATAAATGGCTGGACATAAGGACCAGACGAGGACTATATATACTACTTAGTTATAGAATACAAATGTACTAAAAAACATTAACTATATTTTTTTTAACTTTTGCTAAACGGCTCATTGAAAATTTAAAGTAATTCGTACAACAAAAGATAATAAGACAAATAAGACAATAATCAATGCGTGGCTACCCAATGTGTTTATATCGCATTTATATCGCATCCATTTATATCGGATAAGATCTTTCGATTTCTTGAGCAAAAAAGGATTCCAGTGCTATTGTACATTAAGAAGCTACTTCAGTCAAATGAAACGATCCATTCGCTAATGCTAATCCAATGGAAGAAATTTATAAACATATCCCGATTGCATTTCGATATTTTTAAATGATTCTTTTTGCATTGGATAGCTGAGATCGATCTCCATGCAGACCATTTTTTACTTTTTTAATTTTGTTTATAGATATTTTTTATGAGGACGCTTTCATTTTCGGAACCGGTTTGGAAAGTGAAAGCACCCCTCTAAAAAATATCTGAAACCTAAATCAAAAAAGTAAAAAACGGTTGGTTGGTTGATTTTTGACGTCCGATTATCTACGCTAGGGATATAGGACCAGGGGGGAGTGCCCTTCGTGGGGGTCTTTCTAAGGGAACCTAACCCGTATTTACGCAAGGTTCGAAGAAAACCACGAAAACTCCGAACGGTTAGGCCGACAGCCGCGATTGGGTTCGAACCCAGCACCTGCCGTCTACCAGTTGAGAGGTCCGAACCTCTCGGCCACTGGTGGGGCAGTAAAAAACGGTCTGCATTCAGATCGATCTCAGCTATCCAATGCAAAAAGAATCATTTAAAAATATCGAAATGCAACCGAGATATCTTTATAAATTTCTTCCATATGATTAGCATTAGCGGATGGGTCTGTTCATTTCACTGAAGTAGCCCCTTAACCTCTTAACTAATCAGTATTTTTGAAAAAAAAAAAAAAACTTTCAAATAATATCTTTTTTTTTTTTTTTCATGTTTTGTAATCTTTTATCACCGGCTTTACAAAACAGAAATTTTCGCTTGATTGAATCAGAAAAATGCTCGGATTAAATAGCATAAAATTTATAATAAAATTTTACTGGTGAAAATACTAAATTATTATTGGAGCATGGATGTTCGTACGTGGTGCGGACAAATCATGATTGGCAAAAAAACATTACCTTTAGACATGCATTTTTGCCGATCCCACCGAAGCTAGCATAGGGGAAAAAATATGGGCTTCTGATTGGTCGAAAAATTGTTTGCAAATAGATCGTCCTGAATGCTAATCAGGGGCGTGCCAGCAATATCCAGCGCCTGTGTGCAGAATTTCAGTTGGCGCCTTATACCCCCCCCCCCCCATTCGAAAATAAAACTTTATATTAGATCGTCACTTGCTTTTTTACAAAAAACAAACCAAGGAAATTTTGATAATGGCGATATGTTTGTGAAAATCTGTTGAATAAACTTTCAATCTTTCAGGCAGTCTAATAATGTCATAGTTCAAAAACATTTTTGATTTGATAGCAAAATACTTATCGAAGTAATTTTTTATGTCTTTCAAACAGTTAATTTTGTTTTGGTGAAGAGAATATTTGACAGAAAGAAACAAATAGTAGTCGGACGGAACAATGTCCGGAGAGTAGGGAGGATGGATCAGAATGTCTCAATCGAATCCTAGGAGTTTGTTTCGGACTGTCAAAGATACATGTGAATGCAGTTATCATAATGGAAGATAATACCTCGTTTGTTTGCTAATTTGGGGGTGTTTCCTGCCAATTGCTGCCTTCTGTTCGTCCAGTTGCGAAAAGTAATTTTCAGACTTGATGATCTGGTATTTTGTAATAGATCCAATTTTCACCAAATAGATACCAAAACTTTCTTCTATAGAAGTCCGGCTTTAGCCACAGGAATGGGATCTTTATCCTAGCTAGATCAGGCTTCTTTGTATTCTTGACTGTTATAAAGTATCCAACTTTCATCTATGATGACCAATCTTTTCATAAAAGGATCTTTCTTGTTGAAAACGCTGTCTACAATTTTACACTCCAACAGGTTGGCCGCCATTAACTATTTTTATATTCTATTCGCACCAGTTTTTTTTAAGAAAAAAAAACGTTTTGTACTAATTTTTATTTTGAAATTTTGTCATGATGTGAGTAAAATATTTTTATTTTCTGAAAGTAGTGCCAGTTGAATTAAAAAATAGCACATGAATTATTTTTTTCGGACACACTATAAATGGGAGAACAAATAGCTTGCGTTCGACAAAACTATCCTGATCCACCTTCCCTGCTCTTCGGACATTGATCCGTCGACTATTTGCTTTTCTCTCACAAAAATTCTTTTCACAAAAAAATTTAATTGTTTGAATGACATAAAAAATCATCTCGGTTAGCATTTTGGAACCAAATCAAAATTGTTTTGGAAAGAAGGCATTATAAGACTCCTGGAAAGATAGGAGAAGGCTTGTTGAACAGAATAGTATATTCTTTAGTAAAATCACGCTGTTTTCGAAATTTGAATGGGTTATATTTTGGCAAAAAACAAAAGAAACTTTTGGGACAACCTAATAAAAAACTCTGTCAGTATCTATAGATGCATAAATTGCATCCTGCTACAGTTTTATCCCAGTTCAAATAAAGTTTTTTGAACTAGAAAATTGTTTAATAAAAAGCGTCTTGTTTCAACAGGGTTCGTATTTTATTTCATTTATTAAATAAATTCCTGGTTCAAAACATGTGTAAATTATTTGAAAAATAAGGAAGATTGGCATATCTATACTAATAAAATCCGTGCGCCTCTGTGTGTCTGTCTGTCTGAAGCCGATTACAGTTCGCAACGCGGGCGAGTTGGAAGTCGCGAGAGGTGTCTTTCGATTCGAAAAATTCCTGTAAAGTCATTTCGGGCATTTTCGAGACCGTGGGATCAAAATTAAAAAAGTTATGAATTAAAAACCGGTCGGGAATCGGAACGGAAAACGTCACATTTCCCAAACGGAGCTCAAACGGAGCTCTGAGGCAGAACACTGCGCTACCTTGCGGTGAAGAACAGGAACTTTTCCCCTTTGGCTAAAAGAAGAAGCAGCCGAAAACCTATTTTTCTCCCGTCAATTTGTCAAAGAATGTATAAGAGAAAAAGAAGTAATTGGTAAAAAATATTAAACACTGTTTAATTAATATAATAAGTACAACTATTTAAGCACAGCAAGATATGTTCACTAAGAGGTAATTGTGTTGCTAATTAATATTTTAAGGATCTCAGATGTAACTGGCTATTCATATATTTATTCTGTATGTGAGTATTAATCGTTGTAGCTCATTTTCATACTTTTACTTTTTGGTAGCATACACGAATATTGTGTAACGTAAGATTTACGCGATTAATACTAATTTCTGTTAGTACAAACGGAAAACGAGCTGCCAAAATTATTTGTTAGTTATGTTGTTTGTGATATTAATGAAATTACTTATTTTTTTTAATAGCAGTCTTTTGCAGTTTTTAATACCGAAACTTTTTTTTGCGCGTTTTTTCTTAAACCATCATGCAGACAGTTTTTAAAGTAGAAAAAAACTGATTACAGATCATTCAGATTATTCAGAATCTGCGTAAAAGTCTGCTTCTGATGAACCAAAAAATACGAGAAAATGTCTTATGGGCGCGCAGCGCCAACCGTGCAAAACCAAATATTTTTAACGGGACGATGGCGACCATGGCGCGTAGCGCCGGTGGGCGGTAGGCCGGTGGGCCGGCTTCGCACGGTAGGCGCTATCACATATTTTTAACGGGATAATGGGCGCATAACAACCATAGCTCTTTAATTTACTTTTTTGTGCTTGAGGATTCGAACACCAAGACTTGCTTATTAAATGAATTTTTTTGCTTATTATATACTGCTTAATATCGAGGTTCGTTTGGAAAAAGTGGCCCAGTTAGCGGGCGTAGCTCGCTAGTATGTAAATAAAATTTGAAACATAATAAAGCCCGTGAAAATAAAATCTGTCTGCATCAGAATCCTACATTAAACGGCAAAATTCCATTGTACCAAAGAAAATAACACATTACAATAACATTAGATTGCGTTCATTCTAATAGAATAAAATTGTTTGTTATCTCTAATTTGCATATCTACATTAACCTTTAACTGATGAGACAGAAATTCTCACACAACTACACTGAAGCAATTTTTGAGACCGCGCCATCGAAAGATGAATAAAAAGCGAAGTTAACTCATTGGATTATGTTTTTGTACTAAACTTTATGTATAGGGCTGTTATGATTAAAATTCACATATTCAAAAATCTCTGATAGTACTATAGTCCAAATGAAACAGAATTTCAATAGTGTTTGTATTTGAACTGTAAGTTAAGTGTTAAACTATAAAAATCGAGAAAAAACAGTAGTCTGTGAGACCGGCAACACCAGTTAAAGGTTAATAAAAGAAAGACGTTTGTCTTTACTCTGCGTGAATTTTTATAGTTTAACCCTTTTCCCTTGAGAGGTGATTCTCACTGACCACTAGTGCCCCGCGTAAATGGGTGCTCTAAATGCTCTGGACACACCAGTATTTTAAACTAATTTTCTTCGCTTTATCTAATGGCCGAATAGTCTGTGATAAAAGATGGCGAAATAAACTTTTAGATATTAGAGGTGTCCGAAGCAATTGGCGTCCCGATTTATGAGAGACACTTGGCAACTCTAGTTGTGAATGAGAGTCACCTCTCGAGTGCAAAGGGTTAGCTTGTAACTTTCAGTTTAAGTACAAACATTACCGAAATTTTGTTTAATTTGGAACTTTAGTATATACTATCAGTAAAGACTTTTGAGTAGGTGAATTTTAAATATGACAGCCCTGCACATAAAGTTTAGTATTAAAACATCATCCTTAGAGTTAATCGTGCCTTTTATTCATCTTTCGATGGAGCGGTCTCACAGACTGCTACACAGTAATTGTATGAGAATTTCTGTCACATCAGTTAAAGATTAAGAATATTATTTTTTGCCGGGCAAGTCGAATAGTAAGATAAAAACAAAGAATTTAAAACTCTTATTTCGTAAATCTATATTTTTTTTTCGTAATACACTGACCATATTAGGTGCTAACTTATTTAAGTCTAAATTAAAAATTTTGCCATTCTAGTCTCACAAGCGTCTACGGTTATACAGTGTCTCACATAAGTGATGGGACACTTGTGCTTTACAAAAGGAAACTAATCAAATAAATTAAAAAAACATGTACACATTTTTTTGTGGGTGTGTTTCATACTTAAATTTAGTAAAGATTATTGCATAACATACATTTTGTCAAAACATTAAAATATTAATTTAATAAAAATACAAATGTTCAGAACGGAGCAAAAAATAGCTCACATAAGTGATGAGACACCATTATATATGCAACAAAAATCGTCTGAAATAAGCAATAAAAATATTTTGGGGGGTTTTATTTTTACTTAAAAGCAATTGGTAATAATTTATAAAATCGTCTGCAGTATTTCTCTCCAGTTTCTTTTGGAATTTTTGTGTTTTTTAGCTCTGTGTAGCCATTAATGCTAAACGAAAAGAAACTTCGCCTGAAATTCGAAAATTAGTTATTAATTTGCATATTGAACGTGGAAAATCTATTAGAAAAACTGCTGAAACAGTTAACTTGAGTCGTTCAACAGTTTTCAATATCATTAAACGATATAAAAAGAATCATATGATTCAGGATAAAAGAAGACCTGGCCGACCATCAAAGCTATCCAACGGAATAAAGCGAATTATCATTAAAAAAAAATCCAAGAAATAGTGCTTCAAAAGTTGCTGCTGATTTAGAAGCATTATATGGAATAATTGTTAATCCTGAGACTATTAGAAGGGTAATTCGATCTGCTGGATATTACGGTAGAGTAGCCAGGAAAAAATTCTTCGTAAGTGAAAGAATAGAAAACTCAGACTAGCTTTCGCAGAATCCAACATAAATAAGAATTCTGATTACTGGAATAAAGTTATATTTGCTGATGAGAGTAAATTTAATATATTTGATTCTGACGGTAGAATCTTGGTGTGGAGAAAACCCAGGGAAGAATTTCGCAAATAGAACTTGGTACCAACAGTAAAACATGGTGGAGGAGGAGTTATGGTATGGGGGTGTATGTCGTCCGCTGGAGTTGGTAATCTTGTTTTTATTGACAGTATAATGGATCAGTACAAGTATATTGATATTTTAAAGCAAAATTTGAAATCTTCAGCACGAAAATTGAACCTTCATAACGATTTTAAATTCTACCAGGACAATGACCCCAAGCACACTGCTCTGAACGTTAGACTCCGGCTGCTATATAACTGTCCTGAAATAATAAAAACACCACCACAATCTACAGACTTAAATCCCATAGAGAATATTTGGCAAGAATTGGAATCAAGAATTCGCAAACACACCATTTCTTCAAAACAACAACTAAAATCGGTGCTTCAAGAAGAATGGGGTAAAATCACTTCAGAAATCACAAAAAAATTAGTTGAATCCATCCCAAAAAGATTAAATCATGTTTTAAAAGTAAAAGGAAATCCAACAAAATATTAAAACCTTTTAAAAAGTACAATTTTTGGATAAATATTTGATGGAAAAGTAAGTGTCCCATCACTTATGTGAGCCATTTTTTGTTCCGTTCTGAACAATTGTATTTTTACTAAATTAATATTTTGACAAAATGTATGTTATGTAATAATTGTTACTAACTTTAAATATGAAACACATCCAAAAAATTTTTGCACATGTTTGTTTATTTATTTTATTGCAGTTTCTTTTTATAAAGCACAAGTGTCCCATCACTTTTGTGAGCCACTCTATATAAAGCTAATAAGAGCTGACATTTCAATACTTTGAATTTTATGTTTTGTATTGAAATAAACATTACAGTTATATATTTGTTCAGTCTATGATTGAATACGAACCCTATGAAGGATGTACAAGGAAAGGCCGACCCTCTGAATCTTTGCAAGAGTAAGAATCTTTGGACGTTTATGGCCAAATTTAGCCTATTTTTTCAATCCCCTTCTCCTTAACAAAAGTTTTGCTTCCGTCAGGATGATATAACCAGAGTACAAGAAGTATAGATAAAAAGTATTTGTACTGCTCGAAAGTCTGTGGTCCTAAAAGACGTCTAATTTTTGGCCAAATAAATAATAATCTCTACAAAAGTGATCATTTGTAGAAGCGCTGAAAAAGTATATTGCTTCGACCGCCTAGCGATAAACCTTCGACATGGAATGCCAAAATTGTCACAAACGTTTGATGCTTACCAATTGAAATTTGTTTTATAGCTGAGGTCAGTCTCTCGAAAATAAAATCTTTACAATGAACAGCACAGCACACTCCATAATATTTCAGGTTTTAAGTTGTTTCTGTAATCAGGGTAGACGTCTGTGCGTGTCGGTGTCCATACCCGGTCTAGAAAAATGAAAGTAACCTTTCAAATGAGTCGAGCCGAGCCGGCAGAATAAAGACAACAGCCGTGCCGACATAAAAATTTACACGTAACTGATAAAATATGATATTTTTATGGATGTAATTATGAATAAGTATAATAGCGGTTGGTATAACAGAGGCTAGTATAATAGCGATGTTGGTTTAAAAACAAGAATACCGAAATATAACATATCCAGATTAGACATCGGCATTTGACTGATACATCGGGCTTGAGGCCAGACTGAAGACGCTTATGACGCTTCAGTCTACCGCCATTCATGGGCTTATTACTACAGAGAAAATTTTAACAATATTTCCGAATAATAATTTTCATCTTATTTATAACAGGACCTCTGCAACAAGGAGAAGATTGCTATTTAAAAAAAAAAAGAGTGAAATTTAGTTTTTGTGGTAATAAAACTGTACTAGGCTTTAACACTACTACCGTGAGATAAATGTTGAATATTTTCAACAACCTGGCGCCTTTCATCGTTTGCAACTCCATGAGGTGAGCTTCTTTTTATTGAAATGTTGGACTGGTCTACGTCTAAGTTAACTTATTAGGAAACACAGAAGTCGAATAAAACAAAGTAAATAAATAATAAAATAAATAAATATATATAAAAAGTTTGTCTTAGGTAAATTTATATTATTTTTATTATTAATTTATTTATTCAGATGTTGAGAAATTGAGATACATTTTAGGTTAATAACATTAAGAATTTTTTTAAAAAGTACTTTCTCTTCAACTGAAATCTTTGGCGCCTTTACTACTTCGGCGCCTGTGTGCGCCGCACACTTCGCACACCGGGTCGGCACGCCCCTGATGCTAATGTACGTATTAGGAGCGTATATGGGTATATCATTAAACTAATAAGAAGAAGATTTTTAAAAGTAATATAGAACAATTGATTTTGACGCCGTAAAATGAAAATACTATTGTTTTTAAATAAATTGTTCTGATTGTGTATATATGTGCATATCATGCTAAAAAAATAGAAAGAAGAAATGACAATTCTATTTTTATTATTTTCTAAAAGTAATACAGAACAATTGTTAAACATCCTGATTGACTTCTTTAATTATAAATTCCGAATTATCTATTTCTTTATCTATTAATAAATATGTAAAAACAGAAAGAAAATTCAGCTTTCAAAAGCTTTTCAAACAGAAATTGATGATTAAATAAACGTAAACTTAAAAATGAAGGAAAGCAAAATTATTCAACCAATCAGAAGCCCGTATTTTTCTCCCCTATGCTAGCTTCGGTGGGATCCGCAAAAATGCTTACGACATACGGGCAAAAAAAGGAAAGCGATTGAGAAGAAAAAATTATATTATATTTAAATGAAAAAAAAAATGTTACAATTTATGTTAAACAAAAGTTGCGAGAAGTTATATTTTGCAAATTGCGTTACTTGTGTTCGATGTTTATTCCGTAAGGATAAGTGATTAAGTACATCCTAAAAGTAATGCCAGTTTTTGAGTTTTAAAGATTTGTAGTGAAAGAATTTAAAAAAAAGAGAATTTTTGTAGCATAAATACAACAGTTTTTTTCAAATATTGATAGTTGTATTAATGTAAAACAATTATGAATGTGTTTTAAACTTAGCCTTGCGTATCCACACTGTTAAAGATTTGCAGCATTCAGTCCGTTTTTAATCTAAAAACGGTTACAAAACCTTAATTTAACTCTATTGTCATCATATTGTTGCCCACTTTATAATCGGAATATATTTAAATTACGGTTATGTACGGTCATGTGTAAATTACGGTGATGTGTTTTTTCAAAAAGCGGTCGAATGAATGGGCAGAATTTTGCAAATCTTTAACAGTGCAATTATAAAAAAAAATTGCCAACACAGCCACTTAAAAATATTACAAATAACCAACTGTTCGGTAAACTTCTGGCAAAAAATTAAACCTACCTTTAGAGTAAGATCTGTCATGTTTTTTCATTTTATTTATTAAATTTGTTGTGAAAATGTGATAATACAAGCTCTTTTAAAGTGCCGCTTTACTAACAGTGACTAAAGTTCAGGTTAGATCACTGCAAAGCATTTTCAAAAGTACACAAGTATTGTTTTCCTGACACTAATTCTGAAGCTAGAATTAGCCAAGGAAATCAATTTGAGAAAAATATTTTGCAAAATGAAGATTATTGTTAAAAATCTGTACATCATAAAAACGCATTTTTATGAAAAGTATTTTTTAAATTATTTCTTACACGTAACTTTAATTTATGTGTGTATATTGATAAATTTTAAAATGCAATCCACGAATTAAAAAAAAAAAAAAATGTGCTGATATTCGGATAATCATGCACAAAATGCTCTTTACAGCATCCTAAACGCATTGAAATTTTATTTTATGCTGTTTATTTTATGAAAATTATCTCATTAAATGTAAGGCGAAAGCACAGTGATAGTGAGAGGTAGAAATAAAATAAAATTCTACAGGAAATTTATATTCTAAATGTCTATTCTCTTGACGTTCTGATTATTTCATAAAAATCACCTTATAAATAAGTAAAAAAAAAAAACACTTAGAGAGTAAAAGACAGAAAATACAATCAAATCCTACAGGAAGTTTATATTAGAAAAGATTGTGTTCTTTTAACGTTCTGAGAATTTTATGAAAATTATTTGATAAATAAGTCAAAAGAAAGCACAGAGACAGTGAGAAACAGAAATACAATAAAATTTTACAGGCAATTTATATTACAAAAGACTGTTCTCTTGACGTAGCAATGAAATCATACAGGATCATATTAGAAAAAATTGTGTTATCTTGACGTTTTATTATTTTATGAAAATTATTTCATAAATAAGTAAAACATAAAGCACAGAGAAAGTGAGAGACAGAAATGCAACAAAATTCTACGGAAATTTTATATTACAAAAGTCTGCTCTGATTATTTTATGAAAATTATCTCATTAATAAGTAAACAAAATGCACAGAGAGAGTGAGAGATTGAAAAAAAAAAACAATGAAATCATACAGGGCGTTTATTTGAGAAAATATTGTGTTCTCTTGACGTTCTGATTATTTTATGAAAATTATCTCAAAAATAAGGAAAAAAACAGCACAGAGACAGTGAGAGACAGAAAAAACAATGAAATCATACAGGATGCTTAAATTGTGAGTCCGTGTTCTCTTGAATTTAAAAATTATCATTGAAAAGCTGTGTATCCACACCAAATTTGTACTTTAAAATACATTTAACTAGGACTTCCCTCAGAGGGATTAGTCTGAGCGATATTGCTGAGAACATAGATTTAATAATAACTTGCAAAAAGTAAAAGAAAAAAATACGACGCTACCTTTAATTGACCATATATTGCCACAAGTTCAAATGACGAAAATGACCAAATTAAACTATGCAATTACAAAATATTCTACATAAATTCGTATACACGGTTAAAAAAGAGGGAAGCAAACTATGCAAAACAGCCATGCGTAATTATAAAATTGAACGTACGCAATATATTAAAAGTAATGTACATAATAAAACACTAAAATATCTTGTATCAGAATTTGAACTCTTCGAAATTACGCCAGAAGATAAACAGACACTCCACAACAATTTTAGTACGTAAAAATGGCACAAATCATGATGGTTGAAAAGAAAGAGAGAATTTTTTATATGGTGTGTGAACCCCTTAAATAGTTAATACAGAATAGTTAATATATGTAACAGTATAATATCTACATCTGATTTCTATTGATGCGATGAGGTTCTCGATAAGAATTTAGGCTCTCTTTAAAAGTGGTACATAAAAATCGCGAAAACGCCAAAGGAATGTGATGCTTCGTTTGAATGTGTTCCAGATATGATCAATTGGATTTAAATAGATAATGCATGCTGGCCACTACATACGCTGTTTTGTTTTCTTTTTAAACCCATTCTCAAGTAGTTGAGCAATATTTCGCTTTAGCATGCGTTAAATAAAAGGAATTGGCAATATTTGTAGTAAAAGGTATACGACATGAGATTTGAATATCTCGTCTGCATAATCTTTGAACTATCAAAGTATCATCACAAGTGATTTAGAATTTTGAACACATTTTTTTTCAGCAAAACATGAAGGCTCAATATGCCAAAGTGAATTCTATTATGCAGTTTTACCTGAATAAATTACTATTTAAGCCTTTCCGGCATGGGTAAAATCTGTACTAAAATGAGAAATTATCGACTGACACCAGAATTCACAAACGAATTTTTTAAATATTTTGAATTCCTTAATTTAAGCTTTCATTGTAAAAGCAAAATTTTACTAAAATATTACTGGTGCCGTTTGCAATTTTGGAATTAAAATTAGGTATCCCAGACCGGGGACAGTGTGCCGGAAAGGGTTAAAAAACTTTGTAATGTCAAATGAGAAAATGATTCTATAATAAAAATCTTTTGATTGAAAAAAAAATAATGCCTCCCCCCATATAACATAATGCTTCTGATTTCTTTTATGGTACCCTCTAAATGAATAATATGTATTCTTTCTGTGGCATATTCTACAAAATTTATATTATAGTGCCCTTCATAAATGCATATCGATTTCTTTATGTTTCTACGGGTGCTATAATTAAAAAGCACTTGGAATTATTTCAACACATCGGCCATAATGTAACGGAATATTTTTAAATGACTCAACAAAATTCGGCGCAAATATATACTTAAAATTTCAAACGATTCGATTGGGTAGTTTTTGTGCTGTTGTATGTGGACATACTGGCGGATAAGTAGACAGACGGACGGATCAGTCGACGACTGTAGATGCTAGGTATTTATATAATTACGAACATCCCTAAAAATAGTTAAATTTAAAAGCACATGCCAAAACTGAAAACTCATCTCAGCAATTGTTACTAAAAGACAGTACTGTAGCTGATTTCTTTTGTGTGTCCCGATAAATGGATTAAAAATGCTATGAATATCCTGTTCTAACGTAATCGTTGTGAACTCGGTGATTTACATCAAATTCAATCCATCGCAATAGGGTAATGTCATTAAAATACTCTGTAAACATTTCTTCCCATAGACCATAATGTAATCAAATTCTTTAGGGTGCTCCTCTAAAGGAATTTTAATCTAACATGCATCATATACAATATAAAACATGCTTAGGGGACGTTAATAAGGTTTACCAATTGCATTAAAATAAGCGTATATTTACGGGCATTAGAGCGAGGACTGACGGACAGACAAACCAAATGCATAAACAATTTTCAATTTTTATGGAAAGTATTAAAAATTCAAACGCAAAGCTGAATATTGAAATCACATCGATTCATTTAATGCCAAATAAATAATTTAAAATGCTCGCCAAAATTCTAGAAAAGAATATAGTACTTTTCCGCACATGGGCGTGCAAAAAGAAAACTGCGCCAAGAAACTGTTTCAATTTGGCACCCTCCCACATAACTTTTTTTTGTAACAGGCCAAAAATGACGTTGGTAGTAGAAATTTGGCTACCCAAAATTTCCGCGACTAGGTCGGTTGTCCCCCTTCGCTCCCCCCCTTTTGCACGGCGCTGCTTTCGCATGATTGGCACCAAAATATCGTTATTATGCATGGCCTGGTAACCCGGCTATTATTGTTTATTTATCAAATTATATAAATAATTTTTCTTTCTTTATTAATTAATTGTGTTTTTAATTATTATTATTTTATTTTTAAAATAATACAAAATAATTGAAAAATATATTTGTAACTCACATTCAAAAATGATTTTAGCCAAATTTGCCCCAAACCCGATCCGTATATGATATACCTACTCTAATTTCATGGTACTTTTCCAATATTACCTTTACCTTGGCTTTTTTATAAACCTTCGTCCTGTGGAGACTTCAGAAAGTGATATTTGTTGCAAATAGATATGAACAGTTACATAAATAAACCTGATGAACGTTTCTGCTTATTTTTACGTATAAATATAACACGGATGTCATATATGCACTACGTTCTTCACCGATTTCTTCTCCCGTAAATTGGTAGAAAGTTTGTTTAAGTGAAAGTTTTTGAACATTTCTCTAATACGATTTTTTGTCATATTTATACTTTTCAGCCTATCTATTATTATGTTTATTATTTATAACTGTATATTTATTGCTTCCACCATTGTTTATTTTTTAAATAAAGTGATGGAACAAAATAAACGGGTTACCATGTGAGACATGAAATCGCCATTTTGTTGCAATCACATTAACTTGGTGCATGTGTGACATCTGCGTCATGTATATGTTTTCATAAAATGTAGCCATAATAAAATGCGTGCAATAGAGCAACGGGAAACACAGGTTGCTTAATGAGAAATAATATTAAGTAATCTATGTAAAAAATAACAGAATACAATCTATTATTAAAAGTAATATCTAAAGCTCTCATGTCAAACTAGTATTTTATTTAAACACGAAAGAATTTTTTCCTAATTTGCACGCGTGAAATATATAAGATGGCAAGCAAAAGATGCGATTACAAAATGTTATTATAAAAATTATCGCAAAACCCCGAATACTAAGTCACTATGTATTATGGCTTTTTTCTTTTAAATAAATAATATAATAATAATAATAATAAAACAGATTTCTTTTCCAATTTGTTTCTTAAATTTAAATATGTTTTATTGTATTTAAATAAAATTTGCTTGCGTATTTTCTTTGCTCCATGTGCTCAAATTCTGGGATGTAACAAAAACATTCAGCCAGTGAAAAGTGCCGTACATCAAATATCTGAGACGTATGCAAATAAATCGTACTTTTTTATCAGTTTTTAATATAATTTTTAAACTATATGGAACAAATTTGTGAGAGTAGGTGCATTCAGTAGGTTACACTCATAGGTACCTTCTAGTACAATCAAATTCAAAATCCGTCATGTATTTTTTCAGATTTGCTTGCCAAAAGAATTATGCTTAACTTTTAATATCATTACGTACTATGTGTATTAGCCTTCGCTTCTCTCAAACAATTACTATTTACTCCATACACTCTGGTTCGGGTCTCTACAAAAATATCCAGCCGGTGAAAAATGACGCACACCAAATTTCTGTGACGTATGCAAATAAATTGTGCTTTTTTATCAGTTTTTTTTAATATAACTTTAAAACTATTTGGAACTAATTTTTCCCAGATTACCTCCATAGGTACCTACTGGTACAAACAGAATCAAAATCCGACAAGTACTTTTTGAGATTTGCTTGACGAAAGAATTTTTTTGACTTTTAATATCGTTACGTACTCTGAGTATAAGACTTCGCTTCGCTCAGACAATGAAGTTTATTTTTTTGTAGTTATTCTTTTTCACATTTAAGGAATCTAAAAAGTCATTATAACATTCTATAAAACGAAAACTCTTGTGTCCTCCTTTTATTACATATATATACATTATTTCCGAAAGTTAATAAAGGGTGTTTTAGTAGGAATATGCAAATTTAAAATGCAATAAAACACATAAAAATTATGTAAATAGCCATGATATTGGTTTTATTAAATAAATAATCGTATGTCATTAGCGTGTAAAAATGATTTAGGGCATATGGGCACCACGGCTGGCTTGCATGAAGCCCAATCTGGAAGTCGAATTTTCGAAAAATTTATCGAGCAGCTGTGACCATACATCAGTTAGCAACAGTGCGAAGTTTGATTTTCAAGTGGTCCAGCGTTTATCTCCGGTGATTAGCGACTTCATCTCTATTTCTACAGAAAATAATGCATTAAAACCTCCCTGAAATGACAACGTTTGATTCCAATAAAAATTGATCGATGCGAAAGGTGATCTTTTAATAGCTGTCATGTTTAAATCTAGATTTTAATTGTTGACAAAAGGTAACAGTTAATGGTACTAAAATATATTTTCCACATCAGGAAAAAAATATTAAAAAAATGAAGTGTCAAAATGGAAGTTAATTACATAAGTTAATTACTACGGAGTTTAAAAAATGAATACATTGACGTTTTCTTTGATTTTACGGTTTTATCTTTTAAATATGTATTTCCAAGTTCTTTCAAAGCTCAGTAAATAAATGCAAATCTTTTTGGGTGGGAACAAATAATGACGATTTCAATAATTTATCCATTTCTTTTTTTAGAGTTTTCCAACAGAATAGGGCTTGGAAGTTTATTGACCATCATTAGTTCGCCATCAAAGTTAAATTCACCGCCTAAAAAGGGGTTAAAATAATTAAAAGATTTCGAAAAAAAAATTCTAAACTTAGTTTAGAAGTTAGATGAATAATGTACTCTCCAGAATTCCTTTTTTAAATAAAATCTTCTTCAAACGACCAGGAAAAAACAAAATTTGTTCCATTTTCTTTAAAGCAATTAGTCGTTCATGGAGGGAGTTCAACTGTAATGGTCTCTGAATGGAAGTAAAATTAATATTGAGCCTCAGTAAAAATAACTTTCGTTCCATGAAAGAATGGCCGTTCAGCAAAGTGGTCGCACTCAGAGGTTTCACTGTTCATGGATTTGAGATTATATGACCATGGAGGCCGGTTAATTAGGCAAAATTAAGCAAAATTAGGCATTCGTCGAAAGTCTCATTCAATAAAATTATGTTGCTTCGCAAATTTCAAGCGTTGTTCTGACCTAAGTCCGGTGAAATCGCAAAATATACTGAACACAAACTATCTGTCAGCCGCCAAATTGATAGTGTCAGAAAACAATGTTGTCAATTTTAAAACAACGCCTCAAAAACATCCTCTATTTTTAGAGGATCCGTGACACATTTTAAAATAATTTTTATTGATTGAGTTATTTTTATTTATTTATTTATTTATTTGTGATGATTAACCATATCATTAGTAAACAAAATCACGTGGTAAAATTTAACAGATTTTAGTTTTAAAAATTTAAAGTTTAAAATTTATTAAAAAGGTGGGGCAGATTAAAATCGCTATAACTTTAGACATTATTTGTATATTTTTTTTAGTATAAATAAACAGAAATATGCAAGTTTTTATTATGATTCATTATTTTAAAAAATAATAATTTGAATAAAAATTAAAAAAATTTTAAATTGAAAATTTAAAAAAAAAACAATGTAATTTAAAAAAATCATATTTTAATTATTATTTTTTTTTAATTTGCTGAATTAAAATTAAATAAAAATAATTGAAAAAGACATGTTCCAGGTTTGAACCATTTATCTTAAACGGTTCTTATGTTATGACAATTTAAATAGGAGAAATACTAAAAAAAATTCATCATGAAGAAAAACTCTTTTCGAAAGAAATCGTTTCCGTAACACCCATTGGTTGAAAGCTAGATTTTGAAAACAAACCAAAAGATAAAAAAATAATGTTTTCTATTCTAATTAACTCAGAAACTTGATTTGAACATCCTTTTAAGCAGGCAAAAACAAGGAAAAATTCCAGTAAAAAATTAAAAAAGTAATAATAATCCAGTAAAAAAATTAAAAAAAAAGAAAACATAAAACGGAAGATTTTTGCGCCCAGGATCCCCTTAAAGAAATTAAAAGTTAAATTGATTGCATAACATCAAAAATAATTCTAATAATAATAAAACAAGATAATACACAGCAACATTTAAGAAATTTTGCCTTAAAAGTAATAAGCAGAATTATCAAAAGCATTGAATATCTATTCAAATTTTTAGCAAACATGGATACAAATTTTTATGTGCTGTCGATATCAGAATATCCCATTTTTCTATTCAGATATAAAATAATAAATGTAAAAAGGAAATATGTTCAGGCAAGGCATATTGATCAAAGCAAAGTTTTAGGATTATTTAATCAATGCAACGCATTCTGTGCATTTCTGCAAGCATGAATATATGCCGGTATGGGAAAGATGGAAAATATTAACAAGACATGCGATAAAAGTAAAAAAAAATCATGAAAGGAGTTTAAAATTTTTAACGCTCAATAACTGGTAAATTCTTTCTCCGCGATATGAGGTTCAACTATGAGTTGATAAAATAATAATAATAATAATAAATTATGAATTTAATGTTATCTAAAAAGTTAAATTGATTAGATGGATTAAGTTATTTATAGTAATAATTAGTAGAATTAATGAAGTAATAACTTTTTTTAATATAATTTTAACTACAAACTATTATTATTTTATATAAGTGTTCAAATGTTTAAAATGTTCACTGATTTACTTAAAAGGCGATTAAAATAATCAAAGTACATTAATAGGTAAACTTTTAAATTTATTTTAAAATATCTTAGCACTTTTAAGCCTTATCTAGGTTTCTTCTATACATAATCGTTGTTTATTTCTACAAATATGTGATTTCGATTTGAAAATGACTGAGCCAATAATTATTAAAGTTAAAAGTAGCAGTAGTTTCTTGAATTAAACTTAATAAAAGAAAATATATATTTCTATTAATTGCAGTTCCATTTACATTATTATTTCACTTTGTGCGTATACATCACTGCTACTTTTAATTGCGCATCTTGGATATTGAAGTAGTAGTGTTTGAGATTTAAAAAAAAAAACTGTAAAATATTTTTTGATGAAAAGCCTGGACGAGACTTGAAGTACTAAGATATTTTAAATAGATGGCTAACTATGAGCATCCCTTTGATTATTTCACCTCTTTTGAAATAAATCAGTTAACATTTTAAAGGTCACGCTACATATTTTATGTTTACAACAAGGTGAAAATTGAGTTTCGTCATATCATTTTATATTTTATTTATTATTATTTTATTGCAATAATTCTCTCTGAAATATTATATTTCTATACTATTGATGTATCTTTACACTAATCTATTCAGCTCAATCTAATTTTTGTATGTAAATATGGAATTTCGTAATCGATGTTTAACCCACTTTTCCCACTTTCTATTTTTAACTTCCACCATTTTTATAAACGTCAATGTTATTTGTGTCGATTTATTATAGAGTTCTGACAAGAAAACTATTAATTAAAAAAGCATGTTTGCGTTATCTTGTGGTACTGGAGGCAGAGGGTGTTTATGACAATGGGATAACTCCAAACTGAAAAGCTTAAGAATGGGGTACTTGAGAGAAAAAAGGTTGGAAAGTACTGATCTAAACGATAAAAATTCGCACTTCTGTGTAATATGTTTTTAGAAGATTTATATATATATATATATATATATATAATCCATCAAAATAATTTATTTAGTCGGAACTAGCACGCACCCCTCACAAAAAAGAAATTGTTTTAAAAGTTAAAAATTAAACAAGAAAAAATAAAGTAATAGGCTGCGGCCTCATCGGCGATGGGTTTTATTTCAAAAAGCAGTCGAGCATTTAAAGTTGTATATAAAATTATGTATTAGTGGCAGTGGGTTTCGGCCAGAACGGTGAGCAGAATCAAATGTTAAAAACATTCGATGGCTACATATCACATAATCCTCTTCCGGAACCTACACCACAATAGTAAATGAATGTCTCACGTGGAACATAGTAAAATATGCGAAAAATGTTTTCGTTGAAAAAAAACACACATCCCCAATTCAGCCGCATTACCAGACCCAAAACATAACAAATTAAACGAAACAGAATCCATCGACCTAATGACCACTCCAAAATCATTTCAAATCTTTTGCCAATCGACGCAGTACATCGTCATAGAACCGTCTTTTTAACAATCTCTAGGCAATACGAGTCATTCACTGACATCGAAAAGCAAACGGTCAGTAATGAAGAAAATCCGCAAAATCAGATCAAATCAAATTTTTTAATGAAATTAAGAGGTATGTCCAGGGGCATGCCTAGCGGGGGGTGTTAGGGGTGTAACCCTCCCCCACACACACACGCTTATTTGGAAGAGTTGGTAAAATTTAGAATAATCGGAAAGTTAAGAGCACACCCTGCAAAAAGTCCCCTCTTCCGTCTTCAGTATCATTTCAGTTCTCTGTTGTCCGTCTTTAAAGGGGGAAAGAAATAACTTCTCACAGAAGATTTTGTGTGATTTTGTGTAAAGAGGGAGGGGTTGTCAGAGAGCGTAGGTGATAAATACAGAGAGAGAGAATCGCGTTTCTGAGAATTTGAGACTTTCGTGAAAGAAAAGGAAGGAGGGTTGTAATCTCTATTGTAAGTTTTCCCATGTAGCATCTTTAATTACTCCCACAGACATTGCTTCCTTCTGCTGTGGACTGATTCTTAGAATTTTGTGACCTCTTGGCTCTGGATGATAATCATCTTCGCCCATACCATGCCAACTATCTTAGTAATAAGTCGCAAAAAGACTTTATTGAAGTTCTTGGACCATGTGTACGTGAAAAAGTAGTTGCAAATGTCAAAAATTGAGGATTTTTTTAGCGTTATGGCTGATAGCACACCCGATTTCTCTCATCTTGACCAGCTCTCAATTGTAATCCGATACGTGACCCCAAAGTTTCAGCCAGAAGAAAGGTTGTTAAAATTAAAATATTATCTGGATAAAACAACAAATGAATGGCTAAGCTTATTTCTGAAATTTTTCAGACAGTTGGAATATCTCTTTCCCAAGCTCGTGCACAGTCTTACGACACCACGTCATCTATGTTCGGCCGCATATTACGCTGTCAATCAAAACTTTCAGAAATAGCTGTTAGATATATTTTATGCATACCCTGCTTCAAGCATAAAGTGAACTTATGTCTTGAACATGCGTACGAAGAAAGCAATATAATAAAATTGTTCTACGACAGTATTCAGGATCTCTATAACTTCTTTTCAAAAGAATTGAATACAAAGCGATTCGGCATTACTGAGAGAGAACATGGAAGTTCTTTAGAAGAGTCTTACCTTGAAATCTTTTTCGAAGACAAGATGGACTATGCAAGCGGATTCAGTCAGAACTATTTTATCATCCTATGATGCCCTCATCCATACTCTGCAAATTATTTCTGAAGACATGAAGGTTGACAAGGATGTTCGAGCTAAGGCGGCAGGGTTAAGAAACAACATGATGTCATACGACTTCATCGTTTCTTTACATGCAGTGAAAACAATTATGTTTAAGACCAAGTTAGCAACAGAGCAATTGCAACGTGAAGACCTGAAAGTTTTAAAGGGAACCGACATAATGCAGAAAACTTACGAAAGCATTCAGAAACTCCGGAATGATGACGCAGCGGCAATAATGAACATCCTTAAGGAAGCTGACAACATCTACGAGACACATTGAATAAATCAAGATTATGAGTTTAATTTGCGGTACAGGCGACGGAGGCCTTCATCGAAGATCGAAGAAAATCCTGCTGAAACTGCAGTTCCATTCACACGAGAGAATTATTTTACAGCAGAAATTTTGAAGGTGGTAGATCGGATTACAGCTGGAGACATCCATAAGTTGGTATTTGAGAAAGTTAAACCACTGGCCTGTCTTGTTCCTTTTAGGATCAAGTATAGCTCTGCCGAAGACGTTTCTAAACTACGTCAATTATTCCCTGATTATCTCAAAGATAGCAGAAAATTTGAAGGTGGTAAACCGGCTGACAACTGCATTTGGAGACATTCATAAGTTGGTATTTTAAAAAGTTAAACCACTGACCTGTCTTGTTCGAACTAGGATCAAGTATAGCTCTACCGAGGAAATTTCTAAACTATGTCAATTATTCCCTGATTATCTCAAAGATGTAAATAACTTAGAATGCGAAATTTATCTTATGTCCTCAGAAATAGCTAGTTATGATTCGGATACAATTGACACAGCAGCACAAAAACTTGTGGGGTAGGCTCATTTGTACCCTAACCTTTCTTTGGCCTACAAGTTGGCCTTAATTATTCGAGTAACTGTGGCAAGTAATGAAAGAAGTTTCAGCAGGTTAAAATTAGTTAAAAATTACTTGCGTACCACCATGTCGGAAGAGCGACTGGACGAACTAATGCTGTTAACCTGTGAAGCAGACATAACTGACATATTGGATTTAGACAGTGTAGCTAGAAAATGGGCTATTCTGAAGCATAAGCAAGTGATAATTTAAAAATGTAGAAGGATAATTTTTAGTTTCTTGCACTAATATATATCTTATTTTTAGCAAGCAAGATTTGTCTTTTTTTATGTATTTTAAAATTTATACACTTACATTACACAACAGCAAGCGGTTTTATTTATAGAAACAAATTCCGAAGTACTTCAACGTTCTTAAATTGTTATTTTTGAGAATTGGTTGATTTATTTTACATCCGTACATATTTCCTTTTAAATCGTAAGCAGAATCCTGATTATAACAAGATTTTCAACTCTACTTGTATAATAAAATAATTGAAAGAAATTTACACATACTGAATAATAGCATTTAATTTCGACTGTGGTTCAGAACAATACAGGTGAACACTTGAGACTTTTAGTAATTTTTATAAAATCACAGTATTGTAGAACAGTTGACACTGTCGCTGAGGGGGGAGGGCTATCACAAAGCCTTTCTCACCCCCGATCTTGCAGTCAGCAAAATTCAGTTCACCCCCCCCCCCCCACTAAAACAGCCTTCGGCACGCCCCTGGGTATATCAATTTTATAATGTAGATTATTTTTAAAAAGAAATAGTTCCTTACGAAACAGGTGATTTTCTGTGCAGATTCTAAAATAACGAAATATTTGACTGATAATGATGTTAATATACAGGTGGTTATCAAAATAATGGAAACACTTGTAAATGAAAGGGACATCTAAGAATTCTCTTCGTAAGCATTAAAATAAAATCTTAGCTACCAGATTTTTTTAATATAAAAAGTACATGCATTAGGTAGTATGAGAGAGCTCTAGAAGAGTTGTCTACGTTTTGATTTTTTTTTTGTCAGAAGCGTAAAATGTTAGACCACACAGATTTTTAAACAGGCCAAATTGTAGGAGCCAGACTAGATGGAGCAACGGTGACCAAAACATCCCAGCTTATAGGCGTTTCTAGAAGTACGGTGTCTAAAGTCATGACAGCATACACACAGCGCGGAAAGACAAGCTCAGCAAAGCAAAATAGTGGACGGAAGGAGAAGCTGATTGAAAGAGACCGACGGGTATTGAAGCAGATTGTAATGTCTAAAAAGAAAACAACTTCAGCCAAAGTGACCGCAGAGCTCAATCAGCATCTGGATTCTCCAGTGTCAACAATTACAGTTCGAAGATACCTTCATAAAGAAAACATTTACGGCAGAACAGCAATTCCCAAGCCACTTGTCACAGATGCTAATGCCAAACGTCGTGTAGAGTGGTGCCACAACCACAAAACCTGGTCGATTGATAAGTGGAAGACTGTTATATGGTCAGACGAATCATCTTTCACATTTTCCCCCACAACAGGACGGGTACATGTCTAGAGAACACCTGCACAAGCGTATGATCCTGATTGCCTCCGTCCAACTGTCAAGCATGGAGGTGGATCGGTCATGGTATGGGCAGCCGTGTCACGGTTTTCTGCTGGTCCAATCGTAACCTTTAAAGGAAGGATCACTGGAGAGAAGTATAGAGAAGTTTTAGCTGACCATGTCCATCCCATGATGCAAATTTTGTTTCCTGCAGGAGATGGAATTTTCCAGGATGATAATGCCCCTATTCATGCAGCCAGAGTTGTCCAATCATGATTTGATGAACATGAGGATGAGGTGGAACATCTACCTTGGCCCGCACAGTCCCCATACCTCAACATAATCGAACCGTTGTGGTCTATTTTAGAGCTTTCAATCCGGAATCGATATCCTCCACCGGCATCTCTCACGGAACTTTCACAATATCTCCATGAAGAATGGTACAATATTCTTCTAAACACTATTCAGAATTTGTATGATTCGATTCCCAGGCGAATCCAAGCTGTATTACATGCGAAAGGTGGTCCTACGCCATATTAATAAAGAATTCCTTCAAAATCTAGGGTGTTTCCATTATTTTGATAACCACCTGTATATGCGTTTGCATATGTTGGAGCACTAATGCACAAGCTGATTAACATTAAATGAAGAACTTTTACGCTTATCATAGATTGAAATCTGTATTGTATCGCCTATTAAAATGTTAAAATTCAGATAATCAGCCTCCACTCCATTATCATTTGTTTTCTTTAATATTAATGAATCAGAATAAATTTCTCGAGAAATTTCATCAAAGTCACTATTAAAATTTTAAACAATCAAACTATCTATGTATCTGTAAGCAAGAATTTTGATATGAGCTGTATTAATACTGTATTGAAACTCATGAAAAAAAATAAAAATAAATTAGCCGCAGTGGATGAGTAGATAGTACCCATGCCAATACCATTGATTTGCAAGTATATTTTAGAACCTGGAAAAACATAATTATTGTAAAGATAAAATCGGCATAATTTATAAAACAAGTTAGAATAAAAATCTGTACCATCTAGAACTATTTCCGCTGTCTTTGAAAGTGAATCTTTTAAACTATTAATAAGGATAGTAGCAAATAAATTTTCGAAATAATAAGTATGGATAGAATGAATGCTATTCTTTTTTAATTTTTCAACAATCTCGAAACTATTGCAAATAATCCAAAAACTATTACTGTCCTTATATTTATATTTCAACGTGTTCAATTTTTTTAAAAGTAAATGCTCAAATATCCTATTAAAATTATTGCCTATGCTTTTAACATTACTGCAAATTAACGTGTATTTAATAAGTAGTTTATGAAATTTTGGAGTAAGAAATAAAAATGGAAATGACAGCGGATAATGGAATTGAATCTGATTATCTGGATTTAAACATCTTAATAGGCAATAAAATACAGATTTCAATTTATGATAAGCGTAAAAGTTTTTCAGTTAATGTTAATAAGCTTGTGCATTGGTCCTACAGCATGTGCAAACGCATATGTAAAAACACCATTATCAGTCTAATTTTTAGTTATTTTAGAATCTGCATAGAAAAACACCTGTTTCACAATGAACTATTTTATTTTAACAGTAATCTACATTAGAAAAACGATATACCTCTTAATTTCATGAAAAATATATTCTGAATTTGCGGATTCTCTTTATTATTGATCGTTTGCTTTTCGATGTCAGTGAATGACTCGTATTGCCTAGAGACTGTTTAAGGACGATTCAATAATGAGGTACTGAGTTGATTGACAACAGACTTGGAATGATTTTGGATTGGTCATTTCGAGTATGAATTCTGCTTCGCTTAGTTTGTTATGATTTGGATTGTGGCAATGTGGCTGAATTGGGGATGTGTGTTTTTTTTTTAACGAACATGTTTTTTGCATCTTTTACTATGTTCCAGTTGAGGCATTCATTTACTAATGTAGCTTAGGGTTCGGTGGCGGAACATGTGATATGTAGCCATTCAGTGTTTTTAATATTCACTGTTCTGGCCGAAATACCACTGCTACTAATACATAATTTTATATACATATTTGAATTCTCGGCAGCTTTTTGAAACAAAACCCATCAGAAATGAGGGCGTAGTCTTTTACTTTTATATTTTTTCTTTTTGAATTTTGGATTTTTAAAACAGTTTCTCTTTTGTGAAGGGGTGTGCTAGTTCATAATAAATAAATTATTTTGATGGTTTGTTTGTTTGTATGTCGGCCAATTATCTACGCTGTGGGATAAGGGGTGGGGTGCCCTCCGTGGGGGGTCTTTCTAAGGGAACCTAACCCGTATTTACGCTAGGTTCGAAGAAAACCACGCAAAACTCCGAACGGTTAGGCTGACGGTCACGATTGGGTTCTAACCCAGCACCTACCGTCTACCAGTTTGAGGTCAGAACCTCTCGGCCACTGGTAGGGCTTCTCTGGATGGATTATTTTAAATTTATGTGATTAACTGCAGCATTTATTCGCATTTCACATGAGTGTATTTCTTTTTTTGTTTATTACTATACATATTGGATATATACAGGGTGATTCTAAATTTTTTTTCAATAAAAGAGGGGTGATAGTACACATCAAGACAAACAATATTAAATAGGAGACCAAGAGTCCCAAACTTTTTCCAAAGCTGCCATTAAAGTTTAGGGACCAAAATTTCAAATAAACTTAAAAAACGAAAAAAATCGGTCGATTGATTTGTGGCTTTCACTAAAATTATTCTTTATGTCGGCATTTTCTTGAAATTAAATTATAAAGATCAATTTAAAAAATCCCGATAGTGGGCGCTTTAGACTTTGGCGCAACGAACAACTATTTTTTGCCGGTATTTTTTGCATCTCATAAAATGTTTTTGTAAGTTTAGACTCAAACTTAAATTTTGAGCTCAAAATCTGAATAGTGGGGAGTGGTTAAGTAGCACAAACTGAGCTGTGTGCAGAGAGTTCAAATTTTAAATGATTATAAAGAACGGAAAAATTGGTCGATTCATTTGCGGTTTTCACTAAACCTATTCTTTATGTTGGTATTTTCTTAAAAATAAATTATAAAGATAAATTTCAAAAAATGTCGATAGAGGGCGCTTTAGACATTAGACTAACGAAACGAACAACTATTTTTTGCATTTCACTAAATGTTTTCGGAAGCTGAGACTTAAACTTAAATTTTCAGCTCAAAATCTGAATAGTAGGGTTGTTAAGTAGCATAAACTGAATTGTGTTCAAGGGGGAGGAGGGAAGATTCAAATTTAAAATAATTATAGAAAATGGGAAAATTGGTCGATTCGTTTGCGGTTTAAAATAAAACTATTCTGTAAGTCAGCAGCTTCTTGAAAATAAATTTTAAAGATAAATTTTTAAAATTTCCGTTAGAGGACGCCTTAAATTTCAGAGTAACCAACAATGAATTTTAACCATTATTTTTTGGTTCTAATTAAGTGCTTGCAAAAGCTTATTAAATATTTTCGGAAGCTTGGATTTAAACTTAAATTTTGAGCTAAAATTCTGAATCGTTGGGAGGGGCTAAGAAGCACAAACTGAAGTGTTATCAGGAGTTGAAATTTAACCCTGCCCCCTCTTCGAACACAATTCAATTTTTCGCTAGTTAAACACTCCCAACGATGCAGAATTTGAGCCCAAAATTTATGTCTATGCATTTGAAAGCATTTAATGAGATTAAAAAAATAACGGTTAATAATAGTTGTACGCTACTCCAAATCTAAGACGCCCTCTATCGGCATTTTGTGAAATTTATCTTTAAAATTTATTTTCAAGAAAATGCTGATTTAAAAATTAGTTTTAGCGAAAACCGCAAACGAATCAACCAATTTTTCCGTTTTTTATAATCATTTGAAATTTGAACCCTCTGAACACAGTTCAGTTTTTCTACTTAACCACTCTCAACTATTCAGTTTTGAGCTCAAAATTTAACTATAAGTCTAAGCTTACGAAAGCATTTAATAAGATACACAAAATAACTCCCGAAAAGAGTTGTTCTCTATTCCAATGTCTAAAGCGCCCTCTATCGGCTTTTTTTTAAAATTATCTTTATACTTTATTTTCACGAAAATACCTACATAAAGAACAGTTTTAGTGAAAACCGCAAATTAATAGGCCAATTTTTCCATTTTTTATAATCATTTGAAATTTGAACCCTTTGAACACAGCTAAGTTTGTGCTACTTTATCACTCCCAATTATTCAGATTTTGTGCTCAAAATTTAAGTTTGAGTGTAAGCTTTGTAAGCTTACGAAAACATTTAATGAGATGCAAAAAATACCTGCAAAAAATAGTTGTTCGTTACGCCAAAGTCTAAAGCGCCCTCTATCGGCTTTTTTGAAATTTATCTTTATAATTTAATTTTAAGAAAATGCCGACATAAAGAATAATTTTAGTGGAAACCGCAAATCAATCGACCGAGTTTTCCATTTTGTACGTTTATTTGAAATTTTGGTCTCTAAACTTTAATGGCGGCTATCTCCTTTGGAAAACGTTTGGGACCCCTGGTCTCCTATTTAATATTGTTTGTCTTGATGTGTACTATCACTCATCTTTTATTGTAAAAAAAATTTAGAATCACCCCGTATATATATACACTATATTGCCATTGATTATGGGACACTTGCGATTTTAGACATTTTACTAAATATCTAGAAAAATACATGAGGAATCATCTCGAAACTCTTAGTGTATAAATATAATAGTATACGTCATACATCTCCGTGAAGATTTTTTACCGAAACTCCATAGGGGACTGTCAACAAATTAAAAAACAATGAATATCTTTTGAATAACCCTGTAAAAACTAATGTAGCAAAAGTGCTCAAACTCTAGATTATGAGTGAATGCCTTATTGTAATACACTGTGTTCATTTTTATGCAAATAGCATGCATACTCGCAGAGTAATTAAGATTTTTATAAAAATGGCCCCAAATTTTTCTAAGTTTTTCCCTTATAATTTTCAGAGATCGTAATATAAAATAATATTTTTTTCAGAAAATATGACAAACAACATTACACACAGTACCCTGTAATCAGAATTAAAAAATAATAAAAATTGTATGAAAAATGAGTAGGTTTACTAAATAATTTTGTACTGCGCATGCCTCAAAGATATCAAAATTTCATTTGCATATTATGTTAGCTAAATGTATAGAGCAACTTTTGTAAAAGTCTCAAAATTATGGCTTGAAAATTCTGAAAGTAATCGTCTATAGAAAAAGGACAAAATCCGTTGTTTCCAAAATGAAGCAAAAGAATGAGGGATCCAAAAGTAGTCGTAACATCCCGTATTGTATATTCTATATTGACACTAATCAATGAATATATGGATACAACCCCTCTTGTTTTTGCTTCATTTTGAGAATAACGGATTTTCAACTTATTCAATTGATGATTATTTTCAGAATTTTCAAGTTATGATTTTGTGACTTTCAAAAAAGTTGCTCTATACGCTTAGCTAACATAATATGCAAATGAAATTTTGATATCGTTGACGCATGCGCAGTAAAATTTTATTTAGTAAACCAACTCATTTTGTATACAATTTTCATTATTTTTTAATTCTGATTACAGGGTACTGTGTGCAATGTTGTTTGTCATATTTTCTGAAAAAAATATTATTTTATATTAAGAACTCTGAAAATTATAAGGAAAAAACTTGGAAAAATTTGGGATCATTTTTATAAAAACCTTAATTACTCTGCGAGTATGCATGCTATTTGCATAAAAATGAACACAGTGTATTACAATAAGACATTCAATCATAATCTAGAGTTTGAGCACTTTTGCTACATTAGTTTTTACAGGGTTATTCAAAAGATATTCATTGTTTTTTAATTTGTTGACAGTCCCCTATGGAGTTTCGGTAAAAAATCTTCACGGAGATGTATGACGTATACTATTATATTTATACACTAAGAGTTTCGAGATGATTCCTCATGTATTTTTCTAGATATTTAGTAAAATGTCTAAAATCGCAAGTGTCCAATAATCAATGGCAATATAGTGTATGTATATGTATATATATATTGTAGCACATTTGTCAATGAAATAATAAAAATAACAACGGGATTTTAATAATAATAACAACGTCAAAATAACATGACGCAATTTATTGTCAATCATTTAATTTTTGTCCAATTTGTTTCTAGCCGTCTTGGGGTTTGAATCCGAGACCTCTGGACTCACGAAGAGCATCTCAATATTACCAAGATTCTGGCATATTAAAAACAAGTATGAAAAATCTTGCGTTAAGCATAGATTATGAAGCACTTTCCAATATTCCAAGAAATCTTTATCAAAACTCCGTTAATTAGGGAAATAAGGGTATATAGCCAAATATGTATTCCAATGCTTTTGAACAGCCCTGTATTTGATCTGTCAGTTGATATATAAACTATATAATACAAAAAATTTAGTTTGGCAAGAAAAAAGAAATTTATTTTTCAGTAATTTGTACTAATAAATGGAAACATACTTCAAAACTTTTGTTCAGCCCTGTATTTTACCTTGTACTTTTATTACAAGTCTGTAAGAAGCTAAAATTTATTTTAAATTAAAAAAATTCTGAAATCCCATCCTTATAAATTATCATTCATAGGCGGCCATGTATCCAATTCTTTGCGTGGCCCTGTATATCATTTTATCTATATTCTGCAAACATTCCTTTGTAAATTGAATGCAATTCAGCTTAAAAATGCACACCTATTTAAGAATCACCTTTAAGTAATTTACGCTCATACTCAGTAACGTTGGCGACCTCTTTTAAGTAGCCCTGTATATCAACTATAACATTTATGCTCACCATATACTGTACAACGATTTAGGGAAACTTAAACGCGTATATCATAATTAAAATGTATTACATCCATCTATCAGCCATCATCGGAAAGAATATACTATTTGAAATCTTTTGTGTGTTCCTGTAAATGCAATGTACATTATATTATGCAAGTATCGTATAATTAATATTAATCCTCAGTGACATATATCACTTTTATTATGCATGAAAAAATATTAATATATTTAAAACATGTCGCACCCCTATTCCCTCCTTTACCATTATCCAATGGAATTCTTTTGTATGGCCTTGTAAATGAAAAATAGCAATATTTTCATTACATATTCTATAGAATGCATATTTTAGAGCACCCCTTAAATACATATAAATTTTAATATGTTTGATAGGGTGTAACATTTTTAAAATGCCTTTAAAACGATTTTTCTCCATAGGCCGTAATATAATGGAAAATTTTGACTCTTCTTGTAAATAAAATAATCATGGTAGAAGGTTAATTTTAATAGGGTTCGTGCTAGGTCAAACGTCAATAACATACAAAAATTTCAGGGCAGTTCGAGTGTATTTAGAGGAGTTAGAGCGCGGCCAGACGGACAGACAAACCAGATGCATAATCAGAATTCATAAGCAGAATGATTTTTTTAAAATGCATAAGCACTTTTTAAACTTTTGGAAAGTGTTAACAACGTTAAAATTCATTTGAAACAATTTTTCTCGATAGGCGTAATGTAATGGAAAACTTTTTATTGTCCCTGTAAATAAGCTAATCATGGTAGAAACTTCATTTTCAATAGGGTTCGTGCTGGTAAATCTAAATAACGTCCAAAAATTTCATGGCAATCCGAGTATATTTACGAGAGTTAGAGCGTGGACAGACGGACAGACGGACAGACAAACCGAATGCATAAGCACTTTTCAACTTTGTCGGAAAGTGCTAAAAACAACTTCGAAATGACTCTAGATAGAAATACCCACAAACTACGAAGAGATGATTTTTCCCTTCCAAAATTTTTCCAAGTTTTAAAAAAAAATCCATTTTTAAGCATAATTTTCTTCTTTAATATTTTTAACGAAAATAGCAAAATAATTTTATAAGTGTATTTTTCGAATTACAAGTTTTAAAAAAGATAAAAATACCTTTAAATAAAGACATGGAAATCCGTACAGGGATTTAGATGTAAGATAAGGAAGGTGTTTGTAAAATGATGACCAAAAAGCTCAGTAGCATCATTTAACCGAGAACTAGCGCAAATTTATAGAAAATCTGGATTTTTTTTCTGTGTTTTAACAGAAATTTTTAATAGTGTGCCATTTGAAGTGTTTCACAAATAATTTTTCTTGCATTGTAAAAAAAAAGAACAAAAAAAAATACATTTATTAATTAGTTTATTCTTATACACTTTTAAATTTATAATGCCAAACACATTTGTTAAACATAAAGGAATGTTTCCGCCCATTCTCTTTGACACTGGAGTTTAAATAACTGTTCTCGAAAAGAACATAAAAGATTTTAAATGTTTTTTTAATTAATATAGGAAGAAATTAAAGGCATATATATGATACGTTCAACTCAGAAAGTTCATTAAACACCAATAGGTCCACCATTCTTTATTTTTATAACCAAATCTTTAAGACATTTTTCCTCCTTGTTATCGCAACCCTTGTAAGCCTTATTAGTTGGTTCTAAATGAATATATTTATTGAAGATTTACACTAAGGATGAACTTTTCGTATCGTTTGGTATATAAAAGAAAAATGATGAGTTCTGAAAAATAATTTTGTAATTGTATACAGTTAATGTAAAGAGAATTCTTGAAAGTCGTGGAGATTATAATTTAACGGTCACCAATAAAATAGTATTGAAAATCAAGTTCACTTAGATTTAGAATTCTTAAAACATATTTTACGATACGTTAAAATAAAATTAATATTTTTGGTAATAAAAAATGCTATTACAGATTAATAAGCTAAAAAAAATGTCCGAAAATTTCATCTTTCGAAATCGGGTCTATTTGCAACTAATTAGATCTTTCAATTTTATTAGAGGAGCGGCAATTAAATTTACTCCAAAGCAAAAAAGCGCATGTCTGAGTTTTTCGAAAAACTCAAACATCCGCTTTTTCGCTTTTGCGTAAATTGAATCGCCACTCCTACAATAAAATTGAAAGATCTAATTCGCGCCAAAATAAACCAGATTCCGGAAGATGAAATTTCTGAAGTATATCTAATTCCTCTTAAAACAGAAAATATTTATCTCGAATACATAGGAATACTTCTCGTAAACTTAAAGATCATATCAAAGAACATTTTAGAGATTTAAAGTACAATCGTCCAGCAACAGCCCTGTCAAGACTCAAACAGAAGCAAAACATTCAACTTAATTTCAATGATGCAAAAATTATATGTCCCTTGAAGAATTACCGTGAATTAATCACACGAGAATCAATAGAAATTATTATGAAAAGAAATATTGTTTGTAATGACATTTTATCCTACAATATAACAAGAATTTGGATCAATTTACTTAAGGAAACATAATACAAGTAATTGTCCACGTGCCTCAATATCTACATTTTATCTTTCTGGTCTAAAAATTGACTTTCATTTTCACTCCAATTACATGACATTTGAAAAATAAGATGTTAATATTTGTATTTTTTATTTTATTTTATGTTCTCGGTCGATAGCTGTATTTACAGTTGAAAGTACTAAGGAATAAAAGTAATTTAACACCTTGTAAAATATTTTTTGTCATCTTTAAGTAATTTACACATAGTGACGATGAGGACTATGAAAACCCCATTCTTTACTAAGCAACTTTTAACAAACTTTCATGGTTTCATAAATTTCAATATATTTCGAATAGTGCATTAAAATATACATTATATTGCCAAAAATGTCTGTAAAAACACAGAAAAAAAACGAGACGCTCTGTATACACTACTTCTCGTTTGAATATTTTCGATTGAGTTTCTCGATCATCATTTTACAGATATTTCCCTTATATTATATTTAATTCCTTGTAGGGATTTCCATGTCTCTATTTAAAAATACTTATAACAGTGTTAAAACTTGTAATTCAAAATACACACTTTAAAATTGTTTTGCTCTTTTATTAGACATTTAAAAAAAGAAAATTTAGTTTATTTCTTTTTAAAACTTAAAATAATTTAAAATGGGGAAAATAATCTCCTCGGAGTTAGTGGGGATTTTTATGGACAATCACATACACTGTAAAAAAAAAGTGTCGATCTACTAAAGAAACTTTAGTGATCCTTGTAATTACAAAAAAAATTTTTAGTAATCTTAGTCGGTTACAAGAAAATCTGTAAGAATTACTAGAAAAAAGTTAGCAAGGAATAAAGTTAATAATTTTATATTTTTAATAGCTATTACTAAAACTCACTTGCTGTGGCCTTGATAGCATAGTGGTTACAGTAACGGACTCCAGGCTAAAAGGTCCCGAGTTCGATACTGGCCACTGCCAAATATGCCCCGAATAAGTAGTGTAAGTACTCGTTAATAAAGGGATTATGAATATACTGTCGGAGCAGTAGCAATGTTTGGTGCTGCCATCTATTGCGGTTTTGCCGAAAATCTTCCGCTTCAGAAGTCTGGATGCAGGTCGAAGGAAACTCCTGCCCTTCGGGCCCACGTAAAGGTTATTAAAAATAATTTTGGAGCTGTTACTAAAATTTACTAGGTGGCTAATGCTAAAAATTTTTAAGTTAGTTATACAAAAAATTCTTTTGTTTAGTTTACAAAAGAAATGCTTGTTTCGCTTGCAAAAAAGAGTTTGTAATGGTTACTAAAAAATTCTGTGAAATACAAATTTGCTAAAAAATTTTTAGTAACCTCTTGATTTTTTTTTTTTTTTTTTTTTTTTTTTTTACAGTGTAATTATGATAAAATACATATTTTGTTCTCAATCACAACAGCTTCTATAATTCAGTCAGTAAGATGTCCTCCCGCTATCAAATGGTCTTGGGCTCAAACCCCAGTACGACCTTGTACAAATTTTTGTAAAAATTAAATGATACATCAATTCCGATTTTCTCGCACAATTAAAATTCTTTGAGGTTAGTAAAGAATAAGTGATTCACTTATTTTGAAAATTAAATTGTTTTTTTATGATTAAAAATAAATTTACAGAGTCTTGTGTATTTTTAACGATGTTCATTTACAGGGTCTATTGGTCTATTGTAAATTTACCGAATATTCTCTCTATTATTTAACAGATATTGGTTTCACTAATCATTGTAATTTTATAGAAGACTTAAGATAATGGATTACCCGTAGATTCTCTGCAATTTGACAGTAATTTTTTTAATATGTGTCCAAACGATTTTTCCCCATTGGTCATAACATAACGGAAATCTCCTAAGTGCCTCTTTAAATAAAATTTTAATACTACGCATTTCACTTTCAAAATCGAACATGCCATGCTAAACCTCAATAACATATATGAATTACCTGATAATTTGTAGACTATCTATGCAAGTTAGGGGGGGGGGGGCAGACAGGTATGACGGACAGACGGACAAACAAACAGGTTTAATTGACACTTTTCAACTTTGCTGAAAAGTACAAAAAGGACTCATAAAACTTTTTTCGCATTACAGCTATAATCTTAAAAACTTTACACCTGCTGCTATCCATCTTAAATGATTTCTGATCATAAAATTCAATATTCAATTCAATAACTTAAACTAAAATATAAATATTTAAAAGTGCAAAATTTAATATGATTCTAAGCGTATTTTAGTGCGATAAAAATAAAAGTTGTAAAACTCTTATTAAATTCATACAAATACATAAACATAAAATGTGATTGTCACAATTATATTAAAAGATTGTACTTTGATAAATAATATTTTTTTTATGACTAGACTATATGCAAATTTCTCCCTCAAATTTTCTGGTTAGCATATTATGTGTAAAAATTCGGTTATTTCATCTTTTAAGATGTGTTAATTATGATATATACTTTGCACTGCGGGGCAGATCTTTTAAAGATCAAAGAAAATTCTTTATATTTATGGCTTACGGCAGCTGTTTTGTCTCACGATTTACAAGTATCATCGAAGTTCTTATTAGGTTATTTTGCATCAATTTTTCGTGTATAACGAAAATATAAAATGGAATTAGTATATCCGATATATATTCTTCATAAAAATGAAAATCTAATCTAATAGGAGACAAAGTGAAATGTCTAATAGATTTAATTGTGTATAGAAACAAGTTTTGTCGATAATTTATACCTATGTAGATTTTTTGTTACGAGACAGTAAATGCATTTAATATTTTATAAACCGTAAAAAACTTATTTGTAAACTCTTCATGTCAAAACATACCGTACATAAAAACTTGCAAAAGAAATTTCAAACTGTGATCGGTAATTTGAATTTTTAAATATTCATGTTGTTGTTTTAAAGCTTAAAAACACATTAATTAATTAAATTTTTTTTTTATTGAAAAGGATGATCTAATACAAGGAGGAAAATAAATAATTTTTGTTTAGCGTTCAAAAATTGCGAAATTTTAATTTTCTAAATAAATAAATAGATTTTAAGTAGATTATTTTAAATATTTACGTTCATTTTATTGCATTTTTAAGCATTATAGTAAGACGTGGACAATTTAAAAATGTATATTCAAAGAGAAAACATGATTCAAGCACAATTAGGTTAAAAATTTAAAATTATTAAAGGAATAAAGATAACAAGATGCGGTTTGTATGAGTATACAAGATGTAAGTGAATCTGAAAATTTTACTAAGTTGCCAATTTTTACTGTTAATATACTTGATTTTTCGATTACCAGATAACTTCTTTTTTTTTTTTTTTTTTTTTTTTTTTTTTTTTTTTTCAGAGAAGCGTACTTCGGATAATGTCGGAATGAGTACCAACATGCACACATTTTTGTCCAATCTGGAATTTAAACCAGGGATTTCCTATCTGAATCCGCTAAAGCTCTATCAAATCAGCTGTCCCGGATGAATCGTAAGGACATATTTCACACAGATAACATCAATAAGTACAGCATCTGATCTAATATTTGAATAAGGTCAACAGAATAATTAGGATGAGCGAAGCGAATCCTCTACTAGGCCACTCAAATTACAGTTTGTCGTACACATTACAAAAAAACTATTCAATATTTTGGCTTCAAATTAAACACAAAAATAAAATATGATCTGTAGATTTGCAGAATATAATTTTTTTTACAGTAAAACGTTAAAAAAAATTTATTTTACATGCATTTCCAATACGGATGCATTTTAGCAAATAAATAAATTAGTCGTTGGGGGCCACCGTAATACTTACCCATCATGGATATGTATATGAAAATAAAACATGTGAAACTATATATACAATGCATTGCAATTCATAAACAAAATTTAAATATTGTTAATATACATAGTAATGCTATATTAAAGAACTGCTGATGTACCAATTTCGATAAATTATATAAAACTCCAAACTACTCAAGTAGTACCGAAAAAGAGTACTGCGTAAAAGAAACATCCTTATAACTCCAAAAATGATAATTCTATTAACTAACAATTAACTGCGTCGGATTAAGCGTCTCATTTCCAATTAAAATATACTTTTAAATTGAATTTGAATGAAATACAGGGTCATGGAAAATCGAAGAATGTGGAAAACAAGATTACAAATATCTCGACATCTAAAAATCCGATTGACTTCGTTCTATATGCAAAATGTTTGTTATTTTATTGCCTTTTACGTCCATTCCTTAGAACAAACAAATTCAAAAATTTTTATATACCTTTCATCAGAACGATTTTTTCGAGAGTCCGAAAAAAATAGTTCCGGATAATCAAGGTTGCTGATATTAAATAGGGTTCGTCCCATTCTTACATACTAACTACATACAAAATTTCAAGTTTCTATCTCAATTTGTTCGGGAGATAGAGCGTTTAAAGACAGACAGACAGACGGACGGCAAAATTTTTTTTCTAAAAATATGTTTTTCGGAATCTCCACTATCTAAAACGCGTAAATCCGTCAAAATTTTTTTTTCGATTTCCAAAACGATTGCAAGACTTACCCTATACTACGTATGATGGGTAAGTAAAAATGAAACTCGTATATTTTCAGAAAAAAAAAATTATAATAAAATTATAATAAAATATGATCTGTAGACCTACTTTTGTAGTATATCTGTAGACCAAAGCGTTTTACCCAAAATATCCCTGGTTCGGATATGAAACCGAACTGAAAATTTACAAGTAACAGGAATTGTATACTAATGAACCGAGAGGAAAATACCTGAAAACCCGATTTTAGCGATTAACTTGCAGATTTGCAATTTTGTTTTCTTGAGTGCAAAGGTATTAAAACAGGAAGAAGTGGAAGCAAAAAACCACAATCGTAAACGTACAAGGGAATCGCTAAAATTGACTTTTCAGGTATTTGCCACCATGATATGGCTTGGCAGACCGATTGCGGTTAATTATGTGAATCGAATTTTAACTAAATCTGTAATTTCATCCGTGAATTCGATGAGGTGCTCCCGGTCTATAATTGAATAATTGTGTTAAAAATTAATTTTATATTATATCAGATATGTTCATTTATCTGATACAATTACGTTTGATTGGAATTAAATTTTATTTCAATAATTTTAAGAAAAGATTCAAAACAAATGAACTTTTATTTAGCATAATTAGAAAAAATATTATATTAAAAACATAAAACAAATTACTTCCATGAGAAACTTTGCAATTCCTGGTACTTTATATTGGATAACTAAAATCCTTATGCTCCAAAAATATCCATATTCCGAAGTCGATAAACATTAACATCAATAACTTTAAAGTAAGACTTCAATAAACCAATGTATCGAAAAACGAAAAAATTTTACTACCTCTGTGTTTTCATGAATTTGATATACTTACTATGCAATCATTAGAAGTCTAAAAGATAGAACGATAATTTGAAATCGATTTCACTTATGAAAAGGCAAAAAATATTACTATATTCCAGTAGTTTATAAAAACAATAAAAATATTATTACTTTCATGTATACTATAATAAAAGAAGAATTTTAAAATACAATTTGCAGTCATACTTTATTAACAGGGAAAAATAAAAATAATTCTACATTCGATCATTTTATTTATTCACTAAACCTACAGACTTTAAAAATAAAAATTTTAATTAGCGTCAAAAATTCATATGTATCTTTTTCCAAATTATTTTAAAAGCTAAAAGTAAGAAATTTCTTATCATTTTCGTATTAATAAAATATTAAAAAAAAATTATCACCGCAAAATCTACTGTCAAAAACCTTTGATTAACTTATCACACAATTAATGAAAAGTAATGTATCAATTTCTGTCTCCTTTATGTTACTAAAAAAACTGTGAAGCAGAATTTCTTTCTTAAACATTCAAGCAGACATCACTTTTTATAAACAATGAAAATAACTTCTTCATTTATTCATATAGGGAAAAGTTGGATAAAACCGGATAGGTGGATAAAACAGGGAACCAGGCTTTATGGCTTTATTTGCGGTGGTATTTAGCCGAAACTTTTAGTATTAGTTTTAGGCGAGCGGCAAGCCAGCTCCCAGTAACCAGAAATTGTGTAAACGAACTCATTTCGCATTGGTGATTTTTTAAAGATTTCACGTGAAAATGTTAAAAACTTGACGTCTCCAATATTACGTTAGCAATCCTAAATACCTAAGGATGTAGATTAGGTAAATATAACGTATGATAGTCTATTATTTACTCGTTATTTTAACGTTTTATATTAGTTTCTACAAGTTAACTGAACAACGCTAGAGTAACATTTCTTCAAAGTGGCGTGGTCGGAGAAAACCGGGATGCAGATGGGAACCGGGAAATTTCCGGTTTTGCACAAATCATTTATTTGCATGATTGAAATAGAATTAACTTGTTTTTCCATTGTTTGATGATCTATAATTTTTTTAAACTATACAAAAATATTATTTAAATTAAGTTGTTTTATAGAAGATTGTTTTTTGTCATTTCTATTGCAATATCTATCTTTATTTCAATCCCATAAAAATCAGAAATCGAACAAGAAGAAAAAGAAAAGATGGGAATAGAAGACAAAAAGAACTTAACCCTGAAGCGAAGCTTTCCATGATGACAGGAAAGAAAAGTAGAAAAACTGATGTGAAAAAAAAATATCCTAAAAAAAGAAAGAAAAAAGACCTTTGACATCAAACGAGGAGGAATATGAAAAGTGAAGCATGCATCTTTTGCAACAGCTTACATGAACAATCTAAACATAAGGAGAGTTCGATACAGTGCCTTAACTGCAGAGAAAGGGCATATGAAACATGTAGCAATGCAAATACACAAGAGCGAACTTTCTTTTTGATTTTTGTGCCTAACAATTTTAATTCTTAAAATATAACTTAACTAATTTTATTTTTGTAGATTGTATATAGATTCACATTCTATAAGTATAATATGACAATTTTCCTTTAATAAATAATATTATTTCAAAATTACAATGTGCTTTTGATTTTTTTTTTTTTTTTTTTTTTTTTTTTTCAGTTCCCGGTTTTATCTGCCCTGGTCGGACAAAACCGGGACATAGCAAACTTCTAAAAAAAGTGTTGTTATGATTTTAATTTCTCTTTTTCATGACTGAATGCATACTTTGTTTCTTCTTAAGGAATCAGTTTATCGTTTTAATGCAAAGTTTGACAGTTTTGTTCACATAGTGCACAATAATAAAAAGAAAAACATTAGGGTCCCGGTTTTATCCGACTTCCTCCTGTATGTATTAGTTTATTTATATAAGAACGTTATGTTGATAATATAATTTTACAGTCATAATAACACTGATCTAGTTTAGTAGTTTTCAAATTATACATCAAGTATCCTATCTCCAATTAATTTTTACTATTTTTTCTTATTGTGAATGGTATCTCTTTCTAAACTTTAGGTAATTCTATAGAGAATAAATCATTGCAAATATTCTCGCAGTGTAAAAAGATCTCGATTGATACCCGGATAATGAATGATAAATACAAACTTGAAACATAAATTACTCAAGATCTATCATCAATATTTTATTTACTATCTGTTATTCGGAAGTCAAAAGAGGTATTTTTACAAGGAAAGAATATTTGCAATGATTCAGCCTCTATTGAGTAACCTAAAATTTGAAAGAGATATGCTGCAGAATACGAAACAATATTAGAATTTAATTCAAATTCACAAATATCCATTTATTTTTATTTTATTTTTACATATTTTACATAGAAACTCGTAATTTTAATAACCGCATTTTATTTTTTATTCTATTTTTATTTATTTATTTCGAAAATATTTATATTAAAAATATCTTGAGAATGTCACCGTTTCAGCGATAAAACGCATGCCGATCTGAATAAAGGTATTTAAATACCTTTTAAATTTATTCTTTATAATTTCTAGCAATTGTTAGCATAGTGTAAAAAAAACAACTTAAAAAACAATAATAAAAGTAATTAGCACTTAAGAAAAATATTCTTCAAAAATAATAGTAATAAAAAAACACAACGGAAACCCTGTATAGATTTTTAAAGATAAATAATATTATAATAAAAGTGAAACTATAAATTTAAGGCTTAAATATCCGAAGACCACGAAAATAGAGGAACTATGAAAAAGAATTCATCTTAACTTAAATTTTAAGAACCTACGATCAATTTACTATAACAGAAATCAAAGAAATGTACATCTTACGACCAAAAATAATATAAACTTTCTAACATTTCGTAATATTTCTTATTATTTCAGGATTAGTTTTTGATTCTTGTATATGAAAAGTACACGACAGAGTAAAGATTTCTTCATCTTTTTGATCTAGATTCAACTAAAAATTTATAAATAAATGAACACTATTGCTTTTTTAAACTTCTTTCTAATTGGTGATGGAAATGCCTTTTCTTATTATTATAGATTTTCTATCTTATATCTCTATCTATGTAGATTTTAAAATCTCTGTAAATATATTTCTTTTACTAAACAATTTATAAATTTTAATGAATGTTCTCAGTCTATAAATTAAAGATACGTTTTTACATTTTTTAATGATTTGAATGTTGAAAATTGTACAGGAATGCGCAAAACGTAAAAAGTGATAGAGTGATCACAGGGAATTTTACAGAATAATTATTGCTGTCCACAAATTATATAATGCTAAAACATAATCCTTCTGGCATCTTTTAAAAAAATATATTATTACAGTAATTAAAATGTTCCATTGGAAATCATACTGTTTTATCAAAATATCTATTTTAATGAAGACTGTATTAACATTTATATAAATCAATTTACTGCTAAAGTGTTCTTATAGCCTCATTTCCACACACATACACACTATAAAAAAGGAAAAAAATATCTCAATCTAGCGCTTATATTTCTTAAGGTTTAATTTTTTTCCTTTATATCGTTGATTCCAAAAACTGTTTATTTATCTTTAAATACTGCGGAAAACCAAAAGATTTCTTACAGCCTTCTTTAGGCTTCTTCTCTAATGCTTCTTTAAGAGGCATATCTGAAATAAAAGATTTTTCTCTTTATAATAAATTTTTGGAAATGTTCCGAGTATTTTAAGATTGTACTGATAAATTTACTAAACTCGAACTATCGATTTTTAGATAGTATCGATTCTCAAGTAGATATTTTCATGTTCAACGAGTTTGACAAATTAGCAGTATTAATATTGACATTAAAATTAATAAAATTATCACTAACATTCTACTAATATTTGTTACTTTTGCATGTATAAATTCTATTACTCAGGAAAAAATATTTAATTGAGAATGGACAGAAACAGAAAATCGAATATTTTGGGTAAAGAAAAGTGATTAAAGCACTTTAAAAATTACTCGAAAATGTTTGTGAAAATCACAGGAAGTAAAAAATTATTTTGTTTTAGGTATGTTTCGTTAAATCTCGAAAATATATTGCTTTCAAATGTTTCCAGAAATAAAGGAACGTTTTTCGAAATTGTAGGTAGCCCAGAAGAGCTTATATTATATTTTTGAAACTTTAACAAAACAAGACCTCTAGAAGGTTTTTTTTAACATACACAGAATAATTTCTAATTGGTTCCATAAGTGCTGCCCATTTAACAAGTTATTTTTATTCAGTAATTCCGTATAGTCATTTTCACTGTATTTAATCATGGAATCCTTGTCATAAAAAATCTGATTTGAACTGGAAATTTCTGAATTAAATAAATGTGCTGTATTAGTTAAAACTGTTCGCAATTTCACAAAGGGAGACAGAATAGTAAATGCAAGAAAGAATTTTTCTTCGTTTTAAGTTAATCTATGAGCCATCGTTAATTTCCAGAACTTTTATGATCCATTTTCCATCACAATCAAACTTGGTTTTAAAAAAAAAATACACATAAATTCCACTTCCTAAAATTTATAGAGAATATAAAGGCTTTATATTAAACAACCTGTTAATGGATAGCAAAAATAATTTTAACATAATTTACAACTTTCGAAATTAAAGAATTCATTTTTCTGTTAAAACCAAATAAAGTTTTTTTTTTTTGTGTGTGTGTGTGTGTGCAGTAGAACTAATAACAGACCCAATCATACAAAAAATATGAAAATACTCTTATAAAAATACAAATTAGATTAGCTTAAATATTTTTAATATTTTATGAACAATTGATTGAAATATTATACTAACATTCAAAAAATAATATCCCTGAAGACATAATATTATGTCTGTATAATACACAACATACAGATATAATATATATCTTATTAAGCATATTAAGCATAATCTTATTATTAAGCTTAAACATTAATATGCTTAAAGATTTTAAATATAAAAAAATTTAAAATATTAAATCATTTTCAGATGCATGTTTTCGTTGAGAACAACCATAATTTTGATCTGAAAACTAACAGAATACATATTTATCAATTAGTTTACATAAAAATATCTGGGAGTTTTCTCTTTAATAATATAGTAATTTGTGCAGGCAAAATAGTAATTTGCTCACTGAAAAAGGCTACAAAATTTACCCGATTCTGGATTTCTGGTACAAACATGATTTTATATTAATAAAAGAAGGGAGTATAATCGAAGCATAACGAAAAATTTGTTCATGCATAAATAATAAGAAACAAAAATTTCATTTTATGAACATGTAAAAATTGCATTATTACGAATCAAAAGAAAATATTTGAGTCAGGGTATTTGCATGACGTAAAATTTTCTCATAGAATGAAGTGAATGTGTTGAATTTTAAATAACATACCTTTAAATGTAATTTCTTCCATGTTAGACTAGTTTAATTTTAAAAGAAAAAGAATTAGTTTTAAAGAAATACGAAATTTTCAATGCAAAACAGGAGATTTTGGCGAAAATATACTTAGTTTCCAATAATTACATAAACGCATGCTTGATTTCGTTCGTTTTAGTGTGAATAGATCGCGCTATATCTTCATGCTGCTAGATATTCACAAATATAATGAATAATTTAGTGAAAAAAAAAACCTGTAGGCTTTGTCTACTGGCGAAGGTAGATTTTGAAGTTAATTGCTCATTTCAACAACAAAAATAAAATATAATTATAGGTAAACGCAGCTTAACACCTTTATTTGGATGCTTTGAAATAACTTTTAATTTCCTTTTCTGTAAGAGTTGGTTTTATCAGAATCAATTTAAGAAAAATTTGGCTCAAATGCCCAATTTGACGGCATTTTTTAGAATATATTCTGACTTTATGCGAAAATATGACCCATTATATTGTTCATAAATAAAAGAAACTGGCAATTGAATGCGTTTGAGAGCAACATTTAATTTAAAAATGAGACATAAAATAAGCAATTTTTTTTTTTAATTCCTCCTCATTTCATCGATCATGTTTGCTTTCGGAAATTTTGTTCAAAATGCCCACTTTGACAGCATTTAAAAAAATATATTCTGCTTTTATCCAAAAACTGGAAAATGCGGAACATTATACAGTTCCTAAATAAAAGAACCTGCCATCTAAATGCATTTGAGAGCAACTATTGGCTTTAAAAATGAATCAGATAATAAGCAATTTGTTATTTGAGTACTTCCTCAATTTTTCAATCACGATCGCTTAAAGAAATTCTGTTAAAAATGACCCCTTTGACAGCCTTTTTTAAAAAATATATATATTCTGACTAATCTATCTATATATGTTGGTTCTACGACTTGTAAGCAATGTGATAGTCACATATTAAATACTGAAAAAAATATTCAATTTCAAACGTAATTTTACTGCTGAAAATTAATTGAGGAATTAATTATAATAAATGATATATTCACCAATGCTGGGTTATTTGTGTCTAATGTTGCGCCACAGGTTTGTGTGCTCTCATGTAGACGTTATTATCTTGTTCTGCAGTTGCAGCCTTACCAACAAAAATTTAAGTGAGAAATGACAAGCTGGGCATCTTCCTCGTAGCTTAAATGGTATAAAGCCCCACCAGTGGCCGCGAGGTTCTGACCTCGAAACTGGTAGACGGTAGGTGCTGGGTTCGAACCCAATCGCGACCGTCGGCCTAACCGTTTGGAGTTTTCCGTGGGTTTTTTCGAACCTTGCGTAAATACGGATAAGGTTCCCTTAGAAAGACCCCCGCGAAGGGCATCCCACCCATTAGGGCCTATATCCCAAGCGTAGATATTTGGCGGGCATAAACGAAACCAAATAAAATGTATAACACTTGGAGCGCTATTCCAAGGGTCCCGGGTTCGATCTCCGGCTTGGACATTTTTTCATTATGTTGGTTCTATGACTTGTAAGCAATGTGTCAGTCACAAATTAAATATTCAATAATTTCAAACGTTATTTCACTGCTGAAAATTAATTGAAGAATTAATTATAATAAATGATATATTCTGACTTTATAAGTTGTCAATAGGTCACTATATATAGTTTCTAAATTAGAGAGCCTGCTAATTGTATTCGATTGAGAGCAAAATGAATTTAAAAATGTGTCAGAATAAAAGCAGTTTGAATTTGATATACTGTTTTACTTTATACTTTTGATATACTATTTGTATTTGGTACCCATACTATTTTTCCTTCAACTCCTATTTTTATTTAGTTTGTTTTTGCTATAAGTATTAATCCTATTAAAACTTGTCAATATAAAAGTTGTACATATTATTGAGAACATGTAAAATAAATTCAATCGGATTTGATATTTTAAGAAATGGCAAAGTTTTTTTTTCTTATTCAATTTCTCCTTTCGTTTTTATAGTTCTATTTTTATTTATTTATTTATTTATCTATTTATTGCGAGTAATGTTGCTTCTATTAAAATCTTGTAAAAACAAAAGTTTTAGATAATATTAAAAAAAAAATTTTAATAAATTTAATTGGATTCGATATCTTAAGAATTGACCAAGTTATGATTTTTTTTCGCCCCTTGAGTCCATTTTTAACTTCATCAAAAATCTGTCATGCATAAACTTGTGGCCTATTTTTTTAGAAGTAATATAAATTTTAAACTGATTTGATATCTATTTTAACTAAGAATGTACAAAAAGTTTTTCAGTTTTCAGAAAAACTCTCTCTTTTTACACCCTTTTTGTAATGAATAATGTGTAAAATGTTCGATTTTACACATTAACGAGATTGACCGAGATGTTATGCTCCTTTATTTTATGTATCGATTTGGAAGAGATTTGAGCAGACTTATAGAAGTTATCGTGTCTATAAAAAAAACGTAGTACAGATAGATATTGAGATAGATAAACTTTTTTACTGATGGTAGTTTTGTAGTTTATGGGTTATGATCGGTGTAGATCTGCAAAACATTTTCAGAAATTCCAATATAAGAGCGACCGCAATAGGCAATACTTACAATTTTTATTTACTGTCGATTTTATTTTTGTTTCTCTATTATATTAAATATTTTAAGCCGAAAAACAAAAGTATGATAAAAAAAATTTCAAAGTTTTACGAGTTTGTAGAAAGTGCGTTTAAATACTTATTTAATTTAAACAGGGAAAAAATTATCAATTATGATGTTGAAATATCCGTTATGATGTTAGACATTTTCATAATTTTTAAACATTAAATTTTATATCTAGTGTCCTTAAAATGCTTTTAATTATAAATTAATTATTTTAATTAAAATTTAGTTCCCAAGTTATTAACAGGCTCCAGGATCTACTTAAGTTTCGTCGAAATTCGCAGCAAAGACGATCTTTTAGAGAACTAATGAATTTTGAAGGTTCACAGTGGTAAATTGATATGATTTAATTCCGTAGTCAATGAATGTAAATTTTAAAAAGTTTTCTAAAGGTTGGCATGATATTTTTAAAAATTAGTCAAAACGCGAGAAAAAAGCCATCAAAATACGAATTGTCCATATTAATATGGACGTATATAACTATATTATAAAATGAAATTATATATTATTTAGTATTTAATAACGAATTACAGTCGGCTTTCATTAATTACAAATCGCATAAATTGAATATTTGCTAAATTCAAAAAAAAAAAAAAAAAAAAAAAAAAAAAAAAACACGAAGCCCCAAAGTTATAGAGGCAGAATAATATTAAAAATTTGGATTTATTCGAACTTATTTTCTTTTGACTTTGTTTAATTCTAACTATCGAAAATGCATATTTTTCATTTTTCCATACATTCTTACGGACTTCAGATCCTTGAAATAACATTTTCTTCAGTTTTTGTCAGAATTGTTCTGAAATATGTACATAGTCCCATGTATTTGACGTCCACTTTTTAGTGCCCCATGTGTCCACCAACGACACTTCTACCCTTTCTTCCATTGTGTTTGTTCCTAATCCTTCAATAAGTTTATGTATTGATTTACATCTTCTAACTGAATATTAAGTCATTTGCTAATGATAACAACAGAAATAAATTGAAAAAATGCTATAACATTCATTCCTTTGTAATATTACCCCTTTAAACATATTCTCCTCTCATTTCTTTCCATAATTCGAAATTCAGACAGTTCGGACATTTTTTGTATTTCCGACGAGTTCGAATTAACGAGAGGTGACTGCAATTGAATTCCCATACAAATCAATATATAATCTATGATTGGTTATCGAACAATTTGGTGAGCGATTAAGCTTTTGGAACAGATCAAGCTTGTTAGCGAAATTTGACTTTTCATAAGACTTTTAATATTAGTTAAAAATCCTGCAATTTCATTAGCTGTCGCGGTATCGGTAAAACGAACTTCTTTCCCTGCATCGGGAAAAATCTGCACAATGTATTTTGGTGAAGATAGCGTATGAATGATCCAGTCTATAGTGGTTAAAAGGTTTTGCATTTGTGAACCTAAATTTGCGTATTTTGTTTTCTTTAGTGTTTCGATTTGGTCTCTATTAAACCCGTTAATAAAGATCAGTCGATCATTATTATCAGTACCTTTATAATTATTTTCGTGTCAACTAGATTTTTCTTAAATAATTAATTAAAATAGTAATAATTAAATTAATATTTGAACTTAATCGATGTTTTAATAGTAAAGTAGATATTATTTTTGCAGTAAATACTTATTAAAATGCAATAGTGAATTTCTAATCTTTCATTTAATTTTTTTTTTTTTTTTAACTTTAGAAACAGATAAATTTAAAATTATCAGGATTGATACATTAAAGGTTTTATTATCATAATTAAAATTATTATTTTTTATACATAAAAATATCTATTAATTTAAAATGTGTTACTTTGTAATACTCTTACTTTAAGTATAAAATAGTTAATTAAATACTATATTAAAATTCACATGGCTTATAAGGTATTTTCTTAATAAATAAATTTCTCTAATAATAAAATTGTAATAAACATGCTATCTTAATTTACTTTTAAAACATTCTTTGTTGGAACTTTAAAAACAGATAAATGTAAAATTATCAGAATTAATATATTAAAGTATTTTTTAATTAACCTTGATACATAAAAATATTTATTAATTTGAAATCTGTTCTTTAGAATTCTTTTATTTTAAGAATGAGAAACATATGCGATTTTTTTTTAAATGCAGCTAGGACGCTTATCAAATTATTATTATCAATAAATGCAATTGATAAAATGAATAGCAGTTCTGTTACACGTAAAATAAACTTTTCCTTTTCAAGCAAAGAAGTTCAGTTCACCAATAGCCAATGAAATTACAGGATTTCGCACTAAAGCTAAAACTCCTATGGAAATTTTAACCGATCACCAACTCTAAAATGATGGAAATTGCATATTTCAAGATTTTTATTCGTTTTTCTCACCCATCATGCGTAGTCTATAGTAAACCTTGCAATCAATTTTTTTTTATTATTTATTTATTTATTTATTTATTTATTTTTGACGGATTTGCACACTTTAAACACTTGACTTTCTGAAAAAACATATTTTTAGAAGAAAAAAAAAAATAGTTGACGTTCATGTGTCTTTCTGTCTGCATATCCATGATAAGTAAGTATTAAGTTATTGAGTGAGTTTCAAGCATGAGGTTTAAAGATTTTTTTTTAAATAATATAAAGAATTTTGCTTTAAAAGAATGTATTATATATTAAAGTATACGTTCTTTGACAATAAACTTTACCGGATTTTGATGCTTAAAAATCTGCTTAAACCGCAATTTCGACATTTTTATCCGACAGATCCTTCGTCGTTATAATAGAAAGAGGAAGACATTTCAATTTCACAGTACACGAATAAGAATATCAGCCAATTTAATGTACTTAAAAACAAAAAGAATTTCAATGATGTATTAGAAAGCACCAAGTTCGAATTTGAGTTGTAAAAACTTAGTGTATATTGTTGATAACTGAGGTTAGCGTAGGCATTGATTAACATAGTCTGATTATTTCCTTTTCTTTTAGAAATGTTACTAAAATTATATTTTTGTTAATTTCAGTTCTTAAGATCCTTACATACCCTTTTAAAGTGCAAATCATCTATTTATAATTGATATTTACTCTTTTTTTTTTTCGCGTTTCGTGCTTAATTTCTTAATTTGAGTACCATATTTTTATAATTATTTTTGCATTTTCAACTATTTACACGTGGTTAAATTTATAACTTCTTCGGATTTATTCTTACTAAGCTTGAAAAGAAATGCATTAGATTTTCTTTTTCTCAGAAAAGCTACATTTTTGTGTTTTTTTTTGTTTTTCTAATTAATTCTTATAGATAAGAGATTAAAAAAATATTATCATTTGTTTATCTGTTGAAAAGAAGCTAAAATATTCAAGACCAACTGTAGCATAAAATATCATATTTTCTATAAGTTTCATCTTATTTCACCAAAAGTTAGGAAATCCAAGAAGAAACACACTTTGTTTGGAAAAGGTGAGTAAAAATTTTTCTGCCTTTGTGAAAGAAATAATCAGTATATCGCAGCTAGATTAGATGGAATCCCAGTTGATTAAAGACTGTTCATAAATGTCATACTTCTTTTCAATATATATGACCCCCTTCCTCCTCTGTCACAAAGTGTTACACGTTAGAGTACCCATTTTAACCACCTTTAAGTAAATTATTCTCATATTCAGTACCCTTTCCGGCCTCTTTTGTGTATCTCTATACATGTAAATTGTGTAACTATTAGCATTTATACACATCATATAATATGCATAAATTTAGGGAAAGTTAAAAGCGCATATCATAATTAAAAAGGCATTTCATTCATCCAAGAATTATCATCCATAATATTTAGTACTTCGGAGAAAATATACTATTTTAAATGTTTTGTGTGTCCCTGTAAATGCTATGCACTTCACATTAGACGTGAAATAACTCATATTAAGCCTCAGCAACGTATACCAATTTCATTATACATGCAATCGTTTACCATAATTAAAATATGTTGCAAACATTTTCCCCCTTTATTAACCGACTTCAAAAAAAGAGAGGAGGTTATCAATTCGACGCGCATGTATTTTTTTATGTATGTTCACCGATTACTCCGAAATTATGTAACCGTTTTTTGTTGTTTTTGTTTTTAATGATAGAGGATGTTCTCGACTTGGTACCACTTTCGTTTCATCGAAACTTTTTCAGTACTTTTTTAGTAGTTAGGCAAAAACTAATAAAATTGGAGATTTCTTGTAAATTAATAGTAACATGGAGATTGAATAAGTTCGCCAAATGGAGGGCCGTCAGGATGGCCGAGCGGTCTAAAGCGCCTGATTTAAGGTCTGGTTCTCGAAAGAGGGAGTGGGTTCGAATCCCACTCTTGACATACATACATGCAATAATCTTTTCCGTATTATAATTTTTACATATATATTTTACAAATTAAACACTAATTACGCTATTAAAAATATTTTGTATTTAACCTTTAGCACAGAGTATCAGAGATCTTTTATCAACTCAATACTTTATCAGTGAAAGAGTACTAAAAAATTAGATTTGCGAAAAGTAACATGACGTTGAATAAGTTCTCCCAACAGACTGCAGGCAAGATAGCCGAGCGGTCTAAAGCGACTGACTTAAGGTCTGATTCCCAAAAGAGAGCGTGGGTTCGAACCCCACTCCTGATATATGCGTTTAATATATGTTTTTTTCCGTATTATATTCCGTATTATTTTTTACCGACTTAAAAAAAGGAGAAGAGGTTATCATCATTTCGACACGTATGTATTTTTTTAATGTATGTTCACCGATTACACCGAAACTATCCAACCGATTGATTTGGTTTTTGTGTTAAATGAAAGAGGCTACTCTCGAATTGGTACCACTTATATTTAATTGAAATTGGTTCAATACCTTTTTAATAATTTGACATAGACTAATAAAATTAGTTATTTCTCACAAATTAAAAGCAACATCTACTTTGAATAAGCTCGCCGTGTGAAATGCAATCAGGATGGCCAAACGGTCTAATTCGCCAGAATTAAGGTCTGGTTCTCGAAAGAAAGCGTGCGTTCGGACCCTTTGCAAACATGCGTGTATAATTTACGATAATGTTTTTCGTATTATAATTTATATTAACCGATTTCAAAAAATCATTAACTTTTAAATAAAAAGAGAAAAATAAACTTCTCTGCCAAAAATTGAATCGACTTCAAAAACTACTGCAAAGAGAAAAAATATTTTTTTACATAATAGTAATAAGAAATTAAATTAAGAGCTTAGTGTTTACCATGCGTATTATTATATTTATGTACATTAAGGGGGCTCAGAGGTTGAAAACTTTTCAAAAAAATCGATTTTTTATGCTCTAGTTTGATTATGCAATTAATTCTTAACTCAATGCAAAAAAACGCATAAAAATATTTGCATTTTTAAGGGAGTTATAAGCATTTATGTATCAACACTTTCATAGCCGCACCCATATAATTTCAACTTTAACACGCGTTTTCTCAAAACTTGATTTTTGACGACTAACACCAAGAATTTAAAAAAAGTATTTGATAAAAGGGCTTTTTTTTTGCATGCATATAACATCATTATCTATAGAATGAATTAATATAGTTTAGATAGTTTAATATTTTGAGTAATTTTACTAAAAAAAGTTGTATTTTTTAGGGGTTTTTTAAATTTTTAAGTTTGAAAGTTTTTTTAATAATGTTTTTTTTTAAGTCATTGTTATATCCTTAATTCATTCTATAGAGTAAAATTTCCTGATCATTTTAAAGCAAAAATTAGGTTCTTAAGTCAATTCAACGTCAAGATATCTTGGTGTTGGTAATATTACACCCCTTTTTTTTTTTTTTTTTTTTTTGAAAATTGTGTTACATAAATTTTGCTATATTTCTTATAATATTACATTGAAGTACTTCATTTTATAATTTTATAAGACTAAAAACATACCTTTAAAATATCAGAAAGTTTAAATTAATTACACTGAATACTTTTGTTTTTATATGGACTCGAAGAGAGAGAGAGCTCTGTTTACAGGTTTTTCCGTATCGATCAACCCCTGAGCCCCCTTAATTTGATTTTTTGGAGTCGGTGCCAGCCAAGCCAATTTCAAAATTAAAAATCCAATGCAAATCGTAAAAAAATAAAGTTAAATTTTTTAACTAAATATTAAATCGTAAGAAAACTCGTAGATAATTGGATATTTGTATATTGGGAAATTACATATAACTTGGCTTGGCTTACACAGACTCCAAAAAAAAACAAATTAATGTACATAAATATAATAACACGTATGGTAAATACTACGCTCTTAATTTTAATTTCTTATTACTATTATGTAAAAAATTATTTTTCACTTTTCAGTAATTTTTGAAGTCGGTTCAATTTTTGTCAGAAATTTGGTTTATTATTATATAATGGAATTATTTTGTGTGGCCCTGTAAATGAATAAAAACTTCTTTTTTCACTATATATTTTACAGAATGCATATTTCAGTACACTCCGTAGTTGCATATACATTTGACTACGTTTCATCGGGTGTAACATCTTTAAAATTAATTTGTACGATTTTACCCCGTAGACCGTAATGTAAAAGAAAAATTTTGATGGTCCCTGTAAAAATAAAATTAAACATGGTAGAAAATTCATTTTCAATAGGTTTCGTGCTAGGGTAAACGCCAATAAGGTACAAAATTTTCATAGCAATTCAAGTATATTTAAGAGGGTTAGAGAGCAGACAGACAAACAGACAAACCAAAAGCATAAAAAACAATTTTTAACTTTGTTGGAAAGTGTTAAAAAGTAATTAAAAACGATAATATTTTGGAATTTGAAATGAAATTAACAGTATATTTGACTTTATTACCTTAATTTGAAAATAACTTCAAAATTTAATCTTCTGATTTTTATTTTTTATTTTTTTTTAAACAAAAATGTGTGATATCACATTTCTTCTTACCCCTTGTCACAAACTGTAACAATTTCACTAACCCCTCCCCCCCCCTCTCTGAATGTGACATCATTTATGGACGGTCTCTTACATAATTTTATCTGATTACCTAAATTTTTAGAATGTTTGTAAGATATAAATAAGTAAGTTGAAATCACAAATTACATATTTCTTTGTCAAAACTTTAATTGAAATTCGCTAAGCATGATTTGACACCCAGAAAAATTTCTATGGTTGCTTGATTACTAAGTAAGTTTTAAGAAGAAGCAAAGAAGGATGAGCTCTGTTAATTTAAAAAAAATAATAAAAAAAGGAAATATTTCTCTCCTACACCTAAGTCGTCCAGCAAGATTTACGTGCCGAAGAAGAGGATAAGGTGTGAGCGTATTGTTCATCAAATAATAATGGGGTGCCGTAATATCGGGAAATCGACTTTAACCCTTTATATATCGAAATACATGTAAGAAATTTTGTATTATTATGTAATAATTGTGTTAGTTAATGTACGAATTTATCCAAAAAAAAAATCACATAACACTAATTGGTTATTAGAAAGATTTTTAAATGAAACTGATTTAATACACTGGTAGTTAGATGCTTTTGTTTTGCAAAATAGTTACACTAATGATTAATTTAACAAAAGTACTGTATGAAACTTCACAATTCTTACATGAACAATGTAGGTATACTGTAATCCTATCTGTAATTGATATGCATATTGTAGTTGCTTTTTTCTTTTTTTTTTTTTTTGAGAAAATTAAAATCTGTTTAAATGGATGGGGAAAATAACAACATTAACATATATTTGGCTTCGATTGTTCACCGAACTTACTGAATATGATGCGACAAATATTTTGTATGAAAATTTCCGTTTTTTTTTTATTACAGTATTAAATTAAATGTAAGTATCTTTTATGCATTTAAAATTAAAATTTATAAAAATAATAATTATAGCATTTAAAACACAATTAGTAAACGTTTTGCCAAACTACCCTTAAATAATCATCAGTACAAAATATCCATTGCAAAAAAAAAAAAAAAAAAAAAAAAAAAAAAAAAAAAGCTAATCAAAAGCAGTCACAGTTAGTCATTCTTTAGAAACAAATAGTATTCACTAGGGATATAACAAGTTTTATTCAATTTTGGCGATCACAATTGAGTAAACCATCTCTTGAAGGATAATCTACCATGATTACTTTTAAGTATCGATTTCAAAATGCAGGCGTTCACAAATAGTGAGGTATGATCCGTTTGAAGAGAATGATGGACTATTTTTGAATTTGATTTCATCTCTTGAAATTACCAGTATATTCTACTTGGAAAACATAAAACTCAAATCAAGTTGCGAGTGGAATGGCACTTTTCACCTTGCGTTTAAATTACTAAAAATAAAACTATTTACTAAAAAGGTGCAACGATTTTATTAAAAAACTTTGACGCTACAAGATTAACTAGTCTTAAAAACCGAAAGATATTAAAAATCAATTGTAAAAAACAGGTAAAATATTTATTTACTGGTTATTTTTAGTAACCAGTATAGTCTTTCAGGTGAATTTCCAACGATATACCCATTTTATAAATGTAAACATTATCGTAATCTTTACATTTTCATCGTTTTATTTTTATCATTTTTTACAGGAAATGACATAAACAATACTGGGTAGTTTTAACTTACCATGTTTAACCTTTAACTGATCTGATAGAAATTGTCACGTACTAACTACTGTAAAGTGTTCTGTGAGACTGCTAGATCGAAAGATTAATAAAAGGCGCAATTAACTCATAAGACGGAGTTTTTGTGCTACGCTTTTCGTACAGGATTGTTCTAATTAAAATTTACATATTTAAAAGTCTTTGGTGATAATACTAAGGCTTTAAAATTAAAAAAAAATGGCGATAGTATTTGTACTTAAATTGAGATTTTCAAGTTAAACTGTAAGGAAAAAAACAGTCGTCTGAGAGACTGGTAACATCAGTTAAAGATTAAATGAATATTTATTAAAAAAGAAATTCATTTGAATGAAACACCAACGCCGAATGATTTTTGCATGTAAGAAGTCTTACTTGAAGTGTTATCAGAAATATTATTATAATAAGAGTGCAGGTAAAAGATTTGGTTTACCTCCTCAAATAACAGGAGAGGGGGATAATATTAATAAATTTAAAAATTCTTTTAACAATTTTCTGAGCAAGACCGACAGTATAGCTGTTATTAACCAAATCATGTAAGCTTACATTTCTCTTTTTCAAAGTCATTCCTGGAATTTCAATATATAATGGCCTTGGAGGTTAAATCTTAACAGCTATTTTATAACTGAAAGGACAAATTGAATTCAAATAGGTATATTGACTTGTACAGGTTTTCTGATTTTCATTTTTAAACAAAGTCCGAATCGGTATTGAAGACATAAATTCAGAATACCTTTATATAATTCTGTTAAAATATTTGTTAATTTTCCTTGAATTTGTATTCGTACATTAATATTTCGGCTTTTAGTTGAAGTGTGTCGAGCTCTGGTTGGGTTAATTTCTGCCGGATTTTGAGTTAACTTTAAGTACATTCTTTCATTAGATTTCAAATGAGAGTGTAAGTTAACTCTTTTAGAAAAAATAAATGAATGAAAGATATGTCATGAAAATATTAGTAATAAAAATATATCAGTAATAAAAAATATTCAGTTGTAAAAATTTACTCATAAAAATATCAGAGCGTAATTGATAGTTATAAGAAGTTTGTCTATGAATTGCACATTAATCCCGTTGTTAAATTGTGTAGCATGTCTGGGTATTTTTTGTTTTTGAGCATTTAATTAAATGTTGCCTCAGGCGAATTCATAAAAATTCATCGAAATTGGTCTTGATTGGACATACATTTGTACCCCCAAGGGCTTCATGTAGATGTGGCAAGTATTACTCAGTAGCATAATGGTCAGTTCGTCCATCTGCCCTACATTGTCAGGAGTTAGACTTCCGAGTGGGCAAGGTTCACTAAACTATTCATCACTTCGGAATCAATAAAATGATTACCAATTTGCTTGAGAATTAAACACTAAAGATTTCGAGTTAGGATGACCACCAGGTAAGTACAAATGCTGTATGTCATCAACGAACTCAGAGTCAAGAAAACACACTTAGGCAATGTAGACATTGAACAGAATGAAAGGTTAAGAAACAGTGTTAGTTTTTGTTAGTTAAAAAAATAATGGCACATTAAAATGTAAGCATTTTAGATGTTATTTCTTTAAATTACAATAACACGATTTAACAGAAAATTTGGTTCAGAATATTCGCTTCATGATTAAAAAGCAATACGAAGAATAGTCTTGAAAATAAGAATCCCTTAGCGACTGTGAATAGATGTGTGTATGAAAGACAAAACATATAATAAAACATTAAAAATAAGACTCAACTTTACTTTTCTACATCAGTGCCAGGTGAGTTGAGACATTTGCGATCACCTTTATTTCGACATGACATCTGGTCCATAGACTTCCACAAAGGAGCATCAGCAAGTTACCAAAAACTGGACGGGCATACACGGCCACTATAGACAAAAGCATTGCTTGCTACAACTTTGGAAACAATTCTGATATCACACAAGTGGTTCAACGCTTCTTTTATATGCAGAGTCTTCATTTTTTTGGAAGGCTTTTTAAAGCTTTTAAAAGTATGTAGCATATTTTTCAGATCACTTAGAAAAAAAAATTAGGTTTTATCTTTTATGTTTCATTTATATGTTTTGTCCTTCATACACATTTCTGTCCAAAGTCGCCAGAGGAAACTTATTTACAGACCCTCCCTCACATTAAAACATTTGGATTGCATTTTTTGCAAAAATTTCTTTGTCAGTTATCGTATACTATATGTGATATTCTGATTCTGTTCATATTAAATCTGCGGAAAAAAGTATCACAGATGTGAATCCAAACACATATTTGTAATAAATGATGGGTAACATATTTTTATTATAATTATTCAAATACTTATTTTTTAAATTCAAGCTACAGCATCAAACACTTCAGGGCTTGGTACTGTAGATCTAAATTCTTCATGGTTCGTATAACTGAAAGTTTTGTTTTTTTATGTATTGTACTTTATTTATGTTCATATTTTTAATTACGCAAATATGCTGCAATTTTTGTAATATCTATACGAACAAATAGTGCAGAAAATATGAATTCAAATATGAAATAGTAATTTTACATTACTAGAACAATACCATATATTCTATCGTACAATGACCACTTCTGATGTAAGAAAATTGATCGAAATTGATCGGTGCGCGTTTCACACGATTATAAAATTAAGAGAATTAAAAATAAGATGATAATAAGAATTAAAACATTTAATTTAATAAAAATGTTTTTTATTTAAAGAATAGAAAAAAGCATAAAAAACCTTCATTATTAGATTACGTATAAAAAGGTACTTTTCGATTAACCGAACGTCATTGTTATATATACACACACACGCATACACACACATATATATATATAGTTTGTCTCAAAAGTTTAAGCACAAGCATAAAATATCGATTTTTAATGAATTATAAAAAATTAGAATTAATAACATTTTTTTATTTACATATTTCGCAATATTATTTAAATAAACGATATCAAAAATGGAAAAAAATAAATTACATAATATTAAAAAATACAATTAAAAAAAAGTTATAAAAAACTGTCTCAAAAGATTATGCACAATGTCAAAAACAACCATATTTATAATTTTTACAGAACTTTTAGTAACAAATTTTTTTCCATGTTTTCGGATTAGTTCAAATAAACGTGCTTTCGTCGAAATTATTAGTTTTTGTGGGGTTTCTGGTGGCAAAGAATACCATGCTTTCTCAATAGCCTCTTGGAGTTCTTCAATAGAGTCATACTGCTTTCCATTGCCTAAACTTGGCGGGTTAAAGTATTCCAGACATTCTCAATTGGGTTTAAGTCTGTACTTAAAGCTGACTAGTCAAGTACTTTATCATTTTTCTGAAAAATCCAAAGTTTTGTAGAATGGGATACGTGGATTGAGGCATTGTCTTGCAGAATAGTTCATTCAAAACCCCCCAAAATGTCACCGAATGGAAGCGAATGGTTGTTTAGGGTCTCTTGAAACTTTTTTCACTCTTCTCTTCTTTTTAAAAAAGCTAGAGAGGGCTGGCAAATGATCCAAATGCCCCCTAAACCATAATGGATTTACCGCCTTGCTGCCTGCTGAAAAATATCCTTCGGTTCTTGCGTAACTCATGCCAATACGCCTTCCAACCATCAGGGCCATCTAAATTCCACTTTTTCTCATCGCTGAATAAAACAGTAAGCCATTTGTCCCCGTAGGTCATGTGTTTTTTAGCCCAGTTCATTCTTACCTGTTTGTGATGTAATTCAAGAGATGGTTTGCGAGCCAATTTCTTTTACATGATGCAATCACGCGCTTTAACACGTCTAATTACAGTGTCTTTGGACATCTGTACTATGAAATTATTTTTAATTTGCCGTATGAGGACATATTTTGTCTAAATACCAATCTCCGTATTTTCCGATCAGTCTGAACAGTCGTCATATGTGGTCGTCTGCATCTTGGTTTCCGCTTAAAATTATCATTTCTAGAAAGTACTTGATATATACACAGCTTTGATCAATTTAAAGCTTTTGCAATTTCAGAAACAGATTTATTTTGAGATTTCAATTTAAAATCTTTCAAAATCTCACATTTTGTGAATTCTTTACCCTTTGTCATATTTAAAACATTAGGAAATAATTTCACCACCTTTTATACTTGTATAAAAGTGCAATATGATGTCATTCAACGTCATTACACAATACCAATCACGTGTTTCTAAAAAAATTTGCATAAAGTGCTTAAACTTTTGAGACAGCGTTTCTTCAAGAAAAAAAGAAAAATAAAAGAAAAATAAATATATTTTTTATTTTAACTACCCAAAATGGCTTAATTTATTTTATTTTGATTAAATGTTGAGTATTTATTGTAAATTAGCATAAAATATTTTCTTCTTCAATTATTTTAAACGAGATTTGCAGAGTGCTTAAACTTTTGAGACAGACTATATATGCATACATCTATATATACTTAGATATATGCACATACAGATATATATATATATATACACATACACACACATATATAAATACATACATTTATGTATATTTATGTGCATATATATATATATATATATATGTGTGTATTATTTATAGGTAACACTGGCTCCCGGCTAACCGAAAAATACCGTATAAGTATAGTTATTATATCTTACAATGAGCTTTATTTTATTTTTTACTATGTATTTCATAATGTCTTTTTTGCATAAAAAGAGATACCCATTTAGCGTCAAAATTATCTAGATATGGAAAAGTGAAGTTTGAAAATTTTTGTGACCATTATACTTCGAAATATATGGTAAGATAAACTTTTCCTTCAAAATATTTCCATGAAGTTTCTCAAGCTAAAATTAACATTTGGATATAAATATTCGTCTTGAGCTTAAGGAATCTTAAACACTACTAATGCCTGAAACAAACTAAGTATTCAAAACTTAATGAATGAAGAAAATTAAATGAAAATAGAATAAAATTATGTAAGCAAAAATACAATACCGCAGTTAGTCGTTTTCGTTTTCACGTCAAAGTTACTTAAGAATAATTTGCGCAGTAACTAACAGGTTTTCTTGAAAATTACTTTTAGCACCAAGGAGAATATTGACTTCCGTCTGAAAACTATACCTTACTTGCATATTTTATAAGCATTGTTTGTTTTAACGCAATATGAGAAACTTTTTGCGCCCTAATTTACATTTATGATAATCTCTTTATTAAATAAATAAAAATATGTTTTAAGTCCGATCCCCAGTTAAAGTAAGGAAACATTCTGAAGAAATTTTATTGTAATTTGTGACTATATGAGAATTCATGCTGCATTTTTAATACTTGTTTATTAACCCTTTGCGGGGCAGGACAAATTCATTGCTTAAGTGTTGAAATAAATGACTGACACAGTAATTTGAAAACAACTTTATGTGTAAATAACAAAATGTTATATTTCACGCATTCAATAAACCGTAGTTTTTTTAAACAAAATTCCGGTGCTAATGTGGCGTTTGAGAATTAAAATTAAGTGGTATATCTATGAAACCACCGCCCCGCAAGGGGTTAAGTACAGTGTTTAAATTTTTTTTTTTTTTTTTTTTTTTTTATATATAAAACTGGTATTAATGGGACGATGGCAAAGACTTTCTATGCTATAAAAAATAGTTGTTGATTTTATTTTACAGTATAATATTAGTAGCTAAGGTACCAATATTAAACTGTGATACTAAGAGATACAAATTATAAATAAACTGTGATATAAAAATGTGTAAACATATAGTATCAATAGAAAATAAATATCTGTATCAATAGTATCAATAGCATATATATCAGTATGAATAGTATATATATCAGTATCAATAGTAATGATAGTATGTATATCAATAGTGTAATCAGTATAATCATTTTTAAAAATGAAAATGCATAAATATGCCACATATTACTACTTAGAGGGATATTACTTTTTATTTTAAGGTATATTATTGTTATTTAACGGTATAATTGTTGATTTTATTTCATAGTATAACACTGGCAGAAGGGGTTTTTTATGTAGAATATTTCCCATGGATCAAAATTGTCAACATATTAGAAAAGCATAATTTAGTGTAGAGTAGAATACCACACCAATCCAAAAATCGACAAATACCCGTGCATTATTGAAGTACATCTGTTTGAAAAAAACATTTTCATCCATTCAGCTCTTTAATTAATTTAAATAAAAATGAATTTTTAAAAAAAGTGTGTTTTATATTTTCTTTTCTTAATGAAAAGAATTAATTCTTAATTATGCATTAATGCCCTGTTTTTCTTCTCGTTTCATTGAAAAATAAACAAAATTCTTCATTAACATCTCTTTATTTATTTTATTTTGTAGAAAACCCAAAATTTTTTACACGTGGATGTTAAAGTGCTCTATGGTATTTATGCGTCCATTTACATGGAAGAATTATGCTGATAAAGGTAATTTAAATGTTACTAATTAAGTTATATTTTGAGGAAACTATGTTTCCGTTCCGCTTTAGAGAAACATAAGACTTGTATTAATGAGTAAATTTCATTCTAAGTTATTTGCAGCCAACTCTCTTCCAGAAAAAAGATACAAGGCAGTATACCAAGGAAATCTTTCGTTATCTTCGTACAGTGAAAGATATTCTTAAATCAAATCAGTGGCTTCATGATCTATTTCCTAGAAACAAACAATTGTTTATTTATTTATTTATTTATTTATTTATTTATTTACAGTATTTGTATAAATTAAATAAGCTTAAACATTAAAGAACAACTAAGTGGTATTTTGGAAAATATTTGTTTAATATATTTAATCGCAAAATTTACACATGAAATATACATATCACTGAAATGTCAAATTCCGATAGAATTAAATCAAAATAACTAGTAATATTTACTAAAAAATGCATTTAAAAAAGAAATAATATGTAAATTTGTTTTTATGTAAATATCTAGCAAAACATTTTGTATTAATTCTAAATATGAAATATTAGCTAAATATATTAGCGTAATTAGCTAAATATGAAATATTTAATAACCCACTTTTAAAATCATATTTCAGCATAACTATCATTTTAATTAATTATAGCAGTTTGAAGAACTTTCCTTAAAGGGTGTATTTCGATTCAAACTGCTTGTTTTCCGATTTATTTTTGAATTCACTTTTGCTCTGAAACGCATGAAACTCGCAGATTCTCTTATTTAGAAAGTGCACGAGGTGCCGTGAAAGTCAATTCTTTGGTAAGTGCACAAAATATTGCAAAAAAAGCAATTAAAAACGGCAATTTGAACCGATTTTTCTGAAGTGGGAGATTTGGGAACGAAAAAAAGAGTATTCCTGAGAAGTTAATTGCTTATAAATCAAATTCTAATGAATTGAGCGTAAAATGACATCACACGGCAATTCATACGTCCCTTCAAGAATCTCCTCAGCAAATTTCATGTTTCTACTTTTAAAAATGTGTCTGAAATTGTATCGGAAAATTTCGAGCTGCTGAAGGTGGAAAAGCGTTTTTTCGAATACACCCTTAAGAAACTTACATTAACCGCTTCCCTGATTTACCCATACGAAATACGGAGAATGTGTTTTCGCCAATCATAATTTGCCCGTACCACGTATCAGCATCCATATTCCAATCATGATTTATTACTTTCACCAGTAAATTCTTATTGTAAATTTTGCATTATTTAATCCCAACATTTTGCTGATTTAATTAGGCAAAAATTTCTGATAAAAAAAAAAAAAAACTGTGATATAAGATAAAAAATTGTGCGGAAAACATGAGGCATTATTTGAAAGTTTTTTTCAAAAATATTGATCAGTTAACCCTTTAAAGAGCGGTGGCTAGAGGGTCTTGACACCTAATTGAAATTACAAAACTGACAAATGGCGCCAAGAATATTTCAATAACATTTTAAAATTAACATTGTAATTCACATTTAACATTGCAATGAAAGTACAAAATAGCGAGTTTTTATTTTCTGAGAAATTCGTTTGAATATTTTGGTGATAGTAAATTATTTCATCCTTTTACGAACATAATTCTTTTGTCTCTCAAAGTGTTAAAAGATTAAAGATAGGCATAGAAAATAAGTTATTTTTAAAAATTCAAATTAAAAGGCATATTTGTCGCAAGCAGTGTGTTTTAGGCCACATGCTGAAACTCAAGGGTATAGCCGAGTTTCTTAGTAAAATATGCCCTTGAGTCAACCACATCGAGTCCTACATGAATCGATAGTCCATAAAAAGAAATTCATTTCTTCCCAATTTCAAGTTTACATTTCAAAACCATGGTGGGTTATGACCCTAAATGCCTGTTTTGGAAAAGAGCGCATTGTGACGAAACTACTAAGCGGATTTCAACTAAAAAAATAAGGGATTATAAAACCACCATACGAATATTTGACTAAATTTCCAGATTTCTTTTTTTTTAACAAAAGAACAAGTTTTCTAACATTTTTCTTTTCTTTTTTTTTTTTTGAATGAACATTTTAATTAAAAATCTACTGAAATTTCTAAGTGACCACCTTAATTTTTTTGACATGAAATACTATGAGATATGATGCACATTCACTATCAATTTCATTTTTCTACTTAGGGTGCATCATACTAAAAAAAGACAAAATTAAATTCTGGCGGAGATGGGGGCGTGTCGTGCACAAATCTCACTATTAGGTAGGTCTATCGAAATTTCTGACGTATAATGCTATTTTACGCCTTCTTTTTAAACTACCTTCTTTTTAACTACCTTTTAAAACTACCGTTTTAAACTACCATATGTGAGATTTGTGCGAGACACGCCGCGCATCACCGCCGGAATATGATTTTGTCTTTTATTAATATGACGCACCCTACGTAGAAAGCTGATATTGATAGTGAGTATGCATCTTATCTCATAGCATTTCATGCAAAAAAATTAAGGTGGTCGCTCAGCAATTTCAATACATTTTTAATTAAAATGTTCATTAAAAAACAAGAAAAATGTTAGAAAACTTAGTCTTTTGTTTAAAAAAACCTGAAAAAATTGTCAAATATTCGAATGGTGGTTTTATACATCCCTTATTTTTTTTCGTTGAAATCCGCTTAGTAGTTTCGTCACAAGGCACTCTTTTAAACAGGCATTTAAGGTCATTACCTCCCGTGCTCTTGAGATACAAACTTGAAACTGGAGAGAAATGAATTTCTTTTTATAGTCTATCGATTCATCTAAGACTCGATGTGATTGACTCAAGGGCATATTTTACTAAGAAACCCGGTTATACCCTTTAAAATTTATTGGCTGTCAGTTTGTGAAAATAGTGAAAATATAACTGTAAAATGTTTATCCACATTTTGTTATTATTGAAGTTTAGTTTTAAAAAATTCTTTTATGGATTCACATACTAATAGAAACCTACAATTCATGTTAGAAATTTCTAGCCAAGGCTATGTCTGGAAAATTATGTCTAGGGGAGCTATCTAATCATTTCATACTATTAAATCTTGAATAATTTAACAACTGATCTTTAGTACTCGTTTTCGTCTTAAAAATAATCACAATATGGAATTTCCTTTCTTGAAACCATACAGAATCAAACATATCCAAATTTGATAAAAAAAAAAATCAACAGTTTGTAAAGAGACAAAATGTGGCCTATTTAACCCTTTAAGTGTCCTGCAAAATTTCACATGCAATTTTAACGATTCATAAAATAATAGCTATGGAAATTATTGATATGGAGATTTATATTACATAATCTTAGATATTATTTATCATATGCAATTCAAAAAATTAATATTAATACCTATTTTGAGTTAAATAAGTCTTTGAATCCAATAACTATGCCACGGAAAAACCTGGTTAGAAAGCTTAAAGGGTTAAAACAGAATCATTATTATTCTTATAAAACATACAAAACGGATAAGAAGTTCTAAAGTAACGTTTGTTCAAATATTTTTCATTCATTTTGATATTTATTATTTCGAAATTTTACAATTTTTTCTCAGCTGATATAAAAAGTCTTAAAAGTAACTTCCCAATCATATTCGACATTTCTAACCTTAATGTTTACTAAAAATTCGATAAGAGTATTTTTAGAACACTTTCGGTACTTTTAAACTTTTAATTTAGATACTTAAAAAAATTGCCCTTAGCGAGCATTTATATCTTAAAGGTAATCATCATGTCTCATTTCATATCGCTAGTCTCAATAAAGATTTAAAAAATCCCTATTTTAGAACATTTTCAGTTTTTATCTTATATTGCAGAAGTATAAAGTCGACCATTATGAGGCAAAGTATAAAAGTGCTTTTTTTCCAATATTTTTTTACTAGCACGGAATAGTTATGCGATGGTCTCAAGAATATGTTTACAAAATTTCTAAAATAACCAATAAATATATTTAGGTTCTACCTTGAATCTAAATATGATAAATTATCCGACAATTTTGAAAACTTTTACATTTTGGAGATTTTTTTTTTAAATTTCAGATTTCCTATTTCCACAAGCACAAAAAATTTTGAAAAATATACAAGAAACATAGGTACAAAATTGTAGAATAATGATATCGGGATTAAACATATTCCGCTTAATAAATATTTCCGTTTCGTCTAAAAATTCCAAAATATAAAAAAATTTTGGAAATTTTCATATTTCAGGAGGTTTTTTTTTTTTAAATCGCTAAAAGAATAACGATCACGAACAACCCGCATTCCAGCCTTATTTAAAGCGTGCGGAAGAAAGGGGTGTTCGACATAGATGCTGCATACATTTCGTCTTTATGAGCGAAAGTTTGTTTTTATATACCAGCCCATAAATATTGAGTTCATGCTGCATACTGAAAGAAGTTTAACAACCCACCAGTAAACAACAACAAAACAAAGATTCATAATGTACCAGACAGTTGAACTATAAAATATAACTACTAGACTGTATTTGTTAAAAATACATAACCTTGCTCATTGGTGCACAAAAACAAGAATTTTAATATGAACTTGTACAATTAAAAATGAATTGTAAAATCGATGTTTTGAAACACTGTTAGTATGCATGTTTAACAGATACATTCAGCTATTAGGTTGTGTATTTTTAAGAGATACATTCTTAGTAGTTACAAAGCTTTATGTTCTTCACAATGTAATGCTTAGTCGCGTAACTAATAATTTGGGCACCCACTTTACTGTCAATCCGTATATGAATCCCGCAGTCTAATAATTAAAAAAAAAATTGCTGTCATTTTTTGTCAGAATAAAATTTTATAAAAACTGCATTCATGAATATGATTTATTTATAGATTTTCGAGCGACCCTGATGCAATATATCTACCTACCTAGTAGCTAACAATATATCAATGCGAGTACTCGTTGTAACATTCAGAATAAGGATAAAACCTAGCCCAAGAGAGAGTTTCAGTTTCATAACTAGCGGAAAAGGTAAAATATCCCGTTTCATACCTTTGCCGAATTAGTAAGAGAATTTTCCACAATCGGAATTTTTACGTGCACGTATATCTCATGTACATGGAACTATTTCAACGGATGAGTATTATACCCATACTGTGAACTAACAATGAATTTTGGCGGAATTAATGAGATAAGCAAATTACACTGTTAAAAATAAAGGTGACAAACCAGTTGCATTTGGCGCCCAGTGGTGAAAAGGAGTTACCATTTGACATCCGCGGGCTTGAAAATGTATTTGGGGTGCCGTTTGACCCCGCACTAGGTGATTCATGCTAATTAGGGTGCCGCGCAATCCATTCCGCTGGAAGATTTTCACCCCTTAATCATTTGCGAATGTTCTATGACGTGTGTCCTTCCCCTTCAACACGCCGTCACTGGTGGATCAAAACAGCAATTTCACCTTACGAAGACTATCACCGCGCGTGCGCTATCCAAATTTCGTTTAGAACTTCGGATGGCTAATTTTTGACGAGCGTTTTATATAAAGGAACCTTTGCATTTCAAGACATTTGAACATTTCAAGGAGACTTTGAAGGTGAGCTCGATGGCCGAGCGGTTAGAGCGCTGAGCTTGCAATCAGACGTTGTGGGTTCGAATCCTTCGAGGGCCAAAGTCGTTTTTATAATTCCTTTTTATTATTTGGCATTCTGGATTAGGGGGTGCCATCTTTTCACCCTAATTAAAGATGTCATTCTAGCTTTCGTAGACATGTCACCAGTGAGACAATCCTTTCACCCCTAAAAGGTGCAATGTGTCACCTGTAGTTTTAATAGTGTATTATCCACACTCCGAACTTCATACATATAAATCAGACCACCAAACATTGCATGGATAAATGAGAAGCCCAGTATCCAAGAGATATAAGTGACAAATTGGAATAAATTGAATTAAGTGCATAGACGAACTAGAAATATGTTCTTTTCTTTTCAGGTACTGAAATATTAGTGATTTTCAAATTATGTGTTACGTTCTAGGAATAAACCACTTTTGCCGAATAATAATCAATATTGATAAATTTAAAGAAAATTGTATTCAAAGACTACGATGAAACCAGCTGCAGTTTCTATTTCAATTCACTCAATTATTATTGATTTTCAAATTTAAAATTAGTTATTATTAAACTCAATTTACTTCAAATCGAAATTTTGTCACATTTACCCCTTAGCTTCTAGAGTCCTCATTATTAAAATAATCTGATTATTTTACAGACAATCCACAAATGAATAATTTATAAAAAAAAAGAAGGAAATATCAAGAATCAAAGTATAATTTAAATTACATATTTTAACCCTTTCGCGCGTGTGGTCACAAAAAAAGGACCCAACTTTAATAATTTCTAAAAAAAAAAATAGCATTAGGACTCAATAAATAGATGGAAAAGTAGCAATTCGTTTCCTTTAACTACACTAGATGGCAGCACCACAGAAAACAGCTTCCTTTCTGGGTTTAATTTCGCATTTAAAAATGCGTAATTTTTAGACTCAAATACGAAAATTTTTTTGAGTTCTTAAAGATTACAATTTTATCAAAATCAGTCGACCATTTCCCTCTAATATCCTTGAAGTATCAATTCATAATTTTGTATTAAATTCAAACTCATTTTTCAACGTATCTAAAGCAACATTCCTTTAGGTGGTAGCTTTTGGGGACACCACCCACCTAGAGTTTCGGTTTTGAAAGCGGCGCGCGAAGTGCGTAATTTGATAAATCTTCCTTCTGCAGAGAAACGGGCGATACTTGATACCATTTTAGAGGGTGTTTTATTTATTTGTCTTGGGGTCGTGGGAGTTCAAGGGGTTCTTTTCCTTTGTTTGCAGCTGGAAAACAGTTCGCATTCTATTTCTGATATTCATGCTAGACTGTCGCTAATATTTGATGCTCTGCTGAGAATTTTGAGATTTTTTCTGTATATATTTATTTTCATATAGCAGTAATATTTTTATTTAAATTTAATTTTATACTGATTTTATTTAACTGTAATTAGTGAAAGTATATGTAACTGTAATTAGTGAAAGATAAAAAATGGCAAGGAGATTTCTGAGTGCAGATGAAGCTCTGTTGCTGTTGAACGAGCTTCCTTCAGATGATGAATCTATCATTTCATCTCAGAGTTCTTCTGATGAAGAAGTATTTCCCCAATCTGATTTGAGAGATACCCAAGATGTCGATATCGTCCCTAGTGACTCCGATGAGGAAGATGTTGATATCAACGCCCCTGGCCCCTCGCAGATCCCAAGTGAATTGGGTGAAGAAGGGGAAAGCGAGAACGGATGTTCCCAAATTCACGGAGGTTTCAGGACCCTCGGAGGAGATATTGGATCTCGACGACCATTCCCCATTGTCGTTGTTTTTGGCACTTTTTTCCATAAAACTCATGGAAAATATAGTGTTTCAAACGAATTTATATTCGACACAAGAAGGAAAGCAGTTTACTGCTGTCACATTCAAAGAGCTGTGCCGTTTCATAGCAATCAACTTGGCAATGGGGATAAAAAAGATGCCCAGCTACAGGGACTATTGTTCTTCATCAGAAGTTCTCCATGATAATTATATATCGAAAGTGATGAATGTCAAGAGATTTGCCTGGATTCTGAGCCATCTCCATCTAAATGACAATTCACTTCAGCCGAAACGAGGAGATCCCTTATTCGACAAATTGTACAAGTTGCGCCCACTTTTGACACATTTAGCAGAAAGATTTTTGTCGGTTTTTCGTCCTTCTGAATACCAAGCCATTGAAGAATCCATGGTCAAATTCAAGGGACGTAGTTCGTTGCGGCAATACATGCCAAAGAAACCAATAAAACGCGGATATAAAATATGGATGAGGTGTGACCAAAGTGGGTTTGTGTGCCAGTTTGAGATATATACTGGTAAAGTGGATCAACTGGTGGAAAGAAACCTTGGCGAAAGGGTTGTAAAAAAACTGTGTGAAAATTTGTATGGAAGAAATCACAAGGTTTTCATGGACAACTATTTCTCATCATACAATTTGTACAAATTTCTGGAAACGAAAGCTATTTTTGCTTGCGGAACTGTAAATATGTCCCGTAAACAAATGCCAAAAAACTTGTGCTCGGATAAAGCATTGAAAAAGGGGGAATATGATTGGGCAGTCAGCAATGACAATATTGTGTGCGTGAAGTGGAAGGACCGCCGATGTGTGCACATTCTCTCAACGATGGAAAACGCCACAACTCAGTGCAACGTTGAGAGACGGGAGAAAGACGGGTCAAAGAAACAAATACCATGTCCACAAGCAGTTGTTAACTACAACAAAAATATGGGGCTTGTGAACCACTTTGACCACTTGAAAAGCCTTTACGAAATCGACAGAAAAAGCCAAAAGTGGTGGCATAGGCTGTTTTTCCATTTCGTAGATGTATGCGTGACAAACGCATACATTTTACATAAAGAATTACCTGAATCTTGTAGAAGCACTGATGTGAAAACACTCAAAGACTTCAGAAAAGAAGTAATTACACATATGATGCTGTTGGGTGCAGAAACATCAGTGCCGAAGCGCCGCAGCGCATCAAAAGTCCCAGTGACAATAAAAAAGCACAAACCATCTGTGTCAGAGGAAACCAGATATAAAAACGTGGAACATATGCCCATCAGGTGTGCCCAGCGTAGATGTGCACTGTGCAGCACAAAAAAGAATGTGCACAAAACACGCACAATGTGCAAAACGTGTAATGTACAATTATGTGTGAAGCAAAAGGGCACTACTAGCTGTTTTGAACAATTTCATTCAAAATAACACGAATTTTTTTTATTATTATCCATTATAAAATTTTGTATTTTGTATAAAATCTTTGTATTTGCATTTTTAGTTTATAATATTTTTAAATTTTGAATTTTAGTCGATATTTGTATTATTAGATTTAGTTTAGAATAACTTTTGCAATACATACTTTTGTAGTTTGTTTAAATTTTTGTATTTCGTACAAAGTTTTTGCATTTTAAATTTTTTAAACGATTTAAATCTTTTAGCATAAATAAAAATGTTTATAAACTTAAAATAGTCATAGTTAATGTTATTATCTTAAGAAATTTACGCAATCATCGCTGGAGATTTTCTTACGAATCGATTGCTGTAGACGCGCGGTGTCCCCAAAAGTGGACACCTCCCCCAGCGGAACGAGGGAAGTTTAAAAAAATTTTGACTGTAAAATCTATGTCTAGACAACCAACTAATCCCATCCATAGTGATTTTTCATTATTTTTCTAAAATTTTTATAACCCGCGCCGGAAAGGGTTATTACAGAAATCAGCAAATTACACAACCACATGTAATTCGTTTTCTATTATACTAAGCAGTATTCGGTTAATTTTTATTAACTATTTTAACAGCGATTTTGTGTTACACCGAGTATTTGTTTTTTATATCCTCTTACATACAGAAAAAAAATCATAATTCATGTATATTTACAAACATTATGCTTCGGTTTACAAATGTTACATTCCTTTTTTATACAATAGCGTTAATTTTAAAATTAAAAAGCAAGTGTTTTAATTAAAAACGATTAAATTCAGTTATTTGATTAAATCAAAACTTCTTGTGGATACAAGAATGATTCAAAACTGCATATAATTAAAATATAAAAAAAACACCCTATTTTTCATTTTTAATCATTTGAAAATTAAAGTAAAGTACCTGAAGCGGGAATTTGAAAATTAGCATAATTCATTTTAATGTGGAATTTAATATTCAAATTTAATGGCTGTGTTTTATTTAATTTATATATATATATATATATATATATATATATATTCCCTTTTGAAAAAAGGGAAACAAGTTATGCATTTTCTTAGTTTTTTGAGCATGCAGGTAGAAAATATGTAAATATGTTTCATCTTTCTTTAAATGAGTTGTATACTCTTGTATAAAAACTACATTAACTCAATTTAATAGTAAATAATGTATAATGGATGTAAGAAAAGAAATAGATAATTAATCATTTGTTTTGTTTTCTAATGTATTAATACAAAATGAAAAAAAAAAGATGAGCTTAGATAATGGAATTTATTGTGTAATGAAAAATTAAACATTCAGCTTAAAAATAGAAAAGGTGGCACGAAATTTTCTCATTTTATTTTTTATTTCACGTGTGTTTCAAATATGTTTAAATGAGAAAGTTTTGCTATTTTTGAAGAGTATTATAAACGCATAATACATTTTATTATTCCTAATATGAAAGAAAAAAAAAATCTCATTTTTATTGACAAATATGTTTTTTTTTAATTACAAATATATATATACATATACACATATAATATTAAAAAGAATATTGATGGAAACAAAATATTCTCTTTAAACATTCGTTCAATTTATTTTTAAAGTAAAAGGTGCTTGAATTTTACTGTAATTATTATTTTTTCATCGCAGATACAATGTGCATCGATTTTTGTTTCAATTTAATGGATTTTCCCTCCAGAAGGTGGTTTCTATTGATTTCTTTCAGAGGTGTTTTAAAAAATGCCTTCCTTAAAAGAAAATAATAACCATCGTTTTCTAAAAACTGGTGATGTAACATATCGTTAGGTGCGTTAACTGTACCATCGAAAAGACGGAACACAGACACCAAAAAGGGAATATATTTGGCTACTCGTGAAAAAAATTCAGACAAACCGGTAGCGTTAGGTACAAAAAACGTTCTGGACATCAACATTTGACGATACCGTCAAGAGCATTTGCAAAGCAGTTAAAATAGCCCACGTTCACAAGTAGCCTGATATTGGCCTTCGGGCTGAACTTTTAATTTTTACAGCGGTTCGGGCCAAAATAGCATTCCATCAGGATAGGCGGGGCCCGAGCCTCGAAATTCCGGATCGCGCAGACCTCTAACAGTATCCTACTATACCCCTCGAATTAAGTATATTACACAGGGGTGATAGCAAAACCACTTTGCGTAAATTGAGCAATAGAGCGGCAGTAGGGATCAATAATAAAAAGAATATTGCCAAGTTAAACTGAAGGCTTTGCGTTCACAGCCTGTTTACACTAATTGTATAACACAGATTTTTTTTTTTTTTTTTTTTTGAAAGAATAACATCCCCACGAAAAACAAAGTAAAAGAAATTAGTTCCCCCATTTCCCTCAATTATACTTGACCTTTGAACCCCCAAAACTAATCACAGATATGCTTTATGAAATTGAGTAATTAATTAAATTTCGAAGCAAATAGGATAATTTTGCACAAAAACCCATTTACTTAATTTACAGGATGTAATCTCCCATTCCTCTCTTTATACTTAATGATTAACCCCCTAAAACTATTTAGGGATTCACTTTATATATTAAAAAAAACTATAACCATAATTTGCGGCAAATCGGATAATGCTGCATAAAAATTCATTTATCTATTTTAAGGAAGAGGATAAGTCTTCGCTGCCCCATTATTCTTAGCCAAAAAAATACCCCCGCAAAATTAATCAATGAAGCGCCTCAGCAAAATAAATGTATGTCCAAAATTTAAACAAATCGGATAATTCTAGATAAAATTCCATTTATTTAAGACAAGAAAGGAGATGAATTGTCAGTTTCCCGTTTATACTTAGCCAAAGAACCACCAAAATTAATCAACGAAGCACCTCATCAGAATGAACATATCCAAAACTAAATAAAATCGGGTAATTCTGTATGAAAAACCCATTTCCCTAAATTAGTGGGGCGTTCTTCCCTTTGTACTTAACCAATGAATTTCACAAAATTATTAAGGAAGCGCCTTACCAAAATTAACCTATATCCAAAATTTGAGGCAAATCAGTAAATTCTGCATGAAAAAACCATTTACCTAAATTATAGAGGATTAACCCCATTGAATATTTTTTACTCAATCTTGAAAACCCATTTTTTTTCAGCGTGAAATGGACAAAATTTACGATAAAATCATCTATAAATTTTGTCGAAAAATTAGAAATTTTTCTGTTAAAAACTGCACAAAATTGAAAATACATTTTTATTTTGTAATATTATTGCTAAAATATAATTTTTATCATCGCTCATAATTTGTTATTTGAGTACTTATTTTTAAATTTTCAACTCCATTTACAATAGTAAAAAAATACAAAATCACAAAGTTACGAAGAATTTTCTAAGAAATTAAGATGCCTACAACTTTTTATGTAACGAAATCAACCAAAATTATTAAAATAGATACACGTTGGCATTGTAAATCAAAAATCTGTAGGGTTACTAAGAATTTATTGGAAAAAGGGATGCCTAGAACTTTTTATGTAACAGATAGATTATGTTGTAAAGCTACAGAATTCTGTAGCGTACCAAAAACTAATTTCGTAGATTTAGATCCTTTAAAAAGACAAAAGTTTAGTAAATATAAAAATTTCTTCTATTTTGCATTTTTTTCCAGGGTAAATTATTTTTCGATAATAAGCAGAAAGTAGAGTTTTCGAGAGCCAAAAAGTGTAGAGTTTCTTATTCCATACAATCTTCCTGCAAATTTCTTTTGAGAAAACATCAAAAAAGCATACTCGTTTATTGAATACATGAAGAATACATATCTGCGTATAAAATTATGCAGATAAAACCTTTGCTTAAACTATGCAGTAATCTTTCATTCACCTGTATCGTTGAATAGATCTGCAAATACCTAGATGTAAACAGTCAATATCCAATATGGTACTTTTGATGTTTCAAGAATTTTTCAATTCATATGTGCATAAGAGATAAACTTTTCACATTTGAATAATTCTTTGCTGCAGTATTAAAAATATCTGCTCAAAATGACACCTGAACCTACTCGATGTTTTATTTCTTTCCTTTCTCTGATTTTTTTTTTTTTTTTTTTTTTTTTTTTTTTTTTTTTTTAACTAAGACTTGGGGGAAATCAATTGCACTAAACTCTACAATTTCTGATACTAATAATCATGTAAGAAAAATCGGTGCATAGTTACTGTGAAAAACGTATACTTTTAAATGCCAAAAATAACTATGTTTCATTTCCTTATTCAGTTTATTGCTGATAATTTGATAAAATGTACTGTACTGTTTTATTAGTTTATTACTGCAGTTTTGTCACTACATTATTGCAAATAAATATGCATGTTAGTACTGTGCTCAGCAAAAGTTTAGACTTTAAAGTTTAGGCGTTATGTTGCCTTTAAATAAAAAATACGAACTCTTGAGTTTTACAAATGGCTATATTTATTTTTAAATATATTTTAAATATTTTAGGATGAAAATAATGGTTATAATTTAAAATAATATTTAATTTAACTGTAAAAAGTAAAATTTGAATATTGCAAAATTTTAGACACTTTTTTGATTTTTTGCCAACTGTTCACAGTAAAATGCATATTTCAAAGTTATGATGTCCCATATCTGAAGTATTTAAGTATATCTCGATATAGCATCAGTTAGTGAAGATACCGCGAGCTAGAAATACTAATTGAAGTAGGGAAGCTGAAATGGAAACTGAAGACTGTTGCAGAAATTTCAGCTGCAGTGAATCGTTCAAATAGGTTTGTCTATGAAGTATAGTCTAAGGGTAAGTCTTTCAAAACGATACATAAATTTGGAAGTTGTTGTGTGACAGAAAATGAGATGACAAAATAATCCATAAACTGGCATTTACACAAATGATGACTGCTAGTCGCATTAAAAGTAACTCAGGACTTTCTGTGCTGACAGATATGATTCGTAGATGAATTAAAAAAAGAGGTAAATCAATTTACATGAAAATAATAAAACAACCAGCTTTGAAATCTCACTGCAAATTGGCGAGAATGCAATGGACTTGCAAACGTACTTTATATGGATCAAAATGTTGCACTATGATATTCACTAACGAAAAAAGTGGAATTTGAATGGCCTAAATGTGTGGGCACACTATTGGCACGACTTGCCTAAAGAGCCTGGGACTTTCTTAAGCCGACAAGAAGGAGCTGACTTTATATTGATTTCGTCCTTACTTTGCTTTAATGCTCGAGTATCTCTGGATATATTCAATGGTTGCCAAGCAATACAAGACTACATACATACGTTGAAAAACAATTTTTAGTCATTTGGGGAACTTTTAGCTGGTCTAAAATATGGATTTTAGTAAGAAACTGCATAGATTCATGTTGCATACAAAAACAAAAACTTCGTTTAACTCTGAAAATACTACTGATCTCAAATGGCCAGCGTGTAGCCCTCATCTGGACCCAATCGAAAACCTTTGTGACATCAAATCACGTAAGGTTTATGCAAATTTTTGATGTACTTTTTTGTTAATGAGCTTCGAGCTGCTGTTTAACGTGTTTGGTACAAAATAAACCCCCAAGTGACGCAGCATTTATTTTCTTCGATGGAAAGTCACATTCTTGGACTAATTGCAGATAATGTGGGTGCAACTCGTTTTAATTTTTAGTTATTTTTCTTTAAATATATAGATTGTCTATACTTTTTCCACAATGTTAATTAAATTTTTGTGTCATTATATATTATGTAGAAGATAAAATTTAAAATTTATTGTTTGTGAATAAAGGATAAGTCACAAGTGATGTATGACAGATGAATTACAAAATCCGAATATAGAAGCGTTATCGATGATTCTCTAAACTTTGGCTGAGCACTGTAAACACACACATTCAATTATTGAGTAACCTTCAAACTGGTGAAACTTGTGAGGTACACCTGATAAAAGAGGAGCCAGTTTCGAGTATTAAAAGCATACTCTCTTATTCACATCAGCTAAAATTACTTTTCATTTGAGGAAAATGTAAAAAAGAACATTCCACGGAGCACGAATTTTTAAAATATCTGAATAAACACATTAAAAAACTTTTTAAATGTGATTTTTTCATATTTCGGTTTCTCCGGAAAGGTTTTTTGCTGAAACATATGATAATTCCTCACTAGAAATCTACCATGTATAAATATTAGTGTGGAAAAGCTTTTATGCGACAGAGTGTATTAGTCAGACACACAAAGTTTCATTTAGGGAAAAAAAATTGAGTTATGACAAGTGTCGACAAAAATAATCAATCATTATTGCATTTTACTAAAGCATATGTTAAATCACATCCAATAAGAAAAATTTGATAAATGCGACATTTGTGATGAAATATTTCTCAGAAAGATGGAAGTAATGAATCATGTTAAATTTCATAACATTCCGAAGCAAAGTGAACTGAATCACCTTTCCAAGCAATTCAAATACGATGATTGTGCCAATGTTTTTTAATAACAGTTTCGACTTCTTTGACCACAAAATTCAACTTTCCCTCGACCAACATTAATTGGAATGGGTAATCGATTAATCCTTAAACACCGTGTGTTGCCGTTTGGCAACATACCCAATTTAGTCTTAAAAAATAGTATTAGAATAATATTGAAGGTTATTGCCCAATATTGCCAATAAAATACATACTGACACTATTATTCAATGAATTTTCAACATGTAGATGACAACAGTTAAGCTGTTTAAGAATAAATATAGATTTTTTTTTTTTTGTTGATACTTGTGCTTTTTGTTTTGTTTATAGGCTTGCAAAATAGCTTATTTTAGACTGCAGTGAGCGAGTAAAATTTATTTATTATCATAGTAATTAAAAATTCATGGATTTAATGTTACAGATTTTTATCAAGAAAAACTAGTTTTTCGAATAAATACTAGTATTGCCGATTAGTAATAAGCTGTTTTGAGCTGCAAACCGTAATTAAAAGAAAATATGACTTTTTTTAAGTAAGGTGTCCTGAGGTAAAAATGCCAGAGTGGGTAATAACGCTATGCGCTAATATTACACATGATTATGAATGAATCCAGGAAATGGCACATACGGATTCTGCGCAGAGGGACTCTAAGTCATTAGAATCACAAAAAACCGCTAATGTTAATTTGTTCTCTTTTTCGATCTTATCGCTGGAAGAAGCGCGTAAAAGTCAACGCCAGATCTAAAATTTGCGAGTTAAGTTCTGTGATCTGAAGGTTATATCTTTATTAGGAGATAATTTATTTATTATATAAATTTTTAGTGTATTTCGTGTACTTTGAAAATCTTGTGCAAGATTTTGGATAAAATCGCGAATCTGTTTGTAGTTTAATATATATTGCGCAATAAGTATATCGCGGTAGTAACGCAATATACTGGTGTAATTATTCCAGTTGATTCTTTTCAGTTTTGGAACTACATTCGAAGAGGGTTTATTTTCTATTTTATGCTTGTGAGAGCATTCATTGTTGAAAACCAAAAAGCATACATAGAAATTCGTATGCCATAAGTGCTGATAATTTTTTCATATTTGTCAATTTATAGGGGTGTAGAGTTTATATCTTTAAAACTGGACAATTTACATGTCATTAATTCATCTTATTTTATACTTTTGGCTGCATGGCGTTATTACTCAACTATGTGGGTAATAACGCCAAATAGCATTAGTCCAGAAAACACGCAGTTACATTTTATGAATATATATCTTCTAAAATATTCTTTCTTGTATACATAGTGAATAAGTTGCTCTATTAGATTCTATATTTGTTTGAAAGAACAAAATTAAAACTAATCAGTAATAATTAGTAGAACATTAACATGGCGTTATTACCCCAGAATATCTTATTTTCTTATGATTTACATAAATAATAAAAGCCGAAAAACATTTTAAAATTTATTTTTGAAAAATGAAGCATTTAAGGGTTCAAGAATTAACGCTACTTTTAAGAACTTTGCACAATGAAATATCGTCTTCAAGTATCAGACTATGAACTGATTTGAAGTATTTATGTTTCTGTAAACATTATGTAACGTTTAAAAATAAATTCCATTCAAGTAAATTTGCTATATGTGTTTTCATTTAGTCATTCCCGCAAGATATTTTTGTATCATGTCGATTCAAATGCGCATATATATTTTATAATTAAACTTGTATATTTTTTCTAAGCGATTTAAAGTGGAAACACATTTTTGAATTTAATTTCTTTTAATTACTTTAATTTTTCGCATACAACATTCGAGCATATTTCATAATCTACTTTTAGTGGATGTTGTACTAAAAATAACATTTTCATAATCATGATTCAACCCACTCATGCTAACCTCACAAAGTTTGTTTTGAAACCAGTGCAAAATTGTATTTTCCATTTATAAAATTTTCGTTTCATATTCCAATAATAATTAATAATATTGTTGATTTTAACAATTACAAAAGAATCTCATTATCTACTAATTATTTCATTCAATTTCATGAAAATACAATTATTTTTAAAAATAAACTAATATCACTTTCTTTCAGAGGTAGTCGTATTATGTGAAATATTTAGTAGTAATTGGTTATTTAGGTTTTGTTTGTCTATATTGATTACTTTGTACAATTTCATTAAAATTTTAATTACCACTGACTTTTTTAAAAAAATCCAACAGAACAAAATTTTTTTATAAAATAAACTAATAACATTTTTTCTAGGTATATTAAATACAGTAAAGTACCTAGGGATAATAACGACAAATGCTAATATTACGCATATTTATCAAGGAATCCGGAAAATAGTACTGTGGGTTCCGCTCTAAAAATCTATGTGTAATCTGAATAATACGCAATGGCTAAAAGTTAATTTGTTACATTTGTAGGCCTTATCGAAGGTCTTATCCAATGTATTATTTGTAGACCCGAATAAAAATTCACCTCGTAGTTTCTTTGATGTGAATACTATGTCTCTATTAGGGAATACTTTGTTTATGCAAAAAATTTTAATCTATTTCATGTATTTTCTAAATGTTGTTGAAGATTTTGAATGTGCTTGCGAGATAGTTTGTAGTCTAAAACATACTGCACAAAATGTATACAAGGCTATTAACGCCATCCTCTGGCGTTATTATACCTGTTGATTCTTTTCGGATTCAGAACTACATTTTTAATTTATTTTTATTTTATGCATGAGAGACCATCTTTGTCATCGTTGAAAACTAAAAAGAATAAAGAGAATTTTGTATTTCCTAAATGCTGCTATTTTTTTTCTGTCAGAAGAATAAAATATCAAATGATTATTACTACATCCTGATATCCCAATCAATGGAAAGTAAAATCAATTTCCCAATTTCTAGGGTTGTAGAATTTGTATTTTTAGAATTGAACAATTTACATGTCATTATTCCATCTTATTTTATAGTTTTATTTGCATGGTGTTATTACCTGCATGGGTGGGTAATGTAACAAATAGCATTGGTTCAGAAATCATGACACTGTATTTTATGAACGCATATCTGCTAAATTATTCTTTCTTGTATATACAGTCAATAATTTGCCTTAGCAAATCGCATATTTTTATTTATTTATTTATTTTCCGAAAAAGAAATCTAAAACTAAGCCGTGAAAATTGGTAGAACCTTAACTTGGCGTTATTAACACAGCACACCTTATTTATTATTGTATTCATTTTCATTAAAGTATAACTATCCGCTAATTATTTTAATGAATTTTATCAAAATAAATTCATTTTTGCATTTAACTCCTGTTGAGTTCTTCACTGAAGTTATGTTGTAATTCTCACGTTTGAAAAATATCTAGAATTCAAATATGATGAAAGATCAGGCTTTGATATGGCTTTTCAGTTAATTCAACAATTTGAAAATTCAGTCAGTCCCGATTTTTAAATATTGTGATCTTTTCTAACTGTAACCGTTAGTGATTTGAACTTACCTTAATAAACGTTTTAAGTCGTCTCAATCAGTTTACTGTTAACCTTTGACAAAACTGCATTGTTTACTGTTTGCTAATTAAATTTTATAAAATGGCGTAGAATATAATATGATGAAAAGATCCCCGAGGAACGGGTTTGTTTAACAAAGTATAAACGTTTAGAAACACTTCTGGAAAATTCAGTTACTTATATGAAGGAATTAAATCTTCCAAATTTAGAATTTCGGACTACAAACGATAACTGTTCAACACTATCCCTTAAGAAAGAGATTCATGCAGCATAACCCAAGTTTGCTATTATTTCGACGAATCCAAATTAACTCAGACTGGTGAAGACACAACTTCTTCCCCTAACTTCTTGTTATGACTCAACTTCTGCGATGAGTCTTTTCGATAAATTTCTTTTTCAAGACATAGAATTTAAAAATTAGGAATCCTACATTTCGACACCCCCTGCAAGTACCTTAATTTCATATCACAAATTTCAACAACTACTGTTTTGGATCAATAACAAGGTCCATCAACCCTCATGATTGACATTAAGAAGAGCTAATCTTGCAATCTAAATGTGATAGAGATTAAACTAAAAGACTGTATTTATTTAATTTTTAAACAGACGCCACAGCAAGAGGAAAAATTTTATTTCATGTCACCATTATGTAAAAGCGACAAATTTTGTGGTAAATGTCTGTAACACCAAAAATAGAAATTTACTATAAAATTTATTTTTCGAAATACTGGTGAAACGAAATAAAAAATTTTCTACAGCTGCGGCCTCTGAAAACAACACACTAGACAATTTTATGTGCATTTGGGGCGTTTAAACGCAATGTGTTAACTAATGAAAACATGTTGACAAAAAATAGAATTTATATGGACTTAAATTCGCGGTAAAAATTTCACTATAATCTTTTTGCTTTTAATTTGAAATATAAATCTTCATCATTTATCGATAATAATAAATTGTGTTGGCAATGAAACATAATACTTCTGTATGCAGATTAAAAATTTAAAGAATTATTCACATTTTGACTTAAATGATGTCAGTTACAATATACTTGAAAGATAAAGCTTATAATTTTAACAAGAAGCTTTTACAGTACATTTTATGCAAATTAACTACTACGCTTACTTGTGTAAAAATTCACACTAGGTGACATAAACAACAAAAAAAAAATGTATATCTCTTAGTTTCAAAACTCATAATTTGTATTGAGTATAATATATTGTCTATTTTAAACCAAATTTATGAATTCATTGGATTTACAAATTGCAGCTACTTTTAAATAATGCTCGAAATTGTTAGATGAAAGCACTACAGGTGAAATGCCCGTTGAAATGAAAAACAAGTTGGAAATTGCACGTGAAGCGTAGCAAATGAGGTGCGTTCGTACGATAACGAAGTTTTAAAAATATTACTCTCATATATCAATCTCATAAAATTGTAAATAGTGAATTACAATTAAAACGCTCATCAAACAATGTTCTCCCTATACCATTATGTAATGGAAACATAATGTGTAAATAAATGTTTGTGTAACCTTGTAAATCAATAAAAATTGTTCTTTGCACCAGAAATTATGTAAAATGTATATTATAATATGTACTTTATAGTTGCATATAAATTTTATTAAGTTCGAATGAGTGTACCACCATTAAATTACATTTGAAACATTTTTCTCTATTGACCGTAATGTAACGAAATACTTTTGACTGTCCCTGTAATTGATCTATGCATCCGATTTTCATTAAATTTGAAATAACTCGGCAAAATTATGTAATAATTATGTATTTTAAATTTCAAACGTATAAAATACATTTCAAACTTTTTCTCCATTGACCATAATGTAATTGAATACTTTTGATTGCCACTGTAATTGATCTATGCACCCGATTATCAAAAAATTTGAAATAACTCGACAAAATTATGTAATAATTATGCATTTTAAATTTCAAACAATTAAAATGCATTTGAAATTTTTTTTCAAAATTGATCGTAATGTAATGGAATATTTTTGATTGCCCCTGTAATTGATCTATGCATCTGATTTTCATAAAATTTGAAATTACTCGACAAAATTATGTAATAATTCTGTATTTTAAATTTCAAACGATTCGGTTGGGTAGTTTTTGCGTTATTATAAGGACAGACAGACGGACGGACTGAACGACCACTATAGGTGCTACGTATATACATAATTACGAACGCACCTAAAAAAGGATGTTAAACCGATTAAAACGATTAAACTGATTAAACCGATAGCATATTTGCCATTTTCATTTTAATCCATTTAATTTGCCATTTCCATTTTTTAATTTCCAATTGCACTGGTTCGGTATGTTATACTATTGTTACGTTATTCCTTCATTTTGAATAATAAACTATGGGTTTTCTTTATATGTATGACATTAGAAAGGCCGAAACAAACTGAAAAAAAAATTGTCTTTTTATAAATGCATTCTTTGAAAACCAAAAGTCTTGCACATTTACGCCTAAGTAAACGATTTTTCGTAAAATAAGAAAAAGAATTGTAGTACTTAACATCGAAAACTTCTGTAATGTAGCTGTAAAAAATAAAGATGATTTACACTTTCTGTCTTTCTCCGTATAAAAATTACCTGACCATATGCTAATTTCCCTAGCCAATCTTTAACCAGCATGTGAATTAATAATTGAGAGTCTTAATCGAATCCTTTTAGCTAAGAAATAGTGCAAATTTACCTTAAAATCTCTGTTTCTATTTTGAGTTTAGAAAATTTTTCAAAAGTGCGTAAATAAAACGTAATTCATTCTACTGTATATTAGAATGATCTCTGAAAATCTGATAAAATTCTCATTATATCTTCGAATATTGGCCTTTCAATAATAAAACATCTCAGAAACATAAATTGTTTCCAAAAGCAGGACTATAAATATTTTATTGGAATAAATAATAGATTTTTAATGTTTTGTATATAAATAAAAAAAATACACCAGTTTTGACGTAATTCCACAAAATACCACACTCTGGATCGGATTTGAATGTATTCTCAACTAACAATTCTGGAAATTGTTATATTTCTTTTAATCACGATTAAACATATATCAAACATCATTCCGTAAAAAGAAGCAGTTGATAACCCTGTCGATGTAAAACGTTCTTGTAAAAAACTATCAGAAATGCTTAAAAAATATGTATAAAGTCAGTAATAAGTATTTTTTTAGATATCCAAAATTTTATTACTTATAAATATGAACGGCTTCACATGTAACATTACAATATCGAAATATGAGTAATTTGTTTGCTTGCTTTAAAGATTGATGAGATTTTATTTTCAATTTTCCACATTAATAACATGCTTAATGTCTAATTAGTTTGCATAAATTAGAAATTGATAAAACAGGCATCAGACCGTAAGAATAAATATTTAACTTAATCAATGACTAAGGATTTTTTTTTCAAACAGCCGTACATGTTTAACTAAAATTGCCTGTTTAATTTATAGAATGAAGCTTACTATAAAAATGCTGTAAAAGTTTAAAAAAAAAAAAAAAAAAAAAAAAAAAAAAAAAAAAAAAACTGTGTTTATGAAATATACTTTTTAGACATTTCATAGGAAATTTTTAAAATAATCATTGAAATCTATTTTTAATAATTCGGAAACCGCTCGCCAAACGTGGTAAGTGCAGTGCGCTCGTACTATGGCTAATTTATTCAGACCAATTATCAACAGCTTTTACACTCCTATGCAAAAATGCATGAAAACAACACTTTAAACGTTTACACACACACACACACATACATATACAGGGTGATTCTAAATTGTTTTTACAATAAAAGTGTGGTGATAGTACACATCAAGATAAACAATATTAAATAGGAAACCAACAGTCCCAAACGTTTTACAAAAAAGATAGCCGCCATTAAAGTTTAGGGTCCAAAATTTCAAATAAACATAAAAAACGGAAAAATTGATCGATTGTTTTGCGGTTTCCACTAAAACTATTATTTATGTCGGTATTTTCTTGAAAATAAATTAAAAAGATAAAGTTCAAAAATGCCGATAGAGGGCGCTTTAGATTTTAGAGTAACGAACAAGTATTTTTTGCCATTAATTTTTGAATCTCATTAAATTTTGCATCTCATTAAAAGCTCTAGAGCTCCGTAAGCTTAGACTTAAACTTAATTTTTTAACTCAAAATCTGAATAGTTGGGAATCGTTAAGTAGCATAAACTGAACTGTCTTCACAGGGTTCAAATTTCAAATGATTATAAAAAACGGAAAAATTGGTCGATTGATTTGCGGTTTTCACTAAAACTATTCTTTATTGAAATTATTATTCTATTACTCAGTATTTTATTAACTAGTTGGATGTGTCAATCCCAAAACTTTCTTCTACCTCATAAGTACATTTTAATATTTAAAAAAAAAAAAAAAAAAAAAAAAAAAAACGTGGTGACCCCAAAGTTACCCACCATCGAATTTCCTCGAACATTGGACCTAGCCTAATGAGATTCTGGTATACGAAAAGCCTAAAACGCAAAATTTAATTATTATTCTGAGAAAATGAGCTTAGTAGTGCCTCATAATGGGTAATTTATACTAAAACCTAATAAGCATCTATTTATGTCAAGACCTAACAGAATCTGAAATTTGATGGAATTTCGTCCATTAGTTTTTGAGATATAGTTATAACAAAAAATTTGCAAAACGTAGCACAGCAACACCATATCTTGGATAATTTATGCCAAAACGTAAAAAGCGTCTAATTATGTTACGGTGTAAAAGAATCTTAAGTTTGATGAAATTCTGTGCATTAGTTCTTGAGATATAGCTAGTTAAAAAAAAAACGTGTAAAATATAGCACAGCAGCACTATCAGTTGTAGGATTTATAACAAAACGTAATCATGGTGTAATTATGTTATATGTCATTTTGTAACAAAATCTGAAGTTTGATGAAATTCTGTGCGTTGGTTGTTGAGATATAGCTATCGAAAAAATCGTGCAAAGTGCAGCATAGCTGCACCACCTGTTGCAAGGTTAATGCCAAAATGTAATCAGCGTCTAATTATGTTATATATTCTAGTGTAACAGAATCTAAAATTTGATGAAGTTCTATGCATTAGTTCTTGAGATATAGCTATCGCAAAAATCGTGCAAAATGTAGCATAGCAGCGCCACCTATAGGGCAATTCACACCATAACCTTATCAGCGGCTATGTATCTCAAGGTATCGCGGAATCTGAAGTTTGGTTAAATTCTGTGCATTAATTCTTGAGATATAGCTATCATGAAAATCATGAAAAACGTGGCATAGCAGCGCCACCTGCTGGACAATTTACACCAAAACTTAATCAGCGTCTGTGTATATCAAGGGGTCACAGAATCTGAAGTTTGGTGAAATTCTGTGCATTAGTTCTTGAGATATAGCAATCTTGAAAATCATGAAAAACGTAGTATAGCAGCGCCACCTGCAGGCCAATTTTCACCAAAAACCAATAGGCACTAATTCATATCAAGGTCTAACTGAATATCAAATTTTATTAAATTTCCAGCATTAGTTCTCGAGATAGAGCGCCCACAAATTTTTTGTCACATACAGACAGACAGACTCACAGACAGACACACAGACTCACAGACAGACGGACAGACTCACAGACAGACATTTTCTAAAAATAGTCAAAACGTGTTCAGGACCTTCTAAAACGTATAAATCCGTCGAAAACCGGAAGTCGAAAATTTTCATGAATCCAATACTTTCTTCTTGTAAAGATAGAAGAAAGTAAAAATATGTTATAAAGATAATTTTAAAAAAATGCCGATAGTGGTCACATTAGTGTTTGGAGTAACGAACAACTATTTTTTGCATCCCATTAAAAGGTTTCGTAAGCTTAGACTTAAATTTTGAGCTCAAAATCTGAATAGTTGGGAGTGGTTAAGTAGCACAAATTAAACTGTGTTCAGAGGGATTAAATTTCAATTGATTATAAAAACGGAAACATTGGTCGATCGTTTGTGGTATAAAATAAAACTATTCTTTAAATCAGTATCTTCTTGAAAAAAAATTTTAAAGGTAAATTTCAAAAAATTCCGTTAGAGGACGCCTAAAATTTCAGAGTAACCAACAACTAATTTTAACTGTTATTTTTGTATCTAATTAAAGGCTTGCAAAAGCTTATTAAATGTTTTCGATATCTTAGATTCAAACTTAAATTTTGAAGTCCAATTCTGAATTGTTGGGAGGGGTTAAGAATCGCAAACTGAAGTGTGTTCAGGAGTTGAAATTTAACCTTACCCCCCCCCCCCTCCAACAAAGTTCAATTTTGCGCTACTTAAACACTCCCGACGATTCAGAATTTTAGCTCGAAATTTAAGTCTAAGCATTTGAAATAATTTAATGAGTTTTAAAAAATAATGATTAAAAATGGTTGTACGCTACTCCAAAGTCTAAGGTGTCCTCTATCGGCATTTTGTGAAATTTATCTTTAAAATTTGATTTCAAGAAAACACTGGTTTAAAGAGTAGTTTTAGCAAAAACCGCAAACGAATCGACCATTTTTTTTTTATATATAATCATTTGAAATTACAACCCTCTGAACTCAGTTCAGTTTGTGCTACTTAACTACTCCCAACTATTCAGATTTTGAGCTCAAAATTTAAGTCTAAGCTTACGAAAACATTTAATCAGATGCAAAAAATAACGGCAAAAAATAATTGTTCGTTACTCCAAAGTCTGAAGCACCCTCTATCGGCATTTTTTGAAATTTATAATTTACTTTCAATAAATTATCGACATAAATAATAGTTTTACCGAAAACCGCAAATCAATCGACCAATTTTTCCGTTTTTTATAATCATTTGAAATTTGAACCCTCTGAAGACAGTTCAGTTTGTGATACTTAACCACTCCTAACTATTCAGATTTTGAGTTAAAAATTTGAGTTTAAGTCTAAACTTACGAAATCATTTAATGAGATGCAAAAAATACCGGCAAAAATTAGCTGTTCGTTACTCCAAAGTCTAAAGCGCCCTCTATCGGCATTTTTCAAAATTTATCTTCATAATTTATTTTCAAGAAAATACTAACGTAAAGAATAATTTTAGTGAAACCCGCAAATCAATCGACGAATTTTTCCGTTTTATATGTTTATTTGAAATTTTGGATCCTAAACTTTAATGGCGGCGACCTCCTTTGGAAAACGTTTGGGACTCTTGGTTTCCTATTTAGTATTGTTTGTCTTGATGTGTACTATCACCCCTTTTTCATTGTAAAAACAATTTAGAATCATCCTGTATATATGAAATTCATTAATATAGAAAAAATAGGACTCTCCCTTAAATAGTATGTAATCACCATGACAATTTAGAATCATAAATATAATAAAATAAATCCCGGAACAATAAAAATACATACTGAAGAAAAATTACTAAAATTTAGGTGCTTTTTCGTTATACGGACAGCATGCCGAAATGTATGCTAATTCACCAATTTTTTAAACCCTGATCGAGAAAAGGATTTTTATTTTAACTATGCGAAACATTGTGTTTTGATATTTATGAAGCGTGAATCACGTGAGTGATTATTATTCAACCTTAACCTAGGAATTTTTTTTTTCATTTGCTTTTATTAGAATTAAAAATACTTTTTTTATATAAAGTTAGAATTTACTTTTACTGTTGACGCCGAGATCTATTTTACCACTTGGCAATTACCAGATGAGGAGAAAGTTGCCATGAATCTGTTTTAGGAATTACAAATTCTGCATAATTTAAGATTGTGTACAAAAAAAACCATGAAATGAAATTATGGTTATAAGTTCTGGAAATCCGAAATGGAGATACACTGTAAAAAAAAATTCAAGAGGTTACTAAAAAATTTTTAGTAAATTTGTATTCCACAGAATTTTTTAGTAACCATTACAAATTTTTTTTTTGCAAGCGAAACAAGCATTTCTTTTGTAAACTGAACAAAAGAATTTTTTGTCTAACTAACTTAAAAATTTTTAGTATGAGCCACCAACCAATTTTTAGTAATAGCTCCAAAATTATTTTTAATAACCATTACGAAGGGCAGGAGCTTCCTTCGAGCTGCATCGAGACTTCTGGAGCGGAAGATTTTCGGTAAAACCGCAATAGATTGCAGCACCATACATTGCTACTGCTCCGTCAGGATTTCATAATCCCTTTATTAACGAGAGACTACATACATTCGGGGCGTATTTGGCAATGGCCAGTATCGAACCCGGGACCTTTGAGCCTGGAGTCCGTTACTATAACCACTATGCTATCAAGGCCACACCAGGTGAATTTTAGTAATAGCTATTAAAAAAATAAAATTATTAACTCTATTCGTTGCTAACTTTTTTCTAGTAATTCTTACAGATTTTCTTGTAACCGACTAAGATTACTAAAAATTTTTCAGTAATTACAAGGATCACTAAAGTTTTTTTAGTAGATCGACACTTTTTTTTTTTTTTTTTACAGTGTATAGCTTACGATCACGACGAGAAAGCGAAGGAATACGATTATTTTATCTATTTATAGTACAATATAAGCTTTATTTTATTACTTTATTGCATAGCAGTTATTAATTCACTTGTTATAAGTGTACATTTTTTATTTAATAAAATAGCTTGTAAAAGTTTGTAATTTTTAAAATTTTACATTTGTAAAATGCTCACTTTATTATCGAAAACGTTTTTTCTTTTATTTTTCAAATTCTTCAATTCAAGTGATTTTCATTCTCGCTAACTATTACGCTTGGTGACTATGGTTATAACACCATAGTGTGTTCTTTGAAAATGCCTTGAAACATTTTGCTTTTCCTTATAACGGAAAAATACAAAAATTTATTACTATATGTTGGTTGAAAATATATTTTTATAATAAATAGATAATCTGAATTTTTTAAAATAAAAATTTAAATGATCAGCAAAACTGTTGAATGATAATTAAAAAAATATTTTTTTTCAATGTTTCCGAAAATCATGTGTCCGAAAATAAACCTTGGTTCGATCCTCTAGTATACTTTAAAATGTGAAATTTATTTTTTATACTCATTTTTTATGACATTTTTATAGGCAAATGTTACTTTATGTTTAAAAATGTAATACCATGTTCTATTCTATCATATACGATATCAGATAGTTTCTCGTAAACAGTTTTTTGCACGATAAAAGTTATCGAAAACGCAAATTCACTACCCTTAAATTAGACACTGAAGAACTTACCTCTATTTGTATATTCTAACATGGATATAAATTCGTCAATCACCAATCAGAAAGATTTAAAAATAGCGGCTATGATACACAATAATATAAAATAATTAAACTATACTACTCGCCAAATATTCCATGCATTGCTTACTCATGCGAAGACATCCATTCATTATTGTTAATCCTAAGGAAGAAATTCTTTAACATATCTCTATTGTATTTCCATATTTTTAAAGAATGTTTGTTCAATGGATAGCTGAAGACAATTGCCACAAAAATCATCTTTTACCTTTTTCGATTTCGTTTGCAGTCTTTTATGCGGATATTTTTATTTTCAAAACCAGTTCCGAAAGAGAAAATAACCTCATAATTAATGAAAGCTGCAAAAAAATCGAAAAAGTAAAAAAGGACCTTCGTAGAAAAGGACTTTTGTTTTTATTTGCAGGTTTTCTTCATGTGAATATTTTTACTTTCGAAACCAGTTACAAAATTAAAAAAAAATTTCATAAAAAAAAAATTGCAAACAAAACAGAAAAACCAAAATAAGATCGTGTAGAAATCGACTTTCAATTTTGTCTCTAAGTTTTTTTTTTATATATACTTTCATTTCCGAAACTGGTTTCGAAAGTAAAAGCATCCTCATAAAATTCCAAGCAAAGATCGTAAAAGTGAAAAAAACCTTTGACATGATCGACTTCAGCTATTCAATTTCAATGAAATGATTTACAAATATGAAAATGCGAACGAAATATTCTAAAGAGTAACTTAAATAGGATTAACATTAGCAAACGGATGTTTTAAAAACTTCTCGCATGCTCCATTTAGACTTTAAAATAGCTCTATTTGCAATGTAAATAAACCGCTCGGAGGTTACGAGAGATTTTCAAATATTTCAGATCGTATATTAGTATGATGAATTGAAGTTCTAGATGAACATTAACAAATCCAAAACTTTTACGACAAAATGTAACTGACTTATGATACTTTGAAATTTATTTATTTATTTATTGTATTTAAAAAACGTTTTTTCCGTTTTAAATCATATACAGTTATATTTTAAACAAATTTCATGATTCAAATCTACCGACTTGACAAATTAGATTTGAATAAATTTTGCAATTGCGAGTATGTTTCTATTATAGATACTTTAAAAGTTTTTGGTTATCTGGATAGCCTCTGTTTTTAATCATACACAAAACAGTTTCTAAAATTACAACAATATACAATCTATGTATTAAAAAATCAAGGACAATCAATTACATGCAATTTCAAAGAACAGGAATCCCGTATTTGCCCATATATTTTGTATCCTTTGTTTCCCTTCTCATTGATGTCGAATGTGGCGGAGGGGGGGGGGGGGGGGGGGGGGGTACGTAAAATAATCGGATCTTTTAAAAACCATATACTGATACTGAATTTCTTTTACAAAATTTCAACTGAAGAAATACCTATCTTTAAAATAGTTGTGCAAATTTATAAAAAATCCCTGTCGGCTGGGCCTATAGGCGGAGGTAGATTTCGAAGAGTGCTCATTTCAACAACAAATATATATATATATATGATTAGAGATAAACCCAGTTTAATAACTTCATTTGGCCGTTTATGAAAAATTTTTAATTTCTTTTTCTGCAAAAACTGGTTTTATCAGAATCATCTTAATAAAAATTCAGCTCAAATGCCCATTATGACAACATATTTTGAAATAGATTCTAATTTTATAAAAAAAAATTGACCAAAACAGTACATTATACAGTTCCTAAATAACAAAAAACTGTCAGTTGAAAGCATTTGAGAAAAAAATTGAATTTAAAAATGAGTCATAAAATAACCGATTTGTTGTTTGAATACATCCTTAATTCTTTAATCATGATTCCTTCGGAAAATTTTGTGCGAAATACTCACTTTGACAGCATTTTAAAAAATATATTCTATCTTTATCAAAAAACTGGCCAATGCGTCACAGTATATAGTTCCTAAATAAGAGGATCTGTAAATTGGATGCATTTGAGAGCGAAAATGAATTTTAAAACGAGTCATAAAAAACGCAATTTGCTATGTGAAAACTTCCTTAAATTTTCAAATCACGAAGACTTCGGGAAATTCTGTTCAAAATACCCTTTTTGGTAACCTTTTTCAAAATATATTCTGACTTTATCAAAAAACCGATCAATGCATCACATTATATAGTTCCTAAATAAGAGGATCTGTAAATTGGATGCATTTGAGAGCAAAAATGGATTTAAAAACGAGTCAGAAAAAAACGCAATTTCTTATTTGAACACTTCCTTAAATTTTCAGTCACGATGATTTCTAAAAATTCTGTTCAAAATACCCTTTTTGGTAGCCTTTTTTGAAATATATTCCGTCTTTATCAAAAAACTGACCAATGCATCACATTATATAGTTCCTAAATAAGAGGATCTGTAAATTGGATGCGTTTGAGAACAAAAAAGGATTTAAAAACGAGTCAGAAAAAAACGCAATTTCTTATTTGAATACTTCCTTCAATTTTCAGTCCCGATGACTTTCGGAAATTCTGTTCAAAATACCCTTTTTGGTAGCCTTTTTTGAAATATATTCTGTCTTTATCAGAAAATTGACCAATGCATCACTTTATACAGTTTCTAAATAAGAGGATCTACCATTTGGATGCGTTTAAAATCAAAAATGAATTTAAAAATGAGTCAGAATATAAGCCGTTTGGATTTGAGGTTTTTTCTCCAACTCCTATTTTTGTTTAGTTTCTTTTTGCTATACGAATTGGTCCTATGAAAAACTTGTCAGTATAAAAGTTGTAGATATTTTTGAGAAGATGTAAAATAAATTTAATCAGATTTGATATCTTAAAAATTGACGGAGTTATGGATTTTTCTCTTTTTTCAGCGTCTTTTTTCTTTTCGTTTTTAATTTTTTTCATCGGTAAAAGTTGTCCTATCAAAAACTTGTAAATACAAAAGTTTTAGATAATTTTAAGAACCTTTACAAAAAATTTAGTTGGACTTGATATCTTAAAAAATGACGAAGTTATGAATTTTTTTCTCTCAAAATCCCTGTTTTTTTCGCCCCTTGAGCCCACTTCTAAATTTATCAAAAATCTGTCATGTATATACTTTTGGCCCATTTTTAAGAAGTAATATAAACTTTAAACCGATTCGATATCTACTTTAATTAAGAAGTTATGGCGTTTTTTCGGTTTTCACAAAAACGCCCCCTATTCCGACCCCCTTGGTCCGATGTTGCCCATTAACGAACTCAGCCAAGGTTTTATCCCCATTGATTTTATGTACCAATTTGGTGGAGATTGGTGAAGAATTATAGAAGTTATCGTGTCCATAAGAAAGTGAGATATATATATATATATATATATATATATATAGATAGATAGATAGATAGATATATAAACTGGTGCGATTGCAATAGGTAGTATTTCTTACGAAATCTACCTAAAATAATATTAAACTACTTTATTCATAATAGCTGTTTCAAAAAGAGTTTCACTACTTCTGACGATATAGCACAACTAAATTTTTTAAAGATATTTTCATAAGTGATTCCTTTTGCGATAGCATTTAAATTATTTTTCCACGCTCAACAACTTGTAACTTTCTGACACATTTTTAAGAGTAAAAACATGAAGCTTAATGATGTGATTTTTTGAAAAGATTTATAAGCGACCTATGTTTTGGGTAGACTTCGTAAGAAATACTACCTATTGCAATCATTACCATGACACGACTTTTGAAAAGTTTCTTTACAACTTTTCATTATATGACTTCAGGAACCTAAAATCACCCTCATTTAAAAAGTTTATATATGTATGTATGCATTTATGCACTAGATTTTTTTCCACACGATAAAAGTCTCAATAATGCACGAATCGTCTTCAAACTCGCCAAATACTTTGAGATGATTGACATCTCAGTGGGGATTGAAAATGGGCAAAATCGGCCCAAGGAGGTGGAAATGGAGAAGAAGGGGGTGTTCAAAAATCTGAATACCGCCTTAACATGGCTCTGACAAAACCAAACCTTACAAAACAATGGCGGGAAAAAATAAACATTTTTCATTATTGTAGTTTCCAACAATTAAAAAACACATAATAAAATTCTTACTGCAACAATAACTTTACTATTGTAAGATTTGAGCATGAAAATTGAAAAAAAAATAGTTTGGTGAATTTAAGAAAATTGAATAACTTCATAACATTTTTCTAGCAAGATTTCCATGTCAAAAATAAAATAAAATAAAATACAAAAAACAGCTTAACGATTTTTTTAAGCAAATATTACATTATATTGGAAGTAGAACGGACAAAAAGCAGGTGAATATGAGAGTTTGTGAAAATTTATTGAAACATGCTAAAAACTAGACTATGAAAAGATTGGCATATTTTAACATATGCGTGTGTGTATGCGTATATATTAGAATTTTCACAGAAGGTTTAGTTTTCTGGAGATCAGAGTTGGCATTAATCGGTTACTTGATTGACTGAATGATTAGTCGATTAAATATTTTATCAAATGAAATTTAATCCTAATTTAATTCATAATTATTGAAATTCAAAATGTAATTTCTCTTACATTTTCTTATGATTAATTAATCTGATTTAATTCAATCTGGATTAATTAATTTAATCATTAAATAAATATACGACTTTCTTATGATTAAATAACCCTTTCGGGTGTGCTATTAACAGTACATGTATTTTAATGGAGTATTATTTTGTTTTAACCCTTTGCGGGGCACGGCAAATTCATTGCTTAAGTATTGAAATTAATGACTGACACCGGAATTTTAAAACAACTTTATTTGTATATAATTACACGCTATACTTCACGCATTCAATAAACCGTAATTTTCTTTAACAAAATTCCGGTGCGAATGTGGCGTTTGGGAATTAAAATTAAGTGGTATATCTATGAAACCACCGCCCCTCAAGGGGTTAAGAAATACTTTTGCTACTTATAATAATGTTAGTATTATGTCTATGCATTTACTACATGACTTCATTTATGTTTAGGGATTTAATAATGACAAAAAAAATAATTATTTGTTTATTTCTCTACTCGCCGTTTGCAATTTTTTTCATTTTTAACATATATTTCACTCTTTAAATTTAAAATTAAAGTCACTTTCCGGAAAGAATCGTGTGTAATAAAGCACAAAAAGTATTAGAAATTTGTAATATAAGGTAAATCTTGTTGTAATACCATATTTTTCTAAACGTCTCTAAAAATTCTTTCTTAGTTTATTGTCATATGAATATGAATTGAATAGTACACGAAATAATAACATTCGTTATCGTTCAGACAGTGAAATATTCCTTAAGGCCCCACAATAGTCACAGAAAAAGTACTCAAAAAGACCCGGATGACAATGTAAACTCTATGGGAGCGTTCTTTTCAAATATTTTTCTCAAATTTTAATATTTTTACATGATTTTTTTTGCATAGGATAGCTGAGGACGCTCCACAACCGGCCTAGTTTTTACTTTTTCAATTTTTGTTTCAGATTTTTTTTAAAAAATTACTTTAACTTTCGAAACCGGTTTAAACCGGTTCTGAAACTGAAACTATCGTAATATTAAAAATATATAACCAAAATCGAAAAAGTAAAAACTAGCCCGGTTGTGGATTGCCCTCAGCTATCTTGTGCAAAAAAATCATGCAAAAATATTAAAATTTGCGCGAGATATTAGAAAAGAACTCTCCCATAGACTTTACATGGTCATCCGGGTCTTTTTGAGTAATTTTTCTGTGACTATTGTGGGCTCTTAAGGCCCCACAATAGTCACAGAAAAAGTACTCAAAAAGACCCGGATGACAATGTAAACTCTATGGAAGCGTTCTTTTCAAATATTTTTCTCAAATTTTAATATTTTTACATGATTTTTTTTTTGCATAGGATAGCTGAGGACGCTCCACAACCGGCCTAGTTTTTACTTTTTCGATTTTGCTTATATATTTTTTATATTATAATAATTTCAATTTCAGAACCGGTTTAAATCGGTTTTGAAAGTTAAAGTAATTTTAAAAAAAAAAAATCTGAAACCAAAATTGAAAAAGTAAAAACTAGGCCGGTTGTGGATCGCCCTCAGCTATCTTGTGCAAAAAAATCATGTAAAAATATTAAAATTTCAGCGAGATATTCGAAACGAACGCCCCCATAGACTTTACATTAGCGCCCGGCTTTTACCACGTGACTAGTGTGTGCTCTTAAATACTAATTAATCTATCTGTATAGCTTGTGTTCATATTATTAACGTAAAAGTAATTTTTTCTAAAAACTAAAAAAAAAAAAAATTCAGGCCCGAAAGGGTTAATATGATTTAATACAATCTGGATTATTCAAATGGATCATAGACTATACAGACGATTTTCTTATGATTAATTAACCTGATTTTATTCAATCTGGATTAAATAATTTAATCATTAATTTTATGGAAATTAAATATGACCGCTCTGTTTATTTTCTGAAATTCGCTTTCATTGCTACGAAATTCTAAATAAGATATGAATGTGAAAAATAACACGAAATAAGTCTTGATTACGTCCACTAATAACTAAATCGTAATACTAATAATATATATTCTACATAAAAATATAAGAATTTATATTATAAAAAACATTTTGCTTCTAAGACGTTGTATAATAACAAAAACATTTAAAATATATTAAAACATTTTTATTTACATGTTTCGACTCAACATGATGACTCTATTAATTTTTGAGTTGAAACATGTAAATAAAAATGTTTTAATATATTTTAAATGTTTTTGTTATTATACAACGTCTTAGAAGCAAAATGTTTTTTATAATATAAATTCTTATATTTTTATGTAGAATATATATTATTAGTATTACGATTCTAATTAAGAGTCACTTTACAATTTTGCTTATTGGATATTATACAGAGTTACACAAAATTATTCATAAAAACCAATGTCAATATAATTAAATTATTTAGGGGAGGATTAGGGACAGTTACAACTCCATTTTTAACCGACTTCAAGGAGGAGGTTATGATTTCGACCTGTATGTATTTGTTGTTCACGCATAACTTTCGTAAATATGAACCGATTTTGATAATTCTTTTTTTGTTTGAAAGTGTATGGTGCCCATGTGGTCCCATTCAAATTTCATAAAAATCTGTAGATTAGAACTTTTTAAAAAATTAAAACATTAAAATTCAATATCTTTTCGAAGCAATCGACCAATTAGAAACATTCATTTTTCATGTTTTTAAGTTACACTTACATAGACACACGATCTTTTCAAAGTGTGAAATCCTAACTGGACAAGGTTCACATTTATTAACAGTGTACACTGTAAAAAAATTGACCCTTTTGCTGCATAATCACTCCCCCGTTTTTATAGAATATCTCTCTCTTGACCCATGAGAATACTCCACGATAGGCTGAAGTAATCGTTTTCTATAAAAGCGGTGGAGTGACGATGCAGCAACAGGGCCAAATTTTTTACAGTGTACACTGTAAAAATTTTGATCCTTTTGTTGTATCGTCACTCCCTCGCTTTTATAGAATATCTCTCCTTTGACACATGAGAATGCTCCATGATACATTGTTAAAAATTTGACCCATTTGCTGCAGCGTCACACCACAGCTTTTATAGAATATGTCTTTTATGACCAATGAGAATGCTCCATAACACAGTAAAGTAATCGTTTTCTATAAAAGCGGTGGACTGATGATGCAGCAAAAGGCTCAAAGTTTTTGCAGTGTAATTGGGACAAAAGCGTCTGTAAAAGAAATATTTGGGAATAAAATGCTGTCACTCTCTTATAGAGGCAACCAAGTATAGGTAATGAGTTTCAGATTCCTCATCGAATACGCCACCGCTCATTTCCGATTGCAGTGTCACTGTAAAAAATGTGACTCTTTTGCTGCATCGTCACTCCCCTGCTTTTGTAGAATATCTCTCTTTTGATCCATGAGAATGCTTCGTAATTGGGTGAAGTAATCGTTTTCTATAAAAGCAATAGAGTGATGATATAGCAAAAGCGTCAAATTTTTTACAGTGTAGGATTCCTCGATATGAATATGATGACACATGTAGCACAGCACTGTTAAAAATCTGCTGCATTTTGCTGCAACGCCCTCCACCACTTGTATATAATATCTCTATTCCAACCAATGAGAAAGCGCCATTTCACGGCCAAGTAACCGTTTTCTATACAAGCAGGGGAGTGCGTTGCAGCAAAATGCAGCAGATTTTTAACAGTGAGTATATAATTGGTTGAAACGATTCTGGACAAAAAAGAGTCACCAAGCATCTTGTTGAGCGGGTAATTTTCGTCAATCTTGTTAACTTCTCATACAAGTACAATCGAATTCTTCCAGGAAATCATCATCAAATTCCATAATAAAAAATGCCTGGCAATGCAATGCACTGGTAAAAATTTGCAACTTTTGCTGCATCGTCACTCCATCGCTTTTATAGAATATCTTTATTTTTATCAATGAGAATCCTTCATAATGCATTTAACTAATCGTTTTCTATATAAGCGGTGAAATGATAATACACTGTTTAAAATCTGCAGCATTTTGTTGCAACGCACTCCGCCGCTTGTATATAATGTCTCTACTGCGACCTATGAGAATGCTCCTTAATACAGTCAAGTAACCGTTTTCTATACAAGCGCTGGAGTGCGTAGCAAAAAAATGCAGCAGATTTTTAACAGTGTACAGCAAAAGTTTCAAATTTTTAACAGTGTAGTTGGGACAAAAGCGTCTGTAAAAGAAATATTTGGGAATCAAATGCTGTCACTCTCTTATAGAGGTAGCCAGGTATTGATTATGAGTTTCAGATTCCTCGTCGAATCGCCACTGCTCATTTCCGATCATTACTGCCTGTATAGGTATTAGATTGTTGCTGTTTATCGATTGAAGCATAGTGCGATTTTTGCTAAAATCATTTTTGTTACTTTTTCTGAGTGAAGGGGGAGTACTTTTGACTGACTACACTAGAAAAGCATTTTACTATACATTAATATATGAAGAAGTCATTTTGCTGCGTGCTCATATATGGAAGCACTATGTCGCGCTCGTATGTGTAAGGACACTTTATTTGATGGATTGTCACCTTTGGATACCCACTTTCGATGACCGTAGGATTCGATGTAGACTAAGATTTCATAAATGCGGTAGCTTTTCGAAGTGGCAGATCTTGTCTGAAGAAGTTACCATACAAAGAAATTCTTAAGATTCACAACGATACTAACCGATATTGTAAGTGGTTTCAGAAAAGTTGACAATCAAACAGTGACAAGTAAACTGAATACATCAGAATTTAGCAAAGTGCGTACATTTGTAATGCATTGCAAAGAGCTATCGTGCGCCAGTACACATAATTATGTATTACGGTATGCATAACTAAAAAGTAGGAAATAAAATAAGCTTTTTAAGAAAAAAATATCAACCGACTTCAAAAAAGCGCTAAAAAGAATTAAATAATTCTTTAAAATTCTCTAATGACAAAACGTTATCCAATAAGCACACATCGGATATCAGGTACCGGCATAAAAAACGGTTAAATTTAATATGTATAATTTAATATTCACCAAACATAGATTTCAGAGATAATATTATTTTACAAGAGATGAATTGACATATTTATGATTTATTTTATGAATATATACATATAAAAAGTAATGAATTACTTTTTGAAGTTGGTGCCAAACTATTTCATGTATTATAAGAATTGTAGTTAAATTATGCCTAGTACCATAATTAAAATGGGGATAATCATTATCGATTGTGATTGTTTGGCACCAACTTCAAAAAGTAATTCATTACTTTTTATATGTATATATTCATAAAATAAATCATAAATATGTCAATTCATCTCTTGTAAAATAATATTATCTCTGAAATCTATGTTTGGTGAATATTAAATTATACATATTAAATTTAACCGTTTTTTATGCCGGTACCTGATATCCGATGTGTGCTTATTGGATAACGTTTTGTCATTAGAGAATTTTAAAGAATTATTTAATTCTTTTTAGCGCTTTTTTGAAGTCGGTTGATATTTTTTTCTTAAAAAGCTTATTTTATATAGAGCTGATATGTTCTGTTGTAATTATTGTATGCAATTAATGGCGATAATCCCTGTTTAATTATGTATACTTTTTTTCGATACCACTACTTCCAATGCATGCACAAGTGAAAAAGTTCTGAAATTATAACTTTTATGACAATGATGATGAGAGAAACTTGATATTTGCATGATAGTAGTTACTTAAAATTTTTAAATGTTGCGTAAGAGCAGCTTCTAAAAAATTCGAAAATTAAAAGGGCTGGAGAGTGGAAAAAATCTGGAGTAATAATAACGTTATTAATTATTAATCTTTAAGTAGATAGACTATTTAGATTTTGAATTGTGTTAATCATAATAAAAATTCAGGCGACTACATCAAAACAACAATCATAAACAATCATTTGTTTATGAGTAGAAATGAATTGATCTAATCAAAGCATTGATTACATGAAAATAAACACTGACCATTAGTTTATACTTAGAACTGCATAGGTTTAATCGTAATCAAAGCATTGATTACATAACAATAATTACTGGTCATTAGTCTATGAGTTCAATTAAAACTAAACTTAATCGGTCAATCTTTAGTCATGATTTAAAAATAATAATCATTAGTTTTCAATCGTTAATCTAATTAAAATTTTGCACAACCCTGCTGGAGATCAATCTGAATGATGAAACTGGATTTATCTCTAAGCTACATTTAGGTTTTGTTGAGAAAATTTGTACCTAAAAACAATATCTACCTCCGCCTGTTGGCCGAGCGGGCAAGGATTTTTGATTTTTTGTTCATTTATTTAGAACTTGATTTATAAACAATTATTTTCTCAGTATTACCAATTTTTAGGGTTTTGTTAATCTCACGAAAATTTATTCATTTCTATCCTCTGTCTGACCATCTCTCACAGATTCCGTACACCAAAAACTCACACCAAATTTTGTGTATTTACAGGTATAAACCTCGAGTCACACGACATTATTTTGAAAAAGTCTATTATTTTAAATTAATGTTATCAATGTCATCCGCTCATTTTTGTGATTTACATTTTAAAAGAAAACCTTAATTTGAACGTGTTGCGTGTGGACATCTTGGCTTAGTGATAAAGCGCCCCGCTAATAAACAGGAGATTGTTAGTTCGATACCCGATGCTGCAAGTTGAAATTTACCTAGTAAGATGGATTCAAGTAAAAGAAATTTCATATTTTTTTACCATATAAAGGGTTTATATTATTAGGGTTTTGTTAATCTGACATTCATAATATTTTTCTGAAATTCAATTATCTTTCTATTTTAAAAACTATTATGATTTATTTATTATTCAATAGTTTAAATTTTGTTTTAGAAATTTAAAATTTTACTTATATTTCCGCAGAATTTTTTCATTTTGGACTTTCTTACATTATTTGATTTGAAATTCTTAATTTGATTAAATTAAATAACTTCCTTTAATAATTATTTTAAAATTAAATTTGTTAGTGCTACCATCTATGTAAGAAATTATTAATTATAAATTAACAATTTGGATTTATTAATTAATGTATAAGTTGTTTTTAAAGAAACATTAATCGAAACTCTCTGTGCGATTTGCGATCACACTTAGCCACTTGTTTTTCATTTCCAGCACTATCACTTTGGAAAATTTGGCACTAATTTCCCATTTTAATAGCATTTTATAAATATATATATTCTGTATTTATCAAAACGTCTACAAATACGGCACATTATATAGTTTTTAAACAAGAGAAACTGCGAATTTTATTTGTTTCAAAGTTAAAATGAACTTAAAAATGAGTGAAAAAACAAAAATTTGGATTTCAATACAACTTTAAGTGCGTAAATTTCGAAAATTTCTACTACTAAAAACTCGCATATTTTTATTTGGTTGTGTAAGTTTTCTTTTTCTCTTTTGCCTTTCGCTTCTGTATCGAAAAAGATTCAAGCAACAAGTACACTCTGAAAAATAAATGCATAATATTACACATTAAAACTGATACATTGAGGATATAAAATCGACGTGTATTTTATTTACGAGTGCATTATATTTGTAAAGTGGCATGTAAATTACCAAGAACAGGGCTAATTTAATCATTTTTAAATACGCATACTCTTATGTATTTTGATGATAACTTATTAAGCTCCTTAACTATGTAGAAATATATCCAAAAATTCTGAAATACATAGTCTAACGTGTAAATATAACTTGAGTGCACATTACGCATATCTGTGTAACAACAGAAAAACGATGGATTTTGGGTATATAGTACATAATCTCTGAATACTTTTATGGTCGCAAAAGGAATTTAGATGAAGAACAAACTCATATGCTTAGTGTGTTTGTTTTATTTCAGTCAAATTTGTTTAAATACCACAAAAAATTAAAAAATCAATACACAGATGTTTACGTATGATGCAAAAATTGTAAATTTACATTAACAGACCGGGTAAATCTGTAATTTTCTGCCCTTTATACACCTGTTTGACTTTTTGAAGGGATAACAAATTGCACACTTCCATTAAGCTGATAAACACACATAAATACAAGCAAGTTTTAAGGCAAGATTTTTCATTTTATGACAAAAGAGAAATTTTATATATTTATAGTACATAGTTTTTTTTTTTTTTTTTTTTGCAAAAGTAAGTTACACATTTCACGATTTTAAAAGAAATTCAAATAAAGTAAAATAAAATTTCCTAAAAGAGAGTAGAAACCCAAATTCGAAATTTAACCCACACTCTTAATGAAAGGAATTAATTCATGTTTTAATGGAATTATAAAGAGTAATTTGCAATATCTCTATCACCAATTTCATCCTTTAGATCAAAAAATAGTATTATTTCATCAAATGAATGATATCTCGCGATACTTGAATAAAGTTCTGCATCGAGTCGACTTCTCCTTAATTTTCCTTTTACGGGTCAAAATGATTCTAATTTTCTTTCTACGAGTTAGGTTTACTCTTTAAACTGTAATACTGTTTACTCCTAATATCTGTGTATTTTATATATTACAACGAAATATTACACAAACATAAACACAAAACAGACTGTTACACCGAAATATGCGTACGAATTTTACACAACTATAAATGTAGAAAAAGAGTATTACACAGGTTTATGTGTAAGAATATTACACAGAAATATATGTAAGGACAGAATATTACACAGAAATGTGATCACGATAAATATTAGTGCTTGAAAACTTATTCTGTGTAATAGCAGATGGATGGTCACGTTGATGCTTTGGAAATCTTCAGCTCCTCAGTTCGTATTCATTTTCGGTAAGCATTGCATGTTTACAATAGATTGAATTCACTAGGTTTAGTTTGGTTTGGTTTATTTAGTGTCGGCCGATTATCTACGCTAGGGATATAGGCCCTGGGGAGGAGTGCCCTTCGTGGGGGTCTTTCTAAGGGTACCTAACCCGTATTCACGCAAGGTTCGAAGAAAACTACGAAAACTCCAAACGGTTAGGCCGACGGCCGCGATTGGGTTCGAACCCCAGCACCTGCCGTCTACCAGTTGAGAGGTCACAACCTCTCGGCCACTGGTGGGGCTGAATTCACTAGGAAAGTTTTCTTTGGCTGTTAATGTATCTATGGAAACTTAACACCGAAATTGATAGAAAATTATCCTACAAAATAAAACGTTCAGTAAAAAATTGCTGCAGTAATTTTACTGCAGCACGGAATCTAGGCAATAACAATAGAAATATGGGCTTTGATCCTAGATCAACTAGCGTTGCTTTTAGATAAATGGTTTTTGCCCGTAAAACATGAAAATTTACGAAAGTTGGCCGTTTATCTGGGAAAAGCATCTTTTCCGTAAACTTATTGAAGTAATTCACGGTAAAGTACCGTAAATTTACAATTTTTTTACTATGTAGAATGTTTCATGCAATTCTGGTTTTGATATTATAGAAAATATGTGGCAGAACTATGTTTAAGATTACATGCGTAAATATTTGAAAATAAATCAAATATCAATGTATACATGTATTCAAATTGCGTTAGAGAAATAAAGTGTATGTGGGATCTTTCTTTTTTTGAAGGGTTAAAAATTTCTTTATCTTTTCTCGAAATATGAAACATATTGTTAACATTTCCTTTTTGATACGTACAAAAATAAATATATCGTATTTTTCAGAGTTTAAGCACCCACACATGTAATATGGTCCCACTATTCAGAGGTAAAAACAAAGAAGTATGTGAATGTTAGAAATTTACCAAATGTTTGCGAAAATGTCTAGCATTCTGGAGTGTTCATTATGGACGTTTTGTTGTACATAAATTATTTATCTGAAAATACTTTTGGACATCCTTTGGGAAAATTGGGTCAACTCGAACCCGACCCAAAAAAGCAAAACCAAATCGAGCCATAAATAATGGAAGTCGAGTCAGGCCACGGTGGGTTAATAGGGAGTTACCCGACACGATTCAAAACTCTAAAGCGGAACAAAAATGTCAAAATATATTTTCAACATACTTTTACACAATTTTTAAAATACTATATTTTTTTCAGTGAAAAAAAAGACTGTTATTTAGTAGTAGAAATCCAATACAAAATAAGTGAAACACCAATTAATCATGATTCTTCTGTATAGCTGAAATATACCAAATTTAAGTAACATTTTTCTAATCGCGGTCTCTGAAATTCACAAAATATTTGACATTATGTATTTATTAGTAGCTTACCTGAATTCGCTTTTTACGACACAAGATATCCTAGTTAGTAAGGCATAGGCATTGAAAATTCAAATTATACAGGAATATTAATATTGCTTTCAGAATAAAATTCAAGGAGAATAAATCCAGCTTAGATTTAACGAATATTTTGATCCTCCAATAAATACTGGAGTAAACAAAAAAAAAAAAAAAAAAAAAAAAAAAAAAAAAAAAAAAAAGACATAATTCAAAATATACTGAAATGCACTATAGTACGTTTTCGGCTGTTGTTTTTTATAATGTAAAAAAGATAAGATGAATAATATGTCTTCAAACTATTGGATAAAATATAAAATATTTTAAATTGAAAACTGTAATTTTCAGATTAATTTTATCATACATTTTCTACATTTTTTGATTAATTTATTAGATTTTAATGCATTTTTATCATAATGTTCTTGAGATAATTTAAAATACATAAGATTTTATTAAATTTGTCAGATAAACAATAATATCCAAAATTTGTATCCATTAAGTTAGATTAGATTAATTGTATTGGCCATTAAGATAAAAAACAGGCAGTGACTAAATTTCCAGATTAAAAATAATTTGTTTAATGAAATTTTTAATCAGTACACAAAATTTTATAACTTTAAAAATGTGATTTATGAAGTAGAAATAGGATATTTTTAAGTCTGTACCTTTTTAAAAAATTACATAAAATACTATTGAATGTGCGGACTATTTTGCTTTAAGTAAGGTAGTGCATTTTATATATTATTATTAAAGCAATACCACACACGCAAAATCCACGTGATATGATATTTATTTAAAAAAAAAAAACAATCTAGTAATGAAAATATTTAACGTTGCTAAAAATATATTATGATTTAATATACAACGCTAGAACATTTCAGTTTTAATTTAGTGTAAAAAATAAACATCCAGATATTCATAAATACATATTTGTAACTGTGTAAAATAAATGTTTTGTAAGATAATGGAATATTCAGTTCACACAAAATAAAACAAATTGAATACAGAAATATTTAAAATCTTTTTAGAAAAAAAAAAATGAAATTATTTCAGAAAACAATCTGTTGTTATGCAATATAGAATAGTTGTGTTAATTTCAAACAAAAATTTTCCAAGCCTCATTTTAACCCTTCTCTACAACCACGAACCATATCTGGCACATACCTAAATAATTATAATTTTCATTATGTTCGTGAATTTTTCCAATATTATCGCTGTCTCTTATCAAAAATAATCCAAAGAAAGGAATAACACTTATTTTGTCCACGTCATATGGTATACAAGACACACAAATTAGAATTTGTACAAAACAAATTTCGATGAAGCTATTCACGTAAGATTTATATTCATTATTTTTACTGAATACTTTAAAATATTAATATATAAAAGTTATAGAGTGTTCAACAGATAAAATCAATTAATTTAAGCTTACTTTGTTGCAAAATATAGCAATACAATATTTTAAAACCCATACTGCGTACATATGGCACACAAATTGAAATATCAAATTTTAGCTAAAAATTTGAAAAATAATTTTTTCTACTATATTCGCCATTATTAGATTGATTTATAGATTTCAAATATGTTTTCTCTTTTTAAATATAAAAACAGAAAAAAATCATACAGTGAAAAGTCAAGCGAAAAATATTTATTTTATGTATTTATTTTTTTTATTTTATATACTTATTTATTTATTTGTTATTGTACATACATATGTATATATATGAATAGAATAGCTAAAGTAATGTAAATAGAAAAAAAGTAAATGCGTGTGTAAATAAAACTTCAATTGTTTTTGTCTTATTAACCTTTTATTAAACAGTATTAAAAGAAAAATATTCAGTTTTTTTTTTTTAGTACAGCAATGTATAAAAGGCGTAAAAAAAACGTAATCAAAGAAAATTACAAAAACCTTTTTATGAGTGTTTCACAAATTGTGACTATGAAGTTTTTCATTTAAAAATTATTAAATAAAAATGAAGACTTTATATCTTATGGAAATACAGCAATAACTATCGCCTCTGATACAAAAATACACTACTAGAAAGCGGTTTTCGCCAATAAGTTGTCTTTTATCAATAAGTATCTTTAATTTAGCTCACCAATACAGCTTTAAATTCATCTAATAAAACTGAATTGCAAAATCCTATTGAAATGTTTCGGAAAATAATATTTTAAAATAAGGATAATTTTTATAATAAATATTAAATGGAATTAATGAGTATTACCTTTAATAGATAAGGCTACAATTTTAAAAAGCATTTTTTCCTAACTCTAGCTAGAATGCTTTTTGTACGACAATACATTTGTTAGCTGCGTACAATTAAATAAGATTAAAAAAATAGTTTTAAATATAAATATTATTTTTTTATGTAAAAATAATGCAAAGTATTTTTTTTTAAATCATCTATCTATAAGTTAACAACGTGGGATTAACGTGGGTAAATTAACGTGAAAGTAATAATTTTAAGGAACTTTTTTTTTTTTTTTTTTTTTTTTTTTTGTAGCATTAACTAAATTGTTTTTAACCGGTAATAAATTTTCTAATGTATGCAATTAACAATAATTAAAAATAAAACTCAAGCTTTTATCCTAAAGAAAAAATATGACATTTTAAATTTTAAATTTATAAAAGTAGATTACAAAAGTAAATTACTAAAAAAATTATTATCAATAAGTCATAAGTTACTAATTTCAGTGGATGATTTTTTATTGCAACTTTATTGCTTTCAGTACGTAAATATAGTTTTCAATGAAAACTAAAGAAAACTAAAAACTTATTTAAAGGATTTTTTTATTATTTTTTTCAATAAATATGAAGCTTGAAATATGAATATTTTAATTAAAATATAATCACAAATCCAATTAAAAAAATATTTAATATTTATAAATATTTAATATCAATTCTGGAAATTTTAATAAATTATTTTCATTAAAAAGGATACTTACTCAAACAAAATTGCAGCAAAACTGAAACAAAAAATATTTTTAAAATCAAATATTTAGAGCACCAACGGAACTCACTATGATGCTGCATTGTGTTTCGAGTAAAAGAAAAAAAAATATATGTATGCACTTTTAAAATTTTTTGTATCCCTAAATGTTGCAGTGCGATATATTTAAAGCAGGAAAAAACCGGAAACTCAAATCGAGTGGCCGCTTCTCCGAAAAGCTCCGCATTTATATGAACAATGTGCATACCCGCCATGTTGTGAGATTGCGTAATTGAAAATGTGACGTCACATATCTCATCCACTAAGAGAACGTTTTCACACCTTCGCGGGGATTAGTACGAAATTCTTGCTGTATGTGAGATTGGTTCGAATTTGTACACGTGGGATGAAGCTCTCGTGGGACTTGGGGGAGGAGAATCTCGTTTCGAATTCTGAATGAAAACAAAGGGTGCGATATTAACAATTCCAGTCCATTCTAGGGCTCACATTATTGAACTTTTATGCCATATTTAGTAAACATTTATGGTTGTACGCTATATGAATTTATTTCACATTGTTGTCTTTTATTAAAAGACGTCAAAGATAAAGAATATAAAAAGTTTTTAAAAAGTTTTTACCAGAGATTAATATTTTTGCTTTTCCAATAAAGAGGTTATACGTAATTCGTTGTTAATTAGTGATTAATAAAAGAAAGTCCATGCAAAATTTTATCATGAACGACTGTGTTGGCTCCTTTTTTATCAATTTTCAAAATAATTTTGTGTTTCGGGGAAGGAGAATTTTTTACAAATTATTAATGAAGACAAAAAATGTTAACAATTCCAATTCATACCAGGCCTCGTATTATTGAATTTTTATTTCTTATTTATTAAACATTTATGATTGTATCTTACATCAATTTATGAGCTAATAAATAATTCATCGTTAATTAGTGATTAATAAAAGTAAGTCCATACAAAATTTTAACATAAACGACAGTGTTGGTTACTTTTTATCGATTTTTATAATAATTTTGTCCTTTGGGAAGGATTTTTTTTTTTCGAATTATGAATGATGCAATATTAAAAATTCCAGTCTATGCTAGGGCCCATATTATTGAACTTTTATTCCCTATTTAATAAACATTTATGGCTGTACGTAACATGAATTTATTTGTCATTGTTGTCTTTTATTAAAAGACGTTGTTACACTTGCACTGAGGAGGTTATACGTAATTCATTGTTAATTAAAATTAATAAAAGAAAGTCCATGAAATTTTTTACATGAACAACATTGTTGGCTATTTGTTATCTATTTTAAAAATGATTTTGTGTTTTGGGAAAGGAGAATTTTTTCAAATTATGAATGAAAACAAAAGATATTAACAATTCCAGTTTATTCTAGGGCTTGTATAATTGAACTTTTATTCCTTGTTTAATAAACATTTAAGGTTGTACGTTACATGAATTTTTCGTCATTGTTGTTTTTTACTAAAAGACGTCAAAGATAAGGAAAAGTAATGACTTAAAAAATAAAAATTTACTAGAGATTAATATAGTTACAGTTCCATCGAGAAGGTTATATGTAGTTCATTGTTGTTAATTAGTGATAAATAAAAGAAAGTCCATGTAAAATTTAAACAGGAACGACAGTGTTGGCTGCTTTTTGTCACTTTTCTTTTAAAAAGTATCTTTTGGGGAAGGAGAATTCTATTCGAATTATAAATGAAAGCAAAGAACATTGACAATTCCAATTCATTTTAGGCCTCGAATTATTGAGCTTTTATACCTTATTTAATAAACATTAATAGTTGTACGTTACATGAATTTATTTTTTATTGTCTTTTATTAAAATACATCGAAGTTCAAAAACATTAATATTAAAAGAAGAATCAAATTTTTCAGATATTAATATTCTTACACATTAAGTGAAGAAATAATTCGTAATTCAATATTTAATAAGAAGAAGTTCACACAAGTTCTAATGGAAAGTACAAGATTTTATAAATTTTCATATAAATTTTGAATTATTTGTGTGGGGGGGGGGAATCTTGTTTAGAATTCTGAATGAAAAGAAAGGATGCTCTAATCTATGTTAAGGTTCCTATCATTAAAATTGTTACTCCTTATTTAATGAACATTTATGATTGTACATTAAATGAGTTTATTTCCGATTCTTGTATTATTTTAAAAGATGTCGTAAGCTCCAAAACAGTATTTTTAAAAAAAATATCGATTTTTAGCAGAGATTAATATTGTTACATTTCAAGTAAAAGTTAATTGATAATTCATCATAAATTGGTATTTAATGTGAGTAAATTCATGCAAATTTTAAAGACAAAGACAGTGATGACTATTTTTTATATATATTTATTTATTTATTTTTATAAATTTTCATATTACTTTTTTATTATTTGGGAAAGGGAATAATATTTCTAATTCTGATAGAAAACAAGGATGTGACATTAATAATTCTAATCCATACTAGGGCTCATATTATTCAGCCTTTTATTCCTTACTGAATAATCTTTATAACTGTATGTTGCCTGAATTTATTTCCAATTGTTATCTTTTATTAAAAGATGTCAAAAATGCAAAATATTAACTTTTAAAAATGTCTTTTAGCAAAAATTAATATTGTTACGTCCCAAGTGAATAAATAATTCGTACTTCATCGTTAATTAATGATTAATTAAAGCAAATTCGTGCTTAAGTTTTATTTGAATGCCGATGTTGGCTACTTTATACCAACGTTCATATTAATTTTGTGTATGAGGAAAGGAGATTTTTTTTCCCAAATTCAATGAGAAAACAGAGAATGTTAAAAAAATTAGTCCTTACTAGGGTTCATTGTTTAACTTTTATTCCTTATTGAATGAATATTTATGGTTGTGCGTTACATGAATTTATTTCGCACTGCTGATTTTTATCGAGGCAAACGAAAAAGACATGCTACCACGTTGCATCCAAAATGTCTTTTTTATTTATTTATTTATTTACAGACACATCTAATGTAATGTGATGCTGCGTGAAATACACCTCGGTTGCCTGTCCTTTTCGTTATCTTCGGATTTTTATAAAATGACGTCAAACATCAAAAATCTTTATTCATATTTTATATGCAAAAAAGACACTTACACATATTAGTATTGTTTATATTCAAGCAAGGAGGTAATTGTTGATTCACCATTAATAGTTTTATTTACTCGTATCTATACCTATATTATAAAGAGGCAAAGATTGTTAATTTGTAGAGACTAATCTCAAGCAATACCGAACCGATTTCAAAAGAAATGGTACAAAAATGATGGCATTCAGCCTGAATCAAACATAGGCTACATCCTATGTCGATGTCACTATCCCAAAGGAGGATACAGGAGCAAAAATCGTTCTAAAAGACATTTTTGTGTTATTGAGGAGCCTAGAAACATGAAATTTGGCATGCTAATTACTTATAATATATAAATGGTCTCTAAAATTTTTTCCTTAAAAATAGGAAATTTAAAAGGGGTGAAAACACACGAAAAGCTTTCTAAAAACGTTCTAGATTGCAATGTTTAAGGAATTTTGAGAAATAACGAAACGATGGAAAAAATAATGATGTCAAAAGGTTTGTGATAGTCCTTACTCCTTACCGCATCATAGATTATATGTGATGTCGGTGTTACTAGCCCAAAAAGGGTGTGGGAACAAAAAAACTTTTTTAAAAATCCAAGTTTTATATTACTGAAGGACTTAGACACATAAAAATTTGCAGGATAATATTTTATATAAGATATACATGATATTTAAAAACATTTACTAAAAAATACGAAATTTAAAAGCTATGAAAATGCACACAAAATCATTTAAGTAAAATGTTCGATATTGCCATTCTACGCAATCTCAGGAAATACTGAACCGATTTAAAAATGAATGGTATGAAAATGATGGTAATTTCCTTTGATGCAAGATATGCCCTATATTATCTCGGTAGCCATTACCAAAAATTGTATGTAGTAGCAAAAAAATAAAAAATAAAAAAATAAAATAAAATAAATTAAAATTGTGATTTTTGTGTTATTGAAGGGACTTGATTGAGGAAATTTAGCATGGTAGTAATTTATTAGAAATAAATGATATCTAATGACAGTTACTCAAAAAAATTTGAATTTAAAAAGTATGAAAAGACGCCAAAATCATTCTAAAACATTCGAAATACCGATTTGTGAACAATCTCAGAAAGAAAATGAAAATTTGGCATAATGATTTCTTAAAAAAAAAGTATATGAACTCCATAAAAAAGTTTTGACAAAAATTTGAAACTTAAAAAGAATGAAAAAGTGTGAAAAGCATTCTGAAAATGTTTTTAATTGTAATTTCTACATTCAGGAAATATTAAACTAATTTCAAAAGCAACCATTGCAAATTGATGATAACAATCTCTGCCTTCAATATAGGCTACATTTTATGTTGTTTCATTAGCACTTGGGAGTTGCAAGAGTAAAAAATGTCCTAAATTGCATTTTTTGTACCATTGAGAAGTCTAATATTTTGAAATTTTGCATGATAATTATTTAAAAAATGCATATACTTTCTTAGAACCATCGAAAGAAAATTCCACATATAAAAATATGGAGTGCAAAATATTGTAAAATTGTTCTAAATAATGATTTTTTTATACACCTTTTATGTAACCAAACCGATTTAAAAATTTAAATGTTGCAAATTGTTGGTTGTAAGAATCTGTTCAAAGCTATATTTTGAGTTCCACCAAAGGTTTGTAAAAGCAAGAAAAAAAACATAAAGTGCGATTGTTGTGATACTAAAGAGGCTATAAAATTTAAATATGGCATGATAGTTACTTATAAAATATAATTGTGCTCTAAAAACTATCAAAGGTAAATTCGAAACTTAAAAGTTGTAAAGCGACCGGAAAAATAAAAAGGCGCTCTAAAAAACTGCTAAATTAGGATTTCTCTGGAATGTCAAGATATAATACACCGATTATAAAAAGTAATAATTGCGAATCAATGGTGACAATTTTTTGATCCTACACAGTCCATATTTTAAGTCTTTCACACTACCACCTGAGGTTGGCAGGAACAAGAAATTTTCTGAAAAAGACTTTGAGGGTTTTTTTTTTACATTATTATAGAATAATAGGAAATATACCTAATCGATTTCAAAATTAACGTTGACAAATAAATAGTGACAGTATCTGGCTCGGTCGACATAGGCATTTAGGCATCTTATTCTGGTGCCTCTAAGCCCTAGAGAGATGATAGCTGTTAGAAAAGAAGCTTGGAAATTGTTAGGATGGCTAATATTAAAATGTAAATACTTACTAAGAAGATGGTCTCTTAGAAAATTGAAAACTTCAAATGAATACTGAAGTATGTGTATGGATTAAGCATAAAAATTTCAAAATTATCATTTATTTAGAGTGAGTATTAGTTCATATGTAATTTAGTCAAATTGTGGCTAAAATATTAATTTTTAAATTATTCCTAAAAGTGTAATTACTTGTAGTAAAATTTAGACATACAAATATCACTTAATATATTCAAACTATTACGCAAGCAAAGCAGCGAGGTTTGCTAGTTAGTTTACAAAAAAGGACATTTAAGCAGCCTTTTAATGTGAAAGACAATATTACCCACTTTTCATCAATTTTCATATTAGTTTTGTTATGTCATGTTAGATTATGAATGAAAGCAAAGAATGCGATACATGCAATTTTAGTCCATACCAGAGCTTATATCATTTAACCTTTATTCCTTATTTAATGAACATTTATGGTTATACGTTATAAATTTATTTTTATTGTTCTATTTTATTAATATATATATATGTGTGTGTGTGTGTGTGTCTACATATATTAAAACACTCTGCAATCAACTTTTAAAGTCAAATATTATACAGGCTTCCATACAATAAATACAAAAGCCTAAGTAGAATGAAAAATTAGCCAGAGCCAGGAATCGAATCTAGGTCCACAACGTGCTAAGCCGTTGCTCTAATTATTGATCAATTCCGATCGATACCCGAGTCTGCAGTTATTCATTATTAAATCAAGTTGGCAAAATCATCAACCATCTGTTAGTCATAAATGACCGGATAACTAGGAATAGATATCACAATTCTGTCGATCTACTATCTATATTAAAACCCACATGCACACACAGTGGCCTAAAAATATTGGGTGGGCGGAAAAATGTTTTTGTAAAATGGAGCGACCGATTGGTGTTTCTTTGAAGGGTTAACAAATGGTGAAAGATAAGAATTTTAAGTCAGGCTATCGTGTTTTAATAAAGTTGCAGTTTTATTAGATTACATTCTGATGCATTTTTCCTTATACACACACTTATATTTATTGTATTATCATGATATCATGAACATGACTACAAATTGAATTAGATGAAAGTTAAACATCGAAGCAAAGCATTTAAATCATTTGGGATTTATGGGTGTTAGTCGGAGATATCAAACACATGGTCAATGGCAAAATAAATTTTATTCTAAGGAGAAAACGACTAACAAAATAATAATGAAATAAATAAGCAGAACAGTGCAAATTGGGTACGCTGTGATTTAAAATTTTGGGTACGCTCGAGCTCCATGGGCCCACAAGAGTTGGCACCACTGTGCACACATAAATAAGCCTGCATTCGACTTTTAAAAGTATATACAAATATTATGCAGACACATATACAATTTATGCAATAAACACATCTAGGGTGAAAAATTAGCCGATGTCAGTAATCGAATCTGGGTCCACAGCTTACTAGGCTAGTTTGTAGGCCTAATGCCCTGTGGACCCAGGTTCAATTCCTGGTACTGGTTAATTTTTTGTATAATATTTGTATAAGCTTTTAAAAAATATTAACTTAGAAAAAAATAAGAGTTATTAGAGTAGATTATTATTGTCATTCTTTAAGAGAAGAGACAATTTCTATTTCATTGTTAGTAAATAATAAAAATAAGTTCATGAAAAATTTTAACCTGAACGAAAGTATTTGCTATTTTTTATCATTCTTTTATTACTTTCATCTATCTTAACAAAACAAAAATATTGAATTCGTACAAATTTTCAAATTTTGATTTTCGACAGATTTACACATATTAGGCGTCAGAGATTCCAAAAAAACCCATGTTTTAACAACATGTCTGCCTGTGAGTCTGTCCACCACCCTATCAATCTGTATGTGACAAAAATTTTGAGGGCACTCTATCTCAAGAATTAGTGCATGGAATTTCAAAAACCATTAGATTCAGTTAGACCGTGATATAAACTCGAACTGATTAGTTTTTGGTGAGCATAGTCCAAAAGATGGCGCTGCTATGCTTCCTTCTTCGCAATTTCAGTAATAGCTATATCTCAAGAACTAACGACGGATTTTCCTAAAACTTCAGATTCTTTTAGCCCTTGATAAATTATAATGCTGAGTATCTTTTGGTGTAAATCGTCCAACATGTGGCACTGCTATACACCATTATTTATGATTATCGCAATAGCTATATCTCAGAAACTAATGCACGAATTTTCATTAAATCTTCCGATTCATTTTATACCTGATATGAATTTGTACTATTTAGTTTATGGAAGAAATTGCACAACAGGTGGCCCTTCTATCCAAATTTCGTTACGATTTGTATAATGATTCTACCTCAAAAACTAACATAGAGATTTTCCTCAAATTTTAGATTCGGTTAGAATTTAGCATAAGCTATTGCTGGTTAAAATTTCGTGTAACTCACCTAACTGATGATGCTGCTATGGTTCATTTTGTTGAAAGTATTAACATGCAAGAGATAGAAGAAAATTTTGGTTTTGCCACATTCGAATAATATTAATTTTATAATGTTACTTGACGAGAATCTCGTTTCCAGATCTGAATGAAGGCAACAAATGCAGACTTAGTACTTCTTGTCCATTCAAAGGGCTCTTATTATTGAACACTTATTACGTAATTGATATTTATGGTTGTACGTTGTAGGAATTTATTTAACTCTTTCTGATTTTTCATAAAAATAAGTCAAAAAACAAAGAATATTAATTAAAATAATTAAAATTATCTTTCACCGAAGATTTTCAATTGGTCAATTAAAAAAAATGGAAAAAGTAAAAAGAAAATTAAAAAAAATTAAACTTCAAATGAAAATATAATTTTTAATTTACCGCATCATAGTATTAATTGTAAGTTCATGCAAAAATTCAACACTTACGTCTATATTAGTTACTTTTTATCGATTTCCATAGTAATTTTGTATTTAGGCACAATGAAAACCATGTGTAGCATAGGAGTATAGTTTTTGGATGGGTTTCATACTTCGGTGAAGGTTAGGAAAACAATCTTTATTATAAAGTAAAAAATTGACCTCGAGTAACATTGACGTTATATTGACACTGTCAAAATGCAACCTGCAAATTTTGCTTTAATTGCATTTTTTTTTCTTTTTTTTAACTTCTAGACGCCAAACTATATGAATATTTAGAAATCAAAATAAAATATTCTTTCAAATGATTTTAGTTTTCAAAACAGTGTCTTTATTTTTTTGAAGAGGAATTTAAACAATTTTCAAGCATTATTTTTAATGTAAATCAATCTATATCGAGTACAGTTTTGTTACAAAAGATTAAACCGTTTACACTTAAAATAATATAAATTGTTCAGGATTTATTCCGACTAATTTTCTATAACAAAAGCAAATCTTGAATCTATACAGATATAGAAAATTTTGCTTGGTCTGCTAATGTATATGATGGCTAGCAAAATCTGCAGAAGACGTGTGAGATTCAAAACTTTTTTAAAAGTACTCCAAGACATTTCCTAGTACACATGAGCTTCAGAATTTCTAATAATTAGCTGATATATTAATTAAATCTCTCAGTAATAAGAAAAATATATTGCTTAGGTTTGGTTGTATTTATGATCTTTATTTGGAGCAATGTCACGTTTCTTCATACGTGTTAAAATAATGTTTTGTAGTGATAACGCAGCCATGAATGGGTTAATTTTGATATTGTAAATACATTAAAATTCACTGGATTATTTTTCTTCTATTGAGTATTAATGAGTGTTATAATATGAGCTATTATAAAATCGTCCGAAGAGCAATTCAGGATCTGCCTAGGATTAAATGCAACGAATTTAAACATCAGAATCAACCGAGTTCCCGAAAGAGTTTCGTGTAATGAAATTCGTCAATAAAAACGAATCGGATTTTTTTTTTATCTGTACCATTATACAATCATAAAACTATGATTAAAGACGTAAAATGAGATCCACTGAAATAAATATAAATAACAATGATAAAATTACTATTCCGAATTTAAATGATTTTATTGAAAATAGTCAAATATATAAAAATGAACTACAGTCTGCGATACAGATAGCAAACACTATAATTGAAAATCTTGAACATGAAGAGATAAATCAATTTGATCTGGAAGAAAAGAAATTTTAAAGATCAAAAATTGAATTCGAACGGAGTAAAATTAAATTTGAAGCTAAATTTAAATTAGTGAGAGTGAAATAATTTTTAAATCAATTTGTTTCCTATCTCCCTTAGAAAGAGCTTAAAACTTAAATGCTTCAGAACAAAATAAAGCAGAAATTCTGTTTATGTTATTAGGTTACAAAGCATCAAACACATTAACTTAGTTACAAGATCGGAATATCACTAAGAATTATGAAGGAATAAAAGAATTAGTATCCAAATAATTTCAATTAACGCCTTATTTTTGCCTATAGAAAATTAAAAAAGCTGTTAAAACGCCGAATAAGACTCATGTAAAGTCTTTTCTCTCTTTAAATTTTGATAATTCTGTTAAAAATGAGAAATTATGAGTTCATACTACCTATTGGAAAAGGAGACGGAAATGTCCGTTCAGGATGGCTAGTAGAATTCGTAGAATTTGAAATATCTTAATTCAGCGTGTTTTGTCCATACAAAAATGATCTAGTTTTGTTTGACTTTTTAAATAAGGGATGCCATTTACAATAAGACATAACATACTTAATATTCTGTCTTCATATTTCAACTAAGAAAAATAATGGAAAAACACAATTGCTTTCACCTTTCACTTCTCCGGCTTTTAAAGTAATTAAAATTATTTTTCATTACTACTTTCTTTTAAAACGTATCATCTAATAAATTTTGAGCTGTAGCCATATTAATCATCATGGCGAAAAAAAACTTCCTTTCTACAGCTCTAGATGATGGCATTGAAGCATTACATTTTACAAATACTTTCTTTATTAACGTTTAACACTGCAAGGGATTTATTTCTCGAAATTTTTCCGAGAAAAAAAAAAAAAAAACGCGATATAAGGAGTGAAATTTTCTTTTTAGGCGTGTCCATTTCCTCACACATACTATAAGAATCTGAATCGAAATCAAAACATATATCTTCCTATGTGATTTTTTAGTGGAACAGATTTGAAGGAAAGAATCTTCTACGTTAGAAGGAATTTCGTCACATATTGCAGTTATCAATAATCGGATACACCACACTGAGAAAAAAAAATATGGTTCTGGCATATAGAATCTAAGTAATGGCTCTAGAAAAAATAGTTCCATGTCATCCTTATAAATTTTAGTTCCATTTCTTAGAGAGTTCCAGAGTCTCTTACTAGAATTCAAGTACGTTTTCCAATATTTTTGTTGTCAAATTTATCTAAAAATCTCTTCAAATAGATGCGAACTCAAGAGATTTGATTTAGTAACTGTAATTATAGCTTAAGAAATCATTCCTAAAATCAAGCGATAATTTCTCACTACTGAAACGGTCCAATGTCGTTTCGTCTCCTAGAAAAGAAGAGACTAGGAATGTCAAGTCATTTCGCCTATTCAGCTTAGTTGTTTACCCTACTCGCATAGTTTGGACATTTATATTTCTAGTTTAGGTATTTAGAAAGTGACTAACTATTCGTTCTAGTTGAACGCGGCATATTTTTTTTTCTCAGAGCACTTATGTTTATTCCATGGTACGCAAGGAAACTTTTTATGGAACCATTATATAACCATTTATAAAAAAACTTCTATATATACATTTACTCTAGGTACATACATTCTTCAAAAAAATGATTGTAAGGTCGTAAACGTAAATTATTGTAACATCGTACTAAAATTGCATTACAGTTGCGATTTACAAAGACTGTATTTAACATATACTTGTTTAATCAGTAGTTAAATAAAATATTTTCAGAAATGTATGTCATAAAATCGTTTTATTACGTATATATATATCTGTGTATGATTCGATATCAATTTTATCGATTTTGTAAAAAAAATGGGTAATTATAAGGTACCCTGGGGTAATAACGCCACGTTAAGGTTCTACCAATTTTCACGGCTCAGTTTTAGTTTGTATTTTTCAAACAAATACATGATTTGATACAGCAACTCATTGACTATCTATATAAAAAAAATAATTTAACAGATATGTATTCATAAAATGTAATGGCGTGATTTCTTGACCAATGCTATTCGGCGTTATTACCCACCTATATGGGTAATAACGCCATGTAAACAAAACTATGAAATAAGATGGAATAACTGCATGTAGATTGCCCGATTCTAAAAATACACACTCTACAAACTTAGAAATTGACAAATTGCATTCTAAGATATTGAAAATGTTCAATTTTTTGTGAAAGTGTAAGAAAAATAAACTTGTGGTGTGGGGGGAGGGGATGAGGCAACAGAATTCCAGACCGTGAGCTTCTTTTTGCTTAAAAAAGACCGCTTAAATAGAATTATTAGAAACATTGCACAGTTTTAACTGTGTTTATTTGAATCAGTATTTAGGATGTAGCTCGGCCACTGTTGGGAATCAACCGGGATATTAATGCCAAGGATTGGCGTTATTACCCCGTTATAGTTATTGCGCTGTACATTTTAAATTACAAATTATCTCGAGAAGACACCCAAAATCTTCAACAACATTTTGAAAGTCCATGAAATGTACTACAAATTTATGTAATTAACAAAGTATTTTCGGATAAAAAAAATAGTCTTAACATCACAAATCGTGTCTCGCAAATTTTAGATCAAGCGTTAATTTTAGTTGCTTGTATAAACAATAAGACCTAAAAACGAAACAAATTAACCTGAAGCTGTTTTTTGCGATTTATATAACTCAAAACCCTTCTGCGCAGAGCACATGGGTGTCATTTATCAGATTATTTCATAATTATGCAAAATATTAGCACTTGGCGTTATTACCCCGCCTGGCGTTATTACCCCAGGGTACCTTACATTCATTGTATTCATATACAGGGTGGGTCATAAATATTGAAACAATAGGCTATCTCCTTAAATATTGCCCCAAGACCCACATATACGTCCAATATCAAAAATTTATAAAAAAAAAGGTGAGATTTCTGATAAGATAAATTGCAACTCTATAGGGGTCTATTTGAAAAAATAAGAAAATTAAATTTTTATACGGCTCCCGTAAGGCAAAATTCCCAATTAGGAAATTATTCCTTATCCATTCCTAAATTGAACAAAAAAACAAATTCATGTAAATATCTAAAAACCTGACAGAGAGATTAATATCCGAAATTCTCCAAAATTCGTGACACACACCTATGTTACTATGCCTGTAAACGAAGAGCCTTTGTCTCATTTTCAAAACACGTGAGGGATCGTCCATAAATTATCCATTATTAAATATCGTTTTAATACAGGGCCTCTCATTTGGACATAACAAAGCAGCGTATTAAATTAAATCTAAACTTGTTTTCAAAATATGTTTGTAATCTGCACTTGAGGTCTGCATGGATCGAAATAACTAGGTCCGGTCCCAAACCAACCCAGGGGGGGAAAAGTTTGTCCCGGCCTAAAAAAATGTTAACATCATAATCCGGGCCGGTCTGGAAAGTGATATCCCGGTTCAACCGCAAATTTCCACATAATTTTTAGGTGCGTTCGTAATTTTGTAAATACGTAGCACCTATAGTTGTCGCTCAATCCGTCCGTCTGTCTGTCCATCTGTCTGTCCGTCCGCATATAACAACTCAAAAACTACCCAACCGAATCTTTTGAAATTTAAAATACATAACTATTACATAATTTTGTCGAGTCATTTCAAATTTTATGAAAATCGGATGGATAGATCATCTACAGAGACAATCAAAATGATTCCGTTACATTACGGTCAATGGGGAAAAAAAGTTTCAAATGCATTTTTAATCGTTTGAAATTTAAAACATATAATTATTACATAATTTTATCGAATCATTTCAAATGTTATGAAAATCGGATGCACAGATCAATTACAGGGTCAATCAAAAGTATTCCGTTACATTTCGTTCAATGGGGAAAAAAGTGTCAGTTGCATTTTAATGGTGTTACACTCATTCGAACATAATAAAATTGACATAAATCTATGAAGTATATACTAAAATATACATTCTGTACAATCTGTGATGCAAAGAATACCTATTATTAAATTACAGGGTTGCATAAAAGTATTCCACTACATAATGTTATGCGGAGAAATATTGTTTGGGGCGTGTTTTAATTATATTAAACTATTTCACATTTTAGGAATAAGATATACGTTGCTGAGGTGTAATAAAAATTACTTCCTGCATATTTACAGGAACACAAAGATTACATAATCCACTATACTGTATCCGAAGTACGCTCTACTATATCAACAAGATCTGAATATTTTTAAAACTTCGTTATCGTACGAACGCACCTCATTTGCTACGCTTCATGTGCAGTTTATAACTTGTTTACTTCGGTATGGAAAAAAATTGTTTCGTATGGAGGAGTTCTGACCAAAAATTCCTTTCATACCTTTTCCCTTTTTATATTTATACTTTTTATTTTTAAAGAAGAGCCATTTATTTATTTTATCAATGAATCTTTATTTATCCGTTAATACATATCCCATGTGTTGGAGACTTTGAAAAATGTTATACAGCAAAACCGTTTAAGACGGAATCACATAGGAAAAAAAATAAGTTATAGACAGATGCCCTCCCTAGGAGGTGTAATTGGAGTTTAATTTTTTTCTCAAGTATCATTGTATTTATTTTGCATGGATCAACATATTTTCCGTTTATGACAGAATTCCGTCATAGGTAGATTTTTTTCAATCGTTTTATTGTATTTATATTTTTTAACGCTTAAATATACTATTTTTTTAAATAAATTTTAAAGTTTTTTTTTTTTTTTTTTTTTTTTTTTTTTTTTTTTTTTTTTGCAAAATAAAGATTTTAAAATCTGTATGTTTTTCGCAAAAATTTCGATTGAGCCGAATTTTATTTATTTTATGCACGTATTACGTCATTCAGAGACAGTGGTTTTAATACGGGTTTTGTCGAGACCGGGATTGAAAATTTTGTGCAGTGAGCAGTGAGCACCTAGGAAGAAGGAAGGAGTCCCCTTCTTTATGAAAAGTACGCTAGGTCCGGACTGGCGAGAAAAAACTAACGTCTCGGTCCTGGCTCGGCCTGGACCCAGAATACAGATTTTTTAACATCTTCTTCAGGACGATAAAAAAGCCTGAAGTTGTCAGAGCTAAATTTAAAAAAAAAGATTTAATCTGCATCTTAGAAAAAACATTCTTTAAACACGTTCGCGTTTTTATAACAAAGAATCAGTAAAAGAATTGCGCGTGACTGGCTATTGGACATCATCCCAGATCACTCGCGGGTGCGTGAGTGGCTCCTTAACGTTGGCGCTATATTACGCGCTTTCGCGTGAGCGGCTGCGAATGTGTTAAATAACTGACGGACATTTAAAAAGTACACTTCGTTTTTCTGCATAATGAATTTTTTCCCCATTATTTCTTGTCTTTAAATTATTAAATATAAAGAATTTTTAAAGTAAAAAAGAACTTGAAATACGTCATTTTTTATTCTTTACATTAGTTTTGTTTCGGAAAATTTGAGAAAATATTTACTTTTGAAAATATGATTTTTTTAAAAGTTATATTATTTTTTCAATAAATATATTTTATAGTTTTAAAATTAATATTAAAAAACAAAAACCCTGGAACAAAATTAAAATCAGATTTTATTTTTAATTAAATGAAAAGAAATTAAAATCCGATAAATAATGTTACGAGTGGTAACGATTTTTAATTATCCCATTTAAACCAGTACTAACTACATGAAACTTTTTTAAATTGTAGGAGAAATTTTAGAATTTTTTTTCTTAGCAAATTATAAGGCTAACCATCCCCAAAAAATTTAAAAAATCAAAATTCTAACTCAAAAAATAGATGTTTTACGCGTTTCCTAGAACTGTTAAAGTAACATTGTTTCTTGAATTGCGCACACTTCAATTTGTGTCTAATCCCTTAAAACCTGATGAATTTTTTAAAAGGCTTCAACTTTGGGAGTTTTGAAGCTATGAAGATGCAACTTTTTGTGTCTTATTCAGGACTGAATGAGGTAAGTCTTCCTAAATGGAAGTTTTATCCTACGGGGGTCGTATAAAAATTTAATTTTCGTATTTTTTCAACTTGTACCCCCCCCCCCCCCCATGGAGTCGCAATTTATCTTATCAAAAATTTCACTTTTTCATGAATTTTTGCAATTGGAAGTATGGGTCAAAGGGCAATATTTAAGAATATAATCTATTGTTTCGATATTTATGACTCACCCTGTACATTTTTCTTCATTCAAAAAACATGCATAACTTTAAAAAAATCGAGTCATGTCGAAACCGATCAGAAAAGGTAAAATACTTACTCGAAACTGAGCCAAGCCCAAAATATTTAAAAGACAACCCAATCTAACACAAGCCTAGTGCAGGACCCAAGAAACTACCAACAGTGGATTAATGGGAAGAAGTTTAAAACAATAAATTAAATAAATAAAAGCCCAAAGCTAAAACAATAATAATATTATTAATTATTAAACAGATTGACTATTTAGACTGAGAATTGATTTAGTCATAATAAACATAATAAACTACATCAAAATAATCAATGTATATTAGTCTATGAGTAGAACTGAATTGATTTAACCTCTTCAGACCTGAGCATAAAATAACTCTGCAAATATAAATTTATTGCCTTTGCATAATCAAAATGACACCATAGACGAAAGAAAGAGACATTTGTATGAAATCAGTGCTTTAGGGGACTGGTAATTTAGGTTTACAAATATTGATATAAATGTACTAATCCCCTGAAAACATCACTTTAACTATCATTAATATAAATTTACGCAATAACAAAATTAAGGTCTTTAAACAAGTAACTGATCAGAAAAATCCTCAAAATTTTTTTAATTGTAAAGCATTTAAGTTAAACAATCATGAAAATTTCTTACTTTTTTGGCCACAATGTCTCGAAGGTATTTCCGAAACTCGGATTAAAATAACATTTATTTTATGAGGTAATAGTCATCAGTGCTTACATTTACTGGCTTTGTTTTACAGTTTTATTTCTTAAAACAAATTTATTCTTCATTAGGGGAGACGCGTAAGAAAAAACCCAAAATTGTTATTATTGATTTTAAAGTAATGAATTTTGGTGTACTATTTAAGAATCTTCATGTAAGGAATAATTAGCAAAAAAATTCACTTTTCATTAAAAAGTATATTATTTATGGGGATTTTTATGATTTTTTTTGGTCGAAAAATACACTTTTTAAAATTACTACTCCTCATTCAATTTTCAATATTTTGGTATTACTAAAATTTTTTAAATAGTGTTATAGTATATAGAAAAGAACTAAAAAGAGATATTTTTAATTTTCAATTTTAATCGTCTAAAAAAAAAGATAATAAAAATACGCATGGTAAATTTCCTTAAATTCGTTATAATTTTCATGTTTACCAATTTATGTAAAATTTTCAGAAATAGTTTAAAAAAAAATATCTCTCCTTACTTTTGTTGCAAATTGTTTTAAGATTCTAAAAACATGCACACTTTGTTTCTAAATCATTTTACCACTGAGCCTTAGTACTTTGAATTTAGGCAAAATATGAAAAAAGTCATTTTCAGGAAAACACGTTTTAAATGGCCGCTAGTCCTTTAAACTCTAGGCCCCACCAGTGGCCGAGAGGTTCGGACCTCTCAACTGGTAGACGGCAGGTGCTGGGTTCGAACCCAATCGCGGCTGTCGGCCTAACCGTTCGGAGTTTTCCGTGGTTTTCTTCGAACCTTGCGTAAATACGGGTTAGGTTCCCTTAGAAAGACCCCCACGGAGGGCACTCCACCTGGTCCTATATCCCATTAGCGTAGATAATCGGACGACAAAAATCAACCAACCTTTAAACTCTATAGTGAGTACAATTTAAAAAACTCATTTTCTACCTGTTCCAAGTGTTCCCGAGTTCTGAAATTTTGCATGGATATTCGCAAATGTGTATTTTATCGTTTTCTAAGAAAAAAAAATTTTTTTTTTGAACTTTTGATGATTTTTGGCCGAAAATGGGGTTTGGGTCTCCCTTAAAAAACATGTACTATTAAGAGCACACCAGACCTGAAATGGTTAATCAGTGAGTTCTATTGAACTAAACTTGATCGGTCAATCTTTAGTTATGATTAAAAAAATAATCATTAGTTTTCCATCGGTAATCTAATTAAAATTTTATACAACCATTATTGAGAGTGAATATATGTTTTTTGAGTTATCTAAATAACATCCATTTTGTCTAGTAGGCTTGAAATTTATTTTATAAAATCGAATTTTTTAACTTTCAAATTCTTTTAAAATGAAGTATTTTCAAAATTTGTTTTTAGATAAAACACGAGAAAAGAGCTAAATTATTACATAATTAAAAACAGACTTTTGAGTGTCAATGTAATGAGTGTACATAATGAATACAGAATTTTCTATACTTTAGAAAGAAAATATTAAAATAAATGATTTAGTTATAATAAAAAAGGACAATTCTGCTACTTGCAATTGACATCTTGGCAGAATTGTAGAGTTATTTCCACAAATTTGTTTTAAAACTCTAAATGAAATAAGGCTGTTGTGCTTTATCCTTCATGCCAAAAAGAATTTTGTCGCTTCTTTCCATCTTACCTCAGGGTTTAAAAATATGTGCTATATGGCCCCTATTTTTATCTTAATAAAATGATCTATGGTACTCATGTTTAACATTAAGATTCAAACGCTAACAACTTTTTAATTTACTTTAGTATTTTTTTAAGCGTTGATTAAAAAACTTTGGACACTATTCTTATGTTTATTAATTTACAGAAGACACAACTATGCGTAAAAACACGTTTTTCTATTTTCCCGTTCCCCATTATTATTTATTGGCAATCATGTATCATCTCATTTTAAAATTTTAAAATGATATGTGATATATTTATTTAAATATAGAAGACCTGCACTAAAGTGATAGATATTTACCTATTGCTTTTTAATGCTATTAAATAATTATAAGTTTTATAAAGCTAATACAACCCCTTTTAGATGTTTAAAATTTTTAATGTTTAATATGTTCAACATAGTCAGATTTAGATATAAATTTAATTTGTTTTATGTGTAAAAGTTTCTTCTTGTGACACACAACAGAGGCAGTAGAAATACAGTATCACTCAATAAATAATCGAAAAAGATAAGAAAAATTGTAAAGAATATTAATAACCAGAAAAAAGTATATATATATATTAATAAATATAAAAACTATCAAAATAACAATAGTGATTCTAATTTTACTTTTTATTTTTTTTAATTTTGATAAGAAATAAAAAAATATTAAAAAAAATATTATTGAATTTAACATGCATTACTTTTATTTTTAGTCTACGTCATAATAATAAAAAAACACAGTGAATGGTGAATTACAATTTTAAAATTCAATAACTAAAAAAACAAATTGCCCGCAGGTGGGTGTACTCCCCACGTTGGGAACTACAAGTGTAATGCAATACCCAGTAATTGTATAAAAGTAATCAATGTCAAAATGTTTAAAACAGAATTTACTTTAATTAGAATTAATCACATAAAAAGTATCGGATTCGCGACTAATTTGCATTGAGTGTGTTTCTCAAAACGCTTTCTATGCTTTTAAAAGTTAATTAAAAAGTTAATTAAATTGTTTAAGAAATCGCAGCACGGAACCAAGACGCCGAAGCTTCTTTGAGACCTCCTTTCGAAGCGTCCGTAAGAGAATGCCAAGTTTCAACTTTAAACAAGGGTTTTGTTTTAACTACATTGTAAAAAGAAAAGATTATTACTGTGCTGAATTTAGCTTTATGAAATATCATATGAAGTTTAAGTATGCACTAATGTTATTGTCAGTAACAAATTAAGTTGATAAAAAAGAGACTATTCCTAGTAAACCTATGAATATATTTTGCTCTAAACAGACATAATGGTGCAATCAAGGGCTACCGATTCGGTCTCCACTTTTATTTCGAAATTTCTTGTTTGTACCGAAAATATTGAAAGGAAAATATGTAACTTATGTTATCACTAAATTTCTGTCATCAAACAAAGAATAAAAAAATCTGACTTTAATGTCCAGCACGAATTTTAATTTTCTGCAATGAAAAAGTGAGGGGGATCAGACTATCAACCCTGGGGGGGGATAAGTAAAATTAATTATATCAGTAAATAACACTTATTAACTTTCATAAGTGAAAATGCACTCTCTATATTATTTTCAGCATCGTATATTTTTAAGGTATCATGAGCCTGTGATAGACATAGAAATCACAACAGTGGACAGTCGATGAAAAAAAAAAAAATAAATAAATAAATAAATAAATAAATAAAGGTTAAATTTAATTGCAGAACACTGAAAGGATTTTGTTTCATATTCTTTTTAAAACACTTTATCCTTTAATTAATAAATCCAAAATAAATTTATGATTGATTCTATATACAATATTATTATAATGTATTAATATATAAATATTTTCATATTGCTTTCTATGCTATTAAAGATTTATAAATTTTATTGAGCTAATACTACCATGTTTAGATGTTTCAATTTTTTTTTATGTTAAATATGTTCAACATAGTCAGATTTAGAGATAACTTTTTTTTTTTTTTTTTTTTTACTTATAAAGTTAATATATTGTTAAATATGAATATGTTTATTAATTAATATTTATATTTATATATTAATATATTATCATTATTAATGTAATGATTAATGCTTTATCAATCAATAAAGTTTGCTTTAAATATTAATATTAAAATGATTACAACAGAAAGCTATTTTTTAATCAATATAAAAATCTTTAAAAAATAAAATATGCTTTTGAGACGACTGAAATAGTAAACGTTTGTTAAATTGAAAAGGATATTTAAATACAAGATTCAGTTTTAACTTAAAAACAAACAAACAAAAAAAAAAATAAGCGGAACTAAGATCATACAAAAATAGGGTCAGAAGAACGTAGGCCGAAATAAATTTAAAAAAATCTGATTAAACCTACCGAAATCAGCGTGTTAAAATGTCATTAGAACCAATCGATATGGACATATCTTTTAATAAATGTTGTACTTAAATTTTGCTTAGGTCGCCGTCTACATTCTAACTAACTTGCCATTTTTTCAATACTAACGTCCAATTTTAGAATCCATGTTTACATTTGTTTGATAAAATGCTATTTAATTTTCTACTGGCGGTGTCGCCTAGCAACCAAGATATATCTAATTATTTCAAAATGTAAAAAGTTTTCTGTGCAAACGATAATTTGTGGTAAATACATTATATGCTTTATTTCTTCAGCTTTTACCTAAGCTGTGTGAAACGATATTCTTTTTGTTTTTGAGTGTGATTAGAATGTTTTTTATGAGAATATGTGAAAAAATGCTACGGTTTTTTATTGGAGTTGTGTTTTGTTAAATTATCTATGTTCGAAAGAATTTGAGATGAATGTTCTCATGAGAATAAACTGTTTAAAACCAGATATGAGAAATTAATTTTGAGTTGAGTAAGAAATTAATAATAAACTTTCGAACAATTGGAAAATTCAACATTAACCAGTAATTTTTTGATTAGAACATGGAGCAGCAAGATATTCAGTCAAATATTTTATATATTAAGCATATTTAAATTGTGGAAGTATAATCATTAAATTCATTTTAATCGCTGCATATCATAGTGCGACGTGATTAATATCTTAAGAATATACAGGAAATTACTTAATGGAAAAATTTGCCCAGCTGTAGAATTGCATATTTTGAGCTTTATTTTATTTATTTTACATTTTTATTTGTTTACTTATTTATTATTTATTTTATTTATTTTAGTAAAATGTTATAGCTTTTAGTCTATTTTCTTTTTCGAGAAATAATTTGAAATTATATAGATTTTTAAATTAATATTTGAAAAGAAAAATATATTGTTACCGATGAATTATTTAACATAAATCTTTTACTAGCTTTAAGTATGCTCATCCAAAATTACAGCTTTTAAATAGTTCTTCAAACTATTCTTTTTTGCAGCAATTATGAAGAAATTTGGCATTAGATGTTTCAAACTTTAAGCTTGCATATTCCTAAACTACTTGTCCAGTGATTTGGCATTTGATATCCTAAATTAAAATTTACTGGGAAAAAAAATAGATAGTAAGCAAATTTTTGAACTTGAAACTATTTTTACACGTAGACAATCCCTAAGCAAATTTTAATTATAGCAGTAATTTCTAAAGGTTATTACTGATTGATTGACATCAATTACACTTTTATTAGATGTTTTGCAATAATATAGTATAGCAATATGCATATAGACATAAAAGTATTGTTGCAGCGTATATAGGGTTCTTTCGATCTTATGGTTAAACAACTTCAAACTCTTTTCTCTTAGAAAAGCAGAAAATAATTTATTTACAGATCTTCAGAACAACAGAGTCTTCGAAACTCACAAATATTACAAGATATTCCAAAATAACTGTTTAAATCTATCGAACAAGTACAAATATAGGTCGCAGAGACTCTTTATACAATGTCTCAACACTATATCACATTCAAAACAACGTAGATAAAACTCAATACATCAAGCAAACTTGCTTGGACAATCTCTAGTAGCTCACTCAATGACTGACTGGTAAATAATAACAACAGCAGCTCGTATCGCTCTCCTTATATATAGTCTCGTAGCATGTGCTAGAAATTTCTAGAAAAACCTGGAAAACCACGGAACAACAAACAATGTATCAGTAGACCTAAGGGGGGTTACCATAAATAGGGAAGGGTTACCATCGCCAACAATCGCCAAGTTTGTCGCCAACTTGGCGATATATCGCCAAATTTGGCGACCAAAATTAGTCGCCAAAAGTGACGCCAACTTGGCGATATCTCAAATATTTCGCGATGAAGCCATAGACATTCACTGAAAATAATAGACAAGTTTGCTTGATAACAGAGACAATGTAACAAAAACTACTATTAGTAAAGGAATGGAGCTTAATAAGATTACTTACATTATTTTACAGTACAAACACTAACTATTTACAAAATTCGTAACACTACCCCCTCCTCAAAGACTGCACGTCCCGGGCAGTGCAATCCTTGAGTTAGAGGAAAACACTTAAAATAAATAAAAAAATAAATAAATAAATAAATAAATAATAACAATAATAATAAAATTTACATAAATAAGAACTAATTACTATTTACATATTTACAAAAAGTGACTTTCATGACCATGGTCTGAAATTCCAGTTTTGAATTTTTAATCACTTTGGCCAAAATAAGGGGCTAGCCGGTTATAATGTACGACCTTGGGTTTGGTGTGTGGCGATTTTTGTATGCGTACGACGACGTCATTCAGCCTGTTGACGACTGTGTAAGGACCGTCCCAGTTTCTTTGTAGTTTTGGCGACAGTCCCTTACGACGTATCGGATTCCACAACCAAACTTTGTCACCTTCGTTGAACTCATGTCCAGTTGCCTTTGTGTCGTACCGTGTCTTCATCTTTTCTGATGCCAGTCCAATTCGGTTCCTCACTAGACAATGAATCTTCTCAATCCGTGCCTGGAGTTCATCGACATATTCCTCAGGCGATGAAGGAGCATCAGGAGGACGGCCAAACAAAAGATCAGCAGGCAGACGAAGATCACGACCAAAGAGCATTTGAGAAGGGGAGTAACCAGTGGCCTCATGAGTGGCACTCCTGTAGGCAAGCAGGAAAAGAGGCAATTTCTTGTCCCAGTCCTGTTGGTCTCTAGACACCAGGAGAGAGAGGCTATTTAGGATGGTACGATTGAACCGCTCCACCATGCCGTCCGATTGAGGATGTAGAGGTGTAGTTCGAGTTTTCTCCATGCCGAGTAGTCCGCACATTTCCTTAAACACAGCCGAATCAAAGTTTCTTCCTTGATCGGAATGGATTTGAAGAGGAACTCCGTATCTGAAAACCCAGTGTTGAACTAGTATGTCTGCTACGGTTACCGCCTCTTGATTAGGAATGGCGTAGGCTTCAGGCCACTTAGTGAAGTAGTCCATGACAACGAGGATGTACTTATTGCCATCAGATGTTCTAGGAAGTGGACCCAGGATGTCTAGAGCAATTCGTTCGAAAGGAGCTCCTACATTATAACGTTGCAATCGCCCACGGGTTCGCCTCTTAGGACCTTTACGTGCTACACAGGTGTCACAAGTTCGACACCACTTCTCCACGTCACTGCGAACATTATTCCAGTAGAAACGCTCTCGAACCTTTTGCAGGGTCTTCATTACACCAAAATGACCTCCTGTGTTACTACCATGCAGTTCTTGAAGGACCATAGAAATTCTCGACTTAGGGAGTAGTAGTTGCCATCTACATGTCTTTCCATCGTCAGACTCCCATTTTCGGTACAAGATGCCGTTCTTCAAATGTAAGGAATCCCAGAGAGCCCAATAACGTTTAGTCGTAGGGTGGTAATGGGCCATGTCTTGCCAGCTGGGCTTCCTGTTGGACTCCTCTTTCAGCTCTAGAATTGGCTTAATTTCAGGATCAGCAAGTTGATCTTTACGCAGGCTCTCGTCACTCCACGGATCTTGCGATGATGTAGACCCAGTTGTAACTTGTCTTACTATAGGACCTTTGACATTAAATTTCTTCTCAACCCGGTCGCAGTATCTACAATTCTCTGAGCAGGGTCTTCTTGAGAGAGCATCTGCATTTCCATGTGATGAGCCTTTTCGATGGCGTATCTCCATATCGTATTCTTGAAGCTTTTGTATCCACCTGGCTATCTGGCCTTCAGGGTTCTTAAAATTCAATAGCCAAGTTAGAGAAGCATGATCAGTTCGGATCAGGAATTTTCGACCGTAAAGATAGTCATGAAAATGGTCTATGGCTTTCACTACAGCAAGAAGCTCTTTTCTTGTTACGCAGTAGTTTCGCTCTGCCTTTGATAAGCACTTGCTGAAATAGGCGATAACACGCTCCTGGCCGTCGATTTCCTGGGACAGTACAGCGCCAATGCTTTCGTTACTTGCATCCGTATCAAGTATAAACTGTTTATCGATTTGAGGGTATGACAGAATTGGAGTGGATGTTAAGGCCTCCTTAAGCTTTTCGAAAGCAGAGTCACATTCCTGTGTCCACATGAATTTTTGATTGGCTTCTGTCAATTTATGAAGTGGTCTTGCAATCATGGAGAAGCCTTTGACAAATTTTCTGTAATAGGTGCATAATCCTAGAAAGCTCCGAAGCTGGTGAACATCTGCTGGACGACTCCAATTTTTCACGGCCGATATCTTCTCCGGATCAGTCCTAACTCCTTCCGCCGAAATGATGTGTCCAAGGTAGGCGACTTCATTGCGAAACAAACTGCACTTCGAAGGGCTTAACTTCAAATTAGCTTCCTTTAGCTTTTGTAGCACCCGCCTGAGGTTGTTCAGATGTTCATCAAAAGATTTTCCTATGATTATGATATCGTCTAAATAAACAAGACATGCCTCATATGACAGTCCCCGAAGAACCGTTTCCATAAGGCGTTCAAAAGTTGCAGGTGCGTTACATAGACCAAAAAGCATTACCTTGAACTGCCATAATCCTTGTCCCGTTGTAAAGGCAGTCTTCTCGCGGTCGTCGGGATGGATCTCTACCTGCCAGTAACCACTCTTCAGGTCTAAAGTCGAGAACCAAGTGTTGCCCGCAAGTGTGTCAAGAGTGTCGTCAATCCTTGGCAGAGGGTAACTATCCTTTTTGGTGACGTCATTCAGTCGGCGGTAGTCTACACAAAATCTTGTAGAACCATCCTTCTTTCTTACTAATACAATGGGAGACGCCCATGGACTTGTTGATGGTTCGATGACGTCATTTTCTTCCATATCTTTAATTAAATTCTGCACCTCTTCTTGCTTGGCAAAAGGTAATCGTCTAGGGTGCTGTTTAATAGGAGAGTGATCTCCCGTGTCAATTCGGTGTTGTGCCATTTTAGTTCGTCCAAAGTCTTCAGATGTTTGGGAAAATAAACTTTGGAATTCTCTAATTAAATTTTCCGCAGCTTCCATCTGTTTTGGATCTAAGTCTGTATTTTGTAACAAATCCTTGACTAAATTATCTGAAGATTTCTCAGAGTGTCTGGAATTTTGACTTATGCACGTCACAGGAGCACATGACGCTATCACCTCTCCTTTCTTGATAGTCTTCGTCTTATCACTGATGTTAGCAATTCTGACTGGAATGGTCTTTTTCGAGAGGTCTACTACAGAAGAAGCCACCAATACTCCTGCTTGTGTACTATTGTCTTCTGGATAATCTATATGGCCAAATCGGTAATTAGTTTCATTTTTAATTTCAGCTGGAACTAAAAATTCTGTTCTTGGATCTAGATGGATGTCTTCTTTGGCTGTTACTATTTGTTTACATTCAATTTCGTTATGTAATCCAAAAAGACTTATTTCTTCAAATTTAGAGAGCATTTTATTATTTTTGAAATCAAGTTTGAAGCCAAATTTCTTCAGAAAATCTAGTCCGATTAAGCAAGGATCTGTTATGTCAGCCACATATGCCGTATGGTAATATTTCGTTCCTCCAAAGTTGATGGTTAAATCGGCCTTTCCATATATGCCTATCTTGTCGCCCGTCACAGTTTGCAGGGTAACGCATGGAGGAGTCCAGATGAGTTTACATTTCAATTTTCGAGCCAAATCTTCTCTTATTATTGTCACATTGGCTCCTGTATCGACAATCATACGGCATTGAATTCCGTTAATAAAGCCTATCACATATAATTCATTATCGCCGCCACTCATTTTCGATATTTGAAGGATCTTCAGGTGGGGCTTTTTATTCTCTGGTCTTGAATTCATCTCACGTTCGTGGACTTTGTGGCAGTTTCTTCGGAGATGTCCTGTATCACCGCATCCCCAGCACCTGAGATTCTGTCTTCTTGCGCTTGTTCTTCCATATTTTAAAGCTTCAACCTCTTGATTTAATTTCCTAATTTCTTTCAAGAAGTCGATCTCAGTGTCTGAGCTTTTGTTCACCGTTGCCCCTCGGACTGAATGACGATGTCTTCGGCTGGCTTGTGTAGCTGCTTCCAACTTTAAGGCATATAGTAGTGCAGCCTTTAAATCCTGTACATCTGCCATTCGTACCGCTCTCTGCACTTCTGGATCTTTTATTCCGTCTACAAAATATTGCAGTGAGAGCATTTCCCGTACATTTGTTGGACAGTCAATGAATGCTAAATTTGCAAGCCGTTCAATTTCCGAGGCAAACTCTTGAAGGGTTTCACTCGATTTTTGATGGCGGCTCTTCATTTGTATTCTCGTGTAATCCTTGAAGAATTTTTCGCCGAATCTCATTTCAAGTGCACAACTTAGAGTCTCAAAATTGAGTTGCGTCATATCGGGCAATGTCTGCAGCACGTCGGCGGCTTCTCCTCTTAAAGATGCTGCCAGTTGACAAGCTTTCACCTCGTCACTCCATTTGTTCGCTTCAGCTACAATGGTGAATTGGGTCTTGTAAACTTGCCAGGAACTCTTTCCATCGTATGTCGACAGCTTAATATGCACGGGAGAAGCAGGCGGATTCCTAAATTCTTCATAATTACCACTAGACGCTGAAAGTTTCTTCTCAAGATCTTGTACTTTTTTATTTAGCTTTTCATCTACTTCACCTACTATTTTCTCTTCAACGTTACTGATTTTCTCTTCAACGTTACTGATTTTCTCTTCAACGTTACTGATTTTCTCTTCAACTTTACAAACTTCATTCTGAATTTTCTCTTCTACTTCCGCCATTTTCCGTTCCATTTTCTGTTCAACATTACTAACTTCATTCTGAATTTTCTCTTCAACTTCCTCTATTTTCTCTTCTACCGAGCCTATTCTTCTCTCTACCGACGAGAACTTTTCTTCTAAAGTTTTCTTCATTTCTTCTTGGCCTTTATTAATCTTTTCAGTCACATCTTCTTGGCATTTGTTCATCTTTTCCGCCAACTCTTCTTGGCCTTTATTCATTTTTTCCGCCAACTCTTCTTGGCCTTTATTCATTTTTTCCGCCAACTCTTCTTGGCCTTTCGTCAATTCTGCCTTTATTCCATTAATAGCTTCTAACAGTTCTTTCAGTTGACCATCCATTGTTCTTGTTTTCGCCATAAGATCCCGACTCCTGACACCAAATGTTGCAGCGTATATAGGGTCTTTCGATCTTATGGTTAGACAACTTCAAACTCTTTTCTCTTAGAAAAGTAGAAAATAATTTATTTACAGATCTTCAGAACAACAGAGTCTTCGAAACTCACAAATATTACAAGATATTCCAAAATAACTGTTTAAATCTATCGAACAAGTACAAATATAGGTCGCAGAGACTCTTTATACAATGTCTCAACACTATATCACATTCAAAACAACGTAGATAAAACTCAATACATCAAGCAAACTTGCTTGGACAATCTCTAGTAGCTCACTCAATGACTGACTGGTAAATAATAACAACAGCAGCTCGTATCGCTCTCCTTATATATAGTCTCGTAGCATGTGCTAGAAATTTCTAGAAAAACCTGGAAAACCACGGAACAACAAACAATGTATCAGTAGACCTAAGGGGGGTTACCATAAATAGGGAAGGGTTACCATCGCCAACAATCGCCAAGTTTGTCGCCAACTTGGCGATATATCGCCAAATTTGGCGACCAAAATTAGTCGCCAAAAGTGACGCCAACTTGGCGATATCTCAAATATTTCGCGATGAAGCCATAGACATTCACTGAAAATAATAGACAAGTTTGCTTGATAACAGAGACAATGTAACAAAAACTACTATTAGTAAAGGAATGGAGCTTAATAAGATTATTTACATTATTTTACAGTACAAACACTAACTATTTACAAAATTCGTAACTGTATATTCTCTATCGCCCAATACTTTATTATTAATAAAGATACCTACTAAAGATTTGAAACGTCAATTCCGTTAAAAACTCGGTTTTTACTTATTTATTTATTTATTTTTATTTCCTTAAAAAATGAACATTTATGTTTGCAAATCTGTTTTTATTTTTCCTGTATGCTGATTAGAAATTAAATTAGAGCTCTTTAAAAAATTGCAGATAACGCGACGTTCATTTATATCGAAGTTGAAAATTTCAAAAGCATTTTCTTAAAAATTAGATTTTCATCAGGAAAATTAAACGACAATTGTTCTAACTTAAAATTTTATTATTTTATAATCATGAAATTTTTTGTAGCTTTCCGATAATGCGATAGTGTAATGAACTGAAAAATTATATCTAAGTGATTTATTTGTTGATATACACTACATGGCCATTGATGATCGTCCACTTATGATTTTAGACATTTTGTTAAATATCTAAAAAAATACATGAGGAATTATCCCGAAACTCTAAGCGTATAAATATAATAGTACAAGTCATACATTTCCGTGAAGTTTTTTTCATGAAACTCCAAAGGGAACAATCAACAATTTAAAAAATAATGAATATATTTAGGATGAATCAGTCAAAATTAATGCAGCGAAAGCGCTCAGACTGTAGATTATGATTAAGTGGCTTATTGTAATAAACTGTGTTCATTTTTAGTAGAATAGCTTGTATACTCGTAGAGAAATTAAGGTTTTTCTAAAAATGGTCCCAAATTTTGCCAAGTTTTTTGCTTATAATTTGCAAAGTTCTTAATATACAGTAACATTCTTTTCTGAAAATATGACAAATAATATTGCACACAATACCCTGTAATCAGACTTAAAAAATAATAATAATTGTACGAAGAATGAGTAGGTTTACTCATAGCTTATATAATTTTTAAATAGTTACATAATTTTTCACTGCACATGCGTCAACGATATCAAAATTTCGTTTGCATATTATGTTAGCTAAATGTATAGAGCAACTTTTGTGAAAATCACTAAATCATAGCTTGAAAATTCTAAAAATAATCGTCAACAGAATAAGTTGAAAATCCGTTATTCCCAAAATGAAGCATAAACAAGAGAGTTTGTATCCATATATTCATTGATTAGTGTCAATATGGAATACAAAATATGGGACGTACTACTACATTTGGATAAAATCCTTCCTTTATTTGCTTCATTTTGGGAACAACGAACTTTGTGCTTTTTCTATAAACGATTACTTTCAGAATTTTCAAGCTGTGATTTTGAGACTTTCACAAAAGTTGCTCTATACATTTAGCTAACACAATATGCAAAAGAATTTTTGATATCGTTAATGCATGCGCAGTGGAAAATTATTTAGTAAACCTACTCATTTATCTTACAATTTTTATTATTTTTTTAATTTTGATTACAGGGTATTGTGTGCAATATTATTTGTCATATTTTCAGAAAAGAATGTTACTTTATATTAAGAACTCTGCAAATTATAAACAAAAAATCTTGACAAAATTTGGAACCATTTTTATAAGAACCTTAATTTCTCTACGAGTATACATGTTATTCGCATAAAAATAAATACAGCTTATTACAATAAGCCATTTAATCATAATCTACAGTTTGAGCGCTTTTGCTACATTAGTTTTGACAGGGTTATCCAAAAGATATTCATTCTTTTTTAATTTGTTGACTGTTTCGGTAAAAAATCTTCGCGGAAATGTATGATTTGTACTATTATATATATACACTAACAGTTTCGGTATAATTCATCATGTATTTTTCTAGATATTTAACAAAATGTCTAAAATAGCAAGTGGACGGTCATCAATGGCCATGTAGAGTATATGGCTATTTATATGAAGAATTACTCGTAAAACTAATAAATTTTCTATATAAATGTATATAATGACCTGTATCCCTTTTAAATTTCTGTACTTTGATTAGTTTTAGTTCATTACATACAAGATTGTCTAATATGTATATGTAAAAAAAAAATCGCGTTATCTTTTTTATTTTATTTTATTTTTAATTTTTTTTTTTTTTTTTTTTTTTTCAGAGCTGGAATTATTTTTATAAAAACATCAGTAAAAAATGACCAAAATTCTTGAAAATTTTAAAAAGTTGCACAGATATTATACCTTTATTATGTAATTTTCTTTTTTTTGTGTTAGATTACACTTATAATTAAAAAAAAATCTGTCAAAAGTACAGCTTATAATTTGTGTCCAAATGTAGTCAGATAACTTAAGATTGTATAGTTTGATTTCATTGAAAAATTTTTTAAATGCGCAAAATTTTTTAGATTATACTTTTACGAGAATGATGATTTCTGTCACTTTGTCCACAAAAGTCCTCTCTAAAAATATCCCTTATTTAAAAAATAAATAAATAAATAAAAAGTTCGTATCTGGCCGACGCTGAAGGTTGTTCACAAATTCAAACTTTCTAATTTTTGAAGCATTTTTACATTCTTTGATCGCAAGAAGATGAAATTGATACGTGCACCATTTGGAAGCTCTTGACAGTGTTTACAACTTCAAAAATTGTTTATCCATCTTTTAATTTACACCCCCCCCCAATTAAATAAATAAATAAATAAACAAACAAACAAAAGAATTTAGCAAATTACAACGACCATTTGGAAAAAGATTTTTTTTAAACTAAAATGAATGTATAAATAAATTTAACATTAAATAAAAACATATATATACATCATTTTTAAGATTATCAAAATGTGGCTTACTTAACAAATTCGCTACCGTTCACGTGAAAGCGCGTGATATGGCACCAACGTTAATTGGCCACTCACGCGCCAGCGCGTGATGTTGGGTGATGTCCAATAGCCAGTTACGCGCTGGCGCGGGAAAATCTTTCACTGATTCTTTGTTATAAAAAGTAAATCGGCTTCTGTTAAAAACCCACTTCTACAGAGCGGCATTAACTATCATCACATCTTCATGTAAGCGGCAGCGAACGTGTTAATAAAAGATATACGTACGCCATGGATTAAATTACAATTTCTAGTACTGCAATTCTTTAACTTATAAACATTGCATATTTTCTATTTTTATACTGTCGTATAGGGGGGTTATGTACTTTTAAATGCAACTTGTTTGAAAGCTGTAGCTCAATTTATTTTTGTGTAGTTACTGTTATTTTTGTTCTAGTTTTTGATATTTTTTGTCAACGTGACAATACAAGTATTCTGTTAGTAAAAGCATAATTTATATGATAATCGAAACGGGATTTACGTAAAAAAGAGAGGCATATATAACGCACGTCATATATCAAACATGGACCAATCAAAAAACAAAAAAAATGTGGGCATCACATGTATTCAAATATGTCTCAGATACCACTAGACCGAGAGGAAAAACAATTTTTCAAATGGTTAATAAAAAATAAAAAAAATGCTGTTAAAGTTATCGCTTTTAGCCAAAATATCTATGCACGACAAGACAGTAAAGATAAAAAATGTCGCCGCATGGTAGCTATCGCTTTTAGTTACAGATATAATTAATCTGTTGGAAAAAATTATAAAAAACAATAATAATCTCCGATTACAAGTCATTTCAATAATCATGCTTCAATGTATCATGTTTTTGTGTTTAACAATAATTCTGAAAGTGGTATCAGAAAATTTTCAATTGTTTACGGAAAAACACATATTTTTTATAACCGTTTTAGCAAATTCCCTTAAAGTTTAAAATTACAATAATGTAATAAGAATATTTTAACACAATTTTTAATCTATAATTTTGTTTCATTTGTTAATTTTGCGTGAATGTTCTAACAAACAAGTTATATGCTGTAACATTAAAGTTCATAACATTCAAATTATACTTCTTATTGCGACTACAGAGGAAAAAAAACAAAAACTTCAAATAAAAAGATTTTTTTTTTTCAAAATGAATCATCATTTGCCTGAGAAAATTTGCATTCAATTTTATTTTAAAAATTAATTAAATTGATTTTTATACCGTGTTAAAACTATTGTGAAAAACTTAAGAGACATGAAAAGAAAAAAGTAGTTTTTACATTAAAAAAAAAAAAGTAATTACTTGCTATTCGTAATACATGCCCCTTTCTTAAAAATATTTCTACTTAAAAAAAAATCTGTTTAGAAATTACATATAAAAACCAAGCAATGTTTTTCAATTCGACAAATGTCGAAGTTTGAATTCAGTATCATTAATATATATATATACACGTTATAATATTTTTCTCCTTTTATTTCAAAATGGGCAATCATTTGCGTGAAGAATTGAATTTTATTATAAAAATTATTTTACTTCATTACTTTTGATATCACTGATATGAAATTTGTAAATTATATATTAAAAATCATTTTTTATACATGGCTCTGTGTTGCTCCAATTTTTATTTTGTATTAACCCCATACATTGAAAAAAAAACTTTGTAGCATTTTTTTTTTACCTTTTTTTGTTTTTAAGTTACATATATTTTTGTGTTCTAGATAAAGTGGTATAATATAAAAATAAATATTTGCGCAAGTAAGAGCACTGTAATAGTAACATTTTTTATGCCAGTTTCTTAAAAATATGGAGCCAAATACATTAAATACTACGAGTTAATATATACATACATATAAATCTGTAAATGTTTGTTAAAAAGTTTTAAACGCGGAAATCACCCCTGTTCTCATCATAATATTGTAAATAAATTTGAGAAGCAGATTTTCAGTAATTTTAAATTAGAAAACGACCATCACAGTAAAGGTCAAAATCAATAAAAGGAAGCCGTTCCGTATAAAATGAGCTCTTTTAATTAAACTTTATGGCAATAATTAAAAGAAGTACAGGTACTTCTGAGATAAAGTAAATTATGTATGTATATAATGTACATGTTTTTCTAAAAGTGACTTTTTACAAATATATTCTATTTATAACGTGAATAACATTTAAATTTAGTTATTTCAAATAAGAATTTCATTCAGAGTTTTGTAATATTTTTAAGGTTAAATTTTGAACGCTCTAATGAATGGAAATAAATGAAAACACGCATGTCGTTGACATTATCATGCTTTTTAAATTATTTTATATGTATGCTATTAATTTACTCTGGTCATTAATTAATCCGTGATTTTTACGGTTTATATCATTTTATTGAAATGTCGAATTCTTGCTTCAGCTTACCTTTTTAAATTTATAAAGTGAAATTTTATTTTTAACATTTTTATCTATATTTAAATTTATACTTATTTATTCGTTAGTTCATTTCAATTTATTTTAACTGCATGCAGACAAAAAAGGACATTGATTTTCAGATATGTTTATACGTATCAAATGTTTCTTGAATTCGAAAACACTAGGAAAATACACAAAAAGTAAAAAATAAAAGAATTGTGTAAATGAAAGAAATCCGCCACCTTCTTTCAAAATGGCGGCCATTTAAGTTTTTTTTTTTATTAAAATTTAAAGTTAAGGACAAAAAATTAAAAAAATAAAAAATAGTTTTACTCTATGTGTTGAAACTTCATACACAGATTCGAGAGCATCTTTTTCTATATCTTTAAAAATAGTTGAGTTACAGCACTTTGAATTTCTAGAGTGGCCGACATTTTGAAACTGTCTGATTTTTTTTCCCGTGGTAAGAGGCGTATTTATGAACTAATTTGGATGTAATTTGATGTGAACATAGTATATATCGATGTCTCAACCGAATTTGTTGGTCAGTTTCACCGCCATCTTGTTTCAAAATGGCGGCCATTTAAATTTGATTTAAACATTTAAAATTTAAATTTATGTGCACAAATATTAGGAGTTAAAAAAGAATTTTCTTTTATGTGTTTTAGCTTGATAAAAAAAATCCAGAGCATTTTTTTATTTCGTGTGTATCTTAAAAAATGGCTGCGTTATAGCACTTTGAATTTCGGTGTGTACATAGTACATACAAATGTTTCGATCGAGTTCGTTGTTCAGCATCATCCGCCATCTTGTTTCAAAATGGCAGCCATTTTTTTAATTTAAAATTGAGTACAAAAAAAAATTATAAATTCCCTGTATGTGTTTGAGATTGATACAAAAATTTCAGATCATGTTTGTTTTGTCTATCTATACTAATAAAATCCGTGCGCCTCTGTCTGCTTGAAGCCGATTACAGTTCGCAACGTGTTCGAGTTGGAAGTCGCGAGAGGTGTCTTTTGATTCGAAAAATTCCGTGAAAGTCATTTCGGGCATTTTCGAGACCGTGGGACCAAAATTAAAAAAGTTATGAATTAAAAACCAGTCGGGAATCGGAACGGAAAACGTCTAATTTCCCAAACAGAGCTCAAACGGAGATCTGAGGCAGAACACTGCGCCACCTTGCGGTGAAGAACCTGAACTTTTCCCCTTTGGCTAAAAGAAGAAGCAGCCGAAAACCTCTTTTTTCTCCCGGGAAAACGACTTTTTCTTTCGTTTCGGTTCTTTGAAAAAGAACTAATTAATTGGTAAAAAATGTTAAACACGGTTTATTTTCATATATTTTCTTTTTGGTAGCATACACGAATATTGTGTAACCTAAGATTTACGCGATTAATACTAATGTCTGTTAGTACAAACGGAAAACGAGCTGCCAAAATTATTTGTTAGTTATGTTGTTTGTGATATTAATGAAATTACTTATTTCTTTTTAATAGTAGTCTTTTGCAGTTTTTAATACCGAAAACTTTTTTTTGCGCGTTTTTTCTTAAACCATCATGCAGACAGTTTTTAAAGTAGAAAAAACTGATTACATATTCAAAATCTGCGTAAAAGTCTGCTTCTGATGAACCAAAAAATACGAGAAAATGTCTTATGGGCGTGCAGCGCCAACCGTGCAAAACCAAATATTTTTAACGGGACGATGGCGACCATGGCGCGTAGCGCCGGTGGGTGGTAGGCCGGTGGGTAGTAGGCCGGTGGGCCGCCTTCACACGGTGGGCGCGTAGCGCCCACTGTGCGAAATCACATATTTTTAACGGGATAATGGGCGCATAACAACCATAGCTCTTTAATTTACTTTTTTTGTGCTTGAGGATTCGAACACCAAGACTTGCTTATTAAATGAATTTTTTTGTTTATTATATACTGCTTAATATCGAGGTTCGTTTGAAAAAAGTGGCCCAGCTAGCGGGCGTAGCTCGCTAGTATCTTTAATAATGGCTGAGTTATAACACTTTCAATTTCTAATGTGAGCGACATTTTGAAAAATCTATTTGCTGACGACAAAACTCTAATATATAAACTGATTTCGATGTGAGTGAATATGTGCACAGAATTAACCAAGATCTAGATAAAGCTCATTTGTTAATTTCACCCATCATGTTGTTTTAAAATAGTGGGCTCTTCATTATATCACCGAATTTGGCGATCAAATATAAATTGATTTAAATAAAATCAGATTGTATAAAGATTATTAATTTTTAGAAATTCCCATTCATAATCAGTAATTATATAAACAAGTATTGATTCTTCTAATATTGTGTACCACTAATTTGAGTTTTGTATGTTTGAATGACGTAACTTGATTTTTTATTTAATTTTTTTTCATTCATTTATTTATTTTATTTTTTAAGTAAAGAATATGAAAGCTACATCTTCAGCCCGGTACTGGCCGGAAGGACTAACCGTTATTAAGAAAATACAAAAACAAAGTTCAGAAGATTATTTGTTACTTTCACACTGAAAAAAACATATACCGCCTTCAATAGAATGAATAAGTAGTCGTTTTCTAAATCCCTAAACTAGAAATATATATGTCAGAGTTATGCGAATAAGTCTAATAAATAAACCGTATCCATGAAATGATCGAGAATTTCTAATCTGTTGTTTTATAAATGACGCAACTATACTTTACGAATTATAACTAAAACGAATCGTTTGAACTGCGAGAAATTATCGCTTAATTTCCGGAACAGATTCATAAACTGGAATTCTTGTAATCGGAACAATTTTCTTGTGTTCGCATTTATTTGCAGAAATTTTTGAATAAGTTTGGCAGCTATTATGTAAGGAAATGCTCGAGAATAATTATAAGTAATTCAGCGAGAATTTACGAGAATTTTAAAACTGTTTGGTTGTTATTTGTTTTAAAATGGCGTTTTAAAAAATTAACGACTCTAAAAATTTAAACCTTTCTTAATTTGTGTACCATCCGTATTAGAATAATTATTGTTATATTTGACAAAAAAGAAGACTGGAGCTTTTTATAAAACTTGAACTATTTTGAAACAAGTCAAAAAAGGCATATTTTATTTTATTTTATTTTATTTTTATTTATTATTTATTTTTTTATTTTTTTTTTATTTTTTTATTTATTTTTTTTAAATCGGACATTTTAATTAGAGAATTTTTGTAATAATATTACAGCATAAAACAATTTAAGAAAAGATGAGGTAAAAGTATCACCTGTTTTCAGAAACCGTCGGAAACGGCAGACGATATATGAAAAGCAACAACTTTCGGATAAGCACAGTGAGTTTGCAGAATAAAATGGCTGTCTCGTGAGCGTATATAGTTAGTCTTGGTTTTAAAATGTAACTAAATAATTTTGCAAAAGTCCTTAATAGTTTGATTTAGATGAAATATGTGACTGAGAAAACTAAAACAACTGTGGCATATTAAAAAGAATTCATGTCATTGTTATTTTAGTTATTATCGGAACATATACAATTGTTCTTCAAACTTTCATTCATGGATTACATAAAAAAAGGTATGAAAAAGTTATTTTTTTCTCTTGTTTTTCATTAACTTTTATGATTTTATTCAAATAAATAACTGTCTCTCAATATCTGCTGTTATCCAAAGATAGAAAGCAGTTATATAAATTACATTTTGATAACATTTGTATACTTGTAAAATAACAATCGTTAAAATCACATGTTTTCTCAAATTTTAAAATGATTTGGAAAATTTTAATAGTTAAAGTTTAATATTATTAGCTAATATTTAAAGGTATTTAAGTTACTAATTAAAAAGCTATCTTATTGAATAAAATTATTTGTAAGCTTAATTTTTATATTTTCAAAGGAAAGTTTTCAAAGTAATACCCAAGTCTGAATTCGTTAACAAATGAAAATACAGAAGTTTGCAACCAGTGATAATTTAAATATTATTTTTCTGAAAGATCTTATTTATTAAAAAGACAATGTATATATTTGAAAGAATGGAGCTTATGGAAAGAATTAATGATTGAATGAAGCAATATAAATGTATTATTATTTATTTTTTTATTCTGGATTCTAATTCTATTTGGTATTCCGTCTGGTAGGCGTATGGTTAAAATGAGGATTGATGTTTATAATTATCTTCTAATCCTGTAAATGAAATAGTAATAATATACCAATGTGTGTTTCTATTTTGTGTTTAAGTTCTGAATGTTTATACTTTATTTACATTAAAAATGATTAACGTGATTATTCAATACTTAAAAATTGACGATATTGATGTGAAGTATGTAATTTTCTACTTATTGCAAATTTGAAAAAAATCATTTGTTAGTTTTATGTTTGAAATCATTTTTTACATGTTTAAAATTACTTATTCTAACATTCGAGTAAATGTTTGCATTTTCAACGTTAAATAGCATTTAAAATAATTATTTGATTTAAACAGTTTCTTTTAGCATGTTTATCATATATTTTGCTGTAAAACTGTGTGTTTTCACATATTTACATGAGATAGTTTTCTAAATATAGGCAGTGAAAATCGAAAATTTACAATAAATTCAATTATAGAAGCAGCAGTGTTTATTTTTTACTTTATTTTTAGAATAGAGCGATAGATGTCAAATCAGTGTATATTTTAGAATCTAAATATTTTAACCCTTTTTTAGGTAGTTTTGTGCTATAGCAGAGCCGCCCGAGGATGAATTGTCAAATTATAAAACATGTATCACTATATAATAATATTCGATGCAATTAATATTTCGTGAGATATATGGTCCAGTTGTAATCATACAAGATGTAGATGTAAGGTACTTGTACCCTATATGGACAGTGCTCTCAATATGGACAGCCCTAATAATTTTAAAAGTAATAATTTTGATCGGCAGTTGGCTCAACATGTCCGCGAAAAAAAGCAGTTGAAAAGATAATTAAGGCTGAAAAGTGCAAAAAAGCGCGCTGTTCGCCATTTAGGAGGAAACTTGTTGTTTCGAGGTGCGCTGATCTTAATTACTTGTGAGCTTAAACTCTTATTAGTTATGGTAAAATTACATTAAATATTGAAAAGTGGAGTATTTTAGAAAGCTAATAACACATATTTTCGATTACTATTGCATATTTTGCTTTAAAATATTTTCCTTATTTATTTGTTACAAGATTTAGTAAAACTACGCCCGTTTCCCAATACGGACAACTTATGTCCTTTTCGACTCCAACTGTAAAAAGGAAGAAGACTCAACACCGCCAGGCAATAAATTCAAAAGGCATGAAAGTGGTAAAAGCTTTGTTCAACAAGATATCATCTGAACAATCCTCCAAGAAACAAATCCTCTAAAAAGCTCTTGCAGAAAAATCAAAAGAAGCCTCCCATCAGTAGGGTATCTGTTGACGATCGCAAGTACCAATGGTATGACTTCCTCAACAAGGGAGAATGGTACTACTTCTTATGCAGTATTGATGCTGTTGCAGACATGCGGCCATGCATCATATGCGACAGATAAGTCCTTGAGGATAGTGTGGAACTTACTGCCTATGATGAAGAAGTTTTTATTGAAGTGAGGACTAGGTAATAATAGTTGTAAATTCTGCAGACAGGTGCAATAAAGCTAAGCATAGCCATCTATAATATTTCATAATATTTTTTGCAACTTAAGTGCTTTGCATGGGTCTTCAAAGTGCCAGAATCAAAAATGATCTCCCCGTTTCTAAAGTGCATGTTCTGAAAATATTTACTGTGCCTCCTTCTTTACTCCCTCTTTCTCGCAATACTTTAAGATATATTTTTTTTATCCTCTCTCCTTTAAAATCCTTTGGAATAGTAGCTCTTGCATACACCCTGTATAGTAGATCAATAAGCAGCCACCTGCCTCTAATGCTACATGCATGTCCATAATAGAGCCAGGTTGTGCCTTATATGGACACTTGTAAACACTTTTTCTTTTAATCATTTAAATTAAACCAGAAGGATTATAAGTTCGTTAATTTTTATAATAAGAGTCAACAATCCAGAGATAGTGGTTGTAGCGGAGATTATCGCTACATATCTTTTCCGCTTCATAAATGCAATAATTATTTCCCTTTAATAAATTCTTAGTTTTATTTTAGGTTCCCTTTTCACTAATAAACCCATTAGTTAAGTTAATTCTACATTTAATAGTTAAGTTCTAGCTTTCATCCTCCCACTATTAGAAGTTTCAACTTTTCATCTTTTGGTGCTCTCTGTAGAAAATAATAATAGAACTTTCTTTCTCACAAATTTCTGTTGTGTCTTTAAAAAAACATCTGAACATAGATACCGCACTTATTAACAAAATAAAGAAAGCTCTGGGCTTTGTTCATCATAATCTTTTATCTGTTACATTTTTTATTAACATCTGCCTTCCACACCCTGTTTTCATTCTCACAATTAATGCTTAAAGCTAGAAATACTTTTGTCTCTGTTTATCCTGATTGTGCTGTCTTATCTGTTAATTGCGCATCTGGATAACTTAATTTTGGTCTGCAAAACTCCAATGTTTAGATCGGCCTGCTTGCTCAACCATTTCCCAGGCTTAAAATATTTCTATAACCCTATAAAATATTCGCAGATGTGAAAATAATCCTTAGGTTCCCAGACCGCAAAAGTTAGCTGATACTGAACGTGTGGTTTATCAAATATCGCCAAAATTCTTTGTATGAAAAAACTTCTTATGTTTTTTGTCGATAAGGGCTATGACGCTGTGTCGTCACTTCGCCGATTGCCATCATACCGGTAACATGTAGCTCTCTAGATCTCTGAGATTTACCTTCCCCTTAGGGGGACCTGCAATCTGTTATCTCTGGCTAAATAAATGTCTCGTCGTAAAATGTAACTCTCCCTTTTTTCGGAGTTTTTTTTGTGTGTGCTTCTTCTTGGTAAATCACCTGGGACTTTGAACTAACACCATCACAGTGGTCATATATTTTTGGAGACCTATGACATGTACATAGGGGTGAAAAAAATTAATTTTCCTTTGGGTGTCCATATTGGGTACAGGTACCTTATATGATATGTATAGACATGTACTTATATATAGTATTCGGACATATATAAATGAGGTGTTCGGAAGTGAATCCGATTAACGCCATTTTTTTCATAGAAATTCATGTAAAGACTTGTTTAAACCTTTCTATGTATCTATAATGTGCTTATGAATTACCCTTGATTATAAGACAATTAATCAAAGTATAATGAAAATCTAGTGAAAAAAAATAGTAATTTTTTTAAAGACAAATATCTTTAAATGCTTAAAATAAGCGTTTTTAGTTGACGGAGTTAATCGGATTGTCTTCTGAACACTTCATGTGTGTGTGTGTACATATGTATATATAGGGCATATATGAATGTATGTAACATATATGGCACAAAAAAAGTAAATGATACATATATAATTACGTGGCACATAACAGAGTTTGGAACGTATTCATATCATATCATATATATATATATATATTAATTATATACATACATACATACATACATATATATATATATATATATATATATATATATAGTTATATACATACAAATTTCGGGATGATCTTGGCGAGATCATAACTTTAATTTTGTCATAATGAAATTTATAGAGAATGTTATAACAAAAAATACCATATTGTCTGTGTCTCAAGTTGTTTGAATTAACGTGCGTTTATTGTATTACAAAGAAATTTAAATATATTTTATAGTAAACTTTATCGTGCTATTAAAATACATAAAATATAATTAGTTAATATCAAATTCTCTATTTATCTATCATTCTTTTTCTAATTGTTGTGTAGCTGAAAGAATCACCAGTAACATAGAACTCGTGATACGTATATTAAATGAGATAAATTAATTTCATTCAGTCTCTCTATAGTTTAAAGAATACAAAAATATTGTACAGAACATGATATTATTTGTATATAAATTTATTTTGATAATGCTTCAAGAATTAAACATAAATGTTTCTTTAGTAAGAATAACTTGTAAAGTATGCGATTTTTTAAAGGCTATAAGTAACAAAGAGATAATTTTCCAAAAATTTTGTCAAACCGGATTTTTAACAGTTTTAATTTTTAACATTTCCAGTTATGACCATGTTTTCTGCTTCAGGATATTATATTTTGTATTTAATGTGTCTTTAAATTCTAGTTCTAATACCTATCCTAGAAAGTCAGGGAACTAGAAATTCTGATTTATGAAACCAGAAGTTATTTTTATGAAATTTAGCCATTTTGAAAATGTAGTTAGAAGCCCGTATTTTTCTAGTTCTAGGAACAAGAAAATTCTGGTCTACTCAATCAGAACATTAACCAGAACACGCTAGCAGTGAGAACTAGAATTTATAAGGATTACATGGAACTAATTTTTCTAGAGTCGCAATTTATTTTCTAGATGCCAGAGGCAGATTTCTTTTTCAGTGCATGTTTTAGTTGAATCACTTTTTATTTAGCACCATTAAATCATTGCAGGGATCGAATCTTAAAATTTTATTTAAAAACAACCGGATTAGAAATTTCGATCAGATTTCGACACTTTACACTCACAAATCCGAAGAGGAAAAAAGTATAATTATCCGTATATTAATACAAATGTAGACAAATCTGTGCTAATTTCATAAAGAAGCTAAGTTTGTTTCTTGGTTCCAAGCAATTCCTGGAATTACCGAAACTTTAACGAAAAATAATGATACCAAAAAGATGGTGACAATCCCTGTTCCAACATAGGCTGTGTCTTATGACGAAGCCACTAACAGAAACGGGGTGCAAGAGAAAAAAGCGTTTTAAAATGCGATTTTTGTGTTACTGTATGGCACAGAAACATGAAATTTGGCATGGTAGTTACTTATAAATTATAACTGATCTCTGAGGACATTTCTTACAAAATTCAAAATTTTGAAGGAGTGATAATGCACGAAAAGTGCTATAAAAATTTTTAAAGAGATATATCTAAGATATTTCAGGAAGTTGCATGAGTAAAAATCATAATAAAAATGCAATTTACTGTTAATGAACGCGTAGAAACATGCAGTTTTGCATGGTTGTTACTTACTAGATATCTAAGAATATTTCTTAAGAAATTCGAAATTAAAAAAAAAGATGATAATACATATAACGCGCTCTATATTGCGATTTCTAAGCAGTCGCAGGAAGCATCAAACCGGGTTAAAACTCAATTGTTGAAAATTGCTTGGGAAAGAGCCATTGCTCTAACGAACGCTCTATCACATGTTGGTATCAATACCCTCTAGGCCTTGCATGAGCAAAAAACATCCAAAATTGTGATTTTTGTGATACTGCAGGTGCTAACAATTTGAAATTTAGCGTGGATGTTACTTATAAGCTAAAAATTATGATTAAGAACACTTACTAAGACATTTAAAATTTAAAAGGTTTAGAAATTGGCCAAAATTGTTCTATAAACGTCCTGAATTGCGATTTCTACTCAGTCTCAGGAAATTAAAAACTGATTTCAAATGGTTGAGAAGTGATGGTGACAATCACAGTTCTAACACAGCTATACTTTTTTTCGTAGTTACTACCACCTGGGAGTTGCAGTAGCAAAAAATATTCCATTTCTTGTACTACTGGGGGATCTAAAATTTTAAAAATTAGCACTTGAGAGATGAAACTTCTTTCTAAGAATCGTCAAAACAAAATTCTAAAATTAACAGGGTGGAGGATCTAAAATTACAAGCTATGTTTGTAACGTTAAACACACTTTGGGTGTCATTTGTAACGTTTGGGTGTTCGTGCTGGGAGTTAAATGCAGACATACTCAGAAATTAAGATAAGAAAACACAGTTTATTAAAATGATAAGGGCTCAAGAGAAGTGGAGCAAGTCTTAATTTTCCACAACTGAGAATACTACGAAAAAGCTAAACGCATACTCACAGGCTCCGGACTAGCTCAATCGTGGCACCTTCTATTACTTCTCAACTATCTCTTGACTGAGCTGCTAGATAAAACTTAATTAGACAGCCCGTGGCTGTGTGTAATTCTTTATTCACTTTCAAATAATCAAAATGTAATTGCTATGAAACTTCTTACCACGGCCAACTCTCAAGTCGAATACCAAAACTTCTTTACAACTCACTGGAGGCTCACTGCTACTTTCAATCTGCTAGCACTTCGCTGACTAATATCTCCAGAACACTTGGCTGGCTAAACCCAATGATTCACTTCGCTATCTAATGTCGATGCCAGAGATACTCACCCGCTGGCTAATGCCAGAGATACTTCGCTGAGTAATATCGCTAGACACGCTCGCTCCTGGCTGGCTAATGCCAGAGACACTCTCCACACACTCAAACTCCAAGCTTTTATATGCTGCAAACTGAGATACTTCACATTAACATATTACTAATAACCGCGAGCTAACTGCAGAACCCGAAAGAGACACACACACTCTAGAAAGTTAAAGTAAAAGAGAGGATAGATGTCGCTTTTACGCTTACACATGTTAAATTATTGACGTCACGATCTCAGAAATACTAGAGTGCCTTTATGTCAAAGGTCACTCCCTCACAACCCCCCCTCGGATTCCACAGAGAAAAAGGGCTGGGCCAAATGCATGCCCAGGACTTTTTCTTGTTATAAATTTCTAACCGTAAAAAAAACACAGTGATGGGTGAAATTTAGCGCCGAAACATAACTTTTAAAATATTAACTTTAACCCATCACAACCAAAAAACCTCAGTTTGCCTCAAATATTCACATATTCAATCCAATCATTCTTTTATCCTAAAAATAACCTCCGTAAAACTTCCAAAACTCGTAAAACTTTCAAAACTAATTACTTCTTCTTTCAAAACAACCCACTCCACTGGGAGTGCTAAAATTTCTCAAAACACTAAACTTTCGAAATTTTCCTCAATACTTCAATAAAACCGTAACTTTACAAAAAATTTCTCCATAAAACTTTCACAACATTAGAATTTGCACCAAATCCAAAAAACCCAATGCGCAAAAATTTTCCTCACCAAAATTCCGCACTCATCTAGAATTAAATTTACTTCATACTAAAATAACTCTGCTACTACGTAATACCTACATACCCATTAGCTAATGAACTAACTCCCAAAATTCTTCAGAACTTAACTCCACTTTCACAATATTTGGGGCACATACGTACAGCGTCACATAGCTGTGCTTATGCAACAATCAAACATATCAAAAATTTACAAAATGACGTCATCAAGTAACTCTTCATCTGTATTAACTAAAAGAAAAATAGTAAATTAATACACAACACAGGTATACTTCCCTGCAAGAAAATCACATTAACATTCAATTTTAATACAATACAATTTCAAATTCAAATGCAACTTAAAACTTCGCAACTTGCCGAAACCATTCCCAATTAAAGTACAAACGTAACACATAACACACTAACGATAAGGAGAAAGTTAATTCATTAAATGTTAGTATGAGAGATAGAAACGCGTGTCAAGGACTTCTTGACCGCAAAACACGTGCGCGCCTGACCCGCGGCGCGTGTACAAAATAACCCAAATTACTATCTCCAGCTTCTCACACAGAGCCTTAAATATATCAGAAATAAAACAAGGGCCATGATCGCTAACTACCTTAATTGGTGCACCATATTTACAAATATAATTATCGAAAAATGCATCGGCAACTGCAGGTGCAGAAGCCTTCCTGAGGGGGACTAACTCTATCCATTTACTAAAATAATGAACTATAACTAGTACAAATCTATATCTTTTAGGATTAGACAATGGATAAGGACCGATTAAATCTACACCTACACATTCATTAGGAAAATTTACTTTAATAGGTATTAATTTGCCAGCTGTACTTACATTTTTATAATTATAACGTTGGCATGTGCTGCAGCTGGAGACATAAGCGCGCACTGCTTCCCGCATTTTAGGGAAGTAGCAGGATTCACAAATTCGAGCGTAAGTTTTCCTGATTCCTATGTGACCTGCTAATGGATTATCATGAAATTCTTTCAAGATGGCCTTACGAAGACTAGCCGGAATAAAAACTCTTAATTCACCACGTGAATTTACAATTTTAGAATAAAAACGAAGACGATCGATAAGCTTAAAAGATTGGGACCATTTCTCAAACATAGGCACATCTGCGCTCGGGACATCATCAGGATTTTCCAGGTAACGATATAAACTACCAAACTCTTCATCTTGCTTCTGTTCTCTTATTAACTGCTCACGTGACCTTAACACCAACGAAGACAATGCATAACACTTAACTTCCTCCGTGACCTCTATAAACTACTATGCGGGTTTCGAGACAAAGCGTCCGCTACCGCATTTTCCTTGCCAGCCCTATGTTCTATAATAACATTATACTCTGCTATCTTTAAACACCATCTGACCATACGAGACGACAAACCCTTTCCATTAGTTAACTTTGTCAAAGCTGAATGATCCGCAATGACTTTAACCGGTATATTAGTGAAAAAACAACGAAATTTATTCAAAGCCCAAATTACTGCAAGACACTCCCTTTCCGTAATCGAATAATTCCTTTCCGCTGCATTTAAAATTCTCGACGCAAACGCTATAGGTCGACCTTTCTGTGCTAACATAGCTCCAACCCCCACTGCACTCGCATCGCAATACACTCCAAACTGAGACGAATAATCGGGGTGAGCCAAAACAGGAGGGGAAACTACTGCCTCTTTTAATAATTCAAACGATTTCTGAGCCGCCGATGACCATACAAACTTCACCCTTTTCCTTTTTAAATTATACAACGGTTCACATAACTCTGAAAAACGTGGAATGAACTTGGCGAACCAAGCCACCATCCTTAAAAATGTCGCCACTTCCTTACTATTTTTGGGGGGATTCATTGACGTAATTGCCTCAATTTTCTCATTATCTATATTAATACCATCACGCGTAATTTTAACTCCTAAATACTTTATCTCTTTTCTCAAAAATTTACATTTTTCCAACTTAACTGTTAACCAGCATCTCTTAACAACGTAAACACTTCCCTCAATAATCTCAAATGCTCTTCAAAAGTAGCTGCCATTATAATTATATCGTCCAGGTAGACCAGGACACCCTTACCAAGCAAAGGGTTAAGGATATTATTCATGGCCTTTTGGAATGTTGCCGGTGCCCCCGATAAACCAAAACTCATTCTCTTAAAAGCAAAACAACCGTCCCGAGTAATAAACGCAGTTTTAGGTATGTCCTCCGGCTTCATCACAATCTGAAAATAACCTGACGTAAGATCTAACGTTGACATATAATTCGTACTCGTTATATTAGCCAAAATGTCATCAATAACTGGAATAGGATACTGAGGGTATTGCGTTATCGCATTTAACTTTCTATAATCTACTGCAAACCTATATGCCTCTGGATTATCTAAACTTTTCCCATTATTTTTACGACATAACACTACTGGCGATGCAAAAGGAGACTCAATTGGCATTATAATATCGTCCGCTAGCATTTTTTGAATATGATAATCAATTATACCTTGTTCAAAATTGTCATAACGGTATGGTTTACTAACAACAGGTGCTTTTAAACCAGTATCAATATCATGCCACGCAACATGCGTTAAACCCGGTTTATCAGAAAAAACCTCTCCAAACTCATTCAAAAACTTATTAAATTCCTCCTTCTCGATTTCACTTAATCCCGACTCCTCCAAATTAACTGACACTGAAACAGGCTCTTTCTTATTCACATTCTCATCATTATTCACGATTAACGACTTTTTAAAGAAATCCAAACTAATTCCTCTATCCTTCATATAATCCACACCAACTATACAATGCACTGTTAATCCATCCAACACACAAAACTCCGAACACGTCTTAACCGAACGAATTTCAACTTCCAACTCTACTGAACCTTTATTATCACAAGCTACTCCCTGTGCCGACTGAACCACCAGACTTAACCTCTTCAACTTCTTATACGAAAAATATTTCCGATAACAATCAAAAGAAATGAACGACTTATCTGCCCCTGTATCGAAGACACTTTTAACGACAATACCATCTAACACAATTAACACCTCAGGTAACTCAACTGGATTAATCGTAACTTTATTCAAACTCACAGAAGACTTTTCCAACCTCTGAACACATCTCTTTTGCATTGATCTATTTTCAAAATTCTTATCCGAAGTTAATCTCCTTACTTGCGAAGAAACATTCCTGTCCCGTACTCCCCCTCTCCGATCATAACCACTATTTTGTCTATTTCCATACATCTGCCTATCACCACTTCTAAAATTATTAGCACCACCAGCACAATTCCTATTACGATTACTAATATTTGACACATTACGACAAAATCCATCATTTCTATTACGCAAATTATTATCCGGAAATCGTTGTCCCCCTCTCAAAAAATTACGTTCCCCCTCATTTCTCAAATTACTATCCGTGATAGGTCTCTGACGAGGGCTCGCAAATCACGTTGATCCGAGCTATGCCGAGTCTCATACTTCGATAATATCTGATGCATTTCTGAACAATTCTTCGGCGCTCTAACTTCAATAAAGTCCAGTATATTCGGATTAAAAAGAGGAAAAACAATGTCCAACAATTCCTCAAATGTGATATCTAAATCCAATTTATTTTTTAGTTCAAGCTTACGTAGAAAAAATTTTGACGCTGACTCATAAATATTCTGCTTATTGCAATAGAATTCTTTTCTTAAAATACTTTACCTTTAACGGGAGGAAATGCCTTTTTTAACTCAATCACCGTCTGTTCAAATCTTTTCGCTTCATCATTAATCAGAAATTTTCCTATATTCTCTAACCACAAAAGTGCCTCGCCCTTCAATGAGCATTTAAGCACTACGTATTTGTTTTTCTCAGGTATATTATTGAACAGGATATAATCATCTAGTTTGCCTAAAAATTCACTAATATCACCTTCACCGGTAAAATACACACGTGGCACAATCTCACAATGTCCGATATTTCGTTGGGCGCCATTTGTAACGTTAAACACACGTTGGGTGTCATTTGTAACGTTTAGGTGTTCGTGCTGGGAGTTAGATGCAGACATACTCAGAAATTAAGATAAGAAAACACAGTTTATTAAAATGATAAGGGCTCAAGGGAAGTGGAGCAAGTCTTAATTTTCCACAACTGAGAATACTACGAAAAAGCTAAACGCATACTCACAGGCTCCGGACTAGCTCAATCGTGGCACCTTCTATTACTTCTCAACTATCTCTTGGCTGAGCTGCTAGATAAAACTTAATTAGACAGCCCGTGGCTGTGTGTAATTCTTTATTCACTTTCAAATAATCAAAATGTAATTACTATGAAACTTCTTACCACGGCCAACTCTCAAGTCGAATACCGAAATTTCTTTACAACTCACTGGAGGCTCACTGCTACCTTCAATCTGCTAGCACTTCGCTGACTAATATCTCCAGAACACTCGGCTGGCTAAACCCAATGATTCACTTCGCTAGCTAATGTCGATGCCAGAGATACTCACCCGCTGGCTAATGCCAGAGATACTTCGCTGAGTAATATCTCTAGACACGCTCACTCCTGGCTGGCTAATGCCAGAGACACTCTCCACACACTCAAACTCCAAGCTTTTATATGCTGCAAATTGAAATACTTCACATTAACATATTACTAATAACTGCGAGCTAACTGCAGAACCCGAAAGAGACACACACACTCTAGAAAGTTAAAGTAAACGAGAGGATAGATGTCGCTTTTACGCTTACACATGTTAAATTATTGACGTCACGATCTCAGAAATACTAGAGTGCCTTTATGTCAAAGGTTATTCCCTCACATGTCGATCACAATTCAAGCTTTTGAATACCTTTCTGTTGATACTTTGGGAGGATTTGACAACTGTAATTCCAACAAAAAATATTTTCATGTGATAATAGACCATGCTACTAGATACGGTTGGGCTTTCCCCTCAAAAAGTGCTACACTACTACTAGTGCTATAGCTAAACTTACACCAATTGTCTATAATAAGTAAATTTCAAACTTCTCAACAAGTGTTTTGTTTTTATAAAATTCCCAATACATAGGCTCCCCAAAAAGTCTTAAGTGATAGAAATGTAGCTTTTATTTCATCTAGATTAAAAAAATTCTTCGGAATCACAATACTAAGTAGTCCTTAACATCAGTACACCATCCACAAATTGATGTAATGTGCGAACGTGTTAATCAGACAATAGTTACTAGACTAAAGTGCAAATTTAACTCCGAAGCCCCTTGGATAAAATTTTTGACACAAGTAGGTAATGAGTGTAATAATACAACCCATTTTACAACCAACCCCCCCCCCTGTTTATTTAATTCTAAATCAATTTTCCTATGATTCCTCCCTTCAACAAGATTCTTACCCGCCTCTTCAAGAAGCCTTCAAAATTGTTAAGAAACGCACTGATGAATTTTATTTCAAAAATTTAAAACTATTATGATCGAAATTATATAGAATCAAATTTTTAAATAAGAGATCTTGTAATTTATGAAGAACTAGCTGACCCGCCCGGCGTTGCCCAGGTCCGTATTAACAATACTAAACGAACTTGAAATTTGTATGATTTTATAATTAATTCGAAACGTGCAGAAATGCATTGTTTGAAATACGTGGCCGCTGACTGTGTGAAAAATCGGTCTAAATGAGATCTAATATTAAGCTCTAAAAATACTCAAAATGAACAATGGAAAACGCAGGATTGTATATGTGTCCAACAATTGCTTGATTTTTGTGTGAAAGTGTTGGTATTTATCCGTAAAAATCACTGTTAAGTCACGTAACTAATTATTTTTTTTACACATAGAAATCCCAAGTGAAATATTTTGAATTTCAATCTAATTATATCACTCTTAAATCCGACTATACCGTGAATGAAATCGATACTCGATGTTAGCAAAAAGGTTTGTATATGATATTGTAATTTCAGAACCATTTAATAAAAATAAGTGTATATTTTTAATCAAAGCATGCGTAATGTTCACTCTGTGCACAAATTCCTAACCGTAAACTTTTGTACCATAACCATAACCTGTCTGTAACCTAACTGTGACTTAACAGTACCCTACCGTAACTTAAATATAACATAATTCTAACCTAGCCGTCACCTTATTGTAACCTATCCTTAATCTAACCATAACAACCATACCGTAATGTAATTGCAACCTTATCGCAACCTAAATGTTAGTTACCTAACCATACATTGGATTCATGTCCATGGAAATTATTTTGCCTTGTTCGGATCTTGTTATGGTTCTTTGGAATATTTTCGTCGGGTTCAGATTTGGTTTGATTTAGATTTCAGTTATTTTTTAAAATTGGATTTTAATGTTCGGGTCGAATTCATGTCCATGGAAATTATTTTGCCTTGCTCGGACCCAGTTATGGTTCTTTGGAATATTTTTGTCGGGATCAGATTTGAGATGAATTTAGATTTCGGCTTTTTATTCAAATGGAATTTTTGGGTTCGGGTCTTCTTGCTTGTCTACAGAAATTATTCTGCCTTGTTCGAATAAGAACATGCTTTACTGGAATATTTTTGTCAAGTTCAGATTTAGTTCAATTCGAATTTCGAGATTTTTTTCAAAAAAAAAATTTTTTTTAGGTTCAGATTCGGTTTATGTCCATGGAAATTTTTTGACTTATTCGAATCCGGTTACAGTTCTTTAGAATTTTTTTGTTAGGTTCAGATTTAGATCGATTCAAATTTCAGATATATTTTAAATGGAAGTTTTAGGTTCGTATCGGGTATCGGTATCGTATTCGGGGTCAACGGAAATTATTTTGTCATACTCGTATCCGGTTATGGTTCATTCGAATATTTTAGTCGGATTCAGATGTCTTTTGAGTAGAGATGGGCATTATTTAACATAACAGGATAAATATTCGTAATATTAGTCAAAAACTTATTATTCAATAACATATTACCAAAAAGTCCCTGTTAATTTTGGAACGCCTCGCATGAAAAGCATTTTAAAAAGAAGAAACAAATAGTAAGGCTGAAAATCACTTTAGTAACACATATTTATAAATTATTAAAAGTTTAGTTATATAAAAAAAAATCCAACTTATAAATCTATTTGAATTCTGAGGCAAAGAATTTTTATTACTGCAGAAAACAAAAATCCCCAACTGCACTAAAACGCTTTTGAGACAGAGAGAGAAAAAAAATCCGATGCACAAAAAAAAAAAAAAAAAAAAACTCTGTGAAACTTTCTTTTTGACGCGTCACTGTCGATCTACGATTCTAAGACATTAAAAATCCTTTTGGTCTAATCAAGGAAGCCAACCATAGGACCCGTTTTCCTTTTGCATTGTCCAAGACATTAAAAATCTTTTTTGGTTTAATCAAGAGAGCCAATCATAGGAAACCTTGTCCTTTTGCTATCTCAAAAGTTCTCGTGAAAAAATCTCTCAAAAGCTATTCGTTGTTGATTATTCTATGAATATTTAAAAACATCTGGCTTCGATTCTTCACAGAATATATTTTATCGTTTGAATATTTTATAACCCTCACAGTTACAAAGATTAAAGCAATAGAATCAGTTTTTAGAATAACGAAAACAACATTTATTGAAAAAAACAGCTGGAATAATGAAAATTGTTTTTATCAAACAAATAGGTAGAATACTGAAAATGAAATGAGGGAAAAATGTGTTTTTATTCTAAAGTAAGTGAAGTTAGTATGTGACGCTTACAGATTATTAAAAAGCAAGGAAGTAATGTTGGCCATCTTTGGTCATAATTTTAATGGGAAGGAATCTCTGTTTGAAAAATGGAATTAAAAAGTTTTACGGATTTAATTGTTGATAGAAAGCTGTTTTATCGCTCGGGCACGGGACATAATCTTTCGTTGATGTAGTTAGATGGATAAAAGGTGGCAATCTTTGAGGTTGAATATTTAAAAGGGATATTACTATGTACTCATGGTACTTGGGAAAGGGGGGGGGTATTCTGGCGCTATGATTTTTATTTAATAAAATGTTTATTACTGTTTTTTTATCATTATTATTTTGTCAATATTGCGTTGTTAGAAAATACGAACTGGAAAACATTACTTTTGTAATTATATTTTACTGAAAAAAAAAAGAAGAAAAATAGCCTGGTGAGGACACAGCCATTCGAAAAGGGATGAGAGGGGGGGGGCGAAGGGGGTCAGTCCTGACGGACGCGGAAATTTATAGGGCGCCACTTTTATACTACCAACGTCATTTTTTGGCCTGTCACAAGATTTGGGGAGAGGATTTTAAATACGTACTTGCACATACGAAATTTGTGGGATGAATGACATTTGATTAAAAATATACAAGTAATGTTTCGTGCTCTTGTGGGATAAGCTTTGAATATGCGTTGACAGATAACGATTCGGGGATGTCAAAATTCAAATTTCAAATCAAGGTGCTAACGAATGTTTTTTTTTTTTTTTTTTTTTTATTTTTTTATTTTTTTTTTTTTTTTTGAACAAATCGCATTGTTAAAACGGTGTTGTTTTTATGGAGGATATTTCTGATCGTTTAGAAAAAATTAATTTCTGAACCGTCAGTTTTGGAATCATTGTAACCATTGCAAAAATGCTTTAAACTTTCTTCTGCATCATACAAATATTAATTTACATTAAAATAATTATTTTTTAAATTGTTAAGAAACTACATATTTTATACAGTGTTCAGTAAGTTTCCTATAACTTTTATTTAGAAAAAGTTTTTATGTATTTTAACAAGTAAATCAGCAAAAAAAATTCTACGGGCAAAATTTACTGATTTATGATACTTATAAATTTTCAACGAGAAAAAATGCATTTTTAGTGCAAGAAAACGATAATAATACGTGAAACGTAAAGTATCACAACTAAAATTTTGTCTTGCAAAAATTAAAGTTTTAACTCTATGTTGATTTTAAAGGCGCAAGTTTGTCTGAACTAAAACTGCGTCTATACTTATGTATCATAATTATTCAAGTTACCTTAATTAGCGGCCCTCTAATTAAAATGTCTGTTGACAGCATAGTCTCATCGAATACTTATACGTTACAAAAATAACAGGTTGTTGAAACCTGTTATCTGTGAATGTGTGGAACGATGTAACCTGTTAACCAAAAATAACCATATTAATAACCATCTATACTTTTGAGTCAAATTTCAGGTTTTTTCAAATCGAATTTTTTAGGTTCAAGTCGGGTTTATATCCATGGAAATTATTTTGTCTTGCTCGGATCGGGTTATAGTTCTTTGGACTATTTTTGTCGGGTTCAGATTTGGTTGAATTCAAATTTCGGGTTTTTCTTCAAAAAGAACTTTTGGGTTCGGGTCTTCATGCGTGTTAATAGACATTAATCTGTCTTTTTCGAATAAGGACATGCTTCACTGGAATATTTTTGTCAAGTTCAGACTGGGTTCAGTTCAGATTTTCAGATTTTTCCAATGAAATTTTTTGGGTTCGGATTGGGCTCAAGTCCATGAATTTTTTTTTGTCTTGTTCGGATTCGGTTGATGTTCTTTGAAATATTTTTGTCATGTTCAGATTTAGTTCGATTCAAATTTCAGGTATTTTTTGGAATAGAAGTTTTAGGTTCGTATCGGGCTCATGTCCACGGAAATTATTTTGTCTTAATCGAATCCGGTGATGGTTCTTTCGAATATTTTGGTCGAATTCAAATGTTGCTTGGGTCAAATTTCAGGATTTTTCAAATGGAATTTTTTAGGTTTGAGTCGGGTTTATGACCACGGAAATTATTTTGTCTTGCTGGGATCGGGTTATAGTTCTCTGAAATATTTTTATTGGTTTCAGATTTCGTTCGGGTCATATTTCGGGTTTTTTTTAAGAAAATTTTTAGGTTCGAGCCAGGTTTCATGTCCACGAAAATAATTTTTACTTGTTCGGATCGGGTTATGCTTCATTTGAACATCTTTGCGGGATTTAGATTTGGTTCGAGTCAGTTATCAAATCCATAGTTATTTTGAAATAGAATTTGTAGGTTCGGGTCGGGTTTATACTCACGGAAATTTTGTCTATCACGAATCGGAACGTAGTTTTTTTTTTTGGGGGGGGGGGGGGAGATCGGGTTATGTTTTAATCAGTCTAAACATTTAGATTATAACCAGTTTTGCTGCTATTCTTTTTATGACAATTTCTGATAAATAATTTACTTTGCTATTTGATAATTTATTGTGGTGTATGAACCGTACAATTCGAACGGTTCCGTACGTGCGGATTCGAACAATTGTACGCCAAACAGCCATTTTATTTTCGTTTTAAAAACAAATTAAAGCCATAGTAAAATTTTAAATTGAATAGAATACATTTAAATTTAATCAATGACTTAAAAAAACGCCTAGAAAAGTGTTGTATACTTTTTTTACTGCAACACAGCTAATCACTCATACATTTTAATGTTCGAAGTCCAAAAATCTGCGTACAATCACTGAGTAAAGATGAATTAATAGAGTGGAAGTATAATGTCTTGGGGTGATGCCAAAACCGTATCCCCAAATCCCGCTACATTAAGTCTAATTAAGCACCAACAAAACCATGTGCCTTGACACGTCGATCAAGTCAAACTGGTTTAAACCCGCATATCTTTATTTTTGTTTTTTATCGTTTAAACTGTTATTGAACAGATGACTAAAATTTCGTTTAAAAAATGACGATTTGTGCCATTATTGGCTGTAATACACAATCGGAATGCATAAAAAATACAAATAGATCAGTCATTGGCAAGAATTATTTGATTATTTTTATCATGTGACTTTGAAATATCAATATAGAAGCATCATTTAAGATTTTGCTTGAAAAGTTAACATACTTTCGTTAATGTCTTAAAATCGTCTGCACTCCGAAATCTAGATTTTAGATTAAAATTTGTTATTTAAGTTTTCATGCATGATTTTAAAAGAATGGTTTTATCCATATATTTTACATACTGACATGCAATTATTAATATATTGTTAAGTCATAAACATTTTTCATCTACGTTATAAAGTATTAAATAGTTCTGAAAAAAAAACTTTTAGTAATACAATTTTTAGTTCAAATCTAATGTTTTCAATATTTTAATTTATTTTATTTTGACATTTAATTATTTCCAATTTCCCAATTTCAATTATTTTAAAAGCAAATAATTATTCTAATAAATAATATTATAGAAAAAAGACCATTTAAAAAAATATTAGTTCTTCTTAAAATGTGCTTTAGCTGTAATTTCTTTCTTTCAATTCATCTTATTAATGCAAAATCCCTTCCTCGTACTTTTGATTGGGTCATTAAAATTTGAGCGATAAATGGTTTCATATTGCAAACCATTTTTGCAGCTTACTTCACCTCAATCAAACTTTTTCCTCCATGGCATACAACGGCTGTGATAAAAAATTCCCAGTTATACTGACAGTTTGCCAGTCTGTGAATTTTAAAGGTCTTTTAAAAAAAATATCACTTTCCAAATGTTAAACACTCAAATATGTTTCTTTAATTCTGTCCCGGCTTTTTTAATTATTTCTGCGAAAATTTTATGCAACCAACCAACCATAAGCAAATGAACGGAAAAAAGTGGAAAAAAGGCGATATTTTTATGAGAGTGATCTTTGGAATTTAAATAATTACTCAGTTAATAATTAGAATTTCAGAATTCTGAAGCTCAGGTGCATCAGGAGAGATTTGGGGATACTTTCAAAAAAATTTTGAGCCTCATACATGCTGTAGATTTTGCTAGCCATAGCAGACACACAGACACAGAAACAGACAGAGTGTTTTGTTCTTTTATTAGTATAGATTCCAATATCGAAATACTAAAAACTTCTCATAAAATTTACAGTGGATCCTTTCAAATTCTTTAAAAAATATCAGAAATTAACATTGAAATTGTAAATTGTAAATTCAAAATAAAAATACTTAAATTGTTGATACATCCAAGTTACGCAGATATTATACTCCAAATCAATTAAAATTATCCATGAGAAATCACGGCAAATTAATGTTAAGTTCATAGTCTCACCTTAATTTTACAATAGTCATTCAATTAACTAAAGAAATATATTATTAACTCATCAATTTTTTTTTCCATATAACAATATATTCTTTAAAGCGCCACAAGAATATTTACTGCTTTGATTTTTGCTTGAGTTAACCTTTTTATGCAAACATAAATTGGTTGATTTAAGGTAGTAATTTCTTACATTGAAAATGAATTGAATTAGAATATAATGCGATTACTCTGACTCGAGACCCAGAGTTTTACATTTAAATAGTATTAACCCTTTATTTACCGAATTATGAATTCATGAAAATTTTATATTCTGAAGCATTTTGCGTAAATTGTTTAAACTCAATTAAAAGATTTACATAATCATTAAATAATTTTTTCATTGATTTTGGAAGGATAGAAGGATTTATATGGATTAATTAAATTTGAATTTAGGGAGATTTCGTGCAATATTTATAACCCCACTCAAATATTTTATTATAAATTGTTTTCTCAATATTTTTTAGAATTATAAAATTTACAAATATGATATTCTTACAATATAAATATACAAATATTTCCGGATTGAAAAATCCCCCAACCCCCAGTATCAGCACCAAGAAAGCTGAAAAAGATACAAAGGCTATAGAAAACATCCTTTTAAAAATATTTTTGTTTTGTATAACCAAAATAATGCTTTCGGAACAAAGTAAAGTAATGTATGTGTAACTCATTCTAAACAGCATTACAACTCATCGACGTATTAAAAGAATCTTATAATAAGTAATTTTATTGGTATTTGTAAGTACCGTCGGCAGATAAATGATTAAATGGAACCTTGTCACTTGGTGGGTAAATTTCTTTTATTAGGTAAGTTCATTTTGCAGTAACATTGTTCTGCTATTATGATGTGTGACCTTACGTTGATAATGAAAACTTAAAAATAGTACGTTGGTGGAAATGTTTACGATGCAATAAAAACCAATAAATGTATTTTTAAAAAAAGATTTTGTCAGATGCCTATGCTTCATATATTGTGTCTTGTTTAATCTGAATGGGAAATATCTAAGGAATTTTATTCATTGCCTTGACACCCTATGCCATACGACTGCAGATAAGACGATTAAGTGTTCCTGATAAATGATTTAAAGAAGCATTTTATGATTTAAGTATTCCTGATAAATGACTTAAAGCACACACACACACACGCACATATATATATATAAATTATATGGTAACGATTCCGAATATTATTTAATTATCGTTTGCAACATTAAAAATATTCCTTGCTTAAAATGTTCTTTAAAAATAAAAATTATGCTTTGATCAGAGAAATACTCATATTTGATTATTAAGAAAAGGGAAAAATTATAGGCTCAATATTTCTATGTGTAAAATAAGTGGCATAATTTTAGACAGAAACGTCTTTTTTCTTACATTTGACAGTGAAATACGCTAAAAAATGTGATCTGTTAAGGGAAATTATATAGAATACTGTAAAAATTGAGATCTTAGAATAGAAAACTTAAATGCTAGATAGAAAGTTTAAGTATAATGTTACTTAATAGCGAAAAAATAATATACAAAACAAAATAAGTTTTTTACTTAAAGATAAAAAATAGTTTTATTTTGGGCGGATTTATACATCAATAATAACAATAAAAAAATTCCTTTGGAGAATTACTAAGAAAATAATGAGTGTTCACTACACTACTTGGGTCATAGCAACCAAAAAATAAACTTGAGAATAAGCCAACGTAAGATGGAAGGTGCTGTTACTGTTCGTAGAAGTATGAAAATAATGACTTGGATTCCATGGATTAGTCAAACTCTCAATATACAAACAAATCACAATTTCTATATAAACCGTCAAAAAAAAAAAAAAAATCTAGTTTTAGATGTATGTAATAACTAGGAAAGTAAATTAAAAATTTTCGTATCCAAAAGAATTGATCAAAGGAATAATGATGTTGTTACGGCTTCCCCATAACCTTGGATGTCGCGTGTGCCTCCATGCCGCATTCTACTGTATTTTAAGTTTTCTGTTTTGGCAACATATGAAAATCGTCTGTTGTTTGTTTATCAGCGATCACAGCAGACCTATCGTGCATTCGCTGTATCCACATTCTTTAATTAAAATGTAAATATAACGTGTAAATAAGTTTGTATATAAAGAATTGCAAGTAATATTATCGTAGTAATTGAACCAGCGACCAAAGGAGTATTTAAAAATACTCGCACATTCGGCAATTCGTTGGATGGGGATGAGGCGGTCGTACTAGTAGATCGTATTAATACACGCAGCAATTGCAGTTACTCAATAGATTCACTTACCCAATGACTACTGGTAAAGAATAACTTAGAACAAAGTTGCATTTCTATTAAATGCCATCTTCTGCAATTCGAATACAATGTCTCAGAATATATTTTAATTTTTCTTCAGTACAAAGTTGTTTTCTAATTTCTGAAAAGTCATTACTTGAATATAAAATTTACTTGTATATGTTACCGACCAAACCCAATTTTAGGCTAAACTAGATTGGACAAGGCTAAAATAGTTTATCCTAACGTCCATCGTATAAACTAGTTTTTCCTAGGCCAAACCGGTTTATTCTAACGTCCATAGGATAAATTAATTTTGCCTAGGACAAACTAGTCTATACTAAGGCCCATAGGACAAAATAGAATTTCCTAGGCCAAGCTAGTTTACCCTAACTCTCACAGGATGAACTAGTTTAGCCTGTCACTCTTTGGTCTGAACTAGTTTATCCTAGGCGAATTCAATTTGGCATGATTTTATTAAACCCAAAGTCGAGTTTGGCCTCGACTCCATCTTTCTAGTTTATCCTAGGACAATGTAATTTGACGTGTTTTTATCTCATCAGGCTATCAAAGCCTGAGAGCTAATGTGTTTGCAGGTTCTGTATGTATGTACATATGTACGTACGTGTATGTACGTATGTATGTACGTACGTAATACAATAATTCTGGCTACAAATACACGATTTGCATCAAATATCGAATATAGCTTTATTCTAATGAAGCACTTTCTCGATTAGTTTGGGGAGTTCATTGGAAAAAGAATATGGGTGCGGAAGAACAGGAGGCTAATTCACCCCTTTCCCCAATAGTTTAAATAAATATGTTTTCATGAATAATTAAAAGATTTCGTTCAAATTTTAGGTGTAGGAACATTCTGATGAGGCATTCCATGATTAGTTGTGGGCGTTCATTGTTTAATTATAAAAAGAGGGATTAATGGGGTTATAACCCCATAATTTAAGTAAATGGTTTTATTACTCAGAATTTACTGATTTACCTTAAATTTTGGATATAGGTTTATTCTGATAAGGGGCTTCCTTAATTATTTTAGAGGGTTCATTGTTTAAGTACAAAGGGAAGACTCCACCCCCCCCCCCTAATTTAGGCAAATAAGTTTTTCATGCAGAATTACCCGATTTGCTTCAGTTTTTAAATATGTTCATTCTGATGAAGCACTTCATTGTTTAATTTTGGTGGTTCTTTGGCTAAATATAAAGGAAAAACGGACAATTTATTTCCTTCCATATTTTAAGTAAATGGATTTTTATGGAGAATTATCCGATTTATTTCAATTTTGAACATAAGTTTATTTTTATTAAGCCGCGTCATTGATTAATTTAAGGGTTTGAATTATATTGTTTGAAGTAATATTTAGAAAAAATATTTTTTATTTCCTGGATTTTAAAATACCTATAGAAGTATAAAGGGTATGAAGGGTACTTAAATATAAGAAAGTTAGTATAAATAATTTTCATTATGAATGGTTTGTGAATAAGCAAACACAAAATTAATTATAAATATAATTATGAGTGCAAAGAAATGTTTCAAAATGTACAAGAACATAATGATGATATTTGTGAAAGAAAAAAAATGCAATTATCTTGTGAAATTTTTACAAACTGGTTTACATTTTTTATGCTATTGCAACATAATCACGCATAATCTTAGATTTTGTTTTTTTTATTACATCATAAAATGACAAATTCAAAGCTAAAATCTTGATTTAACATTTTACTGCAAAATGAGGAAAAAAAGGAAAATTAGAATCTGATGCAACCTTTCCCCATCAAATTAACTGAAAGAAAATCCCAGTTCAATATTTCATAATATAATTGGATTACAAAAAAATCTTAATCGTGGTCCAATCCTTTACCAGAAAATTGGAATAAAGAAAACCTTGAATTATGATTTAACCTTTCACCAGAATATTTGATTAGAAAAAATCCTGAATCTTGGTTCAACCTATCACCACAAATTTTAATTTAAAAACACTGAACCAAGGTTCAACCTTTAGCCAGAAAATTGGATTTAAAAAAAACCCTGATTCATGGTTCAACCTTTCACCAAAAAGTTGTATATATAAAAATCCTGAATCCTGGTTTAACATTTCACTAACATAATGGTATTTGAAAATCACCAATAAACTGGTGAAACCTGTCACCACAATTTTGGTTGCAGCTAAATTTTAGCCACTTTTCACCACTTTCTTGTGAAACCTCGAACTTCATTTTGAACTGTGTATGTGCATATACAGACATAAATACAAATAATTACCAGTATTTAAGACTCTATCTTTTGAAAATTTATTTTATTTGAATAAAGATGATGTAATAAAGTAGAATAAAATTTATCTCGCACAAAATTATTAAATGCATTTTTTCACTCAACTAATAACTAAATCTTTTTGGAAAATATTCTACCTTTTTTAGGTACATTCATAATTAGGTAATTATGTAACACCTATAGTCATCGTTCAATCCGTCCGCCTGTCCGCATATAACAGAGAAAAAACTATCTAACCGAATCGTTTGAAATTTAAAATATATAATAATTGCATAATTTTGTCGATTCTTTTCTAATTTCATGAAAATCGAATGTATAGTTTAATTACAGGGACAATCAAAAGCATTGCGTTTCATGACGGTCAATGGAAAAAAATAGTTTCAAGCACATTTTAAGGATGACATAACTTTCTTTCTTTCTTTCTTTTGACTCTTTCGAACATAATAGAATAGATATGCATCTATAAAGCATAAACTAAAAAATACATTCTGCACAATCTATGTTGCAAAGAATATTTGTTAATTATTTACAGGGCCACACAAAAGCATTCCATTACCCACTTGAGAAACACTATTTTGAACGCGTTTTAATAATATTAAATTATTTCATATTTTATCAAATTGATGTGCGTTGCTGAGGTTTACTACAAGTTACTTACAAGTTATAGAAAGCACATAGTATTTACAGGGACACACAAAAGATTTCGTCCGCTATCCTGTATCCGATGTACACCCATATCTAAATATTTTTAAGACTTTTTTATAATACAAATGCACCTCATTTGCAACATTTCACGTGCAATTTCCAATTTGTTTATTGCAGAAAATTTCTATTCATTTAATTTGATAACACATCTGAATTTTTAAACAAAATAATCAAATTTAAAAAAAAATCAATGAAGCACAATCACAGTTCAATTAAAAGAAGCGTAAAAATATTCTATAGCATGAGGAAAATTGGATCACTAGGCTTCAATATTATGGTAAAATGAAACTGTTTAATCATTTTGTATGCCCTCAGTTAATGAGGATGCATCTGGCATCTATTTACATTGTAATCTCGGTTGTGAAATTACCAAAATTTCTTTTCAGTTTACCCTGAATGCTTTCATCGCCTCTAATAAAATGCAGAATTGAGGGCTGTTTTGAATTAATAATAATATGTATTCTACTCGAATTATTTTATGAAAGTGTAAAATTTCGAATGTTAAATTTATTTCGCAATTTCAATTACAACGCAAAGACTCTTGTATTTAATTGTACATGCTAATAATAATAATAATAGTATAATCAAACAATACATGTTTTGAACTTTCTGTAATAAACAAATTTCCAATTAATTTATTATAAAATTTCCTAAAGGGAATCTAGAAATGAACTCTAACAGTATCCTATATTAAATAACAAGTAAACGGTAGCAGATCATAAAGCTTTTCTTCTAGGGGTATATTAAGAGAATTATATAAATTCTTCACAACCAATAACTGATTTAGTACTAAATATTACTGAGGAATGCTGCATTGTGACAAACAATAGTAAAAGTAAAAATAACATTTTAATTATATATAGAAATAGCTAATCTACACGGCGTTGCCTGAAACCACAGACGTTTTAAAAAAAAATTGCGAATATTTAAAATTTCCATTCATAGTAAAATAGAAGAAAATTTTTAATTTTATCTGGTGAATATTTTAAATTTTAGAATATTTTTATTTTATTTGAGTGAACTCAGATATGTATTTCTGTTACGAAAATCATGTTTTGTAGGATAAAGAAATATAGTCGTTGGTTTTAGCTATTTTGAACCACGAAAGTGATGCAATAATTGATTTTTTTTTAACTCCTTCCTTCAATGAGACCTACTCTATGCAAAATCTTCTGAGCAAGCGCGCTATGTACGCTGTACATCTGAACAAACCATAAAAAAACATAAATGGAGTAATAACCTTATTTACTACTTTTTTGGATGGTGCCATGGATCGATTTTGAAGATCGATTGTAAATCAATCAGGAAAAATAAAATCATCAAAACAGGAAAAATTAACAATTGCGTATGCAATTTTTTGCTAGCATTCAGTAATAAAATGCAGTCATTAAATCTCATGTTTACCGCCTGATCTCATTAACTATCTGCTTCGTTGCCGCGGATATTTAGTTAGCTGCAAATAGAATCTAACCTGGCTCCTTCGTTGCTGTGCATTGATGAAAAGCTGCAAATGTCCTCTTACCCTGTAAGTTTTAATTTAAAAAAATCTAAATTAAAATTTATAAATCCGACTACGAAGTGCACTTTCCGCTGTTAGCATCCACGCATGACAAAAACTTCAGAGATCTAGGGGTTATGATTTTGGCGTTATTCGAGGCCAGGCAGGCAGTTAAATGTACCTAATTATATATATATAGATGGATAGATAGCGCTACGTGTATACCAACTTAAGAGCCTTCACGTGTCACTCAGAAAGACCAAGGTGATAATATAAAAATTATGGGGGTGGTGGGTTTTTTTTTTTTTTTTTTTTTTTTTTTTTTTTTCCAAATATCTCCCTCAAGTTTCAATATTTTTAGAGTATTTTTTCTACACAGGACAGATGAAGATGATCTACAACCGGGTTACTTAACTTTTTCTATTTTAGTTTCACTTTTTTAAAAGATTAATTTAAATTTCAGAACCAGTTGTAACCATTTCTGAAATTGAAACTATCGCAATATAATATATATATATATATATAACCAAAATGGGAAAAGTAAAAGCTAACTCGGTTGTAGATCATTCTCAGCTATCCTGTGCAAAAACAAATCAAGTAGAAATATTAAAATTTGAGCGAGATATTTTAAAATAATGCCTCCATAGACTTAACATTATCATCCGGGTCTTTTTGAGCGACTCGTGTAGTGTGTTAATTTTTTTTTTTTTTTTTTTTTTTTTTGAAGGATTGTAAGATTGATTATTAAATTTTGACGCAATTCTTGTTTCTTTCATAGCAGTATTTTGTTTTCTTTTTAGTGTTTCGTTTTTCATCTAAGGAAACCTTATTCATCTTAGTCCTTTGTCCATCTGTCCGAGAGCTCTTTTTCGGAAACTGTATAAATTAGAGACCTAATATTTTGAATATTTATAGCTGAATCAACGGATTATTTCAAAAACCATTTTATTTTCAAAAAAGACGTGTGTATTCATAATTATATTAAATATTTTAATGTCTTTTTAGTGTGGATTTAATAGTTTATGCATTTACAAAGGTTCCTGATTCGAAGATTTAATTGGACGTTTGAATTTTTTGGTCGTAATAGACTTTATTAAAATACAATAGATTATATTACACAGAATTTTTTTAACTTTTCCCAACTTTAAAATAAAATCCGTTGCAAAATATTTTATTTTATTTATTTATTTATTTATTTGTAATTCAAGAATTAATTTTTATTCTGAGAAAATTCAAAAACTTAAATTTTGTTTAAACTTCAACTGAATTTTTCAAATGACGAAATTTCAAAATTCATTTAAGCATTCTTTTTTCTATAGATAATTTGAAATTTACAATTTTATCTGAACATGCGAATGCTCAGTTTAAAATTGCTTTTCAGACTTATTTTGATGTGCATTAAAATTGTTCCTTACTGATACTAAAAATTTTAAACAGAATTCATACCTCTTTAGAGCAAAATGACTCGTCAACGTTAAAGCAACCTTCAATCAACGCATCAATTCTTCACACCATCGTATAGTTATGTAAAGAAAAAGAAATCAAAAACTAAGACAAAATGGAATTTTTATACACTGTTTCATGTCCACAGACTTTTTTTTTCTTTTTGTACAAAAACCTTGATACATTGGTGGTTCAACATCAACAGATGTAATCCCTAATGTATAAAAAATATTTGCACTGCGATGATTGCTGTGTAATATCGAAACCAGATGCCTTAGATGCCTATATGCTGAATTTCACAATCGTAGCTGCTGTTTTAAGATATTTCTAGAGGGAAGTTGTGAAAGAAGGAGGTGAAAATAAAAGGCAGATTTAGAACTAATAGGGCTAGATTTGTAACAGTGAGTGAGACCTAGAAACTGCCATTTATACTCGGGATCATTTTGATGTAGTCATTTTCATCCACTTGTCCCAATAGATCCGTTTTGTCACATGTATGCCCCCATAAGTTCCACAACCAGCTTCTCAGCCCCTTCACCCCCTTTAACAATCTCTTAAAAAATAGGTCTTTAAATCGCAACTCCTCTCTCCAAATATATATTAAAATAGCAACTACGGTTCTGAAATTGAGCATATTGGCATGTAAGACTTTAGGCTTCGAAATTCCACATCAGCCTATTGCAGTGCAAATATTTTACATACACTAGGGACAATATTCGTTGAACCGCCCACGTAATTATAAGTAGTTCTAAAAAAAATTGATGAACTAATATGTTGTTATGTGCATCACATGATGCCAACAGTTGTGAACAAAAATTAAAACACATAGAATAAAATAATTTGAGAACCTTAATTATCTATTCTTCAGTTTCAAAAACAGCTAAAATATCAAAAACACGTACAAAACGGAATTTTCATAAATATTTGCATGCTAGCAGATTTTAGAACTAATCCGAGAACCTTCATAAACCACAAAAGATTTAAAACGGGCACACATAGCTATTAAAAGATGCGCCACTGTTGTTCTTTAGTGTACTACAAATTATGAAAAAAATTAAAACATATGAAGAAAACTGATTCGAAAATTTTAATCGGCCATTTTTTTCAGTTCGATTGACAATTATTTTAAAAAAATCAAAAACTGTATCAAAACTCATTTTTTTATAAATATTTGTATAATAACAAATTTTATAGTTAACTCTAGAACTTTAATAAATAAAAAATTTAAAATAGATACATAAACTTATTAAAGTATGCATAAAGCTTTTCCCTTAACAAAATTTGTACGGGAATCGCTCGTTTTCCAAGTTTTCCAGTTTTCATGTCAGTATTCTTTTTATATAAAATAAATAAGTTTAATTTAAGCTCACGAAATTTCATGTTATTTAACGAAAATTTTTCCATGTAAAGATATTGGTATCGAAAATTTCTTGCTGTTGAAATTTCAGGACCAATACAGACCCTTTTAGTGGTATTAAAAATTATAAAAGAAAATTAAAACGGATTTAAATGGGCATATAGTAAGTGAAAATTATGTTTTGATAAAAATGTACTTGAAATACAGGATAAGCCAAAAGTTTTGCCCTGATTATAGAAATTAATTATAAATTAAGTGTTTGTATACCAATTTAAGTTGTTGTATCATTAGATAGGTCAGTTTTAATAGTTTGATGGTTACACTGTGTTTGTTTTACGATGTGATTTCTTAAACGAAACATTTCTGGATAGGTGGATTGGGAGGGATGGACCAACAACCTGGTCTCTGCGCTCTCCAGATATCAGTTCTCTAGATTTTTTCCTTTGGGATTATATCAAGGACAGAGTCTTTGCCATACCAATTACTGATGTAGGAATACGGGAGAATATAACATAGGCTTTTGTGTTTTCTGTAACAGAAGATATGTTACAGGTCTTCGCAGGCCCGGGGCAGAATGGTTTCGAGTTTTCTAACGGGTCGAGAAAATTAGTGTAATCTTTTCAAGAACCAGGCCGCAAAACATTGAATGGGCCATACAGGCCGGGACGATAAAAGAAATTTAGTGGACCTACCAGCCCATGATAAAGATTTTAGCAAAAACAATAAAATAAGAGCTATTTTTAATGAATATGGCTTTAACGAGAATAACTATAAATCTGTGTCACGAACCATAAATATTTCGACAACATCAATGCAGAAATGTAACTTGTAGAGTGTAGAGATCGGCATCGAACGGTTACTTTGTGTCTAATGAGGGCTTAATATGTTTTTTCAGACTCGTGCCATGTTAAGATCAGGCTTGCATTGTTTTTCTACATATTATAGTCGAGCCGGACTGGAACTAAATTTAATTTCTCTGAAGATGTGTAGAGCAGACAACGTGATTTGTAAAAGTATTAATATCGATAACGAACTTATGTTAACATAATCTTTGGAAATATACTTCTTAGTGGTTCTCAGACTTACTTTTTCAAAACGGATAATGTCATTCGATTAGATAGTTCCTCAATAAAAACACCTGCTAGTCTTTTACGTTTCAGAAAAGAAATGGATCAGAAAATAGCTCCTTTAATAAAATGATGTACAAATATTTTCATAAATCTACTTTTTACAATACAGCTTCAAAAGTTACGGTGATTTTAACTTTGATTTTTTTTTCTTTTAAAATGAAACATAAGGTGGTCTGGTGTAATAACGCCAGGTGGGGTAATAACGCCAAGTGCTAGTATTTTGCATAATTATGAAATAATCTGGTAAATGACACCCATGTGGTCTGCGCAGAAGGGTTTTGAGTCATATAAATCGCAAAAAACAGCTTCAAGTTAATTTGTTTCATTTTTAGATCTTATTGTTTTTACAAGCAACTAAAATTAACGCTTGATCTAAAATTTGCGAGATACGTTTTGTGATGTGAAGATGTTTTTTTTATCCGGAAATACTTTGTTAATTACATAAATTTGTACTACATTTCGTAGACTTTCAAAATGTTGTTGAAGATTTTGGATATCTTTTCGAGATAATTTGTAATTTAAAATGTATAGCACAATAACTATATCGAGGTAATAACGCCAATCCTTGGCATTAATACCCCGGTTGATTCCCTACAGTGGCCGAGCTACATCCTTAATACTGATTCAAATAGACACAGTTAAAACTGTGCAATGTTTCTAATAATTCTGTTTAAGCGATCCTTTTTAAGCAAAAAGAAGCTCACGGTCTGATATTTTTTTGCCTCATCCCCCCCCCCCGTACCACACCTTTATTTTTCTTACACTTTCACAAAGAATTGAACATTTTCAATAGCTTAGAATTTGTCAATTTCTAAGTTTGTAGAGTTTGTATTTTTAGAATTGGGCAGTCTACATGCAATTATTCCATCCTATTTCATAGTTTTGTTTGCATGGCGTTATTACCCATATAGGTGGGTAATAACGCCAAATAGCATTGGTCAAGAAATCACGCCATTACATTTTATGAATACATATCTGTTAAATTATTTTTTTTACATAGATAGTCAATGAGTTTCTGCATCAAATCATACATTTGTTTGAAAAATACAAACTAAAACTGAGCCGTGAAAATTGGTAAAACCTTAACGTGGCGTTATTACCCCAGGGTACCTTATTATTATTTTTAAATGAATCTTTATTTGAATGTTGAAAGTCTAAAAATCTAAGTAATCACTAATGTTGCTATTGTGTATTTTCTGTGAAATATAATATAAAATCATACCATAAATATGTGTGCAGTGTTCTTAAAAAAAAAAACTCGATTACATGAAAAACAAAAATCTGAATTTTTTTAATATAGTAGAAATTGAGTCGGACCAGATCAGACTGGGCCAGTTTTCACTGATTTCTGTACAAGCCTGGATGGGCCCGAGCCTGGAAATTCCTGTCCGTGCAGACCTCTAATGCATGTAAAAGAGAATTTGGTGGAAACAATAATACCGCTTAAATAATCTCGTAACTACCAAGGAGGCACACATTGAAATTTACTGAATTACAATCTCCAAACATTAAACCAAAACCTAATCCCTAAACAATCTACAAACAAGAAATTATGACAACACTCACAAAGAGCATAACAAATCTATGTTCATTTATAATAGTTTGGGCAAAATAAATATTTGTAGTTATTGTTATATTATTATTACTTACCCATCATACGTAGTATAGGGTAAGTCTTGCAATCGTTTTGAAAATCGAAAAAAAATTTTGACGGATTTACACGATTTAGATAGTGGAGATTCCGAAAAACATATTTTTAGAAAAAATAATTTGCCGTCCGTCCGTCTGTCTGTCTGTCTGTCTGTCAGTCAGTCTGTCTGTCTGTAAACGCTCTATCTCCCGAACAAATTGAAATAGAGACTTGAAATTTTGTATGTAGTTAGTATGTAAGAATGGGACGAAGCCTATTCAATATCAGCAACCTCGATTATCCGGAACTATTTTTTTCGGACCCTCGAAAAATTTGTTCTGATGAAAAGTATTTAAAATTTTCGAATTTTTTCGTTTTAAGGAATGGACGTAAAAAGCAATAAAATAACACACATTTTGCATATAGAACGAAGTCAATCGGATTATCAGTTGCTGAGATATTTGTAATCCTGTTTTCCCCATTCTTCGATTTTTCATGACCCTGTATTTCATTCAAATTTCAATTCAGAGGTATATTGTAATTGGAAATGAGACGTTTAATCCGTCACAGTTAATTGTTAGTTAATAGAATTATTTTTGGAGTTATAAGGCTGTTTCTTTTACGCAGTTCGGTACTACTTGAGTAGTTTGGCGTTTTATATAATTTGTCGAAATTTGTACATCAGAAGTTCTTTATTAAAACATTACTATGTATATTAACAATATTTAAATTTTGTTTATGAATTGCAATGCATTGTATAAATAGTTTTCACATGTTTTATTTTCATATACATATCCATGATGGGTAAGTATTACGGTGGCCCCCAACGACTAGTTTTTTATTATTTTTATAAATCAAGACTTTTGGATCTCTCTACTATGATATGTAATTTTTATTATTAATCTGAAGAAAGTATGAAAATAGATTTATATTTTAGTCGGTTTCTTCTTTTTATAAAATCCACTGTCATCTTAAATTAATAAATAACTCTCCGTTATATTTTAATAATTTCACTGTCATCGTTTTTTTCAATGTTTTTCTGTTCTAGATAATTTCACCATTAACGTAAATAAACTTTGACATATATTTGAAAGTTCAATTAAAATTTTCAGAAATGTAAAGTGACACTCTTATAAATTGAACTTCTAATATCTGAATACAACAGAAATAATCATTGATGGCATCTGTTCACATGATATGATCGTGTCAGTTTATACATTGTTAACAAAATCTTGGATGATAACTAGGAAATATTTCACCTTTTCCCTTTTGATGCCGATTAAATATACGTGGATTTCGAGGGAAACATTAGTTGAAAATTTTGAGTAGAAAAAAGGAAAATATTCACTTTGATTATACTAAAACGAGATGAGTTGATAAGCAACGATTTACGCTCCACATATTTTTACAGATTAAAAAAAAAGCTTTTTTTTTATATTTTGATTGTTTTAAATCTACGTAATTTAATAGATATGTTTAATAATAATTGCATTGATATTTGTTTGAAGATTATTTAAATCTATTCTACAAAATAAAATAAAATAATTATAAGTAAATTTAAATGTACTTTACATATATCGAATATTTTTTTATGAGTGTATATATATATATATATATATATATATATTATATGAAGCACTCATAAAATCATCTTTGCTTTACAGTAGTTTACTATGTATATTTGTTTACTATTAGATTAATTTATATTTGAAGATTGTTTAAATATAAGGTTTCCTGGGGGGTAATATCGCCAGGGTAGGTAATAATGCCAAGTGTTAATATTACGCGTAATTATGTCGGAATCCAAAAAATGTCACTTATGCCTAACGTTTTAATAACAAATAGTAATGTATTTCTATTATATCAATTTATCATTCTTATTATTTTATTTTATTTTTCGACAATGAAGCTCTCATAAGACCATTGAAGTCTTAGTATAATTTATTATCTCTATGATTGATTTTGGAAGACTGTAAACATATTCCACAAAATAACAAAAATAGATTTTATCTGTAGACACGTTCAAAACTTTGTCAGTCAATTCCTTGAGTTTATCTTCTGATTCATTTTTGATAGTTTTATAGTTAACTGCAATTTTTTTAACACATTCAGCAGCGCACTAACTTATATTTGACATAAATTAACCTTTCGCCGGGAGCGTAAACTTTCATGTTATGAGCGGGCGCACGTTGTAAATTATACAACAAGCGAAAAACAATCAATTATTGCTGCTTTACTTTAACTTTACAAATAATTTAACTTAAAAATATGATATAAGTTATCCCTGATAACAATTTATAAAAATATTCCGCAATACACTTTTTTTGTTATAACATACTAAAGCAGAAGTTTAGATGTATAAAAAGCTACTTGCTACTACAATCACAAAGAATAAAAATTAATAATGAATTACTAAAAATAATTAAGTAATTTTGGATTTACAGAATTTCTCCTATATTGCATCGATATTAGTCGTTTCCGATATCAATCGTAAGATTTGCTTTTTTGAAGGCTGTTTACAAATAAACCTTGCGCATTTCATGCACTGTTAACAGATTAAAATAACAGGTGCGGCTAATTGAGCAATCAGAAATACAAATACCTTTCAGGAACTGGTTAAAGATATCCAATAAACGAATACAAACGGTTATTAACACCCACTACTGCTTGAATTTTGTTTTATAGAAAAAAGAATGTGAATGTTGTATTTTTTACAACGGCGCCCCCACTGCAAAAAATTATCGTTAGTTTTGCAGTATAATACTGGCGTCTCAGCTGCCAGTATTATACCGTAAAATTAACAGTAATAAACCGTAAATAAGCAGTAGTATACCGTCTTCTAAATACAGTAGCAGTAATACACGGCATATTACTGCTTAACGGTATATTACGGCTTGTTTTACAGTTTATTGCGGTAGATTTCACAGTATAATACGGGCAGCAAGGGTGCCAGTATTATACCGTAAAACTGACAATTATTTTTTGCAGTGCCCGACGAAAGGTTAAATACAATTTTATTTTATACATATTAATATGTAATGAGAAAAAATGCAATGTTTACAATATTTTAGTTCATGTTGAAAAAATGCTACGTACAGTACAAATCAACTACATTTTTGACGCATAAAAAGTTTTAAATCATTTATTAGGCAAAGATACATTACATTTATTGCACATAGTTAGCTACAATATCGATATCTTAAATTTCTTAATTTTATACTATTATTAAAATGCATCTATAAACACCATTCGAAATTTATCGATACAAAATTTCAAAACATTCTGTATTATTTCATTCATGTTTCTAAAATCTTACAATTCGAATTTTTTAACATAAAAAACAGTTATATAACGTATTTTGGGACAACAACAATAAGTGCTAACATTATGAGGAATTATGAAGGAATCCGGGAGATGTCACCTACCGATTCTGCGCAAAAGTCTCGATGTTATCAGAATTCCAAACAACCATTAATAGTTAAATTTTTTTCATTTGTAAACCTTATCACTGAAAAAAGCACAAAATAATCAATGCCCAATCAGAAATTTGTGATTTAAATTCTGTGATCTGAATAATAATCAATCAAAAAAGCGTTAAATGTAGATTCTAAATTTTAAAGCCAAAACATCTTAAACCTAGCCAGGTGTGGCAGTCCCAAAGCTTTCTTTTATTGTATACATGTTAATACTTCAAAATTCACTATCACGGTGCCAAAATTAAATGAAAATCTATGCCCTTCATTTGGATTCTAATGATGTTTAATTCCTTGCATTAGTTCTTGAGATATGAAAACCTCTAAACACAGATAAATCATGCAAAATGCAGCATAGCAGTGCCAATTGTTGGGTGATTTAAACCGAAATATAAATAAATCTTGGAATTAATAAATTCCGAATTGTTCTTGAAATAGTGCTACTGCGGAAATTGCAGCATTCCAGCGATACCGGTTGGGTTATTTACAGCAAAATGTAAACAACATCAAAACACATTAAGCCCTAACCGAATCTAATTTTTTATAAAAATCAGAGCATAATTCCACAATTAGAGTTATTGCAGAAAATGCAAAAAAATGCAGCATAGAAGCGCTATCAATTGAATAATATACACCAAAATGAAGAAAATGCCAGTTCATGTCAAAGACTAATCGAATTTGAAGTTTGATGAAAATCCGTGCGTGATGAAAATCCGTTCTCGAGACAGTGCTATTGCAAAAATTGTGCAAAATGCTGTATAGCACAATGTTAAGCGATTTACACCCAAAATGAATTAGCACGCTTTCATATTAGGGAATAACTGAATATAATTTTTTTTAATTCCGTGCATTAATTCTTAAGATAGACCTCCCATAAAATTTGCGTCACAGACTCCTAATCAGATATTTTGTAAAAACGTGTTTTTTGGTATCTCTGACCCCTAAAACATGCAAATCCGTCCAGATCTGAAAGTCGAAAACTTTCATGAATTCAATATTTTCTTGTACTAAAGATAGAAGGGAGTAAAAATTAATAAGAGAAAATTATCCTTTTGGGAATAGGAAAGTAGTGACTACATTCACATAAATTATGCATAGAATTTTTCTTTATCCTTTTCGCACTGTAAAAGCTAACTTTTTTTCACTTTATACAATAATATTTTAGTTTTTAATCTAAATATCCTAAAAGTACTTGTATGAAGAATATGATTTTGTCCAGATTACAAAGATAAATCAATAACACACAAACACCTTGCACCTCAGTCAATATTCCATCGTTCGGTTATAGATTAAAAGGCGTTAAAGCACCTTTCAGGCGCACACTGAAATTTTCAAAACTCAAAAATAAATGGCACTACTTGGTTATCCCGTCAACCAACTTCGCCAAATTATACAAATCGCCAAACTAATAGCCAAATTATACATATTGATATAATTTTCAATCAAAAAAATAATTAGTAGAATAATCATAAAAATACAAAGTCGAAATAAAAATCATTTAATGACGTTTTAAATACGTGTATCTTATTTAATGCCATTGAATGTGACATTCACGATCATCCATTATTGGCATTTAATCTTATAGTTTGGCGATAGTTTTTTGGTCAACGGGATAACTAAGTATTACCAAATAAACACATTTTAGATCACTTTTGCCAGCAAATTTCCAACACATTGAAGTGTTGTAAGATTCATATGCAAAACGTTGCAAATTTCAACGCAAATTTCATATGCAAAACGTTGCTTGAGTTGTGATTTTGTTCTTAATATGTTGCAAAAGTGTTGCTGTCTAGAAATGCATTTTTAATATGTTGCAAAAGTGTTACTATCTAGAAATGTTTTCTAAAAAATCCTGTCGGCTGGGCCTATAGGCGGAGGTAGATTTCGAAGAGTGCTCATTTCAACAATATATATATATATATATATATATATATATATATGATTAGAGATAAACCCAGTTTAAAAACTTCATTTGGCAGTTTATGAAAATTTTTTAATTTCATTTTTCTGCAAAAACTGGTTTTATCAGAATCATCTTAAGAAAACTTCAGCTCAAATGCCCATTTTGACAACATATTTTGAAATAAATTCTGAATTTATTAAAAAATCGACCAAAACAGTACATTATACAGTTCCTAAATAACAAAAAACTGTCAGTTGAATGCATTTGAGAAAAAAAAAATGAATTTAAAAATGAGTCATAAAATAACCGATTTGTTGTTTGAATACATCCTTAATTCTTTAATCATGATTGCACCGGAAAATTTTGTCCGAAATACTCATTTTGACAGCACTTTTAAAAATATATTCTATCTTTATCAAAAAACTGTCCAATGCGTCACAGTATATAGTTCCTAAATAAGAGGATCTATAAATTGGATGCGTTTGAGAGCGAAAATGGATTTTAAAACGAGTCATAAAAAATGCAATTTGCTATGTGAAAACTTCCTTAAATTTTCAAATCACGAAGACTTCGGGAAATTCTGTTCAAAATAACTTTTTTGGTAGCCTTTTTTGAAATATATTCCGTCTTTATCAAAAAAACTGACCAAAGCATCACATTATGTAGTTCCTAAATAAGAGGATCTGTAAATTGGATGCGTTTGAGAACAAAAATGGATTTAAAAACGAGTCAGAAAAAAACGCAATTTCTTATTTGAATACTTCCTTAAATTTTCAGTCCCGATGACTTTGTGAAATTCTGTTCAAAATACCTTTTTGGTAGCCTTTTTTGAAATATATTCTGTCTTTATCAGAAAATTTACCAATGCGTCACTTTATACAGTTTCTAAATAAGAGGATCTACCATTTGGATGCGTTTAAAATCAAAAATGAATTTAAAAATGAGTCAGAATATAAGAGTTTGGATTTGAGGTTTTTTCTCCAACTCCTATTTTTGTTTAATTTCTTTTTGCTATACGAATTGGTCCAATGAAAAACTTGTCAATATAAAAGTTGTAGATATCTTTGAGAAGATGTAAAATAAATTTAATAAGATTTGATATCTTAAAAATTTACGGAGTTATGGATTTTTCTCTTTTTTCACCGCCCTTTTTCTTTTCGTTTTTTATTTTTTTCTTCGGTAAAAATTGGTCCTATCAAAAACTTGTAAATACAAAAGTTTTAGATACTTTTAAGAACATTTACAAAAAATTTAGTTGGACTTGATATCTTAAAAATTGACGAAGTTACGAATTTTTTTCTCTCAAAACCCCTGTTTTTTTCGCTCCTTGAGCTCACTTCTAAATTTATCAAAAATCTGTCATGCATAAATTTTTGGCCCATTTTTAAGAAGTAATATAAACTTTAAACCGACTCGAAATCTACTTTAATTATCTACTTTAATTACGTTTTTGACGTCGAACTCGAAATTTGCATACTCCATAGTTTGAAAACCAGAAAAATTTGCATTTGTGATTCTCTTCTTCTATTTTCGGCAAAAAAAAAATTCGTTTATATCTTTATTTTATATAAAACTTCAAATATCCTTTAATTGTTTTGAGCAGTGTATATATAGATAGATAGATAGATAAACTGGTGCGATTGCAATAGGTAGTATTTCATACGAAATCTACCTAAAATATTGTTGTTAATTCTGTTGGAAATAGTGTTGATGAAAATATTTTCTTGCAGCAGTGTTGTGCTGTACAATACTTTATCACCAAATTTACAACACATTGAAAATACCATACAATTTAGAACACTTTGAAACAACACATCAAAACACTTTCTTCATGGTGCCATTAAAATAACATATTTTAAAAAGCAAAATAAAAGACAGTTTGTTTTATAGAAGAAAAATATCAGGAAATTACTGAGTGATATGGCTAATTTTACCAATAAATATCAAAAGTTGTTTTTCTGGAAATATTGTCTTTTTATGTCTCTTTTTTTATTTGTATTCTTTATATGTCATTTTTTCTTATTTATTTAGTAAAATAAAGAGAATTTTCTTAGTAGTAAATCTTCTTCGAAGATTCGAGTTCAAATTATTTTCATTTTGTAAATAAATCTTTGTAGAAAAGCTTATTTTTCTAAATTAAACAACGTGAGAGTATAATAATTTTAATAATCTACATTGTAAACATTAAATATGGCCATGAAAAACTTTGCGACTAATAAAGTTTTCGTTTTCCGCATTTTTTTTCTTCGAAATCTTGCACTATTTAAATTTTTATACATTTGATTAGAAGAAAAAAATCTTCAAAACTCAATATGCTTGAAATTGTATCTCAATTTATCGAATTTATATTGCTCTTAAAATAATTTAAGCATAATTTTTTGAACAATCTCGATCCATACCGTGCAGCCCAATTATGAAAAAGTAATTCATATGAACTTAAGAAGATCTCCGACGCAAAAATATTCAGATTTTCTAAAATAGTTTTATCGCAGTATATTTTTTTCCTGCTTAAAATCACGTATAAATCAGTTTCTATCGTAATTGAAACAGAAAATATTAATGTTTTTCTTTTTTCATTTGTTTCTAAAATCTACCTTTCAAGCAATGGTTGTCATCATAAAGACTTCTTGTGACAATGCGTTTTTCTTCGTAATGGGTTTTTTCACCATTTCTTCCATTAAAATTTTTATAAATCAAGAACCATTAAAAATGAGTGTTTGGAATTTGGAACATGTCTTTTTCAATTGTTTTACTTTAATTTTAATTCAGAAACTTTGAAAAAAAAACATTTACTTTTGGAAATATGATTTTAAAAAATATAAGTTACCCCATAACATTTTGTTAAGGTTTTTATATTAAATATTTTTTATTATTATTTAAATTTAATTTTTTTTTTAAATGCTGAAACAAAATTAAAACTTATACATTTTCTCTATTTAAATAAAAACAACTGAAACTCTATAAATAATATTTCGAGTTATATGAATTTTAAATTACTCCACTTCTTTAACAGATTTTAAATTTTGTTAATAACGTTTCTCTGACGCCTTTAAAGATATATAAATATTTTAGTATTTTGTTTCTGCCTAATGTACATGACGAAATTAAACCCCCATAAATAAATACATAAAATAATGTAATTAGCACTCATAAAACTTATGTTTAATGTACGTGTAATTGAACTACGCGCTTAAATTACTAAAATTATCCGAATCAAAAGAACTGCGGAAAATAACATAATAATTGGAAAATTCTGGGGCTATCGATTCCTGACGTATTGTTAATACGAGAGTTTTTTAAATGTTTTTCCAAATTTTATTTAAATACATTATTTGTATTTTTCATGTAAAATTGGTTTTTTTTTTTGTGTGTGTGTGTGTGTGTGTTGTTTGTGGGCAATGAAAGAAAAAAAATTGTATTACATATAAAGAATCTTTTTAAATTTTCAAAAAGGAAAAAAAAAATATTTATGTTTTATAACCTGAAAACTCAGTTTAATTCCCTAGCAATTGTAAATTTGCTTTTTGAAGAAAAAATAACATATCAGAATCTGTTTTTAATTATTTTCACTGCACCTCCCTCGCATTTATTTATAAAATTATACAAACGTTGGGACAAATTTTGAAGGAAATATACAACTTAGGATACTAAACTGCATTGCATAGGAAACTGGAGAAATTAGCCTTTTACATTTAGGTAAATTTCGTAATAAATACTACTTATTGAAGTCGTTATCATGGTACAACATTTGAAAAAAAAAATTCATAACTTTTCATTGTATGACTACAGGAATCCAAAACCACTTCATCAAAAAAACTTATATATATATATACATCGTCCTCATTCCTGAGACAAATTTTACGTAGCACTAAAAAAACCAGTTTAAAATTATGATAAAACATCTCCAAAGAAGCAATAGCTTGTATATCGATGCTTCTAACATGCACACATCAATTAAAAAAGTCTGGATGTAATTTTAACAATTCTAAAAGAAATTAAATTGATTTAAAGGGTTATTTTTGGTGTCGCCTCCAAGCGACATCAGAATTGAGGAGGATATATATATATATACATATACATACAGAGTGTATTTTTTTTAACTGACGCTATTTAGAGCCACCTGTAGCTTTTCTTATAACTGGAATGACACAAAATTTTATAAATAAGCATAAAAAATCATCGAAAAAAAGATTCCAATAAAAAATAGTTCCAATAACCGCCGACAGGGGGGAATTTGGCATTGTACATTGAAAGGAAACATCTAAAAGAGACAAAATTAATAATTTGGATAAACTACCATGTTTTATTCATCATATTCAATTTCTCGATAAGTAATTCGACCACATTCAATGTGACCACCGTTCTTTTGCATCATACCTTGTATTATTTGTACAACATTTTTGACGGCCGAGCGTAACATGTCACATGGAATAGGCCTTACTGCACGTGTTATGTTGTATTTTAAGCTACTCAGATTTGCTACTTCCCCAATATAGACTTTCGATTCCAATTAATCCCAGAGCCAATAATCGCATGGAATTAAATCCGAAGACCAGGGTGAATAGATATATTGAAAACAATGACTGACAACTCTGGTCAGTGAAGTGATGGCGCCACAGCTGCTGTACTTTTACACCAATATGTGGTGGTGCACAATGCTACATAAAAATTATCTGATCCAGACATTGCCCCTGTTGAATTTGTGGAACAACAAAATTAGTCAGTATATTCCCGTAAGACATGGTGACGTCACGGTGACGTCGTTGTGAAGTCACACTGTGACTTTGTGACAGTCGATGTGACGTCACGTGACGTCGATGTGAAGTCACTGTGACTAAAATGTGAAGTCGTTATGGCCGTTTTAGAGCTTGTTTGTGACGTCACATTGTGACCACTTTGTGACGTCACAATGTGACCAATTTGTGAAAAGTGTGTCATTTGTGACGATTTTGTCTTTAAAATTGTGACGAAATTGTGACGAAAGTGACAATGCTTTCAAGTCACATTGTGACCAAATTGTGAAATACAGGGTGAGTCCAAAATCATGGAACAAACTTTGAGGGAGCGGTAGGACTCACTATATAACAAATAATGATGGCACAGAAATATATTACCTTGAGTCTAAAGTTTTGACCCTTTCGCAGAATAGTGCTACTAAAACAGCTGGCGTTCACAAGTTAAGTGACATTTTTACATACGGTTTTCTAGTTTCGAAAGAAGAAGACGTGTGCTACAACACTGTGTATTTATTGTTTTGAAAAATTATCATCTGTAGCCTCCACGAAGCCTCGAATATGGAACTATAACGTATCCAGCTTCGAACCATCATCTACTACAAGTTCTGTAGCAACACCGGAGTGACAGAATGTCACCGTAACATGTGTGCACGTTTAGGTGAGGATATTGTATCACTTAGTACAGTCAAACGATGGTTTCAAAATTTTAAGATTAAGAATTTCGACATCGAAGATGAATCACGTGCTGGTCGACCTACTGTAATTGATGAGATCGAATTGCGGAAATCCATCGATGAAGATCAAAATGCTACATCACGGAAACTTGCATCTCACTTCAGTGTTTCTCAAACAACCATAATTCGAGCATTAAAAAACATTGGTCTGACATACAAATTCAATCGATGGGTGCCGCACGATTTGACACAAAATGACAAAGAAAAACGAAAACGGACCTGTGTAAACTTGCTCGAATATCACCGAAAGGATGATTTTTTTTAACCGAATTGTTACGTGTGATGAGAAATGGGTTTATTACGACAACACCAGTCAAAAAGGAGGATGATCTGAACCAGTTGTACCGGTCAGGACCGTAACCAGGCGCACATTGACCTACAAAAAAATTCTCCTCTGTGTTTTCTGGGATAGTCGCGGTATTATCTACAAGGAGTACTTAAAAAGTGGCCAGACCATCGACAGTGAGTCCTACAGCAGCATGCTGCATAAAGTGGACGCAGCAAATAGGGAAAAGCGAAGTAAGGAGTTCCGACGCAAGGTGGTTATGTTTCACCAGGATAATGCCAGGCCACACGTCAGTGCGTGGACGAATTGGAACTTATACAATCTGGAATGGGACTTAATGCCACATCCTCCATATAGTCCGGACATGGCACCTTCCGACTACTATCTGTTTTCGCATCTGCAACTGCACCTTAGTGGTGAAATTTTCAATTCTTCAGAAGAGGTCAAAAAAGATGTTGACCTCTTTCTCGACTCACGTAGCCCAGAGTTTTTCAAGGAAGGCATTGAAAAACTGCCAAAACGTTGCCAGAAGATTGTCGAACTTAATGGTGATTACTATCCTCACTAATGTTTTGTAAATATTTGTTGTCAACATTAAAATAAAAAAAGGGTCAAAACTTTAGACTCAACCTGATATGACCGGAAGTGACCCGTCAAGACGCTACACCACTCACCAAAAAAGACCCGGATGATAATGTTAAATCTATGGGGGGGGGCGTTGTTTTCAAATATCTTGCTCAAATTTCAATATTTTACATGATATTATTTCCATAGGATAGCTGAGGACGATCCACAACCGGGCTAATTTTTACTTTTTCGATTTTGGTTATATTTTTTTTATATTACAATAGTTTTAGTTTTAGAATCGGTTTAAACTGGTTCTGAAAGTTAAAGTATTATTCTTTTAATCTGTAACCAAAATCAAAAAAGTAAAAACCAGCCCAGTTGCAGGTCGTCTTCAGCTATCCTATGGAAAAAAAATATGTGAAAATATTAAAATTTTAGCGAGATATTTGAAAATAACGCTCCCATACGCTTAACATTATAATCCGTGTCTTTTGCAGTGACTAGTGTGGCGTTTTATCGCGTCACTTCCAGTCATACATTTCTATGCCATAATTATTTATTATAGTGAGCTCTACCACCTCTCTTAAAGTTTGTCCCATTATTTTAGACTCACGCTGTAGATCATTTGTGACAAAACTTTCGTTAACACTGTGATGATTCTGTGACGATTTAACTTTTCTTAACAATTCTCTAACAATTTAAAAGAAACAGGATCTGCTGAAACTATAACACCATGCCATGTTCCTGTTAAAATAGGGTTTGAGTCCTAAAATCATATATTGACAATTTCTGAACAAATACTGTATAATATATAAAAATAGTTACCTGCAGTAAGGAGACTTTCTTCTAAATTAAAGTTAAAAATTCGATTTACCTCACATGCCTTACGACTCTGATGTTGTTTTCAAAATTTGAAAAATATTACCTTTCAAAAAAATTTATACATTTTTCCCCACATGCTGAAAATTGCATAGCTTCAATTTTATTTATAACTGACACACATTTTGTAGTATGTTGCTCAAACTGTTTAATCTTTTTGAACTTTTTTTTTAAACTTTTACTCGCTTTAATATCCACAAATCCCAGCACATATCTAAAACTGTACAGCTTGCCAATATTTCTGACCAATAATCCTGATGTCTATAAATATATAGGGTGGATGCTCCAATTTTGGCCACATTAAGAGAAAAGTTGAAATGGAAATTTTATAGTTTTAGACTGAATGAAGCATATTAAATCGCAATAACAGTATTCTTTAGTAAATTTAGTTGCTTTCTGTTAATTATAAAAACTTTCTATCAAATATTTTAGATTGTGAGTAATAACTCGTTAGGTAATTTCTTTCAATTTGCACCAGTTTTGGCCACCCTAATATCTTGTAATTTTGCAAACATTTTAACTGATAATAAGTAAAAATAAAGCATTTTTGTGCAAAGTCTGTTTTACCACACACATATTTGTTTGCTGTATAAAAAAGATTTGCAATTTTTTAAATGAAATCATAAAAACATCAAATAAAATATACTCATTAAATTAACTGAACATTTAAATTTAAAAACAAAAAATATATTTAATTCATAAAAAAGACTTATAGGACATAAAAAGCTTATTTTAACATGTTGCATATTTTCATTTATATATATCATATGTTATACTATACCAATATTTACAGTTATATGACTAGAATCTTGAAATTATTCCATTTATTCATGAAATAGTATTTTGACAATCTCTAAAATCCATTTTTTTTCAACTGATTTTTAACTTTAATTCCTCGTACTTAGCTGCCTGTCAGCCTAATCATTTGAAGTTAGTTTTCTTCAAACCTTAGATTTCCTTGTGTAAATATGGGCTAGGATCTTAGAAAGACCTTCACAGAGGGCATCCCCCTTCTCTTCGGCCCATATCTCTCATATAGATAATTGGCCATCATAAATAGCACAACCCTATTACTTGAGATTCAAAAATAGTAAAAACTGGTCTCCATTCTGTAAACTTGTGTTGCAAGGTAGAACGAGATACTACAAAACTTAACCATCTTGAAAAGCTGACAATGAATTTTGAAAAGCCATAATTTTACTTGCTATCTTATGACAATGTTTAATCTAGACCATTTTTAAGAGTACAGAATTGTCTTTTTTAAACTTGTTAAAATGAATCCTATTTATAGTGTAAAGATTTTCACATTATTTGTTATTTCTAAATTCATGTGCTTGAAATTTTGCAAAAGTTATGCAACTTCCTCATTTTGTTTTGAAAAAATACAAGAAACCACTAAATCATGCTGTAATTTTATTGAACTTTTAAATTTATAAGTCATAAAACATTTCTAAATATATTGCTGAAATTTTCACTATTATTAGTCTTGTGGCCAAAAGTGGAGCATAATGTTGTGTCCTTTTTGGCCACACCATGGCCATAACTGGTACACATAGCAAATTTAAGGTACCAGTTTTGGCCACCCCTACTTTAAGCTGTAAAAATAAATAATTTAAATATTAAATTGCAACAGAGAGAAAGCCTACTTCATAAAGCTTCATAGCAATTTGTTTCAGAACAAATAAAGTTCGATAAATGCCTAATATTGAAAGATTATGAAAACTTGTTACCTAAGCAAAAACCTTAATATATATGAGTGCACACTATAGTTTTACACATTTTTTTTTTTTTTTTTTTTTTTTTTTTTTTTTTTTGCAAGTCATTTTTTATCAAAAAATAAACAAATGGGATTGGAAATGATAAAAGAGTGTTAGATTAAGGAGTAAGAATTTATATAATTTGTTAAAATCAATTTACAGCCTAAATAGAGGGTAAATCATTCCAATGTGGCCAAAACTGTTCAGTTGCCAAAATTAGAGCATCCACCCTATATCTTTTAATTATCTTTTGTTGTAATTTTCCAACTGATTGAAAAAGTGTCCAGGTCAGGATTCGAACTAAGCAGTCTTTCGCGCAAATTGTCAATACTTTGTCGACTGAACTATCCTGGAAGAATCTGACGCACACAATTCAAACAGTGAATACGAACGCATACTTATCATTATTATATATAACCCTATGTAATAATACTTTAATTTTTTTTCAAACTACCCGTATGATAAATGCATACTATTCGTATGAGTATATAATGATATTTCTCCAGGTGAATTGTGCGTGCTAAGTTGCTTTGTTGGAAGAGCATTGCCAGCATACATCGAGGGTCTCTAGTTCGAATCCTAACCTAAACACTTTTTTACTCATTTTGGAAAATTAATGTTCGTTTGATTAATTTACCAATTAAAATCATTCTGTTAAATATAATATAGAATTATCTTTTGATAAAACAACGTGAAGTTTATGCGCAATATTCGTAATATACAGATTTTATTTGAAAATCGAGTACAAATGAAGATAAGGCAATTAGTTCTAGTATTACGCTTAGTTATTTTCTTACTATAGTGGCCTGTGCGCATGTATGATTACACCACGGTTTAAATTCGTAGTTAAACTCATATATATATATATATATATATATATATATATATATATATATATATATATATATATATATTGTATATGTCATATAGTATAGATGTGCCGGTAAAAGACATCCTTAAGGAATTTTTTTTTAAGTTTCTTTATTAATAGTTATAATTGTTAGATTTCATTTTTTTGTATTAGATGAATCTATTAATAATATTTAAGTATTCTCAGTCTCACTTCCCAATATCAGACAAAATTTTATTGAAAATAATAGAAATACATCAAACACTAAAAATTTCAGCAATGTACATCCCACAAAAGTGTACATGTAATTGTTTTTATGACTATTTAGAACCAGGATTTAATGAACACATACTAATGAAACAAAATTTTTATTTTCAACACAATTTAACAATTAAGATATCAAAAATTAATAAAATAATGCGATAATTACTCATTTTTTAAAATCAATAATTGTTATTACCACAAAATCAATATCTTAATTATTTTAGATACATGGTTTAAAATAATTAATGTCATGGAATTAGAGTTATCAAATTTTTGAGATTATGGAAATTCAGAAAGGTAATAAAAAAGTTTTACAAAAGTACTTTTGCAATATTAGTGCATAAAGTAGTATATTTATCACTATTTTCAACAATTAAACAACCCCAAACTCCTTTATATGTTAATTATAACTTTAACTTTTGATTATTTGTATATTTTTTAATTTATTAAAATGTGATTTTAACCATGTAATTAAAAAATGTGATTAAAGTGCATTTTAAAAATAATATTATTAACTATTTTCAAATCGTTGACATGCTGTTCCGTATTTCAATAAAATAAATGTTAAATTTATTGAATTTACTAAGGTAAGTGAATTCAAAAAAGTTAAATTAATATGATATTTATTCCTTTTATAACATGTTTTTTACGAAATTAACAGAAATCATTATAAAAAAACAGGGAAAATAACATTTTCTTACCTCTTTCTTATCGGCATTATCCTCTAATTCCAGTTTCATAATCCAAATAGGGAAGATAATTTCGAAGTCGGAATGTCCGAATGAAGTACAATGACATTGGCGCGCTCATCTTAACGAAACGCCACTGAAATTGTATTTTTTCGGACCGACATTTAATATAAAATGTCACCTGATAGCATTTCTGCATAACTTTTTAAAAATTTTCAACTTACGTACTAAATATACACACATAACATCATAACAAAGTTACTAGAGCAGCTGCCTAATATTCTAAAGAATAAATACATTAGTGTCAACTATTCTGGTCGTTGCCAAACGATATTTTTTAAGCAGGTGATTTTTTGTTATTATTGGTTGTTTGAGCTTCGAAGATTTATAAGTTGAATGCGCATGCGCATTAGTTTTATGAGGGTATCCCTAATTAAAATTTTGAGTTAAAAAAATTTTTTCACGCATTTCTATTTTACTTTCAATTAGTTTCGAAATACAGTGGAACTTTCATTTAACGAAGCCCATATTTAATGAAATTATCTACTTTTTTAATTTTCTGTTGAACCTTCATTTAGAACGCAATTAACATTTAAATTAATATTCATATTAAAAAAAATTCTACTTAGCAAAATTTGTTGCACTTCCGTGAGTGCACAATATTCAAAAGGATAGATTGCTGTTAAGATTGATTGGTGAATATATTTCAGCGGATTGTATGAATTGAAATTATGTATTTATTTTATCTTTTAAATAAAAAGGGAAAAATGCGAAAATTTTCGATATGCTAAGAAAGGGATTCTAATTCCATGAAAATATTATAGGTCCATTCTCTGAATACTTAAAAAAGATGCGAAAGTTCTTATGATTGTATCTTTCATAAGAGATCGCACACAAAGTAATATTCCAATTTTTTTTAATTTTTCGATTTGAAATACACGAGACAACGAGAAATAGAACGCTGCGATTCAGTTTTTGTTTCCCTTCCTTTATTACGTGTTTTTTAGATATTATACTAATGAATTTTTTTATGTGGCTATATTGCATAACAAAAATTACTATCCAAATTAAAACACAGTTTTATAACATTTATAATACTTCCATTTTTGTTTGTAGCTTATTATACTAATTTCATGAGATTTCGTGGATTTCTATTCAACGATATTTTTTTCATAACGAAGCATTTAAGTGTAACGAGAAATTTCCTTAAATGGATGTTTCATTGATAGGTTCATTGCTGGGTGCTTAGTTTCATATGATGGGAGGTTTATCTCACATATGTGATATGATGTACACGTTACACGCAGTGCATGCAACGTGTGACATAACAGCGATTGCACAATATTCTTCTGAAATGCCAGAAAACAAGTTTTTTGCCAGTAAATAACATGGTTTGAAGAATTTTTGTAATTTTCTAAAGTTTTCTAAGAAAGTCACATCTGAGTCACAATGTGACGTCACTGAGTGGTGGTAATTTGGTCACAGATGTGATGTGACCACAGTGACTCGCAGTGACGTCATTGTGACCATGCAAGCTATGAGGGATCTTTTGAAGAATTTTTGTATATATATTTTAATTTTCTAAGAAGGTCACATTTCAGTCACAATGTGACGTCACTGAGGGGTGGCATTTTGGTCACAGATGTGACGTCACAAGTTAGTCACAATGTGACGTCACTGAGGGGTGGCATTTTGGTCACAGTTGTGACGTCACATCTCAGTCACAATGTGACGTCACTGAGCGGTGGCATTTTGGTCACAGATGTGATGTGACCACAGTGACTCACAGTGACGTCACTGTGACGTCACTGTGACCATGCATGCTATGTGGGTTATGATATCTTTCTGCGTTAATGGTACACGTCACTGGTCCTGTGGCAGTAATGTTGTAAAAAAAGAGTGGTCTAAGGATGAATTATGCTGTAAAGCCACACGAAACAGAGAGCTTTGGTGAATGCTGTCGCGCACAGCTCCCTCTGTTTCTCCTTTTAGTCACTGAACGCACTTCGAATCGATTTTAATCGAACTGTAACTTTAGTGTGAAAACAGAACTTTTTTCTTTTTTTATTGAACTGAAATGAACTGAAAAAGTTTAGAATGTTTTTTTCGACGTTGTTGTGGATATGTAGAATTGTGTTTGTAATTTGAACGGAGCTGTGACTTCGTATTGATGAAATTATTCTAATATTTAATGTTAAAACACGCTGTAAATATCATTGTAATATAGTTGTATATAATTTTTAAATCAATGCTACATCTTTCTTGAGTTTCTAGTATTCAATTGATTCCATCCTGGCGCGGATCCTTTATTCCCGAAAAGAAGCAGCCCGAACTTACCTGATTGAATTTTGATCTTTATATTTTGCTGCTAATATTAGAAAGTTCACAAATGTTTTCGGAAATTTCGGTGACGTTTTCACAAATGTAACGGAGTTTCTAGAACTGCTCGAAGTTGTTCAGTGGCTCAAACTCAACAGTTATGCGTATTTCCATTCAGATAAAAATGGGCCTCATAAAATTCTCAATGGGAAAGCATCATCGACTTACATTCTTGCAAAAAATGTCAGAACAAATGTCAGTCGTTTACGTAATCATTGCGTTGAAATTGTTACAAGCAGCTAATCTTTATGAGTAGTAGTGAATAATTGGCCGCAAGACTTTTCATACTGTCGAATCACTTAAATTCAGTTCTCGCGCAACATCATGTGTGCTGCTACTACAAATAGCAAAGGTATTCTGTGACCTATCATTGCAACATCCGTTATCACTTTTTCTGACACCGGCTTGTGTCCTCTGCCTGACCGAACTGTTAGCGAGCCTATTTATTCGAATTTCAGAATCGCTGCTTTAAATGCATTAACGGATAAAGGTTCTTTGTGCAGTTTATGACGTGTTCTAAAGAAACTAACAGCTGTTGGTGCATTGTACTAATTACAATAATACAACTTCGGAAGTAACGCGCGCCGCGGTAACGTGAGATTCATTTTCAACCTAAGCTGAAATTTATCTCGGAGTTTTTCGCATGCATTTATAGCTTAAACTATTGGCGCTAATGTCGTCTGCGTAAGCAAAATTTCCGTTTTCATTTATTGCGCATATTTCATGCTAATTCTCAGTTGTAAAAATTACCACAGCGCCAAATCCCCCCTACTGGTGGTGATTGGAACTAACTTTTTTATGTTGGAATCATTTTTCCATATTTTGCTTAGTCCATTTATAAAATTATATATCATTCCAGTAATTAGAACGAACTACACGCGCTTATGAATAACGTTAGCTTAAAAAAAAACACCTTGTATGTATATGTATGTATTAAATTTTGTCCGCTCGATAAAATTTGCAACTATAAACGAATTGTCTTCAAACTCGGAAATACACTGAGGTGATTTTTATCTCGGCTATAAAATCGGCTCAAAGAAATTGAAATGGAGGATTCAAAAATTTGAAGATCGCTTTCACTAGCTCTGACTAGCTCTGCGGGAAATAATAAACATTTTTCGTTATAGCAGTTGCCAACAAAAAAATCACAATAAAATTCTTATTACAACAATTACTTTTGCAAGATTTACACGCAAAAAAAAAAAAAAAAAAAAAAAAAAAAGTTCGACGAATTCAAGAAAAATTTAATATTATGTAATAATTTTTCTATAGCAAGATTCCCACATGAAAACGGAAAATGTTATATGGACAGATTGTTTTTAAAGCGAATATTACGTCACATTGAAAATATAATAGACAAAAATCAGATGAATATATAACGTCATATGAATTTGTAAAAGCGTATAGAAATAGGATAAAAACCGGACTAAGGAAATATTGGCCTATTTTAATATTTTGATGTTTTCTCATTTTGTTTTCACCATGTTTAAATCTATTCCATGTATATATATGTATATATATATATATATATATATATATATATACATATACATATATGCGTGTATATTAGAATTTTCACGAAATGTTTAGGTCCTTAAAGCTTATTAGTGATTAAACTGGATTTATCTCTAATCTTGATTTAGTTTTTGTTGGTGAAATTTGTACCTAACTTTGAAATCTACATACGCCTGTAAGCCGAGCTGTCAGGGATTTTGTCGTGACCAGTGTGTCGTGACACATCGATCAAGATCCACTGATTTAGATTAACATGTCAATGTAAATTTAAAAATGATGCCGCATCATTTTTTATTATGATAAATGTCATTCTTTTAATTTAAAATATATCAAAGTCGAAAATCTTTTCTTACTGCGTATATAAATAAGTTATCTGCTGTATGTTGATAAAAATGAACTTTTTAAAATGACGAACAATGAAAAATAATTATATTCTTGTACCTACCATCTGTGAGTGAAAAATCTATTTATCATTCATGTCATTTAACTTAATAAGTTTTTGTTAAATTTCTGTTATTTCAAAAACATTATATTGGAAATATCTTTTTTTTTAATTTTTTATAACGATTGAAAGTTGCCACATTTGAATAATTCAGTTTTGTTCAGTCCATATGGTCGTGGAAATGATTCATCTAATTGATTAAGAATTTATTCATTAATATGAAATAAAACGGAATGATAAAACATTTCAATACTGAATATTTCAACTGCCTAAATATTGTTGTTGTCGTTGTTGTTGCTTGACCTTATAGGGTGAAGTGAGAATTCCAACTATTTTTTAGTTTGTTTCCATTTTTATGCTTTATTTTAAATTTTAAAAGATTTTTTATGATTTTTTTTCAAAACTGTGGCAATTTGATTACTTCCATTGTTGCAGAAAAAAGAAAAATCATGAAAAACATTCAGGCACATGGCTTTTTGAACGTATTTTTTAATTTGCGAGTAAAATTTCGATTAAAAAATGGACACGCGTATTTAATTTTGGTAAGCGAATAAAAATTCATATTCATTTTGATGTCACAAAAACATTGCTTATTGGATTTATTTTATCTTTACGCATTTTAATTTTATTGATGCCATTTTTAAATTAAAAAAGAATAGAAAATGCGTTTTTATTTTAGTACATGCTGGTTAAGTTTAAAAATATGTATGTAAAGTACGGTTCAAGAGTTTGTTCCGTTGAAAATGGCTACATGCTTATTTTAAAATGTATTTCTACCTTGACATGTGTTAAAAGAGAAAACTATCTGTAAGCGTCAAAATGATGTAATTTTCATTGGTTTTTCATTTCTTGATTGTAAAAATTATAATTGGAGACATTACTGATTATTTCATCGTGATAAATGTTCACTGTCGCTTTAAAAAAATAATTTTAGGTAAGATGAATTAATTTTTTAATTAAGAATTCAGATAAGTAAAGAATTTCAGGAAAATTAAAATGAATAAAAATGGGTTTTACAGTTTAAAAAAAATTACTTGATGTAAGTCTTATATTCTATAGGAGTAATTCTTTTAAGTTTATTAGAAATTGATTTAAACGTTCCTTGTTATCGACAAATTCCCATTTCTTTCATTAAGGATTTTTCTGATGTCGTCAAAATATAGTAGTCTACTATTGAAGGACAGCCAAAACTCAACGACAAATTTTAGAGATGTATAACGATGGTGACAATGAACAGCGCAAACCCTTTTACTTTTATCATATACACATTCCTTCTAAATCTAAATACTGTAGAATTTCAATTGTTACATGAAAAAAAAAACAAGAATAAAATTGACCTTAGGATGAAATTTATTTGAAAAATGACTTTCATTTTAGCGATATTTTAAATTATTTTTTAAATCTATCTCAACCAATTTAAAGCGTATAGGTAAATAAAGATAAATTAAAAAAATAACATTATCCGTAGAATGGAGCATTTTGTCACCAAACTGAAATCTGCTAGCCAAAAACAATCAGATATTCATTTTATGTGGAACTAATATTAACGTCTCGTAAAATGGCTTGAAATATGTTTCGAATCATTTCGCTTGAGAAATGGGAAGAAAATGGGATGTTTCATTTTCTGATAGGGAACACTGCTTTTTTTTGCAAATTCTGTCATTTTTTTTTTCGAAAAATACCATGAGACCTATACTATAGATCTGTATTTTTAAGTATGTTGACCAGGTTCTTTTTTAAATGCATTCGCTAGTTATAGGCTATGATCGCTTAAGAAAATAAATGCTCTTTAAGAAAATTATTTATTTGCAGTAAATTTATAAATTTTAAAGGTTTCATGCAGAAAAGCTATGGATGGTGCCTGAACGCATTATCAAGAAAACAGTCTTCACATGACTGCCTCGTGAAGCGAGAGGGAGGCAATGAATTCCTCACTGAAAAATTCACACATTGGCATCACACAATTGGCGACAATAAGCATATGAAAAATGACTGATCTCATCTACGCAAAATTGTCTGTTACGCTTAAACAATAAAAGGATTTTGAATTTAATAGCAGGGCAACCAGAAAACAGCAGTCCTAAAAAATACGCCAAAAAGGAATCCGACTGCCAATTCGTACGTTAGGAGCATATTTTGGGAAAATGTTCTCAAAAGACATAACAAATAGCATGTACATTCAAAGACTATTATGAAACGAATAAGTTAGACTTAAAATTACGCAGAGAGGAAAATGAAATTTCACTAACCGCAAACACAGTCGATATTTATTCTTTTTTATTTGTTTCCAGCAAGGGTGAAATACTCATCTTAATGAATTCTCTTTATCTGACAGCTGTTTTTCAGTAATAAGGCAAATGCTAGATGTTTTTCTTTCTTTTCTTTTGAACGGAAAGTTATTGTGGAATCGAAATAAAACGTTAAGATAAAATAGCTATTTAATTAAAGATTAGTTTTAACTGTAATTTAGAAAAATGTAAAATTTAAGAATACTATATGTGATTCTACATCACAAGACCCCACTTATTTTTCTTTTGCATGTTTTTGAATATATGTTCACCTACTACGTGATATATTTTTTTCTATTCAACTGTGGTGCTTTTTTGAGATATAAGTAATTGAAGTTTTGCAGATTTTGAAACTTTTGAATATTTAACAGATTATAACTGCTAACAGCAGCAATACCTAGATAAAAATTTTTATTATTTAGCCTCTCCTTGTAATATGCTTTCATATCTTATAAAAAAAATTTTTGGGGTACTATTGTTATATGAGATAATAAGTGTGGAAAATGGACAAAAGCGTAATTTTGATTGCATTTTGTGTCAACATAATAATGTAAATTAGCAATGCCCCACGGAAACAAATAAATTTTAATAAGCAGCTAGTGTTATTCTAACAGTTTATTAATACAAAGTATTACAGTTTACAAAATATTTTTGAGATGTTGTTTCTTCCAAGAAATATAGCACTCCAAACATACTGGCATTTCACTTTTCATGAAAAATGGCATTCTTGAACTTGACATTTTATTCCGGGAAGGGAGAAAAATTTTATGGTTTCAAAATTGCATATTATGTACTAAATACCATCTATTTCAACATAAAAAATATCAAGCCAATTAAAAAATATAACTGTCAAAATATCACTTTTTTGTCTGAGTTTCAAAATAATGGCTCTTAACGTAGGATTTTTTTTTTTTTTTTGAAAATATTCTTTCTAGTGCATAAAAGGATTTTAGAGCTTGGGCAGAACTGTCGCCTATTTCACAATTAACCCTTTGAAGTAGCTTTACAATATACCGTCTTTTTGAATTTCGATAAGTTGAATTTTGATATATTATTTCTGCCTCATCGGATTTCATTCACTTTTGGTCACTAGGAACTGGGCGAAATTAAAGAAGTCAGTAAAATCGACTGAATGACAAACTACAGTTGTGGCCGAGATTTTGATACAAGAAGTACTGGACCACTTAGTACTTAAATAAATGCATTGTGCATAGCAACGGGTTCACTCAATTGTCCACAAATAGCTGACACTAATAAGAGGCGTGCAAAAACCTCTGCCCCTATAAGAATGTCAATTGGATTTTTTCACATAGAAGTCCGGATCAGCCAGTTCCATGTTTTCAATGTGCGGCCACGAATAACCTTTCCAGTTTGAAGTTAGGGAGAAGGGGTAGTAACCTAATTAACTAGAAGGCATCTTAAAGAATTGTAATTATTTTCGAAATATGGCGAAAAATGAAATTCGGGGAAATTCAGTCAGGTTTCACCCGAAATTCCATTAATACCTACAAGCCTGTGGTTCGTTTTTCCTACAGGCAAATTTAATCTTTCTACACAATCTTTTGAGATTAAAGAATTTTGAGAAATTTTGTCAACAAGTGCACGGCACTGAATGACATTACCAGTGCTAGATTTCACATTTACAAGAGCGGTAGATAACAAAATATTATAATTCTGCAAAGTTGAATGACATTGGGCACTATTAGAAACTAAAAGTTCTGCTGCATTATTATTAACATGTTCTTTTGGTGGATTAATTTACTGTATAAATATGTAACAAAATATGTTGCGATTTTGAACAATTTTTGCATTTAACGTTTATTCCACATTGATCTACTTTATGGTTTTGCTTTAAACCATTTTCACGTAATTTATTTAAATCAACGATTTTCCACTACTATATAGCAGGTTTTGCATTAAATACTGGACACTTAAAAAGCGCATGGCTTTTATTGCATATTAAGCAGTTATTGCCGGTTTTAACAATCGTGCTGTTCATTAGGATGGTTTTGACTCGACTAGAATCTAGAGGCTTTTTAGCGAAATTAAATTTACGTACAACTCTATTGCATTTTGAATCTTCTACGCTTCGAACTTCAGGTTCTATAAATTTTCGAAATAAATCCACATCAGGTAATTTACATTTTCAGGTAAAAATCATTGCTAAATAAACTTTATAATTTTTTTGTGAGACTGAAAAGCGTACTAGTGAAGATTAAAAAAAAAGTAAAAATGTTTTTGGTTTGAGAAATTATAGAAATGGCACCATAATCAAATACCTAAAGAAATATTCTTTTCTTACATGCACATAATGTATTTTAGCTTGATCCGTAGATGTCTTTATGATTCTCACTACAATTAAACCTTATCGATTGAATTTGTGTTTTATTAGGAAGGAAAATATAAGAACTTTGTCCAGTATCAAGTATACTATGAATAAAGGAGTCCCAAGTGAAAGCCATGTTTCTATTTCCGTTTGATGAAACCCGGTATATATATGTATTATTTTTGCATTTAAATTTTGGTTAATATTATAATTTCTTAAAATTTACGAATATAACGGCTATACAAATGTGAATTAAAATTATCTAACTTTGCGTTTAACTGTAATTAAGGCTACTGTCCTTGAAGGCGAAGACACTCGCGAGATAATGCTAAACTTATGGGGATGATATTTTCTAATATCACATTTTCATTTCGACTTATTTATTTACTTTTTATGCATTGGTTAACTGAGGTCCATCTCTATATCGTCTATTTTGTTGTTATTGTTGTTTGTTTGTTTGTTTCTGACTGAAGGTATTTTTTTTAACTGCTTTCACTTTGAAAACTGGTCCGAAAATAAAAGTGTCGTTCAAAATTAGTATGTGCAACCAAAATAGAAAAAGGAAAAAAAAGGAGTGATTCAGAGACAGATCTAAGCTATCCAAAGAAAAAAATATTAAAAATGTTTAAAGGCAAATGAGATATTATACAATAATCACTTCCTAGCTTTAGCATTAGCTCGCAAATGTGTTTCTCTTCAGGTACAGGAGTCTTAATATTTATTAAGCTTAACCTTTTATAAATTTGTTCCAAAAAGAAGTTTCGATTATTACGAAAGATGTACGTATTGCTCTTTTATAAAACTCCTTTATTTGCATATTATATAAAAAAGTATTGCTTTATGATTTTCAATTTAACTGATAAGGGTTACATGCATAAAAATTTAAAGTTCTTCAAATACCTATGATTTATCAGAATAGTTATTCGTAAAGTAATATATATATATCATATATATGTATAATATGTACATATATATATATATATAATATGTATATATATATATATATATATATATATACACTGATGTCCAAAAGTTAAGCATAATTGGTAATTAAGTAATTATTTTTAAGTAATGAAAGAAGTATAAATCGAAATGTGGTGAAACTCCAGGTGTGTAAACAAAACAGTACGCATCATATATTTTCACGAAGAGTTTTCCCCGAAATCAAACAGGGGACCGTCAACAAATTGAAAAAGAACGAAGATCTTTTGGATAACCCTGTCAAAACTAATATAGCAAAAGTGTTCAAACTGCACATTATGATTAAGTGGCTTATTGTAATGTACTGTGTTTATTTTTATAAGGATAGCATGTACACTCGTAGAGAAATTAAGGTTTTTATAAAAACAGTCCTAAATTTTTCCAAGTTTTTTGCTTATAATTTGCAGAGTTCTTATTATAAAATAATGTTCTTTTCTGAAAATATGACAAACATCATTGTACATAATACCCTGTCATCAGAATTTAAAAATAATAAAAATTGTATGAAAAATGAGTATGTTTAGTAAATAATTTTTCATTGCGCATGCGTCAACGATATCAAAATGTCATTTGAATATTGTGTTAGCTAAATGTATAGAGCAACTTCTGTAAAAGTTTCAAAAACATAGCTTGAAAATTCTGAAAATGGGAGCCTATAGAATCAACTCAAAATCCGTTATTCCTAAAGGAAGCAAAAAAATCAGGGGTTTTACCTAAATATAGTTGTACGTGCAATATTGTGTAGGCACTAAACAATGGAATATGGATACAGCCCCTCATCTTTTTGCTTCATTTTGGGAATAAAGGATTTTGATCTCATTCTATCAACGATAATTTTCAGAATTTTTAAGCTATGTTTTTGAGACTTTCACAAAAGTTGCTCTATACATTTAACTAACATAATATGCAAATGAAATTTTAATAGCGTTCACGCATGCGCAGTAAAAATTTATTTAGTAAACCTGCTCATTTGTCATACAATTTTTATTATTGTTTAATTCTGATGACAGGGTATTGTGTACAATGATGTTTGTCATTTTTTGAAAAATAAACATTTTTTTTATATTAAAAACTCTGCAAATTATAAGCAAAAATCTTAGGACTGTTTTTATAAAAACCTTAATTTCTCTGCGAGTATACATGCTATCCTCGTAAAAATTAACACAGTTCATTACAATAAGCCAATTAATCATAATGTGCAGTTTGAACGCTTTTGCTACATTAGTTTTGGCAGGGTTATCCAAAAGATCTTCGTTCTTTTTCAATTTGTTGACGGTCCCCTGTTCGATTCCGGGGAAAACTCTTCGCGAAAATATGTGACGCGTACTTTTTTGTTTACACACCTGGAGTTTCAGCACATTCCGATTCATATTTCTTTCATTACTTAAAAATAATTACTTAATTACCAATTATGCTTAACTTTTGGACACCAGTGTATATATATATATATATATATATATATATACCGGTGTCCCAAAAATGACTGATGGATTTTAAAATTCAATAACTTGCAAACGGTGACAGCTATTTAAAAAAAATTTTGCAGGAGGGTTATGTATAATGTCAGGAGTTTTTTTACCATAATTTTTTATTTTAGTTCGTATCTCAAACAATAGGTGGCGCTGACGGTGATTGAAGGCCAGGTCGACGCATCACTCAGCACTGATCTCCTGGTCTTCAATCGCCATCGGCGCCACCTATTGGTTGAGATGCAAACTAAAATAAAAAATTACGGTAAAAAAAAACTCCTGACATTATACATAACCCTCCTGCAAAAATTTTTTAAAAAGCTGTCACCGTTTGCAAGTTATTGAATTTCAAAATCCATCAGTCATTTTTGGGACACCCGGTACATGTTTTTATATTATTTAATGCTTTAGGAATTAGGAATTGTCTATTTCAGGGTGTATTCGAAAAAACTCTTTTCCACCTTCAGCAGCTCGAAATTTTCCGATATAATTTCCGAAACATTTTTAAAAGTAGAAACATGAAACTAGCTGACGGGATTTTTGAAGAGACGTATAAGGTGCCGTGTAATGTCTTTTTACGCTCAATTCATTAGAATTTGATTTATAAACAATTATATTCTCAGTATGACCTAATTTTTCGTTCCCAGATCTTCCACTTCAAAAAAATCGGTTCAAAATGCCATTTTCGATTGTTTTTTTTGCAATATTTTCTGCACTTATCAAAGAATCGATAATCACGGCATCGTGTACTTTTTATGTAAAACAATTTGCCACTTGGATGCATTTGAGAGCAAAAATGAATTTAAAAATAAATCGGAAAATAAGCAGTTTGAATCAAAATACACCCTTAACAGTAAGTACCGAAGCTCAAAAATTATATAGAAGAAGTATTTTACATTTTAAAAATTTTTAACAAAAATAACTTTCTTAATAAATAATTAAAACTTTATCATTTTTTCTCAATACTTATGTCTGGAATTCGTGTTAGTCTATAATTTCTCTTATCAATATTACACATGATTTCTCGCCATTGCGATTGTTTGCTAATTTTAGGTTATGAACAGTACTGTTTCCCAATCGATAATTCAGGTTTGTTCTGATGAGGATTATAAGTGACTAATGCAACATACTTTTCCACATTGTTAATTCCAATTTAAATGAGATACAGCGAACGTGCTTGAATAACATCCCCTCGGTGTTTTGGTATGTTCAGCTTCTGAAGCATCCTCGGTTGTATATTAGAATGCTGTAGTGTTTTCACAAAATAATATTGTAGGGAATAAATTATATTATATCCCATACATAAACTTAGTCATGGTGAACGGTCAAAGAATCACGAATATGTTTCAATATAGACGAAAAATAGATTTAAATTTAAATAAGTTATATGTACGGCAATGAATGCGCAGACATGAGTGGCAACTTTCACTCATAAAATAACTGATAAATTTGTAAAACCGATTCTAGAAACAGTGCTTGAATTACGATATTAATTCAAATACATCACGTGAATCTAGAGGGTAATTTTATTTTATTCATTGTATTATTATAGTGCTTGAGAGTTGTTTGAAACTTAAATCCTAATGTTAAACCTAAAGGAGGCTTCCTTTTAAAATAGCTCTTTTGGATTTCGAATTTTTTTTTATTTCTTTCCATTTATAATTGAAGAAAGTTTCTTAAAGGAAATAGATTTCGACTTTTGGAGGATTTACACCCTTTAGAACTCAGAGATTTCAAAAAACGTGTTATATAATGTGTCTGTATATCCGTAGGTCTTGTGCCGCTATTGTACGAATGGCGGATAAGATTCAATGTCACGAAAACAGATTTGAGTCCCAGTAAGTTATGTGTAAGGCAATGAATGTGCAGACATGAGAGTCAGTTCAGCAGACTTTCACTCATAAAATAACTGAAAAATTTGTCAAACGAATTCTACAATCATTGCTTGAATTATGATCTTAATTCAAGTACATCACATACAACTAGAGGATAATTTTATTTTCTTCATTGTAATATTATATTTCTTAAGAGTGTTGTTTTAAACTTAATAGCCTAACATTAAACCTAAGGGAGGCTTTCTTTAAAGTATCTCTCTTTTGGAATTTTGTTTTTATTTCATTTTTTTCCCCCTGTAATAAGAGAAAATACTGTACAGAAAATACCTTTCGACTTCTGGTTTTCGACTTCATATTTGGAAATAAGGCATAATTCGCAGTCAAGTGGTAACTCTTGCATCTTTCTGTGACAATTTGTTGATACAATAACACGGCATGGTGTGTTTCATTTTCATGACTGTACAGTCATGGATAAAAAAAAAGGAAACATCTCCAACTAATTCCTAAACAAATCATCCTAGAAAAAAGTTTCTAGTACCGAACGATTGGAAATAAAGTCTACTTTTGAATTATGCATGTAAAATTTTCTTAGGGAGCCATCTGCGCATTAAAGCAAACTTCATTTTTCACAATAAAAATTTTTTCCTTAACAAGATATTTCAAATTTCGATTCAAAACCTTGCCTAGACATCAAATTTCATGTCATTTGAATGGTATTTTTTTAAAAATTAGTAACATATAAAGTTTTGTGTATATTTTTGTTAATATACACTAAATTGTACCATATTTCTATTAATATCTCCTGAAATAACACTCCTGTTTTTTATGTAGCTGTAATATTAAAACACCTAAATGTAAATACGTTGAATTTGTAATTTATATAATTTTGTTATATGAATTATTATACATGTAATTAATATTTAAAAAAATTATGAATTTCAACATACAGTTTTTTTTTAAAGAATTTATATTTATTAAGACCTACTTTGTCGAAATCCAAAATTAAAAATTTTTCTTCAAAGTAGTTTCAAATTATGCTTAAAAAACTGCAAAATGATGATTTAAGGGTCCATCTATAATTAAAAAAAGACTAAATATTTTGAAATTTGTTATGCTATCCTGTATTCCTAGCAGTTTTCAGTGTCTACTTGAGTGGCGTTCAAAATGCTTTGATCTAGAAGGGGGCCAGCTTAGTGAACAAGTTCTTAGTGAACCAAACTTCAATTTGTATATACCCCCTAAAACAGGCTCGTTTTAAGATAAATAATATCTTGAAAACTTATCGTCGAAATGCATGAAATTTTATTTTTAGGCTAACTGGAAGATGTAGAGTTCATTTATGCGGTAAAATTGGTTACTGCTATTGTGAAAAGGAAATTTGGGTTCGTTTTAATATGTGGATGACCCTTAATCAAATTTTATATACATCGTACAAAAATAGACTTGGTACAAGTAATTTTCTTCCACAATAGTTTGTTAAACAATTAGTAGGGGGTGTTTACTTTTTTTTCATGATTTCACTTGTATGTTTGTTTTTATTATAAACCTTTAAAAATAATTAGTACAGTTAGTTGAATATAGTAAAATGCCATTAAGCAATTCCCTATCTAAGATGTCTCTTGTTCATAGTCAGCCAATATTTTCGTAAAGAAATATCAACTTTAATAATAAAATGAATATAAAATTAAGTCGAAGATTAATTATTATGCTTAAACATCAGTATTCAAAATAGAAAATATTTGCAGGTCATATATATTTAAGGTTTATTCCATTTAGAAAATTTTGTGTAATTTTTATTTCAACTCCTGAAATTTTCACATGATAGAAATTATATTCCCTTCATTATAAACGTAGAGATTAAATTTGGACAATTAATAAAAAAATATTAATAACTATTCATCCAGAACTAGAGAGCTAGTTAAGAGAAATTGTTTGAAAAGTGTGCATGCATTATCTACTCCATCAAAACGAGGTAAACTATTCAATGAGGCATAATTGTCAGGATAATTTTAATCTAATTAACAATTAGTCTTTTCAGCGAATTTGAATAGATTGTCTAAGTCAATATCTCTTAGCGTTCCTAATAGACTGAATGTTGCTTCAATTTATTTACGTAAAATTAGAAATTCAACGATTTATATATAATTAATGAATTGTTCTTAAAATACGTTAATTTTTCAATTTAATATTTTACATATTTTATCAAATATATGTACAATAAATAAAGAAAATAGATGTTGAAAGTTGTAGGGATTACAATAAAAAATTTAAAATATATCACAAAACTCATTTCTGAGAGCATATATAGTTTGGAAATTACACTAGCTTATGCTATTAAAAATAATCTACTTAAACATGGACTCATAATTCTATGCACTCTTTTTTAGCACTTTCCAACAAAATTAAAAGGGCTTATGCATTCAGTTTTTATGTCCTTCTGGCTATATGTCCGTTAGGCCATATGTCTTCTGACCGTTAGTCCACGCTCTAACTCCCTTAAAGATACTCGGATTAAAATTCAATTGACAAGACTTTTTTAATGTCACTAGAGCATGTTAGGTATTGTATATGAAATATGTACGATTAATGGTTCCTTTACAGGGATACTCAAAAGAATTCGTTTATATTACTGTTTATGCGAAAAATCGTTTGGAGAGTATTTTAATGGCATTACGCTATTTCAAGTGTATTAAAACTGATATAAATCACTAAATTGCACTGAATTTCACTTGATCACATTAAAACACAACATTCATAGCATTTTTTATTTATTTACCAGGAGAAATTGGTTACAGTACTGTAATAATTGCTGGAGTGTGTGTTTTAAAATTTAATGTACGCTTTTAAATTGAATTAGTTTTTTGCATATTAATCTTTAAACATAAGTTTCATGCATCATATACAGAGATGTATAAGAGTATACGCATTCAATTCTCCTTAGTAGAGGAAATTGATACCTGATATACAGGACTGCACAAGAATATTCGCATGCAATTCTCTTTATTAAAGGAAAATGCGGAATCGAATTTTTTAGCGGAAATTTTTGTATCTCTTAAATGAACTAAATTTTGGAATTCATGTTGTTAATGAATACAACTTTCTGTATTATACAGGGCTGCTAAAAAAACTTGGATATTTCTTTTATTCTAGATGAGAACAGCTGAAATTCGGTTTTAAAAAGCGTTATACATTTCCATATGGTGAAATGAGACATAATAATGTAATTTTTTAAATGGTGCAGTTTTCTTACATTATTCAGAATGTGTTAAAAAATGTTTATGATATATCCTTGATGCATGACTTTTTCTATATTGTTTTAAGTAGAATAGCTTCAGAAATAAGTATATGATGTTTTCAAAAATGAGAATATGGACTGAAAATTAAACTTGTCAGTAAATGTTAATACAATCTCTTGTTACTATGTTCACATACACTGTTAAAAACTTTTCTGCGAAATTACAGAGAATCTACGGATAATCCAAAACCTTTAAGTCTTATGTTAGATCACAAATATTAGAAAAACCGAAATTCTGTAAAATAATAGAGAAGTTATTCAGTGAATTTTGATATGACTCTATAAAGTGGCATCGTTAAAAAATAAACAAGATTCAATAAATTTCCTTTTAATGGTGATAATTTAATTCAGTTTTTTAAATTAGTGGATCAGTCAATTTTCAGTGAGCTTCAAAGAATTTGAATTTCCTGAGTAAATGTATATTGCTGTACCATTAAATTTTAACACATTTTTAGGTGCGTTCGTAATTATGTAAATACGTAGCACCTATTGTTGTCGCTCAGTCCGTCTGTCCGTCTGTCTGTCTGTCCGTCTGTCCGTCCGCATATAACAACGCAAAAACTACCCAACCGAATCGTTTGAAATTTAAAATACATAATTACCGTAAAATGGGGTGAATAGGAACAGCGGGGTGAATAGGAAAGAAACTTCCCGGTCATACAAATAAATTCGTTATAAATATATGTGATGATATTTTAAGTTGCCAATTTTTTTTGTAAGAAGATAATAACATTGAGAGTTGGGAAATTCAGTTTTGACATGTTGGCACCACTACTGGGGTATATAAAAAAACTTCAAGAGGATCCTCAAAAACCTCATTTTTTCAACGTCTTCAAAACTCTGTATGTAACTACAATATTTTTTGTATTCTAAACCTAAGAGAGGGGATTTTTAATTAATGATAACTGTAAACGATAAGCTGTATTAAATTCTACTTATTTCTAAACTACATAAAGAAAAAATGAAAAATGGCTTGTAACATTAGAGGTTTAAGATTACGGGGTGAATCGGAACACGTTTTCTCCCGTGGTTTATTTTTCTATATAGTAATAGTTTCATGTAGTATATGAAAACATGTGTATAAATATGCATTGTAACGATATTTTGTTTGTTCAAATTACTTGAAGAGTTTAAAGGTGCCAAGAAATTACTTGGGTAAGCAAAAAAGTCAACGCCTAATCCAACAGACATGGAACACACAATAAAAGAATTTAAAAATAGCAAATTAGTTAGAAAAACTGCACAGAATTATTCTCTGGCATCCTCAACATTACACAAACATCTCAAAATAAAAAACCAATTTAAAAAAGAGAGGGATGCAAATAGTACTAAGGTCTGGAGATGAGGATGTATTAGTAGATCGTATTAATACATGCAACGATTGGGGCTACTCAATATATTCACTTACCCAATGACTACTAGTAAATGATAACACAAAACAGGGCTGAATTTGTATTAAATTCTACTTCTACAATTCGAATATAATTTCTTAAAATAAATTTTAATTTTTCTTGATTTCAAAATTGTTTTTTAATTTTTAAAAAGGCATATCTTTACTTGTATATAAAAAAAGGCTTGGTTTCACAATAACTACGTGTTCCTATTCCTCCTTTATCATTATTACCTGTTTTTATTAACCCTGTTAAAGTTTGAATCGGAATAAATAAAGATTATAACATTTGTTCCGATTCACCCCTATCTACGGGGTAAATCAGAACACCATTAAAAAAATAAATAATATATATATAAACAGTAAAAATGTTTTGTTTTTGCTTAAAAAGTAAAGAACAAAACAAGACCGAAGTTTATAGTAGAAAAATAAAAAGATTAAAAAATCAGTTGTTGCTTTTTTTTAACGTTAAACTTGAAAATTGTTCCGATTCACCCCATTTTACGGTATAACATAATTTTGTCGAGTCATTTCAAATTTTATGAAAATCGGATATAGATCAATTACAGGGACAATCAAAAGGATTCCGTTACATTACGGTCAATAGGGAAAAAATTTTCAAATACATTTTAATTGTTTGAAATTTAAAACAAATAATTATAGCGTAATATTGTGGAATCATTTCAAATGTTATGAAAATCGGATGCATAGATCAATTACAGGGACAATCAAAAGAATTCCGTTACATTACGGTCAATGGGGGGGGGGGGGAAGTTTCAAATGCATTTTAATCGTTTGAAATTTAAAACATATTACGTAATTTTGTAAAGTCATTTCAAATGTTATGAAAGTCGGATGCATAGATCATTTACAGGGACAATCAAAAGTATTCCATTACATTACGGTCAATGGGAAAAGAGTTTCAAATGCATTTTAATTATGTTACACTCATTCGAACATAATAGAATTGGCATGAATCTATGAAATGTATATTGAAATATGCATTCTGTACAATCTATTATGCAAAGAATTTTTATTATTAAATTACAGGGCCACACAAAAGTATTTCACTACATAATGCTATATGGGGAAACATTGTTTGGGGCGTGTTTTAATTATATTCAACTATTTCACATTTTATGAATAAGATATACGTTGCTGAGGTGTAATAAAAATTACTTCCTGCATATTTACAGAGACACAAAGATTTCGACTACGATACTGTATCCGAAGTACGCTCTACTATATCAGCACGATCTGAATATTTTTAAAACTTCGTTATCATGCGAACACACCTCATTTGCTACGTTCACGTGCAATTTTCAACTTGTTTTCTTTTGCATCTAGTCATCCCAGTGTTTGAACCCGAAACCTTTTAGCAGCGGAGGAAATGTTACTTATTGAAATATAAGAGCTATTTCTATAGAGGACAAAATATGTCTTTTAGGATTCAGCGGGCGAAAACCCAACATCGAATCAGATGAGATGATTTTTTGCTTACTAAATTATTCTAAGTTTTAAAAAATATATATTTAAACAAAAAAAAATTTTAAAGTTTCTAATAAAGTTGCAAAAGAATTTTAAAAATATGTAGTTTGAATTACAAAATAAAAAAAAAATAAAGATATCTTTAAATAATGACATGTAACTTCCTACAGGGAATTAGATGTTAGTTAAGGGAAATTTGTGTAAATTCATGACCAAGAAACTCAATCGAATGCATTTAATTGAAAACTAGTGTTAATTCACAGAGAGTTTCGCTTCTTTTCTGTGCTTTTATAGAAATTTTTAACATGTTATTAAAGGTATTAATAGAAAATTAACGTGTATGCTTTAATGAACGTTATAACACCAAGCAAAATTAACCTGCGCACTTTAAATTTACGAGCTACATTATGAATATATATTAAATATATTGTATATATTAAATATATTGTATATATTAAATATATTGTATATATTAAATATATTGTATATTAAATATATTGTATATATTGTATAGCACGATATATTAAATATATGACACAATATATTAAATATATTGTATAGCACGGAAGAGTACGTCAGCGGATTAAGTAAATACATATTCTCGTCATCTGATCAAGGTTCTAAATTACAAGACCAAATTGAGTAGCCGTTTGCAATACATACAACAGGATATAACATTAAGCAACCGTCAAAACAAAGTATACTAGACTGAGAAGCAAGTACTGCAGATGTGATGAAGCGCAAAGCGAAGGAATCATGTTTTTTGCCGCTACGCGGCATTTAGGCGGTCGCCCACTCCGATACCAGGTATCTAACCCGTTAAGCTGAGGTAACTCGGCAGGTAGGGGCCTGGTCATCTGTTAGAAAGAAAGTAAATACATGTTCATTCACATCAACGCAATCACATTCTATTTTTCTCGCAGAAAAATCTCGCCATGGGCTTCTAGAAACAGAAATCAGAAGAGTGCAGCCTGATGGATTTTTATATGAACATCGACAGTAAGAATAAGAACATCCATTTATTAAATTTAAAAGTTGCGTACTCGAAGAAATTATGAGAGCAGAAAATACTCAAAAATGAGTATATTTTACTTATTATTCAGTGTCTAATTTTAACAAAGCATTGTGGAAGGCTATATTTTATTTTATGTAAAATTTAAATGCAAAGATAAATAGTACTAGATTTAGTTTTTTTATTCTTTGTTTGCAAAACTAATTATTGTTGCAACATTTATTTTCTTAGATTAAGCACGAGTTTTAGAAAAGCTTTATTTTGTGGTTTTAAAGCATTATCATAAAATATATTTCAGAACCACTAATATTCTTGAATATCACGAACTAATGCATAAATTATGAAATGTTCTTTTAGCATTTCTAATAAAAATAAAACATTTTTAATGGGAAAATATAATTTATTTATTTAATATAATATCTTTCAAGTAGCGCAAGAGAGAATATTATCTTCGCTATAATTTTGGTAACATTACTGTCGTTAAACAGTTCAAGTACAGTTAAGAATTTTCATTTCGAAAACTTTGCGCAATTAATATAAAAGACAGTTTGAAATACTTATTATTCTCAATGATATCATGTATTTTGAATTATCTTTCAGTCTTCTACGTAAATAAAGATTTATTATGAAAATTAATTCAAAATTTCTCAGTTAATTAAACGATTTTATCCAGAATTAGCTTGCATATAATTTTCAGTTCACCAGGCGTTTGAAAGGTATGTAAGCATTATCTATACCATCAAAACGAGATGAATCATTTAATGATGTGTATTTCTAGTAATATTTTGCAAGGTAGTTACCAGTACATCCTTTTCAGAAAATTCAAATAGAATACTTGAGAAGGTAAATTGCTGTGATCATTTCTAGTTGCTTAAATTTACTAACAGAAGGTCAGATTATTCAATTTTATTTGAATTCTTTCATTTTGAAACGAATCTTCTATGTTATTTTAATCTGTTCGGGTTTGGCTTCATATTAATGGATCATGAAATTTACGCTTAAATCACGTGAAATGATAATAATGTCTTAGAATCTGTCTTCACATTAAGTATTTTTTTTAAATACTCACATTTTAAATACACTATTTGAAAAACAAATCTGCTATGTTGTTTTAATTTTTTAGAGTGTGGCATCCTTTTACTAGAACATAAAATTTGCGATTAAATCATTTAAATTTATGGAAAGGTAATAATTAATAATGCCTAATTAATAGGTATGGTCTTTTCATTAAGTATTATCTTTAAATACTTAAATTTTGAAACAAATCTGCTAAGTTGATTTAACCCTTTCGAGATGAAATTCCGGATTAAATCATGTGAAATAATGAAATGATAATAAATTATAATTAATAGCACAAGTGTTTTCCTTAAGTAATGTTTTTAAATATTTACAATTTGAAAAAAATATGCTATGTTTTTTTTTAACCTGTATGAGTGCTACATACCATGAATAAAACATGAAATCTGCAATTAAATCGTTTGAAATGATGAAATGATTATAAAATCTTATTAATAGCACAGGTCTTTTCCTGAAATATTGTCATTAAAAGCTAGTCGCCTTTGGCGACCTCTTTGGTCTCCCTTAAATGAAATGCTAAGTATTTTATGAAGTTACTTTTATTAGTAATTTAATTTATTTGTTCAAATCTTTATTTGTTCAAATAGGAAGATTCTGGTAGAGAAATCAAGAATTCGATACATTTATTTTAGTTGAACGCAGGAGATAAATCACCAAACAATATTCCAGCCGCATTCTTTTGCATTTCCCTTAAAATAAAAGGTTCTACCTGATTATTCCGTGGATTGATAAGTTTGTAAAACATTAATAAAAATACCAATACAAAATTTTATTAAAAATCACTTTATGAGGTAACAAACACGTGTATCGTGTTTAATGTCAAGTGAATGTGTCATTTATGATCATCCGTTATTGGCATTTAACCCTATAGTTTGGCGTGGTTTTTGGTCGACAGGGTAGTCAAGTAGTTACAAATATAATCCGCCCATTTATTCAATCATTTTATTTAAAATGCACAACTTTCATTTAAAATTGAAACATTTAAAGCTTAGGGCATTTAATTATTCCTTAAAAATAAGTAAATAAATAAATAATAATAATAATGGATGTTACCTTAAGTCATGACATTTAATTTCAACATCAAATAATTATTTTAATTGTCTATGCTAAAATTAAAATTGTTAAATGGCGAGTTAAAACATTGCAATCTTTGCTAAAACCCGCAACAACTACCATTTATTACCAATAATAATAATAATAATAATAATAATAATAAACATGATATAGAAGTTTTCCCAAGTTTTGTATTTAATAAATGTATATTAAAATACAGTTTTAAATGCAATTGGTCTTTGACAATTTTAAATGTAATTAGCGATCAATAATAATTTACGGTGATCTACTTAAATGATACGTAGATACTAAATTAACAGGCCATAAGATATGAATTTTGATTCATTAAATATTACATGAGTTGAGCTTATTTACATTCCGCTTTGTTCAGAAAACTTTTTGAAAGTTGAATTCTACAGAATGTCCCCTAACATAATGATACGCCGTAGAAAAAATTCTGTAAAGTTACAAATTTTTTTCTAGGAAACTGGGATTCCAAGAACTTTTCAAGTAAAGGTTACAGGAAAATTTCATGTAACCGATTCTGGAACTTGAATTTTTGTTGTTACCGTTACAGGAAATGTTTTTGGAATCCCAGTTTCCTAGATAAAGTTTAGTTACTTTACAGAATATTTTTTAGAGTGTACTAAAGTCTCATTGTGTCGAACTACTACATAATCGATTTGGGTCTACATGCTGGAATTATTTTTGAATGGCAAAATGCATGGTTAGACAACTTGCTGTGTGAATGTAAATTATCACCTCCATAAAATAGTATTTTTTTTTTCACTTATTGAAGAATAAAACTTTTTTGTTTACTTTGTTGGAAAGAGACATTGTAGTTTTATTTTAATTTTCACTGAAGTAATCTCAAAATATACATATACTTCAATATAACTCATCTGTCAAATATTATTATTTTTTCTAATAATCTCTATAAAAGTATAACTTTGATGCAGTTTTATCCGAAACAATTATTTTTATTCATACTAGCAGCTTGGCATTTGAATAGCGAAATGGTCATTCAGAAAAACTATTGGTCCCAGCCAAATGCTTAGCGTTTAATAATAATAATCCGTATAATATATATGGAAAATTATCACCTGCGCTTGCTAACATTAAAGTACGAAAATAGCCACAAAAAATATCAAAAGTAAAGTGGGTAGCCCGAACTGTTCATGATTCTCACATGACTTTTATTATATAGATGTACATTTTGGAAAAAAAATGTTACCTTGCTAAGTGCGGCACCCATAAATAAAACTGGAGATTTACGATTAAATCATATAAAAAATGAAATGATAATGAAGTTTTTTAACAATGCAGGTCTTTTACTCAATTATTGTTTTCAAAAATGTAAATTTTGAAACAAATTCGCTATATTGTTTAAACTTGTTTGAGTGAGCATTTTATTGGGCATGAAATTTGCGATTATATCGTGTGAGGTGATGAAATGATAATATTCCATTAACTCTTTAGCACTGACGGTATTTTCATAAAACACTGAAGAAAATTTAATACAATCTTATTTATTATAGCAATTAATATATTTTTTTCTTTCCACACAACACTTTTTTCTTTTCCACTGCTCGATTAAATTTAGACGGAATTAAGAAATAGACGAAGTAAAATATTTTTTTAAAGGGAATATCTTCAATCATTTTCATAAGTATATCTTTTACTGCTTTAAAAAATCTATGTGAATCATTTTAACCACAAAAGCCTCTACATATACAGGGATGATCGCAATATATTTGAATACATTGCTTTTGTAAGAATTGTGACATTTTCATAACAACTTATCGAGTAATTAATCTGATCATTTTTTACATATTTTACAAAAGAAATTATAAATACCGATACATTAAATCCATTTTGATGAAAAAACATATTTAAGCGTCATGCTATCACATTTTTTTTCAAAAAGAAAAAAAAACTAACATTGCTACCGACAATGATTTTTTTGTTATCTGAGGTCTTTCTTCGTTAATATTAAAATGTATATTGCAAAAAAAAATATGTAAATTGGAGGTATTATAGAGAAATGTTTGACAAACACACTGGTGTGTATAATTTTTATGTTGAATAATTATTTTACAAAATATTTAATGTTAAATTTGATCAAAATCATTCCATTAAAAAAAGTTTTATAAAAACAAAAACTATACATAGGAAATTTAGTCATTTTATACATTCGAAGTTTCCGGTGCGCAGACAGTATTTAGTTATTTTTTATATATATTTGACTCACTTTATGAGAATTTATTTCCATTTTTAAATAAAATTTTCAGCATTTCGGTAATTTTTTTTTCTTAAGATCTTTTAAGAAAGATAATTTTTTAAATTATTGTCAAATATTAAAAAAGCGCAAAGAATAAAAGTTTTTTCAAATTAAAAATTTATTGCATGTGACAATTATAAACAGAAAAAGTCATTCAAATTAATATTAATTGAATAAACTAAAAGCAGAAAATATTGAAAATAGCAGAAAATATTGAAAATTAAGTTGTACAAATACAGTGGTATTAAAAACTAAATTTAGGGGAAACTGGAACACACTGATACACTGTTAAAAATTTTGTCCTAGTTTGAACCAAATGTTGGTACTCAATAGCTGCCACTGTAAGATGATGAAATCTTGAACCAATATTTGGAGCTTCTGTTGAAGCATAGTTCCAAAAGTTGGAACGAAGTTGAAATAGGAAGCTACAAACCTTGGTACGAGTTTTCACCATGTTATGGTGGCAGCTACTGAGCACCAAAATTTGGTTCAAATTGGAGCAAAATTTTTAACAGTGTACATGGGCACCTTGATACACCCCCTCTGCTGCTCACAAAGTCATTACAAGAAGTTTCAGAGCAGTTCCAAAAGATGGTGCTAGTGTACACAATTATCTATAAAGTGTTTTGATGTGATTTTGTAGTTTAATGAAATAACACAGGAGATTTAGTGTTTTTGTATGTCAAAAGTAAATTTGAGTTGTACAAATGCAATGGTATTAAACACAATGGTATTAAACTGTTTCAATATTTTTTAACAGAAAAGAATACTCTAAATGTTAAATAAAATAACTCTTTATCAAAACCTCATTCTTTATTTTTAAACAAATTATGAAATTTTGGATTTAAGATTCATATTATACAAAACGTGTGCATGGGGCACGCTGATGCATAACAATGTGCTCCATGATATCTACAGACAACCAATACCCTTTTTAGATTAATTTTTTTATTACCTTTTACTTATTTTTACCATACACTTCTTTATCTAGCCATTTCCTTCCAACAATTTCTAATACAATTTTTGTTGACGTGAAATAAATTCCTTATTGTAAAATAAAAAAAAAATTAATATAATTTTTGCAAACAGAAGACGTACGATCTTACCCAACAGCTAGTGGTAGTAGAATTAACAAGAGAAATGGACAGCAGCCTGGTAATTCTCAAATTTATACTGATTCTCTAGAGAAAAAAGGCTTTTCGAGATGAGCAAAGTTATAAAGGAGAAACAAGCTGCAGCACAGGAAAGGAGTAGAGACAAAAAACTAAAAAACGGAAAAATGCTGTTGGAGATAGAAGGTACCAAAACTTTGAAATAATTGACTATGATAAGGAAGAATTGCATTCATCATATGAATCTGAAAAATCCCTTGAACTGTTGTGTGACACTTTATTAGGTAATATGAATCCAAGAGCTAGGTGAAGAAGCAGATACTTTGTAAGATTATACAAAGGCAGAAACATATACTTCTGAACAAAACATTGTTAACGATCACACTTTTACAGTGCGGTTTGAAAAACAAGCAATTGGGTGCTCACTTTGTAGACCAAGTTAAATGAAAACCTGACTTTGATGACCATTGATGAATTTTCCATCTTTCCTGAGAAAAAAGATAATGATGGGGTTGAAGTGCAAGCCACGGCCAACAACCGTACAAGGAATAGCCAGAATATTAGGTCATTATACATTTAAAGATGAATTTGATCACCTTAACATTCCTTACAAATGAATTACGGGTACCTTTTTTTAGCTCACAGGCTATCATAGCCTGAGAGCTTATGTGCCCGTCCGTTCTGTATGTACGTTCGTACGTTCTTGCGTAACGCGATAACTCATGATAAAAATATCTGATCCACTTGAAATTTTGTATGTAGGTATATCCTGACAAGGCGCTTCCCTGATTAGTTTTTGGAGTTCATTTGATATGTATAAGAGGGGAACGGGGGGCTGATGCCCCTCCCCTTAGTTGATATAAATGGGATTTTGATGCAGAATTAAGTTTTCATTCAAAATTTAGATTAGGATCATTCTGATGAGGCGATTCCGTGACTGTTATTAGGTGTTCATTGAATAAGTATAAATAGGGGAAACAGGGGTTCTAATGCTCCCCCCCCCTTAATTTATATAAATGGGTTTTTCAAGCAGAATTTTCAGATTTCGTTCAAATATCTGAATAGTTTTGGAAGTTTAATGGTTAAGTATAAAAGAGGGGGATAACTCCTTTTAAATTATATAAATGCTAAATGGGTTTTTATTAAGAATTATCTCATTTGCTCTGAATTTTGGATATAGATTTTTTATATGATAAAGCATGTCTTTGATAGTATAGGAGGTTCAATGATTAAGTATAAAAAAAAGAAGAAAGGGGAGAGCTGTTTCCCTTTCTTAATTTTTTTTTCGAATGGAATTAACCCTTGAAAATGTAAGGCTTTAATGTACAATTAGTATTTGTAGCCTGTGAGCTCAATGCCATCAGTTTAACTGGGCAGTATTCTTTATTTTTCTTTAAATTAATATAAAATGATTTTCTAACATATTTTCTATGTAAAATATCCAGTAGCTGTTATTTTTCTACAACTTTCCCAAAATGTATCTAAGTGCCCCATGAGGTGCATCAATCTACCCCGGGGATGAGGCACATTGATACAAATTACATTTCTAGATTTTTTAAAAATTACATGCAAAAATACTACATAAAAAACGATTGTATCTTTAAATAATACACCACTCTAGTTTTGCAGACACCACATAGTTAAAAGACTTCAAATTTCTGTTATCTATACAGCAAACAAATTCTGAGAAAAAAAATGTATCAATGTACCCCATTCCCTCTTACGTATGAATTTTAAAAGAGAAAGAAAATTGTAAAAGAATAAATTCATTAATGTGCTTTAAAATTGGAGATAGAGAAAATTTCGCTAGATTTAAAATACAAAATAAGACAGTGCTAATAATAATCTTTCCTTTCTCAAGATAACAATGTTTTCGTATAAATAATACAAAAGAAAAAAAAAGGTTCTTGAAAAATGACGTCAGATTTAAAACCTTACAGTTAAAACTCATTTATTTAAAGCCGTCATTTTATAGCATTGTTGAAAAATACTGGAAAATTAAGACAGTGTTGACTAAGTTCATTTTACATTAACTGATTCTGAAATGTTTAAATATTCTTATTAAATCAAACGCAAAAATAGCCATTAACAGTAACTCATTAAGCCTTAAACACCTCCGTAAAACGGGAAATAGTGAATACCCATTTATAGCGCGATCACCACTGATTATTATTATTATTATTATTATTATTATTCAATAATCTGGATTTTTTTTTTTTTTTTTTTTTTTTTTTTTTTTTTTTTTTCTTTTAAGACGGTTTATTTAAGTGATTTTTGGAGGCGGGATGGGGATTGTCGAACGTAGCTCGCAGCGGGCTGAGCCCCTTAGTTATTCAAAAATTTAAATATATTTTCTTATTTTAAAGAAGTTAATTATTGAAGTGAAGCTATTTCGTGACAAATAATTCCGTAGATAAAAGATTAGTAGAGAGGTCTTTTCATTATGCATCGTTTTAAAACACTTTCATTTGTAAATAGATCTGCAATGTTATATTAATCCGTTCGGTGTGTTATCCTTTTAATGGAACATGTAATTTGAAATTAAATCATGTAAAATGATGCAATGATAATAATGTTTTATTATTAAAATAAGTCTTATCATTAAATATTGTTTTAAAAACTCACTTTTACGAACAAATCTGCTATGTTGTTTTAACCCGTTTTGATGTGATGTTCTATCAATAGGATATGAAATTTACGATTAGGTCATGTTAAATTATGAAACGTTAATTAAAGTTTATTAATTAAGCAGGTCTGTTTATTAAGTATTGTTTTATTTTAACAAATATTTTTGTTATTATCCCCATGAAATAATATTAGTACATACCGGGTGTCCCAAAAATGACTGATGGATTTTAAAATTCAATAACTTGCAAACGGTGTTATCTATTTAAAAATTTTTTGCAGGAGGGTTATGTATAATGTCAGGAGTTTTTTTACCGTAATTTTTTATTTTAGTTCGCATCTCAAACAATAGGTGGCGCTGACGGCGTTTGAAGGCCAGGTGATCTGTGCTGAGTGAAGCGTCGACCTGGACTTCAATCGCCGTCAGCGTCACCTATTGTTTGAGATGCGAACTAAAATAAAAAATTACGGTAAAAAAACTCCTGACATTATACATAACTCTCCTGCAAAAGTTTTTTAAATAGTTTTCACCGTTTGCAAGTTATTGAATTTTAAAATCCATCAGTCATTTTTGGGACAACCGATATATGTAGACTTATGATCGTGACTTTATTTATGGTTGAGCGTTTAGTAATAATAATAAATATAATGTTGCTTAGTTTGTTTTATACTGTTGCGAATCCTTTTAATACAATTTATGTTTCAAAATTTAAATTTAAGTAAATACGAAAGACTTTTATGACGATATGGCCAAATTTAACGAGAAGTATGCCTTTAGTATAACAGTTGTAACCAACTTTTTTTATTATACAGTTTTGTTTATTTGTTAGCTGGCATAGTTAAGCATTTTTTATGCTGTACATTAAATTGTATAGTTGTGAAGTAATTTAATATCATATGTAGCCTTTGTTTGTTATTTCTTAAGAAAACTAAAAAATTCGAAATAAACTTCTAGTGATAGTTACGAGTAATTATAATTTTTGTTACAAAAATATTTTATAACGTACTAGCTGACTAATGTACTAGCCCGGCGTTGCCCGGGTCTATATTAACAATATTAAACGAACTTGAAATTTGTATGATTTTATCATTAACTCGTTACATGCAGAAATGCATTGTCTGAATTACGTAGCCACTGACTGTGTGAAAAATCGGTTTTAAAAACAACAACTAATATTAAGCTCTAAAAATACTTAAAATGAGCAATGAAAAACACGGGAGAGAATATGTATCCAACGATTGCATGATTTTCGTGTTAAAAATTTTATATTTACCCGTAAAAATCACGTAACTAATTATCATTTTCACATACAAATCCCAAGTGAAATATTTTGAATTTCAAACTAATTATATCACACTTAAATCCGACAATACCATGAATGAAATCGATACACGATGGTAGCTAAAAGATTGGTATATAGTATTATAATTTCAGAGCTATTTAACAAAAGTAAGTGTTATTTTTAATCAAATCTTGCGTAATGTTCACTCTGTGTATAAATTCCTAACCTTAAACTTTTGTACCGTAACCAGAACTTGTATGTAAACTAACAGCGACTTAACAGTACCCTACCGTAAATTAAATATAACAGAAATGTAACATAGCCTTCACTTTATTGTAACATATCCTTATTCTAACCATAACATAAATACAATTTAACTTTAACCTAACTTTAACCTTAATAATATAATAGAAAAAAACCATTTTAAAAAATTACTATTTCTTCGTAAAATATGCTTCAGCTGTAATTCATTTCTTTCAATTCGTTTTATTAATACAAAATTCTTTCCTCGTGCTTTTGTTTGAGGCATTAAAATTTCAGCGATAAATGGTTTAATATTGCAAACCTTTTTTCGGTTTACTTCGCCTCCACCTATCTTTTTCTCCATGGTGTACAGCAGCTGTGATAAAAAATATATATATATATATCCTCATTTAAACTGACAGTTTGCCAGTCTATGAATTTTAAAGGTCTGTCCCAGCTTTTTTAATTATTTCTGCGAAAATTTTATGCAACCAATCAACCATAAGAAAATGAAAGGGAAAAAAAGAAAAAAGGTGATTTTTTATGAGAGTGAGCTTTGGAATTTAATTAATTATTCAGTTAATAAATAGAATTTTGAAATTCTGAGCTTCAGGTGCATCAGGAGAGACATTGGGCTACTCTCAAAAAAATTTTGAGCTTCGTACGTGCTGTAGATTTTGCTAGCCATCGCAGACACACAGACAGACAGAGCGTTTTGTTCTTTTATTAGTATAGATGACCGTGGCATTGCCCGAACTCAAACAAAAAATATTTTCATAAGAAATTCGTTATTATATGTTTTTTAGCTTATTGGATGCATTATGAACCTATGAAAAATATATTTTTAAGTATGCAAATACAGGAAATTTCATTTTTTATCAACTAGTAACATATTTAAAATGTATGTTATAATAAATTGTCTAAAGTAAAAGGGAGTTTTAAAGCTTTTTTGTGTCAAACTATTTATTTTAAATTATGGCTGGGTTAAATTAAAATGTAATGTTTATTTTTTTTCCGTTAAAGTCATAAATATTTCTTTGTTTATCAACTCACAGTATCATTTATTTAGTGTACTTAGACAGCAAAATAAAAAATTATTTAACAATTAAATTTTAAATTTAATACAGCGATAATTTTAAATAAATAGTTTCACGCTAAGAGGCTTCTAAACTTCCTTTTAATTGAGACAATTTATTATAATGTACATTTTAAACATATTACTTACTTTACACCAAAAATGGTGGCATCTAATTTGACACCTAAATTGGTGTTTGATACATCAGTCGATTGCTTATGATTTATTAAACCAGTTTACTGGGACGTTTCTTTGCACCACTAATGGTGGCATCTTAGTTGCCACCATTTTTGGTTTGAAGTCACACAATGTTAATGAAAGCCGTGTTATTCAAGAAATGTATATGCATTATCCAATCCAGCAAAACCAAATAAATCACGTAATTTTACATTGCCCATTATTTTATTTACTTATTTAGAATCAATTGGTAGATTTTAACGAGAGTGATTTGACACGAGATATTTTTTTCTTCTTTTTCTTAAGAGTGGTGTAAAAAGTGTAAACATCCCTACTAACTCTGATCAAATTATCAGGCACTGTTAAAAATTTGCAACAAACTGTCCAATGATTCAACCTTTTTATTAAAAACCGTTACATAATTATAATTTATTTTTGCTTTTACCATAATATTAACAATAATATGAACAGATACACATAATAACATAGTCAATTAAGTGTTATCGTTAAAAACGGTAGAACTGCTAGGCAGTTTGGTGCAGACTTTCAACAGTGTAGAATAAAGCTACTGGCACAACACTATTGGAAATTAAATCTATTTTTAAATGATATACATCAAATAGGCTTAGTAAGTCATCTATATGTCAAAACAAGCCAAAACTTTATATATTTTTAATAGTAAGATCCAATTCTGACACCATGAATAAATTCTACACTTTTCAATTAACTAAATTCCAAATTTGTATGAAGTTCGTACGATTACTTTTCGAGACATTAATTATTTTAAACTATGTCTATTTTAGGATCTGTATCCAAATCGAAACTTGGTACTCGAAGGTTGCTGAAAAGCTACAAATTTAAAAAGTCACTTCTATTAATGTATTATTTTTTGCCACTGTAACCATTTCACTCAATTAATACGTTTCAGCTATTTTATATACGGCAAAATCCTCTTCAATATTCATTTTATGATATTTAGAAGTGTTGAATTATCCGATTTAAAAATATAAAATATCTGTAATAAAAATAGTTTTCAAATATGCGAAATTAATTCTAATTTTATAGGTGCTTTTATGATATTTTTTCTCAGACTTTGAATTCATTTAAGTCACAGTTGTTTTTTATTTATTATTAAAAAATAACTGTAAATAGCGGCGAATACAAAATATAGAATAAAAAATTATATGAAGCAGAATAAAGAATAAATGTAAGGAAAAGTCAGACAAATTGCTTTCTTGTCAAAAAATAAATCCGAACTTAATTAACTTAACTGATAATGGCATATTATTTGAAAGAAAGACACCGCTGTTTTTGGTTTTATCTGTTCTTATTCTTCATCTGACTTATAATCAGATTTATTTAAAAAATTACAATTTAAATATATTTTTAAAATACACTAGAATAAATTTACGATCGTTAGACGCTTTTGAAATACTATTAATACCTGTATAGATAAACTTATTCTGCTATTTCTCTTGCAATTTTGCAATTAACTCATTAATGTTCAGTTGGTAAAATAAAATTGCCATTTTAAGTTTCTATTCTCTTCATATTTCAGATTTTTTTGTACACTACTTCCGATTGTCAAGAATCTTGTCTATCGTAAAGTCCTAAAAATGATTTACAAATTCTTTTTAAATTAGTCTGTGCAATCGAATAGATCTAAATAATCAAGCTATAGAAGAAAAGGTTTAATTATTTAAAACTCTTTATGAAGAGTTAAAAAATTTACATCGGTACTTATTTGTAAATATTACAATTTTGGTAGATATGCAAGAGTTAATAAAAAACCAAATTAGAATTTTTAAATAATAATCAAATATATTCGTGAAAATTGTTTGTATAATTAGACATTCAGTGTAACGTTAAGAATAATTTTTAAAAAAATGGTAAATTGGATTAATAAGTATAAATATCTATATGACTACAATTGGATAAAACAATAATTTAAATAATATAAAAAAAATAAAATATCAATTCCAGAATTAAATTATAATCATTAGCCATAAATACATTAGAAGCACCAATTTAAAAAGGAAAAGAGTATTTCACGTGTATACTTTCATTTTGTGGAAAGCACTGCAATGATTGATTTTGTGTTTGCATCACCAATCAAGCTTTGTTCTCATTTCATGTGAATGTGATCATCACAGTACCTTTTATTATAGTAAGTGTCATATCACGTCATACGTCATATCATGTCATAAGTGGTAATCCACCAAACTCAAACATGTATGCTACGATAAACTGGTTCGCTTAATTAAACTTAAAAAGCAACAATTACGGCAACTTACTACCAAAATTTTAAATTATTGAAATTTATATAAATAGTAAAATAGGATTACGCCGAACAAGAAAAATTATGTCATATGATAGCATTTTCACAAAAGAGTAACAGAAAATTATGGACAGCTTAGCACACAAAAAATGAGAAAGCAGAAAATCTCCAACACCCACTTAAGCTACATGTTTTGTTTAAATTTAAATAAGGCGAGGAGGGGATCTCTAACATACATAGAATCCATTTTTATCAAGAACTTCTTGTAACTTACATTTCATTGATTCAGTGTGGATATCTATAAAAATGAGTAACATATATATATATTTTTCCAAATTTTGTTTTTCTGAACATCATACAGTGGTGGTTAGAATTATAAAAACAATTGAAAGTTTCACTGAAAAAATTATTTCTGAACTAAATAAAGCGAAATTTATACATAAAATGATTTTTTTATGCTAAAAATCGTTGTAGACTGCAAAACATTGGAAAATACAAAATATGAACGTTTTGTCATAATTAAAAAAATATGTTATTGTAAAAATTGGACAAAATTATAAAGACAATGAATGTTTTTGCTTAAAACACGATCAATAATCTCCCTATTCTTCTAAACCAGTTTTATCAGTCATGGCGTCATGGAGTTGTTGGAACGTTTTTGGTAATTTTTTACTAGGCTTTTTTGATGGAGGATATGAGCTCTTACTTATTTTCATATTGTATACCGTTTTTGTATATTTCGTGTGCCAGAATGTCCCACGAATTTTCCATTGGATTCAAATCAGGTCTTCTGGCCGGTCAATCAAGCAGTCTCACGAAATTAGCTTCAAACCACGATTTTCAAGTTTAGGGAACAAGTACTGAGGCATTGTCCTGCTGGAAAAAATAATGTCCACTCATTATTAATTGTGCTCCCGGTAAAAAAAATTATCGTCCAATACATGAAAATAACTCTTAGAATTCATTCTATCATACAGAAAAACTTTTGGAGAATTTCCACCAATTGCGAAACCTCCCCAGATCAATACTTAACCACCTCCAAATGCATGGTTTGAGAAAATTTCCTTTCCTCTACACAGATCATACCAGAAATAGACAAAACCATCTGATCCATGCACATTAAGTTTTTTCTCGTTGGAAAAGACAACATCATTTCACTTTTCTCCATAGGCAAACTCCATCTTCAGTCTCGTATGAACTTATGTAAGAAGAGGTCGTGACATATGTTTCCCGCAGCGAATCTTTTTGTTCTCTTGGCAAAATACGTTGAACAATTCGAGCACTGCATTCTAAGTACAATTCATGTTTTATTTCTGTTGATTTTTTTTTTTTTTTTTTTTTTTTTTTTGAGCAAACTTGCATTATTATCATCGTTTTCTCCAGTACAGAAACAGAATATAGCCTACCTATATGTCTTTGTCGTCCATATTTACCGAGATTTTTAAGATAATTGTAAATAACCGTTCTTGATCTATTAAGCTTTGTCGAGATTTGGCGTACAGAAAGTCCTAAACTTTTAAATGCATCCACATTCCTTTTCTCAAACTCCGAAAGCTTTGTATCTAACGGCATGACAGAAAAACAGAATATGATGATCCCAAACGTTTACTAGGCATTTATACCGTCAGGAAGTTCAATGTGCAGAGCAAAAAAACATGCAAACTTTACTTTTTAGATCACAAAAATACAGTTGTTCTTATAATTTTGTCCATATCATATAGCTTTATAAATTCATAATATACTTTATAAATATGAATTTTCCACATGTTTGCATAAAAACTTACAAAAATATTCTTCATTTTTCATTGGTTTGCTGCCATTAAATTTGCATAAGTGTCCGACGAAATGGAGCCAAGTTCTGGCGATTTTTACGTTGTCCTCATAATTTTGACCACCACTGTAGATGGTCCCAAAATTAGTATTTTGACATTTTTCCAGTATATTTTAAAAAAAATGAAAAAAATTAAATTTTTTATTTGCACAAAACAAGACAAAATAAACATAAACCCATAAAAAATTGTAGTGTTCAATTCATATTTTTTTTCGAATATTTATTTCATATTTCATATTATAAAATATTTTAAATTAAAAAATTTAAATTCAGAGCATTTATAATGGGTTTTAAGTATTATAACTGCACAAAAAATTATCAAATTAGGATTACAATTTCAGAAGGTATTAATAAAAATATGGAAATGTAAACTAATAATAGACTAATAAATATATAATAAAAATAAACTAATAATAATTCTAAAGTTAGAATGTTCATTATTTAAAAAATTACATTCCAAATAACTTAAAATTTTGCCTGCAGGCATGGTTTGAACCGAAGATTTAAAATATTCTGTCAGAATTGGCCGTCGGCTTTGGAAAAAAAAAGTAGTTTAGTCTGACTTTATTTGTGTATAGCACCCTAAGAAAACATTGTATACATCACTTAAAAGTAAACTTAGTTTCCAAACTTTGGTACTTTGGTACTAGTAATTTTTATTACGGTTATTTAAGCAGGGCTGGTATGAGATGTTTACTTTTTCCCCCGCAACTGTACATGGCATATGCTGTCCGAGTGCTAAACGACCAAAATAAGGTGAAAATTGCAGATCATGATAGAATATACCGATTGGTGAGTATCTATACTTTATATCAAATAAAGCATATCAGAGGGGGAGGGATCTTGTAAAGTCAACAGATGGCAGCTGATATAAAAAATTACATCATTTCCTGAATTTTCTTATTATCAATATTACAAAAGATAATTTGATGTTTATTTTGATGTTTTTAGAACAAGGATTGTATTTTTAACATTTTCCTATATAACTGTCGAGTTTTTATGAATTCATTTCGTTAGTTCGTGTACCTATTTGTCCGCCCATCTATCTGTGCTCTAACTTGAATAAATATATGCGGATATCCATGTAATTGATTCATGTTATTGATACTGAGTGAGAATGAAGTGTATATTAATTATAGTTCCTTTACAGTGACATTCAAAAGAACTCCTTTAAATTACATTTTACGGAAAAAAAATCGTTTTCTACTTATTTAACCCATGTTCTAGAACTTCTAACGCAGTTTCTTGAAATTTGATTGAAATACATACATATACACCGGGTGTCCAGTAAATAACTGACCCACTTTGAACTTAAATAACAAGTAAACGGTTTGAGATAATAATGTGCAATTTGCGGTATTGTTATTAGAAAACCAATAAATTTTTAAACATGGGCTTTGTTAATATAGTTCAAATTTCGGGAAAAAAAATATCGCGCTGGCGGTAACAGGCTGTTTGAATACAAACATGACTCTAATTTTCATAAATATGAGATTTTCGACTGAATCTGAATCTATATGTTGTCAAATCTGAATCTATATGTTCAATCGACTCTCGAATCAGCTTCAGAAATAGGGTACGTTGGTTGGAAAGTGATTTAAAATAATATTTGTGATTGAACCATCTGTATTATATTTTCCCTCCTCAGTCTTGAGATTGAGATATTATTTTAAATATTATTATATTACATTAACAAAGTGCAAATTTTAAAATTTATTTATATTCTAATAACATTACAGCAAGCCGCGCAATTTTATCTCAAACAGTTTTTTTTTTTTTTTTTGGTTATTTACATTCAAAATGGGTCAGTCATTTACTGGACACCCGGTATATATGTATCTGTGTGTGTATGTGTAAGGTGCAGTCCAAGGTACTTTATATAGAATATGGTATGGATTAGATGGATGGTATGGATCGATTATTTACAGGAACACTGGGAAAATTTTGTTAAATTACGGTCTTGGGTAAACTTTGCTGTATGTTATTCTTTTTATAATATTTCAAATATAGTGAAATTTTTATATGGCTAAGAACAGCTCTGCCAGATATTTAAGAATACGGTGGGCATAGCATTCATAGTTAATACACAGGGACACATAAAATATTTCTATTATATTATTTCCTGTGAACAATAATTCCTTAAAGTGTGTTTTACGTTGTGATACCCGTTTATAATTTATTTTTACGCATATTACTTAATGTGTATAAATTATATGTATCACATACAGGGATGCATGAAGCATCTGAAGTATGTTTTCGTTTACTGATCGAAATTTCTGAAGATCAATTTTTAACTGTGCAATGCATTTTAGAATCAAACTAAATTTTGACATACTGTATATTATATGATAAATCTTTAGCTCATATACAGGACAGCCAAAACAAATTCATATTTTCTTTCGACTTTCGACGGTAGTTTCTGAAATTGAGTTTTCAAATGTGTTATGCGAGTTTTAAATTATTTATTTTGACATTTTTCACTTTTTCACCTCTTGAATCTGTGAAATTTTGTTGTAGTATTCTGAAAATGTTGGAAAGTGTTTCATAATGTATACATCACGCATGATTTGTTGTTATTGTTTAATATATTGAAAGAGTTAAAAAAATTTCTTTTATAGCAATATTATGCGGGTTATTTTAAGAAAATTTTCAGTAGCACTAGATGACGCTACAATGGCATGAGAAATTGCCTCATTCCATCAGTTTCCCGAAATCCACTCCTAACATGCGTAACAAGCTTGGTTAATACGAAATGAACGAAACACCACCATGAATTTGTCTTCTCTATACATTTCTAAATATTTTTGCACCTTATCAATTTCTCTATTTCTAATAAATGTTGGTCAAGGGCCATAATGGGATTTTTTTCCGTTGAAAATAGTAGAAAATTCCTGAAATTGTGGTAAAAACGTCAATATTTTTGAAATGAAATCAGTTGAAACTAGTGGATTACTTGTTTGAAAAATGTTTTAGTGAAATATAAAACGTTATAATATTAGTACCTTGAACTCAAGAAGTGATTAAACCAGACATTCTGTGTTTCTGTCTGTACTTGAATTTTTCGAAGACTGCATATAAATTTGGAATTGTTTCAGAGAAATTTTAAATAGTAGGTGCTTTTGAATGTAAGAATACTGGTGTAACTAAAGCAAATTTTTCTGGTAGAGTGGAAACATTTCGTGTTATGACTTTTTCAGGCGATTGTGTCATAAGTCAGAGTTTGTGCAGTAATCCATGCGTTTCCAAAACAACTAAATGTTATGTTTTGAAAACATATACATATTTTCCATTAAAGAAATTCTCTGAAGAGCTCCTTGGAAATGGTTTATGTTAACATATGTCGCAATCAGAATAATCCTTTTATTTAATTCTGACTGCCATACTACCTTTTCTTTTTAGAATTTAACATTTGCAGTTGCACACATGGCTGTCGAAAATTCCAATACATGATAATACGAGATTGAAACTCCACATAAATGTAGCCTGTTAGGGATTTCTTTTTATCAGTCCATGTAAGTGATTGTACATTAAAGCAAACTAGTTGCGATATTGTGAGAGATGATTGAGTAAAAATTTCATTGTCTTCAATATTTACTGTGTGGAACATCATATTTATGCTGTAAAACAACGATCGTGGAACAGATTTAAACTTCAAAATCATCATTGGAATGAGTTTTCATGATGAAGGATATCTTTTCTTGACATTTCGCAACGGGAAATAAAGCAAGTGAGCATTTTTCATGATCCTTTTTACGTACTTTTAAAATAACATCAGTAACAGTTTTTTTTATTATAAAATAGACTCTATTAGATAAGTAAGCCGTCATATATAAAAGTGTGGAAGAATCGTCTGTCGTAAACATGAAGTATAAAGATCAGGATATATGATTGCGGATCTGTTTCTATAACTTGAGTTAATTTCTTTTTATAAGTTTTGTCAATTCTCACATTTTAAAAACTGGTTAATTGTAGCTCTTGCTAGATATTTCGCGTGGTAATTTGCTGCTTCAATAATCATATATTACATAGCATTTAAAACTTTGTTCAACCCACTGTACAGTTGAAAATTCACCCTCAGCAATAGCCACCAATAAACGAAAATGTAATTCAGATGTTTTCCACAGCCCTATGGATGATCTATAAAATTTATATATATTAATTAATATGCAAAAAAAGTTAAAACGCGTGCCGTACCGTAAAACACATTACTAGCAAATATTGTTCGAAGTGATTAATATCACTGAAATATTTTCAGTGCCTCTGTATATGAACGATGAATGCTTTGCATACCGTATTCTGTAATAAGTATCTTAGAGTGCCCCGTAGAAATATATATATAAATGTCAATGTGTTTAAAATTCTGAAACATTATAAAATACGCCGCAAATATTTTTTTCCATACGTCATAATGTAAAGCGATTCTTTTTAATGTCCATTTTCAGAAACTATAAGATATACATACTTCATTTTCCATACCGCATAGTTCATAGTAAATATAAATAACATACATCAATTACATGGAAATCCGAATATATTTGCTCGAGTTAGAACGAGGATAGATTAACGGACAAACCAACAACCTGAATTCATAAACACTTTTCAGTTATAGTGAAAATTTTTAGAAAGAAATTTTTCATTTATAAAACATCGAAATATTTATCAAACACACTTTTATAATGTCTATAGTAAGACAATTCAGGATATGACGTCATTTTTTATTACAGTCGTTATCTTGAATTTTTACGACCTTACACGCTGTCTCCCCCACTGATACGCTTTATATTTATAAAAAGTAGATACTCACAAATCGATGTATTCTTATCACAATTTGCAGTTTTTTGACACCAAGTACCGGGATAATTGTGAATAGTATAACGAATAAACATATCTGAGTATTCCGAGTCATTCGGCCTATTAGTATAAGTAATTACAAGGTTGTAGAAAGACATTGATTTAATTGTACAAATTTTTAATTTAACAATATCTGAATTACGTCAGTTGTAGTAAGATATCGATTTAATTGCACACATCTTTAATTTAAGAATATCTGAATTATGTCAGCTCTATGATAAATTAAAGCTGAATGATTAGTTTAGGGTAAAGCAGCTTCTCAGATTAAAAATATATATATGTTTTAATTTTTAATGTAATTTTAATTTTTTATTATGTTTTGAATTTTTTCTTCGTCTGAATACACATGTATATATGCCCGACCAGGAAAATATTTAGAATCTGCACTACTGCATAATGTTTATGCATAAGAATATTTTTAAATAAATACTGTGAACCTAATACAAATTGGAAATTGTAATATATAACTGACAAAACAATGCATTATTATATACATATACATATATATATATATATATATATATATATAGGAAAAATGAAATTCACAGAAGTTAATAATAAATACGTAAATCAAGTTTTTAATCAATTATTTAAAGGAATTTTTGGTATAGTAAAAGCTTCCATGTACTAATTTGAAAGTCATTATTATTCTACGTTTTTAATTGAAGGTTGTTTGTAATAATCTAAATTGGAATAACTAAAAGATAGAATAAAAAATATTAAAAGAAGATATTCAATTATAAGAAGAAAATGTATTTCCTTTGCGATTTACATATGCAAAAATTTCATTTAAAACCAATTAGTGAAACCTTTTGTGCCTGATTAATTTTATCCTCACACTTTTTTAAGTGGATTAACATTTGATTAAAATAAAAGGTAATTAAGATAATTTTTATGACTTTACGCAGATAAGGTACCTGAACTTTAATAAATTTCTTTTGAAATTGAGTAAATTGAATTACTACGTTATGCCTGTGTAAATTTAGGTTCATAAAAACAGCTAGAAAGCATAATTTATTTTCTACACTACATCTTTTTATTTTTCGTAAAAAAACGATGTGATAACAAGAAAGAAAAACAATCATGCGTCAAGTATAAATTATGAAACGATTTCCTACACATTCAGAATAATATAATAAAACTGCATTTTTTAATAAGTTAAATAATATTATGTCAAATTGAACCATATTAAAATGCATAATATATTTAAAAGCCCAATTTCAGCTGTCACCATCTACAATCATATATCATCTATACCATCTATCATATACCATTTACAATCATATCATTGCATATATCTGTAGCATATATCGCACTCTTGCTTCAAAATTAGCATAACTCAAAAAACTTCGTTTTCAAGATGTACAAAAAACTGTTGCAAAAGGGTCAATGGTCATCTTGCAAACAGAACTGCTACCTGGAGGCTGAATTTTCAGTGCAGCTGGAATTCTAGATGATTGGTACTGGTGTAAAAATCAAAGAAAATAGCAGCCATCTCTAAAAAGTCTAATTCTTGAGTTTTGAATATTTTAGATTTTTTTTTTTTTTTTTTTTTTTTTTTTTTGTCTAACTTGCATTTTTTCATTTGTTTTATAATAATACAATATTTTCCTTAAGATAAAAATAACGTATATTTTGCATTATTTTCAACAATGTAATACGTAAATCATAAAACATCTTTTTTACACTGTATCACATTTCCTATGCCTGTAGCACCCACGCATCCCTTGTAAATATATACGTTTTTTTGCACCACATGTATTCGAACGATAAAACTTTAAGTAAAATTTCGGTTCAACATAGTTCTGACGGTATCTATAAGTACCACTTAGGAAAATGCTTCGTAAAGTGGACATACTGAATGAGCATACTGAGATTTAATTTTTTTTCAGCATAAAATATTGTCAAAATCTTCTATTTTAAACAAAAAAAATGTGATACCTTATCTTTTAAATTTAAGATATTACAAAATAAAAGTTAACTAGTTGGATGTGCCAATCCCAAAACTTTCTTTTATCTCATACATACATTTTAATATTAAAAAAAAACAGTTACTCATTTTAATGCTTTAATAATTTTAATTCAATACCTTACCAACTTTGATTTTCATATTAAATTTCTGCTTCAATCAATTAATCGTAGTAAAAATGAATTTCCGTCTCTGCACGAGCCGATGGACAATAGAATGATAAGCAGATTTTTTTTTTCAAAATCAGGGAGGACCTACTTGCCTTACCAAAAAATAATCATATACAAAATGTTTAGTTCAGTTCTAGAACTAACTTCATGCACTTTTATGTGGTGCAATATTGAAAATGGCATAAAATTCGATTGCAGCGCCCCCTTCCGTCGGAATATTTCAAAACTGAAGGAGAACCTGCTTGCCACAGCCAAAAACATTCTCAAAAAATTTGGTTCAATTCGATGCATAACTTCATATACTTTTGGTCGGTACAATACTGAAAATGGCACAAAAATCGTGATTGCAGCACCCCCTTCCGGTGGATTTTTTTCAAATTCAGGGAGGACTAACTAGCCATAGTCATATATATAAACAAAAAATTTGGTTTAATTCGATGCATAACTTCATATACTTTTGGTCGGTACAATATTGAAAATGGCACAAAAATCGCGATTGCAGCGCCCCCTTCCGGTTGATTTTTTTCAAATTCAGGGAGGACCAACTAGCCATAGTCATACACATATGTACAGAAAAAATTTGGTTCAATTCGATGCATAACTTCATATACTTTTGGTCGGTACAATATTGAAAATGGCACAAAAATCACGATTGCAGCGCCCCCTTCCGGCGGAATATTTCAAAACTGAAGGAGAACCTGCTTGCTACAGCCAAAAACATTCACAAAAAATTTGATTCAATTCTATGCATAACTTCATACACTTTTTGATGGTAGAATGACATACAAACAGACACACACACACACAGACAGACATTTTGTAAAAACATGTTTTTTGGAATCTCTGACCCGTAAAACGTGTAAATCCGTCGAAAACCGGAAGTCTAAAAAAATTTCGATTACAATACTTTCTTATGTTGAAGATAGAAGAAAGTAAAAATATCATGTCAAACAACAAAATGGAACCAAATAAACACTCACACTCACAAATATAGCTAACTGGACCTGTTATTACTAACTAGTGGCGATTAAAAGCAGTATTTACTACTATTTACTAAAAGTACCATTATGAATTTATTCAAAGTTTTTTTTAATTGGGATAAAAAGCTGTGATGCTTTAAAGGGGCTCAGGGCTTGATCGATATGGAAAAACAGTAAACAGAGCTCTCGCTTCGAGTCCATATAAAAACAGAAGTATTCAATGTAATTAATTTAAACTTTCTGATATTTTAAAGGTATATTTGTAGTCATATAAAATTATAAAATGAAGTACTTCAATGTAATATAATAAGAAATATAGCAAAATTTATGTAACACAATTTTCGAAAAAAAAATTATGTGTTATATCACCAACACCAAGATATCTTAACGTTGAATTGATATAAGAACCTAATTTTTGCTTTAAAATGATCCGGAAACTTTACTCTATAAAATGAATTAAGGATATAACTATCACTCAAAAAAAAATTATTAAAAAAAACTCTCAAATTTGAAAATTTAAAAAATCCTAAAAAATACAACCTTTTTTTCATTAAAAATACTCAAAATATTAAACTATCTAAACTATATTAATTCAAAAAGCAAGTTTTGAGTAAACGCGACTTAAAGTTGAAATTATATGGATATGGCTTTGAAAGTGTTGATACATAAATGCTTATAACTCTGTTAAAAATGCAAATATTTTTATGCAATTTTTTGCATTGAGTTCAAAATTAATTGAATAATAAAACTATATGATAAAAAAATCGATTTTTTGAAAAGTTTTCAAGCCCTGAGCCTCCTTAAAGTATTTTCGAGCATAAATAAGGTTAATCCTACTCTAACACAACATTTTCCTAGCTTATTTTAAAATTCTTCCATCGTTTTTTTTTTTAATTATTATTTTTAGAACGCGAAAAACAACCACATTAAACTCCCGATTATCCGCAAGCGAATTGTCTGATTTGTTTATTATCCACAAGTATAAATTTCAATTTTTGAAAAAGTTGCAAAAAAAAAAAAAAAAGAGTTGTATTAACAATTCATGATAAATTAAAACTGATTTATCCAGAATCAGATCCAGCCTTCGAGCCTTTAACTAATGAAGAAATTGTAAAAAAAGCGTTAGGTATAAATTTTGAAGAGAGCGATGAAGAACATGATAAGAAACAAAAGAAAATAAGCTGTGACATAGATTTAACTTACGTGGAAGGTCTTGTACGGTATTTAGGAGAAGAAAATGACGCGTTACTTAGTGATACAATAAATCTAGCAGACTTCAGTTCCATTTAAAGAAGTATATCAAACAAAAAGAAGAAAAAAAGAAAAGATTAATAAAGAAGAAGAGATTAATTTTATTATTCTTTACATAATAAGTATGTTTATGTTACCTATTGTGCGTATAAACTGGTGCATATTTATTCTGATTTGTTCCCTTTTTTCATAATTTTGTGGGTTATCCGTGGATAATCAGCTTATCCGCGATAGATGCCCCACTCAATTCTGCGGAAAAATAGGAGTTTACTGTATTCACACATGCATTAGATTTCATTAAACCCTTTCCTTTATAAACTTTTGCCATTTCTTTAACTAGAGCCGAACTTCTTTTTAATGAAGTTTTCTACTTAGCGATAATTTCTGCCCAACCTTGATTTTGATCAACATTAACGTGCAAATAAATCTTCACATTACGAAAAATATATTCTATATAACGATGTTTATTCTACTTTCGTACTATTATAACGGAGACGTTGCTGTTGCGATGAATGTATGAATTTGTTTCTATTAATTATATGATGATAAAATTATTTATATATTTAATAATTTCCATTTAAAAAAAGAAAATCTAAAGGCTTACGATACTACACTCTAAAAAATAAAAGTGTAAATTAGACAAATTTACATATATATGTGTGTAAATTCCTAAAATTACACACCTGACATGAAAATTACCCATTTTTTGCAAAGTTTTACCTGTTTTTATGTGCATTTTAGCTTAACAAACTAAGTGTGTATTTTGTTATTACTTGAAAAAAATAAATAAATGTGTAAATGCTGAAAAATGTCTGAATTTACACAAATTGGTAAGTTATTGTAATTTACACATAATGATAAACACATAGGTAAGAGTGTAAATTTCTAAAGTCACCTACTTGTCATAAAAAATACCTATTTTAATGTGAGTTTAGTTTATGGCATTAAGTTTGTAAGTTTGTTATCAGTGCATAAACTCATAAAAATGTGTAAATGTAGATTACTCCTAAAATTACACTAATTATTGTGTTGAAAAAATTATAAATGCGTGAATTTTAAAGTAGACGTCACGAAAGGGATAGGAGCTTGTAAACTTTTATCCATTTCAAAGTTTAACTTGTAATTTTGGTTTAACTTCAGTTCGCAGTGCAATTGATGGTTGTATTCAGGAACTACTTCAACCCCGAGTTAGACGCGAATCTAACATATAAAACTGTAAAATGGTAATCTTCGTTGACTTGGCTTCATCATGTTTAAGTTGAAAACTAATGATGGGTCCAGCTGATTGCAAGCGCTCTCGTTCAAAAAAATATAGTATATAATAAGTTATTCTCTTATAAAAAATAAGATATGTAATGTCATACGTCCGTATTACCTCCAATTATTTTTATCTGATTTGTTTATATTTATGTATAAATGTATATGATACATGTTGGATTGTTTTTTACGTATAAGAATTTTACGCGTTTTGACGTTTTTTAAGGCAAGTAAATTATAATTTACTTGCCTTAAAAAACGTCAACATTGCATAACTCCTGATAAATGTCTATTAAAATAACAACTGTTGTATCTAAAGTCATTTATTTCTTGAAAATTTTTCATCTTAAAAAGAATTTATGAATGTATGTTAACAGTAGCAAAATAAACATTAACATCTTTGTTTTTCGGGGGGGGGGGGAGGTGTTAAATTTTGGTTCGGTTGTGTGGAAGATATTATAGTTTATTTATAAACTATTATACAAATGTATACCATATCTATAAATTATATATTCTGATTTATAAGTTAAACAATTCATCTGAGTTTTATTTATTTATTGAATTTTTTTTAAATTATGAAACTTATAATGTTAACTAAGTTTATCATCGATTAAAACTATAGCGTTGCTTTTGAGTTTCTACGTTACATTTCCTAATTTTGAGAAATTAATTTTTAAAATTTTTTATCGTAATTACATTAAATTTTCAGCTGTGTTTTAATTTGAAAATATTACATCGGAAGAACTATGTTCCACTAAAATAGTCATAGTAAAGAACACATAATTTTTTCTTGTTAATTATAGATTTAATAAAAATACACAGAAGTAAATTGCAAAAGGGCGCAAATACGTTGATTTAAAATAACTCCAGATCAAAAATTCTGAAGAAAATTTAGATTAAAGTAATGGCTTTTTCTTCAAATATGCTTTTTTCCATTCTAATTTTGCCTATTATTACAGAACTTATATGACTAAAACATATGATTGTATGTATATAAAAAAATATAACAGTTGTGTCATAATGAATATTCAAAATCGAACTTATCATTCTCTCCCTCCCCCTCTACTTAAATATCCCCCGCCGGGTGAGTTTTATACACTTAAGACACAAATGTAATTATCAAATAAATTCCACGAGTTTTAATTTCGAAAATTTATAAGAGTCAATTGATATTTGGATATAGATACAGTATTTCTCGTTTTATTTTTTACTATAGCTGATAAATAAAAATAAACATTAGTTTGATAGCTAAAATTTTAATTAGAATATCTGAAAATTTCATTTATGAAGATAGGATTAACATTATTAATGTTAAAATATATTTGTATTTTTTTTTTTCCTTTTTTAAGACACAAATTTCTAAATATAAATGTAATGCAAAAGATGTTACTTTAATGATTCAACAGATTTTTTGATAGTCTTGATAATATTTTATATGGCAAATTCTTTGTAATGATGAATATTTATGAAAAGAAAGCAATTCAACATGTAATATAGGTGATTTATGTACATATAAACAAATCAGCTAAAATATTTGCAGGGAATATTTGTGTGTGTATGTGAGATGAAGTCTACATACCTTTTTTTCTATTTTTTTTTATTGTATTTTAAATTTTACTTTTATAACTGTATGTAACACAGTACCTTCAATATAATTGACTTTGTATCTTGAGTCTGAAAAATAAAAAATGAAAAATTGAGTCTGAACTCTGAAAATAAAAAGTGTGGAGATTGCAAGTTTACCAACTATGATTATTCCATCTGATTAGTCTAAAATCTATCATTAATTAATTAAATATTTTTCTTCATCTTAATTTTTAATTGCATGTTCTGAATAATATATAAATGAGGGGAATATATAAAATTAAAAAGCAAGTAAGAATATAGAAAATAAAATAGCAGTTTTTATGTGTACATTTAAAGGAGAGTGGGAAGGAATGGGACACTTTTTACAAAAATAATAAAATCAACTTTACTTGACACAAATACAAAAACTTTGATTTATAGAATACAAAATGAAACATTTTCTAATGTCCTTGAGCAATATAGAAACATAATTTGAAGAATCAATTTTATAATTAAAGAAATTGAAAATTTCACAATGTGTCCCATACTTCCCCACTAACAGAGAAGTAATATTTGTACTATGGTGGTTGATGAAGAATATCAAAAACTAATGTCTTAAATGGCTATATGCTGAATTTTAGATCCGTAGCTACTATAGTAGCATAGTTTTAAAGGGAGGGGTAAAGTTCTAAAAACCTATTTATAGGGAGTTTTTAAGAGGAGGGGAGTGAGTGTGATAGGCTGATTTGGAGCTTATGATGCTACACTTGTGATTGTGGATGAGAAGTGTGTACATCACTATGATCCCGAGTCCAAAAAACAGTACTTTTATCGAATCCACTGTCACAAATCTAGCCCCATAAGCTAAAAATCAGATTTTCAACTACACCTCCCCCCCCCCATTTTACTCCTCCTTACAAAACTGTATGAATATTGCAGCTACGGTTCTAAAACTAAGCATAAATATATAGATATTCTACATCAACCCATTGCAGTACATATATTTCATATACACTAGACACAATAGTTATTGAACCTCCATCGAATATGCGTATTTTGCATATTACGCAAAGAACTGTGTAAATTACAATAACACAATAATGTGTGTTTTTTGCGCAATACACATTTAACAGTGTAATCACAGAAGATTACACAGATAAATGAGTTAGAATATTAGACAGATATATGTGTATTCTTGCGCATATTACACGTTAATGTGGGTATTTCATGAGTGATTATTAAAACTTTTACTCACTTAGTGTTATCATCAAATTACACACTGAAATGTGTATTTTGAAATTTACACATTAGGTATGTATTTTGGCAATTTACACACAAATTTACACATATAAACAAATCGTTTTTGTATCATCGATTTACACATTTTTGTGGGCAAATTTACACTTTTATTTTTTAGAGTGTATACGAAGGAGATTATAGTTTCACTAATATTTTACAGATGAAAAATTTGAATAGTTGCAATAAAGTGAACAATTTTTTTGAACAGTGTATTTTTTATAAGAAACCTGTAAAAAGTAATATTACAGACTTTTTTAAAGAGAAGAATTTAAAATATTGACAAATTAGAGAAAAAATTAAGTCGCTCTTTAGTTTTAGTTTATTTTTGTTTATTCATGAGTTTTTCTGGTCATTATTCTAATTAAATATTTGATATATCTGCATTGCATTTAATAATAATTGCTGTCCAAATTAAAGTAGATTTTTCCAATATTTCCATATTAAACGCATTTATCATTTTTGGCATGTGTATTTTACTGTAAAAATTTCATCAATTTCAGTTGATTTCTGTTTAACGATTTTTTTTTTTTTTTTTTTTTTTTTTTTTTTTATAACGAAGTTTTTAAGTAGAACAATGAGACTTCTTTAAAGGGAAGTTTTACAATACTCTTCTTTTTTAAAAGCAAAAAGTAACTCTTTCTCGGAATAAGAACAATAAACCTGAAACATTTATTTAACAAAATTTCTTTTTAAAGTCTAAGTAGATATATCTTTTCGTTTCTCAAATCTGTGTAGCTTGTATCTCGCCTACTACAGGATTATCTTGAACTCTGTTCAAATTTTCTGCTTGGAAGATTCATCTAAATTATTTTTTAGTATAAAGGGAGTTGTTAGTGTGAAATAAATTCCTGTAGGTTTATACTGACATTCACAGTTACGTATTGACGCAATAAATAGTTTGATATCCCATTGTATTTCAGTGTAGTTAACTTCAGGGCAATTTTATAATAACTCTTGTAGGCTGTACAATCATATTTGTTATTTCGTCCTATTGATACAAACAGGGCAATACGATTTTATAAAACGATATTTTTGGAATTCACTTTACTAAATTATCGGTTTTAGGTACTGTTTTAGTAGTAAATATTGATCTTTTAAAATCCCTCTGTTGGCATGTCCTTATCTTTAAAAAATGTTAAACTGTTCTGTTTCGTCAAATAATTTGAAAATATATTGAAATTTCGAATTCAAATTTTGAAAATGAATCATCACACCACATTATTTTTAATATTATATATCATAGGGGAACAATTGATTTTATGACATTAGATTTTGTGCAACACCTATATTTATTTCATGTTTATAATTTTTGGCGTCAATTACATAATAAAATGAACACATATTTTAAATTTTTAACTGATAATCCCTAGCTATAATATTTTAAAATTACACATTCTTCAATAGCCTATTTACATGTTTGTCCAGTGTTCTGACAATTAATTTCAGATTTGTGATCAAAGTCATTTTCCATTAACTCCGTTAATAGAAAAAGCACACTGTTCTCAGAGAATATTTCGTTATTGTTTATTATTATTTTTAAATGTAATCTCTAATATTTTTAGATGCATTCGTATTATATAAATAGATAGCACCTGTAGTCGTCGTCTGTCTATGTGTCCATCGATCGGAGATTAACAGGTAAAAAACCAACCAGCTGAATTGATTGACATTTATCTAAATAATTGTCGCAATGTTTTTTTTTTTTTTTTTTTTTTTTTTTTGTCATTTTAAATTTTATACATTAAACTACCTTAAATCCACGAATCTAAAAAATTTACAGGTGCAAACAATGAAACTTTCAATTCAGATGTAGAGATAAAATTTGACTATTTTATTTTTATATTAACTCTTTAAGTATTTTAAACTGTAATTTTCATTAATATTTCTGAATTCATGCTTTTTCTATGAAGTAAGAATAAATTTATTTCTGAAAGAATTACAAATATTGTTGATATTACTGGTAATCAAAATCTTTTCGCCGTATCCATTTATGCATCAATGAAGCTTTTTTGATTATTAAGTCTGGCTAAACCTGAAATAAAACTTTCTTATTTTATTATTTTGATGTGAATTAGTAGTGCATTTTTATGATGCAAGTTTCATTGAATATTTTAGAAAAAATACTTTTCATCTTGATAATAAATAATTAACTATACATTATTGATTATTTACTTGAACTTTATTTTTAATATTTCAATCATTTGAAAAAATTTCCTTAATATTTATTATTTTAATTTATTACTTTACTTAGTTATTTTAATATTTTACTGATATTTTTTAATATTTATATTGTAAGCATTCATTATAATTTCAATTGCATTTGCATTCTTAATTACATTGAAATTACTGTTTGAAAAATGTAAACAAAACAATGACCAGAAATCCGCACAAGGTCCCAAGATGTAAGGATTTGAAGAAGTGTATTGTATTAAGCAAATCAAAGCATAAACATGTATAATAAAAGTTTTAAGTTTGAAATATTTTCAACTAAACACCAACATTTGTACAATATTGCCTTTATACAGGTAATACCCCCTTATAGGAATTTCTAAAATTGCAGATTATTTATTTTACATTGCAAACATTTTTAAAGTAAACCAGTATTTGTACAATATTGAAGTATTATTGGGAATAATTCTAATAATTCTCACATGTAATTCTAATAATGTTTTAAGTTTGAAATATTTTCAACTAAACAACAACATTTGTACAATTTTGTTTTTATACAGGTAATACCCCCTATAGGAATCGCTAAAATTGCACATTATTTATTTTACATTTCAAACATTTTTAAAGTAAACCATGTATTTGTACAATATTGGATTATTATTAAAAATAATTCTAATAATTCTCATATGTAATTCTAATAATGTTTTAGGTTTGAAATATTTTCAACTAAACACCAACATTTGTACAATATTGCCTTTACACAGGTAATACCCCCTATAGGAATCGCTAAAATTGCACATTATTTATTTTTCATTGCAAACATTTTTAATGTAAACCAGTATTTGTACAATATTGGAATGTTATTGGAAATAATTCTAATGAAATTTTGACATTACACTGGAAATATTTTCAATGTAACGTAAATCTTGAGTCAATATAAAATTTATTGGGTCTACCCCTTTTAAATATTTCTTATTAATAATGTATAAAATGTGAAACTTCAATATTGGTTCAATATTTGATACTAATTATTGCAATTTTTTCCGCATTATTAAATCAAGATTTAGCTGTTAATTTCCTTTTCACTAAATATAAAGGAGTCTTTCAAATATTACGTAAGCAATAAAGGGGAGAGAGAGGGGGTCCAATGTCTAATAATAACCGAGACGTAATTTATTTTTGCTGACAAGGGGGAGAGGAGGCGGCCACGAAAATGCTTATGTAAGTATTAGACAATCAAGCAAGTATGGTTTGACAACAAAAGCAAAAGAGCATTATTTCGATAAGCGTTCTATGGATGTTGAACGATTTGAGAAAAACAGATATAAAGTAAACAAGTAGTGGAAACTAGGAACACCCCAGCCCATTAATACATTGAAAACCTAATAATGTACAATCCAGAAACAAGGATTTAAAAATCTTAGACCCCAGACTTGAAATATGAACTCCAAACACATAATATTCCTATTATTCTTGTTAAAATGTTATGAACCGAAATAAGCTAGGGCTTATTGTATTTCTTAATTCTTTGGAGACAAGTAACACAATATATGAGGAGCCCAGAAGCCAAGGGGTATAAGTGACAAAATTGAAAAAAAAATGAGTTAAGTGCACAGGCTATCTGGAAATATGTCTACTTATTTGTAGGTAAAGAGTTACGACTGATTTTTTCATTATGTACTGAGTTATAGGGGTCAGTCACTTAACCTCTTTCCCAAAACTGTGAAACGATTGGAGGCCAAGGGGTATAAGAGCAGTTGTGTCCGTTAACGTCTATATAGCAGAAGCACGACCAACGACATACATACAAAGCCATTTGCTTTTTTATGCATTAAATATATGCATTTTAACTGTTATCAAGTAAGAAAAATCATGCGTTAAGCATGGATTATGAAACACTTTCGAACACTCCCTGAAATCTTTAAAAATTTTTGCTATTGGGGGTAATAAAGTGTTACAGTCCCTTGCCAAATATATATTCTGATACTTTTTAACAGCCCTATGTTTTATTTGTCGGTTGATATATACTGTATAGTGGGAAAAATTAGTTTAGCAAGAAAACGCATAACAGTTTGAAATTTCTCTTTCAGCAGTTTATATTAATAGATGGAAGAACACTTGTATACTTTTGTTCATCCTGTAGTTTATCTTGAACCTTTATTATACGCCAGTATTTAGCTGAAATTTACTTCAAATTAAACACACTTACGACTACAGAAATCACATTTCCAGAAATTATCATTCATCGATGACCATGTATAAAAATTTGTGTGTGATCCTGTATATCATTTTACCTATATTTTACAAGCATTTCTTAGTAAACTGAATGCAGTTCAGCATAGAAATACAAGACTTATTTAAAAGAAATCTTTAAGTAAAGTACGCTCATAGTCTATAACCTTTACGAATATTTTTGTGTAGCCCTGTATATGAACTATAGCATTTATACATATCATATCACGTGTATACATTTAGTGAAACTTAAAAGCGCAAATCATAATTAAAAAAGCATTTTGTTCATCCATCAATCATCATCGATAATTATACAGTAATTCGGATAGAAATTCGGTCCTATTTGAAATCTTTCTTTGTGTCCCTGTAAATACTGTGTACTTTGTATAATGTGCGAAATAATTTATATTAAGCCTCAGCGATATACATTAATTTTATTATACATGAAAATTGTAATATAATTAAAACAAGTCGCAAACAATTCCCTCTTTATTATTAGGTAATGTAAATCTTTGTATGATCCTGTAAATAATTAATAACTATTCTTTTCACCTCAGATTTTATAGAATGTCTATTTTAGTGCAATTCATAAATGCATATAAATTTTAACATATGACAAGGTGTAACATATTTCAAATTCATTTAAAACGATTTTTCCCATAACCCGTAATGTTACGGAAAATTTTTGATTGTCCCTGTAAATAAACTAATCATGTTAGAAATATGTGCAATAAGTTGCACAGAGTCATTGCAAGAGTCATTTGCAATAAGTTCGTGTTGAAGTAAACATGAATAATTCCAAAAATTTCAGGGCAATCCGAATATATTTACGAGAGTTAGGACAGACGGACGGACAAACCAAAATCATATTCACTTTTCAACTTTGTTGGTAAGTGTTAAAAAATATGAAACTCCAATGTTTCTAAACTTATAATAAAAATTTAAAACTTATATTAGAACAAAAGTTTTTCATTTCATTCATTATATCAACATTCTTCATAAATTTTTCGTAAATTCATTTTTTTATTTCATATTTTTTCCTTTTTTACACTCTAAAAAATAAAAGTGTAAATTAGACAAATTTACATACGTATGTGTGTAAATTCCTAAAATTACACACTTGACATGAAAATTACCCATTTTTTGCAAAGTTTTACCTGTTTTTATGTGCATTTTAGCTTAACAAACTAAGTGTGTATTTTGTTATTACTTGAAAAACATAAATAAATGTATAAATGCTGAAAAATGTCTGAATTTACACAAATTGGTACGTTATTGTAATTTACACGTAATGATATACACATAGGTAAGAGTGTAAATTTCTAAAGTCACCCACTTGTCATAAAAAATACCTATTTTAATGTGTGTTTAGTTTATGGCATTAAGTTTGTAAGTTTGTTATCAGTGCATAAACTCATAAAAATGTGTAAATGTAGATTACTCCTGAAATTACACTAATTATTGTGTTGAAAAAATTATAAATGCGTGAATTTTAAAGTAGACGTTACGAAAGGGATAGGAGGCTTACATATTATTCAGAGCTACACTTTTTATTTTAGTAAACCCATTCAATAAATAACATGATGTCATTGCATTGCTGTAACAGTATTTTTAAGTAATAAATTAATGTATTTATTTATTTTTATAAGATACTCTGACCACCTCTCTCACTCTCCCCGTTTCAGCAGCAGGTGAACATTTAAAAGAAGTTTAAAAAATTTAATCTCGACACATGTAACAAATGTAACAAATATTTTGTTACATGTAATGTAAAATTTTATTTATTTAATTAGTAAATTTTAATTTCCGAATTCCCTTTTAAAATTTGTACATCAAATATAAGAATGCTTCATTGTATAATTCTAGATTTTGATTAAATCGTAATTTCTTTCAGCCATCGCACAGACTGCTCTTTTTCACAATTTTACTAGGAATTTTCAGTAATAGTGCTAGATTTCATTCTTAAAGCGACATTAGGAAGACTTCATAATGAGGCATTATAATAGAGATATAATCCCACTTTATGCTTATTCATAAAATTAAATTATATTTTTGTACTGTTGGTATTCTTTTTTGCTGCCCCCCCCCCCTTAATTAAAAGGATAGTAGTTTAATCTTCACTAAAATCTAAAAACTATTTCGAATTCATTTAATATGTAATATAAAATGTAATTCATGTAATTAAGATAATTCTAAATTCGTATCCTGAGTTATTTATACATTTTGCACATCAAATATACGTATGCTTGATTTTACCCTAAATTATTTGAGCCGTCTGCTAGCTTGTAAACTTTTATCCATTTCAAAGTTTAACTTGTAATTTTAGTTTAACTTCAGTTCGCAGTGCAATTGATGGTTGTATTCAGGAACTACTTCAACACCGAGTTAGACGCGAATCTAGCATATAAAACTAAAATCGTAACCTTCGTTGACTTGGCTTCATCATGTTTAAGTTGAAAATTAATGGTGGGTCCAGCTGATTGCAAGCGCTCTCGTTCAAAAAAATATAGTATATAATAAGTTATTCTCTTATAAAATATAAGGTATGTAATGTCATACGTCCGTATTACCACCAATTCTTTTTATCTGATTTGTTTATATTTATGTATAAATGTATATGATACATGTTGGATTGTTTTTTACGTATAAGAATTTTTTACACGTATAATTTATTTGCCTTAAAAAATGTCAACATTACATAACTCCTGATAAATGTCTATTAAAATAACAACTGTTGTATCTAAAGTCATTTATTTCTTGAAAATTTTTCATCTTAAAAAGAATTTTTGAATGTATGTTAACAGTAGCAAAATAAACATTAACATCCTTTTTTTTCGGGGGGGGGGGGGGGTGTTAAATTTTGGTTCGGTTGTGTGGAAGATATTATAGTTTATTTATAAACCATTATATAAATGTATACCATATTTATAAATTATATATTCTGATTTATAAGTTAAACAATTCATCTGAGTTTTATTTATTTATTGAATTTTTTTTTTTAATTACTAAACTTATAATGTTAACTAAGTTTATCATCGATTAAAACTATAGCATTGCTTTTGAGTTTCTACGTTACATTTCCTAATTTTGAGAAATTAATTTTTTTAATTTTTTATCTTAATTACATTAAATTTTCAGCTGTGTTTTAATTTGAAAATATAACATCGGAAGAACTATGTTCCATTAAAATAGTCATAGTAAAGAACACATAATTTTTTCTTGTTAATTATAGATTTAATAAAAATACACAGAAGTAAATTGCAAAAGGGCGCAAATACGTTGATTTAAAATAACTCCAGATCAAAAATTCTGAAGAAAATTTAGCTTAAAGTAATTGCTTTTTCTTCAAATATGCATTTTTCCATTCCAATTTTGCCTATTATTACGGAACTTATATGACATAAAACATATGATTGTATGTATATAAAAAAGATATAACAGTTGTGTCATAATGAATATTCAAAATCGAACTTATCATTCTCTCCCTCCCCCTCTACATAAATATCCCCCGCCGGGTGAGTTTTATACACTTAAGACACAAATGTAATTATCAAATAAATTCTACGAGCTTTAATTTCGAAAATTTATAAGAGTCAATTGATATTTGGATATAAACACAGTATTTCTCGATTTATTTTTTACTATAGCTGATAAATAAAAATACACATTAGTTTGATATCTAAAATTTTAATTAGAATATCTGAAAATTTCATTTATGAAGATAGGATTAATTTCATTAATGTTAAAATATATTTTTTTTTTTTTTTTTTTTTTTTTTTTTTTTTTAAGACACAAATTTCTAAATATAAATGTAATGCAAAAGATGTTACTTTAATGATTCAACAGCTTTTCTGATAGTCCTGATAATATTTTATAAGGCAAATTCTTTGTAATGATGAATATTTATGAAAAGAAAGCAATTCAACATGTAATATAGGTGATTTATGTATATATAAACAGATCAGCTAAAATATTTGCAGTTAATATGTGTGTGTATGTGAGATGAAATTTACATACCTTTTTTCTATTTTTTTTTTATAGTATTTTAAATTTTACTTTTATAACTGTATGTAACACAGTACCTTCAATATAATTGACTTTGTATCTTGAGTTTGAAAAATAAAAAATGAAAAATTGAGTCTGAACTCTGAAAATAAAAAGTGTGGAGATTGCAAGTTTACCAACTATGATTATTCCATCTGATTAGTCTAAAATCTATCATTAATTAATTAATTATTTTTCTTTATCTTAATTTTTAATTGCATGTTCTGAATAATATATAAATGAGGGGAAAATATAAAATTAAAAAGCAAGGAAGAATATAGAAAATAAAATAGCAGTTTTTATGTGTACATTTAGAGGAGAGTGGGGAGGTATGGGACACTTTTTACAAAAATAATAAAATCAACTTTACTTGACACAAATACAAAAACTTTGATTTATAGAATACAAAATGAAACACTTACTAATGTCCTTGAGCAATATAGAAACATAATTTGAAGAATCAATTTTATAATTAAAGAAATTGAAAATTTCACAATGTGTCCCATACTTCCCCAATAACAGAGTAGTAATATTTGTACTATGATGGTTGATGAGGAATATCAAAAACTAATGTCTTAAATGGCTATATGCTGAATTTTAGATCCGTAGCTACTATAGTAGCATAGTTTTAAAGGGAGGGGTAAAGTTCTAAAAACCTATTTATAAGGAGTTTTTAAGGGGAGGGGAGTGAGTGTGATAGGCTGATTTGGTGCTTATGATGCTACACTTGTGATAGTGGATGAGAAGATTGTACATCACTATGATCCCGAGTCCAAAGAACAGTACTTTTATCGAATCCACTGTCACAAATCTAGCCCCATAAGCTAAAAATCAGATTTTCAACTACACCTCCCCCCCCCCATTTTACTCCTCCTTACAAAACTGTATGAATATTGCAGCTACGGTTCTAAAACTAAGCATAAATATATAGATATTCTACATCAACCCATTGCAGTACATATATTTCATATATACTAGACACAATAGTTATTGAACCTCCATCGAATATGCGTATTTTGCATATTACGCAAAGAACTGTGTAAATTACAATAACACAATAATGTGTGTTTTTTGCGCAATACACATTTAACAGTGTAATCACAGAAGATTACACAGATAAATGAGTGATAATATTACACCAATATATGTGTATTCTTGCGCATATTACACGTTAATGTGGGTATTTCATGAGTGATTATTATAACTTTTACCCACTTAGTGTTATCATCAAATTACACACTGAAATGTGTATTTTGAAACTTACACATTAGGTGTGTATTTTCTAAATTTACACACAAATTTACACATTTAAACAAATCATTTTTGTATCATCGATTTACACATTTTTGTGTGCAAATTTACACTTTTATTTTTTAGAGTGTAGAATTTATATTAAAACAAAATTTTGTCCTTTGATTTATTTGTATCAACATTAATCTTATTTTTTCATAAATACAATTTTTTATTTAAAAATTTTTCATTTCTTGTGTTCATTCGGCACTTGTACCCTTTAGTTTTCAAGCAGTTTTCATTACTGCTTGGAAGCCAAGGGGTATAAGTGCGGAATGATGATAAATATTGCTTAGTTATAAATTAAAAAAATATCCTATTCCACCTTTTTTTAAACAGTTATTGAAACAAGAGTTCAAGGATCATTAAGAAATAAGCAAAATTTTCATATCTTAATTCATTCAATTACAGTCGATGTGTAACTTTGAACTCAATTTACTCGAAATCTAAATTTTGTCACTTGTACCCCTTGGCTTCTGGGCTCCTCATATGTGCTCAGAATTCTTGTTATTTCAATCAGTAAAATTTTACTACAAAATTTACTTTGTTTTATCAGATTATTTCCTCGATTTAAGAAGGCACAAATTTCTGTTTTTAAAAAATGGTGACAAAACATTAAAAATTTCGAAAAAGGCTCTCGTCGCAAAATGGCTAAAGTTTTTTTTCTGTTCAGTGCGATAAATAATTATGTAACAAAAACACGTTTTTGTATTCCATAAAATCTTCAATGCATTAAGTAACTATAAATTAAATGGATTTTGCTTTACTTCGATAACACAATTCCGAAATGTCTACATATAAATTTCATAGATTCATAAAGTAATTTATGGCTAGCTAGTTTTTATGGGAAATTGTTAGAATGTCTTAAAATCTTACGTAAGCAAAGAAAAGGGCGTCCAGCATTTGTTAATTTTTCTTTACAAGAGGAGGGAGGGGTACAAAATAAGAAAAAATATGCTTACGCTATACTTGAACGACCCCAAATGCAGAATCTAAAATGCTGACATTTTTATTACAATTGTATTAAAGTTAATGTATTCTTAACTGATAAAAATATAATTATAAATCACATTGATCAATCTGAATTCGAATATTCTGTCAATAGAGAATGAATAACAAAATTTGGAAGTTGGTACAAAAAAATGACTGTGCCTAGTAGAGGAATCTAATGATCCATGTATGCCGGACGCATATTTCAGATGTGTATATTGCTGGGACGATTACTGTTTCTAAACCAATAGGAGAGCGTCATTATCACGGTCAAGTACACGCCCACACAGTTTGATTGACAGGAACTCGTGGACAATTGACGGTGCTAATTATAGCGATAATCTGTTGCGGATGAAAGTGAGCTGACTGGCTGAATGGTTAGAGCGTCGAGCTTGAAACCGGAGGATATGGGTTCGAGTCCATCGCGGGCCGAGAGTCCGTTGGTGATTTTTTTTTCAGTTATTGGAGGCTGTCTTTTATTAATAAATAAGACATTTAAAAAAAAAATATTTCAAACCCTTTTAATATTCTAAATATCGTTCCAAAATGATTTATATATATATTAAACAAATGGGAAAAAAAAGTATTCTGCGAAAATATCCGTATAAGCAAAATTCTTACTTTAATTTTTATTTATTTATTTATTTATTTATTTCAGGATCAGAGGAAGTATAATTTCTAATTGAAGTAAATAAAATTCAGTCATTTTGAAAAAAAAATTCTTTCGTACCTTTAATTTTTAATTACCGAGTACAAATTCAAACAATCCGAGTACAAATAAATAATAAACACACACGATCAATTGTCCACGAGTTCCTGTCAATCAAACTGTGTGGGCGTGTACTTGACCGTGAAATGACGGTCTCCTATTGGTTTAGAAACAGTAATCGTCCCAGCAATATACACATCTGAAATATGCATGCCGGACACTAAGTGGTGCATAAACAAAAAATTAATACCACTAGTATTTTACTCGTAGGTTTAACACTGTGTTTTCCGTACAATCAAAGGTATGAAATAATTGTACGACAAACACAATGATAAACCTCCGAATAAACTACTAGTTGTATTAATTTTTTGGCTTGTGCACCACTTCACTTCCGGCAGATATGGATCATTTGATTCCTCTATTACTACTCTTCCAAAAAGAAGTTTTTTTCTTGTACTCGATATCTTAGGTTGTTGTGTTGTCGGTTCTTGGATTATAGCTCGCCAAATGGACAGGCTGTAGACAAGAATGAAAATTTAAATGATTCAGTGGCTGAATTTAAATCAGGTATAGTTAAATTAGTAAAATTCTTTATTTCTTATTCTTTATTATTATTATTATTATTATTATTATTATTATTATTATTATTATTATTATTATTTATTATTATTATTATTCTTTTATTATTTCTAATTCTTTATTTTTCTCAATTTTAATCATTACTAAATATACTGAACCATTTTGCAGAAATAAAAACAAAACTGTTATTTATTCGATGACTATAAATGTCTTTCCAATATCAGCATGATATAAATAAATCATATACTATTGCGATTAAAATTAACGCACATAATTTTTTTATAAGCTATATGCTTTTCCACTTACTTACTAAATGATCATTTTGTCTGCATTTTGCATACAATCAACGCCAGATAAATAACAAATACATGATTTGTATAAATAGTTTTAAAAATGCACTGTAATACTTTTGTAAAATTAAGCACAGTAATCCATGAACATTCACGAAGGTTGTGACGTTTCCGGCCAGACCGCACGTGTAAATGAGGCCATAGTATTTAAATTAAAATCAAACACTTTCATTTGCACTATAATAAACTGAGAAAGTGAAGCTCGATTCAGGGTTTAGAGCGGCGTTGACATTACTGACGTCTAATTACTACGAAGATAATTGGTTCTACTCCCAAATTCATTCGAATCTGATTGTGGCACCTTCCTGGATTCTACGCAACAACGCTAGGATTTTCTAGATACCCTGAAAATAACAACCCGTGGCTACTATCGAGATTCTTTACTGCTAATCACAAATCAACGACAAAATTTCCTTTTATAATTGGCTTACTACTTCTCTCTTTTTACTCTTTCAAAGGAACGAGAAGGTCTACGCTGATTGTTGAGACGACTTCAAAACTTCCTTACTAGTAAATCTGCAGATCAGGAGCCTCAACGTCAGCTTTGCACATCATTTTTTTTAAACACACTTTGGGTAATATTCAACTTCCTGCAAACTCTAATTTAAAATTTTCAAATTACGTAATTATTTATAAGAATAAAATAAGAATAAGAAGTTTTCAGCCATCAAAAGCGTTAAATTAAAGATTTAGTTATGTTAGGATATTCTGAGATTTTCATGATCTATTATTTTTGTTTTTTTTATCATAACATTGTAGATTTCTTCAGGGGGGCGGAGCCCCCCTGAACCCCCCGTAATCTCATTAAACTTAAATTTGTAACTTTCTATCAATTTGCTAATGGTTATCGTATATCTTGTATTTCTTTATACATTTTTATTTATAAGGATAAGTAACAGTTTTAATAAGCATTTTTCATTATACTCATACTTCTATATACCTGCCCACCACAAACACTTAATCTGATGTATCAGGAACTTTTGAAAGTGTAAACTCAGTAATCTAGGTTTTACAATTTTGTTTCCGAAAAAAATATGTTTTGATTGCATTTTGTGGCAGTTATCGCGGTCAGACAGACTGACAGGCGGAAAACAATAAATTTTGTGTCGCCAAAACAAACCTTCACTGAAGTTTTGGCCATGACGTCATTATTCATGAGTTATTGATATCCATGTTTCTAATATTTTTTACGACTACTATAAAATACCTGTTTTATTTCAATTATGACGTCAAATTTTATCAGGTGAAATAATTGTTAAAAATATAATTTTTTTTTTACTTCTAATAATGCCCCCATTTTTGTCAGAAAAATTCTTATTACCGAAACAAATTTCCGTGTTTAATATTTAACAAAATTCTACATTTATTTTTATTTTTATTCTGACGTCATATTTATTTTTTCTTAGTTTAATTTTTCGAATGGAAATTGCTCAATTGAAACTTATTGCCGTTGAAAAATTAATTCATATTTTGATTTTTTTTTTTTTTTTTTTTTTTTTTTTGGCAACGATAAAGGAAATTGGTTAAATTTTATCTAAAAAATCGCTATTGATTCTGCATGAAAAAGAAGAAATTTTAAATTATTAAGGAAAATATGTTAATAAAATTAATAAAACATAGCCTATGTTCTTTTCTGGTCTATGTTATAGTTATACACAAAGATACAAACACATTAATTCATCAGTTTTGACGTTGACTTCATTCAAATTTATAACATTATAAAATTAAGGATTATTATGAATGGTTGCTTAGCAACCATTAAGAGAAAATAAAGAAAATGAAATAAATACATTTGAAATAAGTAAATCTCTAAAACAAATTAGTTTATATTATTGGAACACATATATAAAAAATTTCCAAAATTTACAGTAATAATTCAAAAAATCTGACAAATTTGTAGACGAAATTTCAAAACAATACGAACAAATTAAACGGCAAATTTCAGTATCCATTTATCATTGAATTCCATTAATGAAATGTGACATTTTCTCTCAAGAAAAAAGAAATTAAAAATCATTGGATTTGCCATAGAAAAGCATTATTGCGCAAAATAAAATATTCTATATTTTTCGAACGAATGAATCAAATCTTACAAAAAACTATACAGCTTAATCCCAGTGCCTCACTAACATACCCACTTAATTTCAAGCCAATCGGGTGTTTTTTGCGTTAGTTATCGCGGAACAGATAGACTGACAAACTGACAGACATACAGACAGACAGACTCAAAAAAATTTCGTGTCTCCAAAGTAAGCCTTCACTGACGTTTCGGCAACTAGGCTCAGCTGGATTCATGCATCAAAGGCTGAGAACAATCACCAACTCTCTCTTCTATTCACTCACTCTCAAGGCCCCACCAGTGGCCGAGAGGTTCAGACTTCTCAACTGGTAGACGGCAGGTTCTGGGTTTGAACTCAATCGAGGCTGTCGGCCTAACCGTTCGGAGTTTTCGTGGTTTTCTTCGAACCTTGCGTAAGTACGGGTTAGGTTTCCTTTGAAAGATCCCCACAAAGGGCACCCCCCTGGTCCTATATCCCTAGCGTAGATAATCGGATGACAAAAATAAACCAAACCAAACCACTCACACTCTCAATCATCGCTTTTATACCTTGCAGACTAAAGACAAGGGACTAGAAATTTGTATAAAACTCTTAAACCACAGTTAACTTTAAACCCGGAGCTCCACGCATACTTCGGAAAGTTAGAGTTGCATGATGTACAGATGCCGCTTTTACGCGCCACATGTTAGATCAATGGCGTCACGAACTCACTCAAAACACTAGAATGCCTTTATTAAAAGTCACTCCCTCACAGGGTTAGGTTCCCGAAAACATCCGCGAATATTGAGACTACATCTTCCCATACATACAAGGGAATTAGGTTCTCATTTGTTTGAAAGGAAAAGAGCAATTGAAGCTAGAAAAATATATTTATTAAGCATTATACTTTAAAAGTTCGTGCTTTAAATAAATATGAATAATTATAAACATATTATACAAAATTTATTTACTGCTATATGGTCGATAAAATTGAGAGATGTGCAATTATTTTACAGAACAAATTTCATCATTATTAATATTTTCCAAGTTGCGGTTTCGATTCTCATTTTAAATTTAAGATTCTTCATTAGTAAAAAATCGTATTCTATTGCTTTTTCAATAAGTTGTTCTTGATGTTTTGATGGAGGGGTGGAGAAGATATAAATCTATATTTGCCCTACGTAAAAAAAAGTCTAGTTTTATTTATGCTTTAATAAACTTTAGATTGTAGTTAAGTGATCACATCCAGGAACCGTGCTAACCATTCGCCTATTCTCCATAAGTGAAAGTAGTGTAAAATTGGCGAGAAACAAATTATGTTCCTAAAGCTGGTAAATAGTATTTGAGAGCTTTTTTTTTTTTTTTTTTTTTTTGTTACGAAGGGAAGTCTGAAAAAAAGTTTCCAATGGCGTCTCTGAACAGAGATGCGTATGAAAGTTAAACAATATAATGAGACGTGAAAGATACGACACAGTTTTATCTGCCAATATAAGAATCAAGCACGTTGAGACATTTGTCATACCGCTTGATAAACTGCAAAAATACCTTCCAGGAAAACATCAGGACTTTGCATGCAGAAAAAACCATTAAACGCTTCATCCGTATGGAAAGCTTTGAATTTTTCCTGGGGGCTTTTCGAAGCTTATTAAGCGGTATGACAAATGTCTCAATCTATTTGGAAAATAAAGATATGTCTTATCTTTAATGTATCATTCTATTTTTAACTTTCATACACAACTCTGACCAAAGTCGACAGGGAAAACTTATTTTCAAACTCCCCTTTGTATAATTATGCTTTGAAATATAAATTGATTCCCGTTTTTAGAGTATGTTTGATTGCAGCTATGTTTTCTTAGTCCGTATTCTTAATATTTCTAGAAATTTTCTAATTATATGGTTAGGCAATATTGCCTCATCAAATTGGCAGTTCTTTTATGGTTTCTGTTAAAAACTTTTTCCGTATTTATGTTTAAGTGATCCAAAACTTTTTGAAGTCCATAATTTTAATAGTTATTTTTCTAACTTTTTTTGATGTAAAATTTTTTAATTAAACCAATACTCTTTATTTGTATATTTTTTTGCATAATTTGTATAATTTTTATCTTTGTGTTAAGTAAAAAATTCTAATACAAAATTAAAATTTGCAGTATTTGAATGCACGGCAATTGTAAGTAATTAACATAAGGTTAATGCTAATTGTTATATATATACAGTCAACAATGGTTTTAACACACTTGTAATGTAACGCACTCAGATACTTGTTCCTTAATGACATATTATATAAGTATAAAGATTTGCAACTTCGGCTGTAACGGATTCTGTAAAAGCCTTAGACTTGAACGGAAAAAAAATTTGGATGTCAATCTTGATTTTCTGATTTGCAAACAAGTAAATTGTCTTTGAAGTTTATCCCAAATGTATCCTAAGGCTAAGTTCATTTTTTTTCTGCAAATAATTTCCTTCGAGAACAGTTATTGCCTTTTTTTTTTTTTTTTTTGCTTCAACCAACCTGTAAATGTGAAAAAGCTTCTATTGTAAGAAAACAAATTTCTTACAACATTTTAATTTTCTGTTGTAAGAAAATGTAAAAAATGTAAACTCCTTTTTTCGAAAATGCTGTTGAAAATTTGGCTGGAATGAAACATTCTGCGGTTCAAAAATCTCACTTGTTCCTTCAGAGATTTACAACATTACTGAATGAAGGATATATTGACTAAAATGAAGCTATTTAATGCTATGATATACAATATTTATAATTAACAGTCATGACTGTTTCAAGACATGCGTGCGAATTATAAAGCAAGCAATACACATGTGACTAAACTTTTTCACATGCTCTTGAAAAGCTGCAAACGTAACAGAAATAGAGAAATTTTTGTTTCAAATCGCAAAAGTGTTTTTGAATACTCATTAAGAAAGTTCTTGTAAAACATGTATTCATTTTCAAAAATCATTGTAAAAGATAAATAGAAATTTTTTTAAGTGATTTTAATGTGTGTTTTTATGTTTCAACCATAAATAAATTAAGTCTATCACAAATAGGTTAATTATGATAAAATGGAGTTTTTGTTATTCTTTTCGGACAACTTCAGGGGGGGGATGAGGAATCTAATATTTTCTATTAAAATAGACTCTTTTTTTTTCTCCAGGACACTGAATATATAGTTCTGGCACTGTATTTAACCTACATATTTTTATATTTATTCAGATATGTTTAAGCATATCATTTATCCTAATTCCTGGCTGTAAAAATAATGTATATAATTGTAAATGCTAAACAATAATTTAAATTAATAACTCTAACTAGTTTACTAGAGATGTGTCATTTGTTGAGGAGCAATTCCAGTCTGTAAAAATGAATCAGCTCTCTTTGTAACTATTCGTTAAAATTGGTTCAAAATATAGAAACTCAAAAAAAAAAATAAAATAAAATAAATAAATAAATAAAATAAAATAAAAAAATTTTTTCGCCAAAAATTAACTTTATACTACATTAATTTCATTTTAATAATATTCCGTTTTCATTCCGACTTATGAAATTAAAATCCTATTATTAGATCTAATCTATTAATCTTTATAGAAACGATATAAATCCTTAATTTACCTTTAAAAATATTTTTCCAATACGCGTAAAGCTAAAAGATGGCTCTAAAATAGAAATATTCTTAAATAACTTTTATTTCTTAAATTTCCTGGTAAATCTTACTTTTTCCTTGTTTTTATAACCTCCCTTTTTAAAAGTCTTATTAAATTTAATCCCAAAAATCATACTTATTCAAACCATCATTCTTTTTATATTTTTTTTCTTCGCAATTTATATTAATTACGTATCAATAAATTGCTTTCTTTTTCCTTTTTTATGAAATTATCGTCTGTGGAATACATTTGAATATTAACCGCCTTCCATTATTAAATAAGTTAAATAAAATTATTTTCAATAAAATTATCATTTGCGGGAGAAATTCAATTCTGCTGCTTCAAACTCGACCCTAAAATGCTGATTTCTGTTTGCATGAACGTATTTGGGTTTGACATTGTCGAATGTTCTAGAAACTACTTTTTTTAGCCAGGGGGTTCAGAGATGTAGATAAGTATTCGGTTTTGAGCGAATCGTTGGAATGCTATAACGGATGGTTGCTCTTTTAATGGAAGGCTTGTTATTTTCAATTGAATTCAGTTCGTCGGGAAATTTAGAGCATTTCTCTGATGATATGATTGCATAAATAAACTAACATGAAGCTGTCAAGTATTTTTCTCCGATTAAACCACGACTCCTGTGCAGTAAAACGGTGAAACCATCTTCTTTTAACAAAACGTAAATATGCTACTACGTTTTCACTGGAACCCTATCTACTTATGTCACACGTATTTCTAGGAATCTATCAGAAATTTGCCAAATTCAAAAAGGGAAAAAAATCATCGGTATTGAAGAAAAATGTACAACCTCCAGCAGGGTAATTTGTTTAAACGATTTTTTTAATGTATTAATTTTTTATACTTTTTTTTTCGTAACGTTTTCAATTTTTTTTTTCACATTATTGAAAAGTGAAAAATTCCAATATAGGGGACAGGGGAGCACGTTCGAAAAAAATTTTAGAAAATCAATACATTTCTTATTTAAATTACATTTATTGCATTTTAAATATTTTATAATAAAAGCATTGCATTTCTTTAACATATGAACCAGAAATTAAAAGTTTTCCATGTAAAATAAATAAGTTGTAAGGCTTTAAAAAATTGGAAGATTTCTGTTTAAATCTTAACCATGTAGGAGTATCTTTGAACAAGTAAGGAGCACCTTTGGAGAAATGAAAAAAATATGAAATTATTGATAGTTTTTATTTTAAAAAAACTGAATGTGTTTTAGAAATATAAAGTAGTATGAATAAAATTAAATAACTACATTTTATATAAATTACTATGTTTTTATTTTTTAACCAAACTTCAATTCGTCAAAATTGATGTCAAATCTCATTGTTGAAAAAACACACAGTGTCTCTCCAGTTATGTTTGGTTGTGATAGCGTTTTTACAACATCCCTTGACATACACCAATGTGATATCTCGTACTTCTGGAAAATTAAAATTTTTCATTCACACTCTTTATGAAGAAACCTGATATAAAATTCCGTTTTATAAGTTATGAAAACTAGAAATAATGTTTTTGAAAGAAAAAATGAAACAGACTTCGTTAAACAAAACTGCTAAATCACGATTAATTATTGTGCATCCGGGATGCATTTTCAGAAATAATCACGTTTTGAGCACCTTATCGCCAGAACAACGATTGTCGCGGAGATGAAGTCAATGCTACGCACCCTTTCTTGTTCGTGACGTCAAACGCCTAGCGAATAGCAACCCTTCCTTCTTCAAAGAGATCGCGCTTATTGTTCATTTGTTTTTCCGTAAATGCTATCAGGCAAAGACTATAATATGATGAAATGTTATTCACCGTTGTTTACGATTAAAACATAGTTTAAGAAACAAAAAGCTTTTTCAGATTAAAATGCTTTAAATTTCATAAAACATCTAAACATAGGGGATGTTTCCCCCCTCGTTTCAAAAATATTATTTCCTTAACTCGCTATGTTCGAAGAAATTGAGAAGTTAATTAAAAACAGTAGTAAAGATTCTCTTGTAATAAATATAATTCTATTATTCATATGTTTTATGACACATTTTAACTTAGTTTATTTTGCGTTTGGCGATGCAGTTAGCTGAACGTTTTCGTGTTCGCAAACTCGCCAAGGCTGGTGCTCAAAACGTGATTATTTGTGAAAATGCATCCGGGATTTTAAATTATCCAATAGATGAATGCATCATCAATTTAAATTTGAAACTTCTCATCACAAATACATCCAGTAGTTGTAATCTATGTGTGCAGTAAGAGGGGATTGTTAACAGTATAAGTCCATTTTCTTCGAAATTCTTTTACCCTCATTTCACGTAAAAAAAATTCAAAAAAAATAATAATAATATTTAGATGCATCCACAACTCTTTACTTAATTGTTTAAAATGTTCAATGGTGTCCTATCAGATGGAATTCAACTTTACAACTGTTTACTCAATTCGGCTAAAGAATTTGAATAAAACAAAGCTTATAAACTAAAGCTAACATCTTCATTTAAGCATTGAAAAATAAATTAAAATTTTAGGGATAAAAAAGTTTCAACAAAAATCTTACAACTTTATTTTCTTAAATTTACATTCAAGAGGGAGAAAAGTACATACTTGACAGTATTGTTCATGCAAAATAGTGCAGCTTTGTACACTTATTGCATTCAAGCAGTAGTAATGTACTAAAATAATTATTTAAAAATTATCAGATTTTTATGAAATTCAAATGGGACCACATGGGCCTCATACGCTTTCAAACAAAAAAAGAATTATCAAAATCGGTTCATATTTGCAAAAGTTATGCGTGAACAACAAATACATACAGGTCGAAATCATAACCTCCTCTTTGAAGTCGGTTAAAAAAAAAACTTATTTTAAGGAAATTATTTAGAGTGTTCAAAGGTGTCTCCACTTCAAACGTGCCCCCCCCTCCTTTCCCCTACTAATGGACTTGTTCTGAAATAGAATGATATACAGTGAAAAATATTGTTTGTAGATTTTATTTTTTTAAAAGGACTCTACCTTTCATTTCGTAAAAAGTTATATTATAATATCAATTTTCATTTTTTTTTTCTTAAATTATATTTAGTTTCTGCTTTTCCAACAGGTAGATATGTTCAAAGAAATAAAACTTTTATGTATGTTTTCCAATATTTTTTCCTGGTGTATTTTATCAAACTAAACATCGAATTTAGAAGTTTTTTTTTTTTTTTTTTTTTTTTTTTTTTACTTAAAATTTTTTTTAAAAGCTTCAGTTTTTACTGTTATTTTACACGTATTTGCACATTTTATTTTTTTTCTCCTTAGCTAATTAACTTCTCATCCTATATAATTCGATCTGATATAAATCTGATACTTAGGATTGAACACTTTTGTGCAAAATTTAAAATAAAAATTTCCTTGGAATGTTCAATATTGTACAGGAAGATAAATTTTAAATTTTAATTATTTTTTTTTTTAGTTTTAATTAATTTTTTTTAGTTTTAATTAATTTTTTTCACCCACTTGGATATTTTACATCTGTTATAATTGATTTACCGATTGAATAATCATTTTTAAAATTAATCTAATATGATTTCGTATGCATCGTTTTCTGCAGTTCCAAATATTGACCTTCGATTTAATTCTGTTGAGCTGATCCATAGACCAGATTCTCTGATCGTTGAGGTCATTTGAGTGAAGAAGTCCTCCTGTATTGATCCGGGATGGCTCTGTTGGAAGAGAATTGACGGCTTCAGCCCATACATCCCTGGTTGGAATCCTGGCCCGGACTTTTTTCTGTCACCAGGAAAATTTACATCTGTAATATCATTATTATTTCAAGTGTATTTTTGTTTTCTTTTAATTAAATTAAAAATATTCTTGAGACAAAAATAAACTGAAAGCAAGAATAAAAAATTATATATTTAATATGTGTAATTTCATTCATAATATCAAAGAATTTAAAGTTTTGGAAAGATTTCATTGTGTCTAAACAAGAGTAAGATATATTGAATCTTTACATCATCAATTTTACTGTTTATTTTTTCCTAATCAAGGAATAAAAAGACAAGAATGAATATTTAGATGCATAAAATATATACCATTAGCTATAACTTCAAAAAATTTTAAAGGCGTAAGACATGTCTTCTTGTTAAGATAAATAATTGAAATATTTTCTTTTTCCCATAAAATATTTTATTATTTATTTATTTTTAAATTGTAAAATAAAAAAAACACAATCAATAAATTATGCTAATCTGTTACTTATTTTTAATAGTAAATAATTTTTAATACAGTATTTCCATTCCTAAAGCTAAAATTTAAACTTGAAATTTCAAGCCTTTACACAAAACCTCGATTTTGTATCAACATTTAATATAAATTGCTAAAATAAAATAAACACGTATGGAATCTATTACAATGCATTTACTCATTAATGAATATGATCTACTTATATGATTATTTTCAATAAAATCTATGAAATATCAGACGCACGTGATTTGCTCATTTTGACGGTAATTATCCTAATAGGAGCTCACTGTAATTGGCGAGTACTATATTTCAAAGTAGAACACAGAATAGCTAAGGAATGTAAAGTTACTATTGATGTTTGACAGTTGAGCAATTTTTAAGAGTTTTTATTTTCTTCGTCTTGAACTGACAATTTTATTCTTTTTTGTTTGCAAAAGAATGAAATTAGCAGATTATTAAGAAACTGAGAAATCGAAAGAAGTTTTCCATTTATTGATAAAGGCGGAAAATGTTTAGTACTACTTGATTATAGAGTTTTAAAAAAAAATTAAAAATTGCCAAATTATAAAAATTTACATAACTTTTATTTTAAATAACGTAAAATGAAAAAAATTTGTAAAATGTTAATAAAAAGTCTAATTAAAAATCATTCGACGACTTAAAAAAACACATGTATTCGTGTTTAATGTTAATTGAATGTCACATTTATGATCATCCATCATTGGCATTCAACCTTATACTTTAGCGATAATTTTTTGGTCGATGAGATAATGAAGTAGTACTAACTTTTTAAATAAATATTTTCAAAGTATTTCAAAATAGATTTTCCATACAACAATACTAAAAAAAAGGTTGTGTAGGACTTAAAATTGCATAACTTTGTTTATCATATTATAATAATTTTATACTTAGGAATACTGCAATTTGATTTTGAATTATCAGCTTCAGTCATTAGCTACATCTTTGAACTTTTCCCCAGAAAGTTGCAGTAAGAGAAAAGAAACTGTATGTGTTATTTTACACACATTTTTGAACCCACCCAGTATTTTTTAAATTATAGCTTACAAGCAAAGTAAATTATACGGTAATTGAAATTTATTATTAAAATATAAAAATCTTGATTTTTTTTCCTATAACTAATCATTCAGAATATTAGCTATATAACTATAACTAATCACTCAGAAAGTTAAACAAAATATGAAAAAAAAACTTTTTAAAATTATAAAACACATACCAAACTACACAGTTTATTTAAACTCACAGTCATTTACAAATTATAATTTTTTTAATTTAAAAACAAACATGCAAAATACAAAATTTTATTAATAATTAAACTTAAATGTTATTAACAATTTATTAGCAATTAAAATGCATTTATTTCATTCATTTCCTTTAAAAATATGAAATATAAATAATATAGCATTTTATTTAAATTTCAAAGTATTTTTCCCAAATCAAATACGCGAAACAATAACTATTGTTGACAGAAAGAAAAAACCTTTTATGTATACATAATGCGAAACACACATACATTGATAATATCTCATTTAAATAAAACATCTGTTTATGAAAATTACATGTAAGCAAAATTATATTATGAGGGCTTTATACTCATGCATCAAGCAAAATACTCACGAGATCCAAAAATAACTGCAAGTAAAGGGGACAAATTAAGATAAATTCACAAACTATGTTGACACTGGAACAATACTTCTCACACAAGCTGGTCAGTATTAACACCAGTTCACACATAAAAGTAATAGGAACAAATTGGCGTCCTCCCCCGTATTATCTTATGCGTTAAAAAAACAGTAAAAAGCAGCTGAAATTAGGTCATATTTTAAATAATATTGCTAAACAGTTTAAAATAAAATATTTATCTACTCGTACACGAGAAAATTATTTCATATTTAGAGATGATACGTTTAACTGTTGTTTTCAATTCCTTGAGTAATCCTTTCTTTCTAAAAATAAATATATTATAGAGCCCTCTAGTAATAATACAAGATACTATGTAAAATTTAAAAAAAAAATCATGCACAACTTCATATGGAAAATATGTTGCATAATTTTTCTGCATCATTTTGTTTAAATTATTTTTGATTTTCTTTTAATAAACTTTATAAAGATTAAGAGCCAGTTAGCCATCCAATTAGTTTTCATTTACACTCAAAGATAAATCACAACTGACAACAGCTTTTAGAGGTGTGATAAAATGCCCTTTGAAATTTCTTTCGGATATAGTCGTATTATCAGCACGTATATTTTCAATATCTAACAAATGCACAAACTCTGTTAAAGCCGTCTGGCCGAGATAAGAGTACGTAATCCATTTATAACGTTTTCATTTTAATATTTGTGGAAAGTTTTCGCTTGATGAAAAGTTCTTAAAGGGATTATAAAAGATTACTCAGAGGAAAAAAAAAAAATATATATATATATATATATAAATGCGAAGAAATAACCTTTAAAGTTTATTTCGATCATTCCGAGAAAAAACGACTATCGTGGAATTTTATATGATTTTATTATTTGCTGACGATGCAAATCTATATTGAGATTTAGTTGAGCAACTGAGTTGAGAAAATAATTGTGTTTTAAACTCTCCAATGCAACTATTGTAACGGTGTTTACAGAAATTCAGACTTGAATTCAGACAATTGGATACAGAATTTAAACTTAGGAAATAAAATGCAATTGTTTCAATTTTTTTTCTTTTTTTTTTTTTTTGAAAAATTCCTTCGGAGTTCTATAAACAGATGAAGGATAAGAAAGTAAATAATATTAAATTATCAATTTATTTGACTTTTCATTGCGAAAAATAGAATTTTTTTAAAAATATGGAAATCAACTTCAGTTTTTAGTAAAAAAAATCGTTATTAAAATGTCTCAGAGCTCTTAAATTTCCTTTTTATTTTATTTATTTATTTATTTATTTATTTATTTTGTACATTAAACTTCTATTTTTCCAAGCATTTTGATATAATTGTTCCCTTGCAACAAAAGTTATACCTACGTTATACCTAAGTAAAAGTTATGACGTACGTAAAAGTTATACCAAAGTATACCTACTCAAGGGTAAAATTACGTTTCCGAAACTTTTAAGTCATTTTTCTCAAAATGACGTTTTTGTCCTAAAACACAGGCTATTTCAAAAATAATATGATGTTCCAAGATATATCACGATATTTTTCATAAAATTTTAAATATATAGGTTCATATTAACTTGCACAAATTTATTTCAAGATTTCTCTTTCATTATTCAAAGAAATATTTTCTTTATGTAGTTATACCATTGAAATTCTCAAAATAATTATTAGCTAAATACAACTTTGCATTAAGAAAAATTAAAAATGCTTTTAATAAAAATTAAATTGGGTTCAGGGTAATAATTAGAATCAGACGTGATTGAGTCAAATTTAAATAATTTTTGCTGTTTTTCATTTTGAAATATCAAGCATAAAAGCTTTAACTGATAACTTTGTCTTAATAATAGATCTTTATTATATTTAACTGCTTACAATACGATTAAAGTTTAATTTTAATATTTTCTAAAATTGAGTTTTTTGGAAATAATATTTTGTTAACTTTATAGTTTAAATATTATTTGTTTAAGAGTTAGACTTATTAATATAAACGGCATTTTTTATTGTAATTAATTTTGTAGTCTTATTATAAATCAATGAAACAGTTTCGTTTTCAATATTTTCTTTCGTTCAAATTCAATATTAAGAAAAATTAAAAATCGTTTAGTAAAAAGTGGGACAATCATGCTTAGTGTCCCCTAAATTTTTAGAAAATAGTTTTCTATTTAAACAAAAGTAATTATCTATGCCACTCCGTAAATGAATCTTTTGTGACCGGATCTTCTTCTTGATATCAAGAAGCCTATTGTTTACAAATTATGAAAATTGGGTAATTTTATAACGAAATTTTCAATAAACGTGATGAAGTAAACAGTTTTTAAACCTTAGATTTATTTTAATATTAACTAGGATAGAAGTCGCTCTAAATACATCCTTTAAAAAATTTTAGGTGTTAAATAACTGTAATGCATTGAATTTTAATCATATTTTATCCAGTGACATATTCAGTGATATTTCAGTGTTCAGTGTGCAATCATTTTTGGACTTTGGCTACTTTTTTTTTTATTATTATTAGACAGGAATTCGACAGCACAGACAATCAACTCATTAAGTTCACGGCTGAAATTCATGAATAAGTATAAGCTCAATCCACATATTAAAACGCAATCGGTCTGCAAAATTATATCTTGTTGGGAAGCACCTGAAAATCTGATTTTAGCTATTAACTCGTAGATTTATTATTAAGTTTTCCTGTAGATAAAAATATGAAAACATGGAATACTGGGAGCAGGAAAACATAATGATAAACTTTCGAGTCAACCGCTAAAATCGGGATTTCAGATGTTTTCCATCAAGATATGACTTAGTAGACTGATTTTGTCTTAATACGTTAATCGAGTTTTAACTAATTCTAGAATTTCATCCGTGAGCGGAGGTGATACTTTGTGCTCCCGCAGTTTATATGGTTTTTGTTTTAAAATTACATCATTTCTATGCAGATTTATTTCGTATTTTAAAAAAGTCACATTTTATAATGTTGCTAAATTTTAAAACAGCGCAAAAAGTACCATTTTCTTTCAGTAAAAAAAATGCAATTGCACATGATTCATAAAAAATAGAAAGAAAACTTTCCAACCAAAATTATATGATCACGTGTTACACTTTTAATTTTTTCAACATAATCAACTAATTGCTAAATTAATCAAACGTCTTTTGATTTTTCCATTTGAAAGAAAACATGACCAATTGTAAATCAGTTGGAAAGGCATTGGCAAAAAAAAAAAAAAAAAAAAATCTTAAAAATTCGGAATTTGAGACCGGGTCTGTGTTCATTTTCAGACAGTTAAAAATTATTTCTCACATGATTTATTTACCAGTCAATTTATTGTATTGAAGTAATTAAAAGTATAACTACGCATTCAGAGGTTAATGGAGTTCATTAACGATTAATTCTGTGGAGCTGTTCAAATTAACAACCCAGATATCCTTATTTAAAAGTTTCTGAGTTAATTTGACATATTTTTGTGATGTATTAAACTTTGAATGCATTAACTTAAACTAGAAAATATATATTTTTAAAAAATATATTTTTGGTCAAAAATTTTTGAGTTATAAACATTAAAAATTTAGATTTTCTTATGTTTAAATGCATTTTATATCTATATCCTGAAATTATAATCTTAATGCAAAAACATTTTCTGTCAGTATTATAATATTTAAAAAAAAACAAAGATAAATAGATTAAATTTGTATTTTTCAAAATTGTATAATATGAATTATGAAATTAATATTCCAAAAAAATATAAATTACAAGCTTTTTTTCTTCTTTTTTTAGATAATTTGCAGTTATTATGTAATGCTTTATGCAAATTATCAAGCAGAGATTTTGTCATTTTTTCGAAGTAAATTTTTTAATATGCTTTAAAAATGTGAAAATGATGGTTTAAAGGGTCATCAATGGCGGGCAATAACGCATACTTTAATTTTTTTTTCATTGAAATACTTGGGTTGATCATATTCAAAATATATTAAGCGAATTAAATTGTTCCAATGACAAGAAATAATACATTAATAGAAATGAGCATTCTATAGCACTTCCACAATCAAGCACTGAAATCCAATTTGGATACAACCCCTAAAACACAGTTATTTTTAAATAATTAATTGCTTTGAAACAAATCGTACAAATTTCATGAAACTTATCTTTAGGTTGATTGAAGTACGTATAATTTATGTGAAGTATCAAAATTAGATACTAGTGTTGGAAATAAAAAATTAGATTTAGTTTAATATGTAAGTAACTCTAAAAAAATCATGCACATTATTTAAAATTATACTCTATTTTTAATCGTTTGGTTTCGGTAACATTCTTGAACAATATTCTGTTGCAGAGTTAGTAAAATATTTTTTCTTCACAACTTCGATTTTTTTTTTAATTTTAAAAACTAAAAAATTTTACATTAATTATTTTCATAATTGTTAGCACTTTGTAAAAAGCTAAAATTATCCATTTCTATTAAAGTTAAAATAAAAAAATGGTTAAATTCACGTGACAGTGTTATTTCCCCTTATCATAATCCCTTTCTCAGAAAGGGAATAACACAAACATACAATCTCTTTCCGATTTGCTTCTTATGTAGAGATTTTACGAAGTATCGGTAATTTAATTTAATTGATCCATATTAAAAAGGAAAAATACTTTTAAAAAAAATGTACAAAGGGGATTAATTTTGTAACAAGCATAAAACATCTTTGCTTATTAAAGAAAAAAAATAAATTAATTTAAAAAAGTGGTAAACATTTTTATTTATATTAAGCAAACTTAAGTTATTGTTGTAACACGACTAGATAAATTACACACAAACATTATAAACGCTTTCATCCAATTTATGCTGATCCCCATAAATGTTCAAAAAAAAATTTCTACAATTTGCAGTCCCATTTCTAACATCAAATTCTAATATACGTAACAAGCCCATAAGTTTTAAACCTTTCATTTTGGACGATTTATTTCTGTTGCCAACCTAGAGTAAGAACTGAAAAATATTGTCTGTGAAACATTTCTCTTAGGGGTTGGCAACAGAATATAACCGAGGCCATAAAGAGATCTTCTGAGTTAAAAGAATGTTATACTGGGAGAGTGAACTAATGGTTTTCAATAAAGAATACATGTCACGTTTATCCTGTTGTGAGCAGTTTTTGCGGCCTGTAAACATCGGATTAAGACAAAAGCGGCGTGGTTAGAATAAACTGGTCTATTGATTTGTTTTTTAGTTAATAAGAGTAAATAAAAGAAATATTACAGTTCATTTCTTGTTTCAATTATGGTTATTTTTATTTAGAAATGACTATAAAAAATACAAGTATTCTTTCTTCGATCGTTCTGCAAAAAAACAGCATTTTTGAAATGCAAAAACGTAGGTCATAGAAATTTCTAATATCTTAAGTTATATATATAATATATATATATATATATATATATATATATATATAAGCAATAAAGTTTGCAAGCACCAAAAAAAGAATATACATTCATGTCAATTGTGTCAAAAAGCTGCAATAAAACTGTTAGAATATTGTAATAATAGCATTGCATTATTCCCTTATAAAATAAGTTTTTCATTTCAGTTATAATTATTTATGTTTAGTTGTGATTGGTTATTTAAGCTAGCTTTATAGCTTTCTTTCTCGTCGCTACCTGTCTGTCATGGGCCTGTTATTTCTTTGTTTTTGTAATTCTTGTAAATATGTAACTGGATATAATCATTTCAATCTAGCCTCTCCTTTTTATCAATATATTTATTTTAAGCAAAAACACACAGTTTGAACATAATCCAGCAAAAGAATATATTTGACCTGAACTAGCATACCTTTTCACAGACAAGAAAAAAAGGAATATACCTGTTTAAAAAATTAAACCTTTTAACAATAATATATAAAACTAGTTGGATGTGGCAATCGCAAATCTTCCTTCGATCTCATACATTTTAATATTTCAAAATTCGCCATCACAGTGCCAAAATTAAATGGTAATGTATACCAATCAATTAATTCTAATGATATGAAATTCCGTGCATTAGTTCTTGAGGTATGACTATCACTGAACTCGCATAAATCATGCAAAATGCAGTATGGCAGATTTACTTGTTAGTTATTTACACAAAAACCTAATCTGCAACAATTTATGTCAAAATCAAACTGAATTTGAACATAAAAATCCGTTTACTAATTCTTTAGCTAGAGCTATTGCAAAAATCGTGATAAATGCACAATAGCAGCACCATCTGTTGAGTGATTTACAATAAAAGTTAGAAAATGTCTATACATGTCAAGGCCTAACTGAATTGAAGATTAATGAATATCCGTGCGTTACTCTTGGAGATTAAGGTATTGCAGAAATCTTAAAAATGCAATAGAGCAGCACCATCTCTTGAGTGATTTACACCAAAATGTAGAAAACATCAATTCATGTCAAGAGCTAACTTAATCTGAAGTTTCATGAAAATTCGTGCTTCAGTTCTGGAGACTGAGCTAATGTGGAAATCGGAGGAAATGTTACATGTAGCCGTACCATCTGTTGAGTGATTTACACCAAAATGTAAAAAATGTCAACTCATGTCAAGGACTAACTTAATCTGAAGTTTGATGGAAATCCGTGAATTAGTTTCTGGAGACTGAGCTATGGCGGAAATCGGGAGAAATTCTACGTAGTAGAGCCACTTGTTGAGATATTTACACCAAAAACTAATCTGCACCAATTTATTTCAAGAACTAACTGAATATAAAATTTTATTAAATTTCGTCATTATTTTTTGAGAAAGAGCGCCTACAAAATTTGTGTCACATGTATATAGAACAGACTCTCTAGCAGACATTTTGTAGAAACATGTTTTTCGGATACTCTGCCCCTAAAAACATGTAAATCCGTCTAAAATGGAATTCGAAAATTTTCATGAATCCAATACTTTATTCTTGTAAAGGTAGAAGAAAGTAAAAATATAGAAAAAAAACCACGCTCGGCCTGTTTATATATAAGTATTATATATACAGTGAAACCCCGATGTATCGTTCCCGCATCCATCGTTTTCCCGCATCCATCGTTTTCCCCCATTGATCGTTTTATTTCTACTATCCCTGCACAAATTATACTTAAATAATGTAAAGCAAACGAAATTCGCAAGTAACTCGATTGTACTGTTTGTGTTGATGATGGCAATAATGATGCAGATGATGAGTGGTAGTATAGAGCAGAGGATATGATTATGTTTCGATTGATCAAGATGTTGAGACATGTAGTGTTCTAAACATAGGAGAAATGTATGATAGTACAAAAATTAAAATAATGGCGGAGAAGTAGAGGATAACGTTTATGCTGATGAAGCTGAACCACCAGTACTAACTCTGTTTCATGCAATTGCAGCTTTTGAATCTGTATAAACTTTTACATATGCATATGAAATTACAGTAAATAACCAGAGAAGTGCTTTATATTTTAAAAAATTATTTTTTTTATTTCAAAAATAAAGAAAGAAAATTCAAACACAATTATGGATTTTTTAAAGTAAGTATCAACTTTCTATAACTTCGATTTATTTATTTTACAATTTAGTAAGCAACAAATTAGTTTTTGTTAGTATATTGTATGTACTTCATGCATTAGTAATGCATAAACATTAAGTTTTTTGTCATATTTTGAAGCTAATCCGTATCCATCGTTTTTCACCATTCATCATTTTCTCGCATTCATCGTTTTCCCACATTCATCGTTATTTTTCCCGCACCCCTTGAGAAACAATGGATCGAGATTCTACTGTATATATCCATATCTATCAATCTATCTATATAAGCAATATGTATAATAATCAGCAACAAAATAAAAAATACATCTATGTGAAATACTCTAAAATGCTTCAGTAAATCACATCAATTCAATATACACCAGCAAAATAATATATTTAACCTGCAGAAGCGCACCTTCTCACAAAACAAGAAAAAGAAATAACTATTTTTAAAAATTTAATATTCAAAATGAAAATACAGATAAAACTACAAAAAAAGAGGCTGCTGCCTCATCAGCAGTGGGTTGCATTTCAAAAACAGCCAATGGTGGGGGAACATGTGGCATGTAGTCTTCGAGTATTTTAATATTTGATTTTGCTACTCGCTATTCAAAAGACTAGCGGGAGTCCTAACTACCGTGCAGGCTACTATCGTAACCAGAGATTAAACAGCTCCGGTTAAGAAAAATAAAACCATATGAGAAATGACGTAAAATGAATGTCAAATGCGAGAAATATTTTTTTTTATTTTTCGTTTGTTTATTTATTTGTTTATTTTGTTAAACATTTTTTTAACATGTAATTTTGATACTTTATTATTTTTTAACACCTTTTAAGAAATTTTACCGAAATAAACAACCTACACTTCTGTTTGCTATCACAACAACAGCTGACTAACGCAGGGCACACTGGGAAAATAAAATATCGCTGATGTTGACAAACCCTGGTAACGAGAGTGCCTTGCACGATAGTTAGTACTCTCGCTAGAGTCTATACTCGCTATTCTAGCGGAAATGCACTGCCCTTTATAAAATGTCTCATGTAATACTCTTTAGAATGCTCGGGTGTTTCTGAATCCACCGCTTGCTGATGAGGCAGCAGCTTGTTTTTTCGAAGTTTTATCTGTATTTTCAAATTGAATGTTATTTTAAAAATATATATTTAATTTTATTGTTTTTTTTAAGGGGTGCGTTAGTTCGGGCTTATATCCTTTTGCTGATGCATCTATCTATCTATTCACATACATATATATATATATTCTATTAACTTACTCGCTCGGCGTTGTCCGGGTGCATTTCAATTACCTTAAATAATAAATCAAATATAAATAATTATCTTAATTAAGATAATTATCTTAAATAATTATCAAATTTGTGTATTTTTAAATCATTAATTTCATTTTGTCGGAATTATTAGTTTTAATTGAATCGTGAAAAATATTGAATTGAAAATATAATGCTATTTAGTATTTTCGTTTCTGGGTAATTTGATTTTTGCATTTTATGTGTAATTTTTAAATAGGCTGGAAAAGGGAGAAAGGCATGGCAGTTCTACGATATTTTAAATGCCTAGTAATATTGTTACTATCAACAAAACTCTTTCGAAATTTTTAGGAACATAAAACATCGTTTCGTATTCTAGGTTTTCAAAAAAGTGATATTTAGTGGTAAAATAACTGATAAGATCTTTATTTATGTATGATGTAAATACAGCCTATCGAAATACTTTAAGAATATTGTCTTAAAATGTGGACGTTTAGATACATTTAGAATAGAAAAAAAACATCGTCTCCATAAGATGCGAAGTAACCAGCATTTTCAGGTGTATTTGAAAGTATTAAAATTCATATTTTTAAAAACTAATTATATCTTCGTTTATAATAAGATCTCATATTTAAGAACATATATTTCATTTGTTGATAAGTCTAAAATTGTTATATGGAAAATGACGAAACACTGTTCTTTTCGGAATACGTGAGTTTTTTCGGAAAATAACAAAACGCTAACTAGCAAGTTAGAAGAAGTTATTGGCAAGATTTGCATACGGATAAAATAAAAGTCTAAGAATTCTTTGCGATCATGACAAATTTTGTGTAGTTTTTTTTTTTTTTTTTTTCGAAGAAATTGTTTTATTAAAAATGACCGCCTTGCATATAAAAAACGAAGGGGTCGGACCATAATTATTTATGACAGTCACCTAACTTGGGCCGTATATAATACACTATTTAATACATATATCACGGCGACGGAACAATGTTTATCAATTCAATCATCGCCACCCGGATAACATTATTGTACCAAAATGACCACTTAGCATATAAAAAACGAAACGATCATCCGAAACTGTTGATGACAATCTCAAGACTAATATTATAGGAATACAAATCTATCATACAAAATCTTAATAGCATATATCAATTGCATAGCAATCCCATTATATTTAGGACACTCAGAACTTGACAGACAGATAAATAAGCAAACCAAATTCATAAAAGCCTTCATCTATGGTGGAAAGAGATAAGAATGTTTTAAAATGCACAGTAAAATACAAATGAGACGAACATTATATAGCTAAACTTGACCGCCCACTTACGATTTTTGACGTCTTGTCAAATAACTAGGAATATATACATGAGGAATTATTCTGAAACTCCAGGTGTGTAAGCATGATAATACAGGTCATACATTTCCGCTAAGATTTTTTTCCCGAAACCCCATAGAAGATCGCCAAAAATTGATAAAGAATGATTTTTTTTTTTTTTTTGGGGGGGGGGGGGGGTTAATACTGTCAAAACTAATTTAGCAGACGTGCTCAAACAGTAGAATATGATTAAGTGGCTTATTTTAATAAAGTGTGTTCATTTTTATGAGGATAGCATTTACACTCGTACACTGGAAAAAAGCTGCCGCAGAAATTTACTGCAGCAGAGATTCCAGACAATGTCCGTAAAAAAACGGACTTTATCCTTATATCAACGGACTTTGCCATTACATTAACGGATTTTGCCCATAAAATGCAAAAAATTTCGGTCGTTGACCGTTAATCTGAAAAAGGGACATTTTCCGTAAATTTACTGGCGCATTCACGGTAAAGTACCGTAAATTTACATTTTTTTTACAGTGTAAAGAAATTAAAGTTTTTATAAAAAAAAGTACAAAATTTTGTCAAGTTTTTTGCTTATAATTTGAAGAATTCTTAATATAAAAAAAATGTTTTATTCAGAAAATATGACAAACACTATTGTACACTATATCCAGTAATCGTATTTTAAAAATAGTAAAAAGTTTAGGAATAATAAGCAGGTTTACTAAAACAATTTTTCACTGTGCATGCGTGAAAGTCATCAAAATATAATTTGTATAATGTGTTAGTTCGATGTATAGAACAACTTTTGTGAAAGTCTCAAAAACATGGCTTGAAAATTCTAAAAATTATCGTCGATACAAAAAGTTCAATATCCTTTGTTAGCAAAAAGAAACAAAAAGATGAGTAGGTGTATCCATATATCTATCAATTGGTGTCAGTACAGTATACATAATATTACATGTACTACCATATTTGGATTCAATAAGCAGTTTCCCCTTTTACAGATTTTACTAAACGAATTACAGTAAAACCCGAAAAAACAGAATTGCTATAAGACAAAAAATGCGTTCTTAGACAGATTTTTTTTTAAGATTGATTTAAACGGCATACATTTCAGTGGTATCATAAAAATATTTCGTTATATAGACGGATTCTGTTCCAAAGTTAATATTGTATTAATTTTTATTAAATGCAGACAAATGAATAGCATGCCACTAAAATAAAATTCAGGGAATTTATGACAATTTCTGGCGTACCGTGCAGTACTTCAAAGCATTGAACTAATAAAAAAAGAATAACTGACATTTCCTAAAAATGGGGGTTTCAACTGTTACCACTTTTGATGAGATTCATTACCACCATGGAAAACTTTCACCTGTAAATTTATGTAGAATATTTGTCTTTATTTAAACGCCTCATTAATGAAAAATTTCAAGCAAAAATAATGGCTGAAATCTATATTCATTTTTTACTAGATGGAGTTTACCTCAGCAGTAATAGTTTCGCCAAATTATGACAACTAAGACATCCTACTGCCTGTGTCCGTGAAAAGAATGGACTACTTGATCAAACTGACACCAGTAAAAAGAACTAGATACTTTTTACCATATTTGTAAAAGAAAATTCTAGGCTCTTAAATTTGATGAAATTTTCTATTTAAGGTTATCTGTGGAAGCTTTCCCCGGCGATTCTCAGAAATTGTTGACTGAATTTAAAAAAAACTGATATCTTGAGACAACTTTTTCAGTTCCTTCAATCGCAAATTTTGGACAGTACACCATATGTCTTCTGCCCATTATTTATAATTCCATTGTCCCAAGAGACAGATCTTGAAACTCGTGAAAATAGGGATGTCCCGTACTAATCGGAACACCTGGCAACTATAGAAATCTAACAATTTATTTTTCAAAAGTTTTCCTAAACATATATGAGTAATTTTTTTTTATTTTTTTTATTTTTTTTTTTTTTTTTGCGAATTTTAACAATGTTTCTACATATCAAGCTTAAAAATTTAGCTTTTATTTTAATATAAAAGTATTCTAACTTAAGAGATGCAGTAATTTTGAAACCATCCATTCAAGTTTGAATAACACTGTAATATAAGTGGTAGTACAATTCTTAATACTAAAAACTAAATAAAATATTTAAAAAAAATTCTTGTAGCACAGCTATTTTACTAAAAATAATTTTTTAATTAACTTTTTTTAGTATCCTTACTACTTTTTTAAGTATGAATATTTTTGCTTCGATTTTTTTCCACATTCATTAGAATATACTAAATAAAACTGTGCATGGATTTTTAGATGTATGGGTTTTTACATTTAACATGTTTTTTTCTCTCTTGTGTATAGTAAAAAATGAAGGAAACTCAAGAAACTCTCAATTTAAATATTTTTTAAAAAGATAATTATAAACTTAAATGTTAAATCCATGCACAAAAATATTAAATACACCATGGAGAACAAATAAAAAAAATCAAACCTCTGTCAAAATTCGCAAAAAAAACTTTGGTATTTTTTGAACAAGCAAGGTATAAAAGTATGAATAGGGAGAAAAATCAATTGAAAATTTTCATTTGAATAGGTCATTTTGTTAGATCTATTAACAAAATTTACAAAATCTCGCGATACAATATTCGTATAGTTAAAAAATTTCTGTCGTCTTGACTTATAGGCGGAGGTAGATTTCGAAGATAGGTGCTCATTTCTACAACAAAATATAAAATATGATTAGAGATAAACCCAATTTAGCTATTTTATTTAGGCGCTTTTGAAGGAATTTTAAATTTATTTTTTCTGTAAGAGCTGTTTTAAAAGCGAAAATTGATTTAAAAATGAGTCAGAAAATGAGCAATTTGTCATTTGAATACTTCCTCATCATTTCAAATACGATCGCTTCGTGAAATTCTCTTCAAAATGCCTTTTATAACGGCATTTTTTAAAAATATATTCTGCCTTTATCTAAAAACTGGCCAATACGTGACATTACACAGTTATTAAGTAAGAGAACTTGTCAGTTGTATATGTTTGAGAGCAAAAATGGATTTAAAAATGAGTCAGAAAATAAGCATTTTGTTATTTGAATACTTCCTCAATTTTTCAATCACGATCGCTTATGGAAATTCTGCTCAAAATGACTATTTTCATAGTATTTTTTGAAATATATTCTATCTTTAATAAAAAAAACTGGCTAATACGTGACATATAGCTCCCAAATAAGAGAACTTCTCATCTGGATAAGTTTAAAAAAATGAATTTAAAAAAGAGTCCTTACATAAGCAGTTTGGATTTGAGATTTTTTTCCCTCAACGCCTATTTTTGTTTAAATTATTTTAGCTATAAGGATTGGTCCTATAAAAACTCGTCAATGTAAAAGTTATCGAGACGATGTAAAATAAATTAAATCAGATTTGATATCAAGATTTGACGAAGTTATGGATTTTTTTCTTTTTCCACACTTTTTTCTTTTCGGTTCTTTTTTTTCACTTTATTTTATTTAATTTTTTTGCGGTAAGACTTGATTCTATCAAAACCTTGTCAGTACAAAAGTTTTAGATAATATTAATTACACTTATGAAAAGTTTGTTTGGATTTGATACTTTGAGAATTGACGAAGTTATGATTTTTTTACGTCCAAAAACTCCAATTTTTTCGCCTCTTGAGCCCATTTTTAACTTTATCAAATATCTGTCATTCATAAACTTTTTGCCCAGGTTTTAGAAGTAATATAAACTTTAAACTGATTCAATATCTATATTTTTTAAGAAGTTGTAGGTTTTTTTCTGTTTTCACAAAAATCCTTCCTATTTCCAACTCCTTGGTCCGATTTTGTCCATTAAAGAACTTGGCCGAGATTTTATACCCCTTGATTTTATGTAAAAGTTTGAAGGATATCTGATAAGAATTATAAAAGTTATCGTATCCATAAAAAAGTGATATAGACCGATAGATAGATAAACATTTTCACTGATGGTAGTTTTGGGGTCAGGGGGGTCATGATCGGTATAGATCTGAAAAAAAAAAATTCAGAAATTTTAAGATGAGGGCGGCCTCATTAGATTTCATACGAAATCTACCAAAAACGAGGTGCCAAAATATTCACAATTAAAGAAGATTTCAGTTAATAATAAAATAAATAAATAAATGAAAAATGATATTTTGGCTAATTTTAAGGCATTGTATCCCCTTAAGCCAAGTTATCTTCAATTATTTGTGTTCATTCTCAGTTTTTAAAGAGAGCAGTAATTAATTTTTTAAAGATCCTAAATGGTGTGTGAGTACGGATATGATGAGTGCAAAAGTGAATTAGAAGAACAGAGATAAGATCAATAGGGCTCATTAAAAATGATGTATTTATCTAAATAAAAAAAACAATTACGTGCTAAAATTCAAAATTCCTCTGTTCTACTATATACACATCAAGTAAAAAAGCAGAATAACTATTTCTTTTCTTTTTACAAAAAATATGATGATCATTCTTACGACATTCAAAACTGCTCATTAAAAAGTACTTTAATTATTTATGTTATTATTTTTATTATTTAATAGTTATTATAGGTACAAAATTTCAGTACCTAACAAACATAACTCAGTACTTTGTATAGTGTTATAAGTTGAATAAAGCATGAAAATAAAATATTAGCTATAGCATGAAACACGCATGATTTTTTTTTTCTAAAACACCTATTAAAATATTTAAATTTTCAAATTAAAGATCTGCTTTTTTTAAATTTTGAATGGTTACTTTTGCATCCACAATCACTTGAAGCTGAACTTTTAGAATAAGACCTCACCATATGCACCGACGTTTCTGATGTGTGTCACCTTTCACGCCAAAATACTCTTGTCAGGTTGGGGAATTTTTTTTATTTAAAAATTCTACAATTCTTTTGTTTAGTATTCTTCCTTTTATTTAACTTTTGAGTGTCTATAATATCTATAATTATTAAGCAAAGGGATGATAACTATTTCAAAACTTAGCAACACTGCAGCCACGGTAAGTGTAAAGTACGCTTTCTACAGCCACGGTTAGTTTAAAGTCTGCCTTTTATGTGAAACATCATAAACTGAACAAAAAATTATCAAAATTCTAAATGATTAGCAGGCTACACTTAAGCTGTCGGCTAGTCAAATCAGGCCCTTGGTCCTCGTGTCTGTTATGCCTAGTTGTTATTACTTATGAATGTAGCACCTACTGACTTCATCTTGAATGTCAACATTAGATTGAAGTAATCATGTTCTCATGAACAGAATATTAGCACTAATGAGATTTATAGAGAAAAATGAATTCATATTTAGGAATAATTATTCATACTTCTCAGACATTTCTTCAGGCGATTACTTGTGATTTTCAGTCATCTTCTTTGCTGCCATTGTAAATGTTTTTAGACATAGTCACAATATATTATTATTGTTGTTGTTGTTGTTAATTTTTCATATTAATTGTTGCTCTAATTGTGCATTTGTTGCTATTAATTTGTATATATTGCAATTTATCGTATTCTGAGCCAAGCAGCTATGTTGAGAATCTTACAGTTTTATTTTATTGTATTTTATTTATTCATTTATTTTTTTTATGCGTTTGCATGTGTGTGTGTGTGACTAAAGTATAAATTTAAACTTGTACTATGAAGAAAAAAGGAATATTTCTTTTCCCTTTATTTTTTAACTGCTGTCAAAAGGACAGACTATCAAATGGGTTTCGGCCATCCGTAGGAAAACACTCCATCAGGCTTACAGCTTAGAGCTACGGTTGGGATTTCCCTTGCCCCTCCCCCCTCTCTTACACAGTTTAATTAATTAATATTACAATAAACTCTGTGTAAGGCGGACTCTGTGTATACGATAATCTGTCTGACTCGGAAGGATTTTCATGCTCTTGCGAATAGATATAAAGTAAAATTTGTCTAAGGGGAAATATTGTTTATTACATTGCTCCTGATCGATCCCGTATTAGACAGAGTTTGTTTATTATTAAACTATTGCCAACAGAGTTTATTGTTTTGCTTTTTCAGTGTATTTTCTTTGTGTTATTTTTTTCTCTAGTTAACTAAACTTAGAATTAACTACAGTAAGTGTGAAATTAAAAATCAACGACATTTATATTAAACTGTGGAATTAATCTAAAGAAGCTGAGAAACACTGCTCTGGGGATTTGAGTTTCTATTCAGCTATGGTTTGTACAATTAAAAATACTTTTTTTGTATGCATCCTAACACTCTTTAAAGTTTGTAGTAAGAATTTTAATCACTCTTTTAAAGTAACTTCTAACAAGTACAAACAAGTACACAAACAAAATTATTTAAATGAGGATAATGAACTTGAACAAATATAATTTCTAAAGTTTTAAACGGTTTAACTAAAAACCCTTAGGAGAATCTGTTTCAAAAGAAATGTGCGGCCTCAAACGGATAAATGCTGATTTCTTACGGCACTCTCTTTTCTCAGTGATATCGACATCAGCAAAGTAAAAATGAAAGTAATTGCTCATTGAGTAGCTATGTGTAATTGTTTAACTAATTTCAAGACATTCGTAAAATTGATTTTTCAAACAGTTTTAAGAGAATTTGCTTATATATTTCAAGAACTTCAAAATACTTACCTTACCCTTGAAGATGATCTTTTTGTTTAAGATTATGGTCTTAGGTTACATAGAACATAAAAAAAGTTCAAATTTTTCAGTTTACAGGGATGCAAGCACTGCGCCGCAAATGATAGATTTTTATCGCTAAAATTCAGAAGTATTTTGTCATTTATTAAACATTAGAAATCTTATCAAAAAAAAAAAAAAAGACGAGATATACTAATAAAATTTAATGGTGCCAATCGGTCACTTGTTGCACAGTGCTTTCATCCTTGATTTTACAATTATCAACCAGATAAAGCTAAAAGATTATTTGTATTTTTCTAAAATTATATTCTAGATAAACAATCGAAACTTTCTATATGCTGTGTAACTAAATTGCTACTTCAAAAATGTCTAAAATTATGTCTGAATGAAAAAAATTGAAATAATAATATATATATATATTTAAGGATTTTCTAAGTTTTATAGTAAAATATTTTTAATTATATTTCTTTTAATGCAATATGATAACTGCTTCTTATTTATTATTATATTTTCTGATACTACAAAAAATTTTAAGATAATATAGTAAACATCTTTTAAGGAAAGTGTACCGAACAGATAAATTGCTCAAAAAATTTCATAGAAGTATATATAAAAAGTTAATTAGTTCTTAAAAACTAATTTATGCATGAAAATATTAACATTTCATTTATAAATGAGCGATAATGTGGTTGTTTACTAGGATAAAAAAGCCATTTTTATCTTTATTTTAAAGTATAGCACATGCTGTTGAATATTTATCAAAAACTGTTTCATTTTATTCGACATGTTCCACGTGCCTTTAAACTCAAAGCAAAGAAAACGTTTTTTTTATTGGGAATTAAAATTAAAAATAGATTCAGAAATTCTAAATATATATTTATAAAAATTCAATATACACTGTAAGATTTTAAATTATTTCTATTATATTATTATTTTACATTACATACTGCTGGAATGCTACGAACCCGCTCAATTAATCTTAATATAAAATGGACTTTAAAAAATAAAAAAAATATTAACCGACTTAAAAAAAAACGCTAAAAAGGATTAAATAGTTCTTGAAAATTCTCTAATGACAAAACGTTATCCAATAAGCATACATCATATATCAGGTACCGGCATAAAAACGATTAAATTTAATATATATAATTTAATATCCCCCAAACATAGATTTTAGAGAGAATATTTTTTACAAGAGATGAATTTACATATTTATGATTTAATTTATGAATATATACTTATAAAAAGTAATGAATTATTTTTTGAATTCGGTGCCAAACAGTCACAATTGATAATGATCATCACCATTTTCGTTATGTTACGAGTCACAATATATTCACAATTCTTATTATATTTAAGGCAGCTTAGCACAAACTTCAAAAAGTAATTCATTACTTTTTATATGCATATATTCATAAATTAAATCATAAATACGTAAATTCATCTCTGGTAAAAAATATTCTCTTTAAAATTTATGTTTGGGGGATATTAAATTATATATATGAAATTTAACCGTTTTTATGCCGGTGCTTGATATCCGATTTGTGCTTATTGGATAACGTTTTGTCATTAGAGAATTTTAAAGAATTTTTTTTAAGTCGGTTAATATTTTTTAAAGCCCATTTTATTTCCTACTTTTTAGTTATTCATACTGTAATACGCAATTATGTGTACTGACATATGGTGTCTGTTTACAATGCATTGACTAATTGATGTATTTTCCTGGGCTTTGATGTATTCAAATTTCTGGTCAATTTCCTATTTCATTTTCAGCTATTCGAGAGCAACTTACAATGTCGGCTAGTACCGTTGTGGATCTTTAGGTTTTTAGGATGTGGTAACTCGTTTAGATAAGACCTCGTTCTTCCAAAAAGTTACCTCATTCATCGAACTTTAAAGTCCACATCGATTCTTACGGACCTCGGAAATGGGTATCGAAAAGCTGAGAATCCACAAGTAAAGTGACCTTGCGTATCACAGAGCGGCAAAGTGCTTGCTTACATATACAAGCACAGCAAAATGGCTACATATATCTATGCATAGTAAAGTGCTTTTCTTGTATAGTCAAAATTACTCACCCTTCAGTCAGAAAAAAAACAAAAGAAATATTTTATGAAAAATTGCGCTATACTACATTAGACCAAACAGTACAATCTAATTCCAATAAAGGCGTGGGAATTAACGGTGATAATTGTATGAGGAATCGGAAACTGATAACTTAACTTAGCTGCCTCTATGTGAGAGTGACAACATTCGATGCCCAGACACTTCTTCGACAGACGTTTTTCTCCAAACTATAGCAATGCCAGGCATTTTCTATTACAGATCTTAATAATAATTGCCTGAAAGAATTCGATTATACGTGTGTCAGAAGTTATCAAGATTAACCATAATGGCTGACTCAACAAAATGCTTGGTGACTCGCTTTTGTCCAGAATCGTTCCTCAAACCCTATATCCCATATACCGTCATTTGCATATAAAGGAATCCGACCTGAACAAAATTTAAAATCGGATTCTGATACCTAACCCGGTAACTAAATCTGAATCTAAAGACAATGTCGTTACAGACAGCAATGCACATTATCGTGCGTTGACTTATGAAGATACTTTTTCCTCCGGAACAACACGTATAGTAGGGTATTTTTATCTTTTCGGCACCTACTTCCGGTGCCGGTTGTTAACGAAGTGGGTTTCCATTTTATTGGATGCGAGAACTTGTCCAGTTAAGATTTAGCACTTTGGAATGATCTCGCATTTCGGAAGTTTATTACAACAAACAAACCTTAAGGCCCACATTGAAATCTACGGACATCGAAGTAGAGCGTCGAAAAGCTGAAAATCCGTCAGTAAAGTGTCCTTATACAATCAGAGCGAGTCAAAGTGCTTCCATGAGTTAATGCAGAGCAAAATATTTCCATATGTTGGTACATATTAAAATACTCTCTTTTCAGTCATAGAAACTAAAAATTAAGATGTTACCAAAAACGCATTATGATTTAATAAATAATCTGCAGTCATCTAATTCATCAATAACGATGTCGAAAATGAGCTCTGGTGCTTGTATGCTGAGTTCGAATCTGATAACAGTGGCAACATTCAACACTGTTAAAAATTTGAAACTTTTGTTGGACCGTCACTCCACCGTTTATATAAAATATATCTATTTTGACCAATGAGAATGCTCCATAATATAGTGAAATAATCGTTTTTTATAAAAGTGGAGGAGTGATGAGCATATGTTCAGACTATGATTTGATAGGCACAGTTTTCCAAACTACACAAAATGTAGGAATTTTCAGTTGCAAAACTTGACGATAGTCGCCTGAACGAGTAGTATTATACGAGAGCAAGAAGTTAATTAGCTTCACTTTAATGCATGGGCGTAGAAGGGGGGTCCAGGGGGGGTTTTAAAATTGTCTGATTCACAGGCTTTTTTTTTTCTAACAACTTCTAAGGTCATCCAGCTACTACATGGATGACAAAAATATTTCTCAGACTTCAGCTACCATTAGTTTCGAATGTTAATCTCCTTCTTTGAGATTTTTCTGCAACTTTTTGAAAAGCAATCCGATTTAATTGCAATTTTCTTTAACATAGTTTTAGCGTCTTCTAGCTTCTTTATCATCATTAACAATATCCTAATTAACATCCTGGACTCTAGGACCAGTCCTTCTTTTTACTTACCCATCATACGTAGTATAGGGTAAGTCTTGCAATCGTTTGGAAAATCGAAAAAAAAATTTGACGGATTTACACGTTTTTGACACTGGAGATTTCGAAAAGCATATTTTTAGAAAAAAAATTGCCGTCCGTCTGTCTGTCAGTCTGTCTGTCTGTAAATGCTCTATCTCCCGAACGAATTGAGATAGAGACTTGAAATTTTGTATGTACTTAGTATGTAAGAATGGGACGAAGCTTATTTAATATCAGTAACCTCGATTATCCGGAACTATTTTTTTCTGACTCTCGAAAAATTCGTTCTGATGAAAGGTATATAAAAATTTTCGAAATTTTTTATTTTAAGGAGTGATCGTAAAAGGCAATAAAATAACACAAATTTTGCATAAAGAACGAAGTTGATCGAATTATTAGTTGCCGTGATATTTGTAATCATGTTTTCCACATTCTTCGATTTTTCATGACCCTGTATTTCATTCCGATTTCAATTCAAAGATATATTTTAATTGGAAATGAGACGCTTAATTTGACGCAGTTAAACTGTTAGTTCATAAGATTATTATTTTTGGAGTTATAAGGATGTTTCTTTTTCGCAATTCAATACTACTTGAGTAGTTAGGCGTGTTGTATGATTTATCGAAAGAGATTCATCAGCAACTCATTAATACAGCATTACTATGCACAATAAAAATATAAATACACGTTTAAATTTTGTTTTGGAACTGCAATTCATTTTATAAATAGTTTTCAATTGTATTATTTTCATATATTATATATGCATATATATGATGGGTAAGTATTACGGTGGCCTCCAACGACTAGTTACTTCAGCTACTACTTTTTTTTTAACATTAATTAATCACCTTTTTGGGCAAATATGTTTACTCACTACAGCTGTAAATTAAAATTTGCTTTACTTTGAAGGTAAGAGATTTCAGTCGTTTATTAAATATCGTGTTAATGTTAAAAGAAATTTGTGAAAAATAACAAGGAGAGCCTTCAACCGTTTTGGGAGGCATTCATTAATTTAGTTCTAAAGGCCTAATTTCAATGAGATTTGGCTCATTCAACTTAGATAACAATTTGGCAGATGCCAATTATGAAATTTTATGTTAGCTTTAGCTAATAGTTTTTTCGAACATTAAGGGTGTATTCGAAAAAATTGTAGAATCCACCTTCAACAGCTCGAAATTTTCAGATACAATTTTGGACACATTTTTAAAAGTAGAAGCATGAAACTTGCCGAGGGGATTTTTGAAGTGACGTACAAGGTGCCGTGTGATGTAATTTTTCGCTGATTTAATTAGAATTTGATTTATAAGCAATTATTTCCTCAACGTGACCCTTTTTTTCGTTCGCACACCTCCCACTTCGGAAAATTTGGTCCAAAACGCCGTTTTTGACAGCATTTTTTGCAAAATTTTCTGCATTCATCAAGAAATTGATAATCACGGCACCTTGTATAGTTTCTAAATAAGAGAATTCGAAAGTTTGGTGCATTTGAGAGCAAAAATGAATCTAAAAATAAATCTGAAAAAAAGGCAGTTTGGATCGGAATACACCCTTAATGGTGCATTATTTTTTCGTATTTTACGGACTTTATTTTTACGAAGCACAAGCCGAGCACTTCCAGTGCAGTCCGCTTTCGGTTGTGGGGCTCCAAATCCTATAGTTTCGTTCCGAAAGAGGGTCTTTTCGGAACACACTAGTCGCTGCGGAAATCAATAAGATCTCTGAATTTAGGTTCATTTAAAAAATTTTCAAAAGATAAAAAAAAACATTAAAAATTGATTTTTGTTTAATTTCATTATAACGGGCCCCACTCAACGCTGGGCGGGTCAGCTAGTCTATATTATAAAGCAGAAATGTGTCTGTACGTAAGAGGCAACAGCAGGCAATTAAATTTCGATTCTACTGTAATTTTTTAAACCATGCATATTTTCAATTTTTATGCCGTTTAATAGGAGAGAAAATGTACAGTAAACTCTGTCTAAGGCTGAATCCATCGGAATCAAGAAAATTTTCCTCAGTAGACAGTATTCCGCCGTTGGACAAATTTTAGTCTATGTCTATAGATTCACAGAGAGTTAGACAGATTTCTTTCCTACACAGAGTCGGAATTACAGAGTGTTTACTGCATTTACAAATGTAATTCATTTCAAAACTGTATTGTAATTTATTCAAAAATTGTATTGCAATAACATTTTTTTCTGATCCATTTGGAAAATGGTTGTTATTATCAGTCGAGTATACTCGATATATATATATATATCTGAATCCTTGTGATTTCCGCATTTATGGAATATTTACGATGACAAAAAAAAGTATTAAAAACTACAATAATAATAATAATAATAATAATAATAATAACTCAAAAACAAATTAAGAAACAGCTTTCGAACAAATTGCATTTAATTTTTTTTTTTTTTTTCTATACGACGGTGCAAAAATTGAAAATGTGCGATATTTCTAAGTTTACAAATTTGCAGTACAGAAAATTGTAAAACTGAAATACCATTTAAAATTTGTAAGTGTTGCCGTTTGCAAAAGGACATAAAGCAAAAATTTTTAACAAAATTTACTATTCAGATGTATGTAACATTTATTTTATTTAAAAAATTTATACAATAAGTATCGGAGGAAATTTTGGAGAAAAATCGGTTTGCAGGTGGCGTTGTGATTACGAATTTTATACAATTTCCAAGACGGGGTAGGAGCGTGATAGCAGTTGAAGAAAAAAGCATATTAAATCACCTAACTATTCTATTTCGGTTTAATTTTCATATTTGTAATAAGTCAAATATTTTCACGATTTTAGGCATATTAAAAACTGATTAGACTTTAGCATGAATTTTTTTTTCTTTCTCCCTCATTTGAAACATTTATTAAAAAAAAATTATGTGTAGCAATAAAATAAAGTATAAAATAGAAGAAAGTTCTGTCTGACTAGTTTCTTTGATCGACAATATGTCTGAAAGAACCAGTACCCAGGAATGTATCAAAAGGTGAGTTTTCTGTTGAGTATTAATAGTTTTAATTGGCGATGCACCGAATAGTGAGTTTGACAGAATACCGAATGCCGAATATTCGGCCTATAAGTGAACTGAATATCGAATATTCTGCTAGCGGAATAGTAATTGTTGGACGGAATACCGAATATTCGGCTTCAAATACTTTTTATATTTCAAAGTTTAAAGGTATTAAAATGTTGCTTTTTAAAACAATTTTACATAATATTTAATAAAAGAAACTTACATTTTGATAAATAAGAGCTTTTTATAAGAGCATTTAGTATTGAAAAAAAATCTGCTTGAGTTATTTAAGAAGCACATTTATGAGACTTTTTTAATTACTAAGATTTTTAATTTCATGATTTCTTCTATGAATTAAACAAACATTTTAAAATCGAAGAGAAATAATGAAAAAATGGTCGAAGAAAAACTTTACAGTCTCATAATTGTCCTTTTTAAATAAGTCAAGGCAGATTTTTTTTTTTTTCAGTATAAAGTACAAATACTTTCAACTTAATTCAAAATAAAGGAATGTCTAGCTCATAGCTCTTTTGTTGTGAATGGTGGCATTTTCCACCTTTCTCATCATATCATATTTTACAGAAATCAAAGCATGTGAGTTTAAAATATAGTATCTTATTTATTGTTAAAGCAACAAACGAAAACACAAGTTTGACCTAGAGTGAGATGAAATACAATGTATTTATATATGACTCAATCAGTTGATTATGATTATGGTTTCATGAACAAAAATTGTCAGCCTTGATGGCTATTACTAATCTCAAAAGTTTTTCTTTCTTGTTTAAAAACTTTTATTTGGGAAAAGCAAGAAAAAGATTATTTACTAAACAAAATTTAGGAACTTGCATCTGCACATCATTTATTCCTAAGCAGAATCCTCATAAATCACCATTTTAATTCTTCTCATGATTAATTTTCTTAAGTTATAATTTACAAATAGCAAATAAATAATGTAAAACATTCTACTTTATTCAAATACGATTTTCTTTCTAATTATTTTAAACATATTTATAAATTGACAGTTAAAAGTAGAAATCGTGATAAGTTTAAAAAAAATGTTTTAAAAAGTTTTATAAAGTTTTGAATTCAGCCGAATACTTTGATATTCGGCCAAACCGAATTTCGGCCTTACCGAATATTCGGTAACATGGCCGAATACCGAATAGATACCGAATATTCGGTGCATCCCTAGTTTTAATAAAAATGTTTACTTTTATCGTTTGGAAATTATCAAAGAGTTGAGACCATGCCCCCCCCCCTAGAAAAATTATGTAGTTACGCCCATGCTTTAATGGCAAGCTCATCTAAACATTTCGCCATTTTCTTTTCTCAGACGCGTCTAACCTATCAAATATCCCCGTATATTATCACTTTGATATCGAGAAATTCCGTCAGAAGAAAATTTGAAAGCATTTCGATATTTAACTCGATATCTGAGTCTGAATCTCAAGACAGTGTCGATAATCAAAGCAATGCACTTTAATTTCTTTATGCATCTGACATAGAAAGGACCCTCATACACAGGCACTTGTGCTCTGACATATAAGGGTACTTTAAATGTGGATTTTCAGTTTTTTCACACCTTTTTCCGATGTCGGTAAGCATCGATGCAGATTTTCCATTTTGGTGTATACGAGAACTGATTCAGTTAAGATTTCGCACTTTGGAGAAAACAAGCATCTCTGCAACAGTGGCTATGAACCATATTTTTTTTTCACTTCTTAACGAAACAAGATTGACAAATCAGAAGCCTGCATTTTTGCAAACTTTCCACTGTTTGAAGTAAATAGCGAAAAGTTCGCAAAAATGCAGGCTTCTAATTGTCCAATATCATTTCGCTAACAGCGAAAGAGAACTTGGGCGGGATCCAGTAGATTTTGTGCTATTAACGAAAACAGATTGACCAATTAGAAACACTGCATTTTTTGAGAAATTGTTGTTGCTTAAAGTAAGTAAATTTTCTTACTGGTCAACTTCATTTCGCAATAGCGCAAAATCTAAGTGAATACAGTCCAGTCAAAATTTTGCAAGATCATGTATCTGCGTAAGAGTAAGAGCATGATAAATGAACGATTCTAATTGAACGACTGCTTGGGAAAAAAATCTGAATTTTAAAGTTTTTATTTTAAAAAGTTCTAATCAACAGATGGATGGAGCATTGTTATTGGTCAAAATAGAGATCTATACAAATGATGGAGTGATTATGTAGCTACAGCTGCAGATTTCTAAAAGCGTAAATTTTCGCATTGATCAATCTCCTTCCGCTAAGAGCACGAAATCTATCTGAATCCCGATCGTTGTCTATTCAAAATTTCGTACTTTGAAATAAAAAGATCGCGTATCGGTATAAGAGTAATAGCCTAAAAAATTAACACTTCTAATTGGACGACTGCTTCAAAAAGAATTTGAATTTCAAATGTTTTTTTTTTTTAGTTCTAATCACCAGAACTTGGTGAAATTGAAATGGGACCACACGGGCATCTTACTCTTTCAAACAAAAAAGAATTATCAAAATCGGTTCATATTTAGGAAAGTTATGAGTGAACAAGAAATACGTACAGGTCGAAATCATAACCTCCTCTTTGATGTCGCTTAAAAAATGCATTACAACACGGGAAACGATCAGTCTTTATTCTTTAAGGTCTTCTTCTAGGGGGGAGGGGGCTTGCACCCCCCTAACATTCACCTTAAAATTTCGCTCATTTAATTATCTACCATTTTTCATCTAAAAGTTTAAGCTACATGGCACCCCCCCCCCGGGCTGTATCACCTAACTTTGCTCATTTCTTCACTTCATTTCAATTTTTAAAAGACTTTAATAACTTTGATTCTATGAGAGCTACAGCGAGATGAATAATTCTAACATAGCTAACTTTTTCTTGCCGTTCTTTCTGCTATTTCAGTTTTCCAGCTTTTTCCAGTGGGGCGTTTCTCATTTTATGACGTAATATATCTATTGAAAGTTTATGCTTCATACATTACAAATCTAGTATAAAAAAATTTCTCCCGTCATTCTGGGTCACGTTACGAACCCATAATGAGTTAAAATTTAATTTCCCAAACTTCTTGGAAGTTTTCCCATCTGAAAGAAATCGTGCCGATGTGGTTGCATATGGCATATGAGCATATAAATATTATTCACTCTTTTTTTTTAGTCCATTCCAGTGTATATTTTCCCATGACAGTCCCGGAACAGTTTCTGCTCGGGCTGGTCTGCTAGTTAAAGTTAAAAACATCAGATATTAATCTATATTTTCCCGTACGTTATAGTTTATGAATAGCATCACTGACTCTGAGGAAGTAAAGCTGTAATTTCAAATTAATTATATGAAATAGATTATCTTAAATTACCTTAATGATTAATATGACTCGACGGGTTGTGTGATTCTGAGGATCACACATTTTTAAGGGCACATAGAACATTTGGACTGGTAAAATGAAGCAGTTTTTTGCGAAATATTTAATATTATGCATTTTATTTAAAAATAGAGATAGAATTGATTTTTTTAAATACACAGTTTTAAATATACACATTGTAACTCATATAAAAAAACAATATAATTTAATTTCATGTATAAATTAGTTTCCAACAAATGATTAACTTTACATATTTTTTGAACAATGTATCTGCCCGATACACTTTTTTAAAAAGCTGTTGAATATATTTGTTTTAGCATGAGAAAACATACTATTTGACAATAATAAGAAAAAAATTCCATTTTAACTTAAAAGAAAAAAAAACTAAATATTTTAGGAAAAACTTCAAAAATACGAAAAAATTTAAAAACATATTTTTCATATATAGTCTTTTTTTTTATTCATACTTATAACAATAGGTATTTTTAAACAAACAAGTTAGTTACACAATTTTGAAAAGACTTAACTGTTTACTTAAAACAGAATTTTACAAAAATGCATTAAATCATAGAAAAACAGAATTTGAGAAAGAAGTTTTTTTAAAAATGCACACTCACAAAGTAAAGTAAAACTTATGATTACTATAAAAAAAAAAAGCTCTAATATTTTGTTACCTCTAAAGTTTCGCAAAATATCATGTTTTATCCTTATGTCAAATGATCGAGTACCTGGGTACCTATTTTCATATTTTATCCCATTTCCCAAATGTTAATACTAAAAAAAACTAAAATGAATTTAGGTTACTATTATTTGAAGTATTCACTGTTCATCAGCATAATCACTTTAAAATTTCGAATTTTTTAAATTATACTATTTTGGGGCATTAAACATGTGTATACCTCTCATCAATGACAAAGTTATCCGGGTACTGAAGCGAATTTTATGTAAAAAAATACAGAAATCGGCAGATGATTTTTTATTTAGATTAATATAACTTAAAATTAATTTGAAAATAGGCGTTAGATATATTATTTTAAGATGAAAAAACATTTTATTTACGTAACATTTTTTTAAACAAGCTTTATATAAGAAAATAATTACTAATTTATATAGGCCATGTTCAGCACAACTTACCGATCCGGGTAAGTCTCCATCAACCTGAACCGCGAGTTCAGCGCTTAACTCTCCGTTGAATGTAAATTCTAATTCACCGTCAACTCAACCTGCCGAATTCTGAGGAGAAACCGAAACAAAAGTTGAGTTACCGGGTAAGTCTCCATCAACCTGAACCGCGAGTTCAGCGCTTAACTCTCCGTTGAATGTAAATTCTAATTCACCGTCAACTCAACCTGCCGAATTCTGAGGAGAAACCGAAACAAAAGTTGAGTTACTCAACCTTGATATGGAACAGAGGTTATTCGACCGCGCATGCTCAATCCAAGCAAAGATGGCGGCTGTTTTGAATTGAACATTGGTGGATTTTTTTCACAGAGATCTGTTTGTAACTCACTAGGTAAACGAAATGTTAATTATGAAAGATATTATAAAAAAAAAATGAGTTGCTTTAAATTTTTGAGGGGATTTTTTACCTCTATTAACGAAAATTATATTGATTTGTGATGAGTCTCTAGGCTTTGAAGGTTTGTCTAGCATTTTTGATATCAGGTAGCGCCATCTGTTGAATATGAATAGAAAGAAAGTTTTGATATGAAAAATCTTGGTTAATAATTTAGATTTTCTTTTAATAATAATAATAAAGAAAAGCAGTTTTTTCTTATATTTCAGTTTCTGCTTTTTTATGTTTGTTTAAAGCATGCAATCGCAAAAACAGGAATTTTGTGACAACAAAATAAAAAGACGTTAAACTATAATACATTAATAATTAATTTTCTTTCTTGCTTTAAATAATTACTTTTGTTTAGAAAAAAACATTTTTCTTGAAATTTTTCGCATTTAAAAATTTGCACATCAATTACATTAGTTAAATTAATTAATACATTAGATTTACGTTAGAAAAAATATATAAAAAAATAGATGCATTTTCAATATTTTAATTTTCGTTGAAAAATAAATAAACTAGCTCGTTAGTTTCTTTTATTCTAATTACTATTGCTAGCCTGGTTAGAAAATCGGTTATTAAATTTAATTATTAAAGAAAAAATATAATTTTTTTAAATCAAGTAACTTTTATGAAAAAATTATACTGTAACGCAAAATTTTGTAAAAATAAAAATCTTATAACTGTATTGTTATTTTTAATCGTTGAATCTAATTTTGTGAACAAACAAAACTACCAAATCACAACTTAATTCGAAATTTATCGATCTAAAAATTAAACACAAGTATGTATTTCAAATCTTGGTTTTGCTTCGCAATTAAAAATTGGTGGTACGCGAGGATCGAACTCATGAACTCGATAAGTATGTCATGTGATACCTTTGGCCAATCAGATACATCATGACCATCACATTTCAACCTGAAGTTCACTAACCCAAGGTTGACAAATCTCGGCTGTAAAGTTAGCGATGAATTTCAAATATTAACCGGCGGTTAGAATTGTTAACCAAAGGTTTCTCAACTGTGAGTTGAATCGCGAGTTGAAGGTTGATCGAGACTTGCCCGGTAACTCAACCATGATATGGGACAGAGGTTATTCGACCGCGCATGCTCAGTCCAAACAAAGATGGTGGCTGTTTTGAATTGAACATTGGTGGATTTTTTTCACAGAGATCTGTTTGTAACTCACTAGGTAAAACGAAATGTTAATTATAAAAGATGTTATAAAAGAATGAGTTGCTTTAAATTTTTGAGGGGTTTTTTTACCTCTATTAACGAAAATTACATTGATTTGTCATGAGTCTCTAGGCTTTGAAGGTTTGAGTTTGCCTAGCAATTTTGATATCAGGTAGCGCCATCTGTTGAATATAAATAGAAAGAAAGTTTTGATATGAAAAATTTTGCTTACATAATTTAAATTTTTTTAAAATAATAATAAAAAAGCAAAGCAGTTTTTTTTCTCATATTTCAGTTTCAGCTTTTTTACTTAATTAAAGCATACAATCGTAAAAGCAAGAATTTTATGACCGCAAAATAATAAGCCGTTGAACTATAATACACTATAATAATTAATTTTCTTACTTGTTTTAAATAATTACTTTTGTTTAAAAAAAGCATTTTTCTGAAGATTTATATTGAAATTTTTCGCATTTAAAAATTTGCACATCAATTACATTAGATAAATTAATTAATACATTAGATTTACGTTAAAAAAAATATATGAAAAAATAAATGCATTTTCAATATTTTAATTTTCGTTGAAAAATAAATAAACTAGCTCGTTAGTTTCTTTTATTCTAATTACTATTACTAGCCTGGCTATAAAATCGTTTATTAAATTTAATTATTAAAGAAAAAAATATAATTTTTTTAAATCAAGTAACTTTTATGAAAAAATAATACTGTAACGCAAAATCTTGTAAAAAAAAAAAAAAAAAATATTATAACTGTATTGGTATTTCTAATCTTTGAATCTAATTTTGTGAATAAACAAAACTACCAAATCACCACAACGTAATTCGAAATTTATCGATCTAAAAATTAAACACAAGTATGTATTTCGAATCTTGTTTTTGCTTCGCAATTAAAAATTGGTGGTATGCGAGGATCGAACTCATGAACGCGTTAAGTATGTCATGTGATACTTTTGGCCAATCAGATACATCATGACCATCACATTTCAACCTGAAGTTCACTAACCCAAGGTTGACTAATCTCGGCTGTAAAGTTAGCGATGAATTTCAAATATTAACCGGCGGTTAGAATGGCTAACCTGAGGTTTCTCAACTGCGAGTTGAATCGCGAGTTGAAGGTTGATCGAGACTTGCCCGGTTACCGATTGTAGACAAGTACGAAATGAAAATCAACGCGAAGTGTGACGTCAGTTACAATTCAACAGGATAGTTTTCATTGGTGACACAATTCGCTTTCGTACTGCCCTACAATCGGTGTCGGTAAAATTGGTTACTTTGGTAAGTTGCGCTGAACACGCTCATAATATGTAAATTTTTAAGCAAACTGCTAAGTTTCCCCATTGTTACATTGAATTCCGATTTTTCTGCGACGTTTTTAAAGCTCTGATGAGAGCATCTAACTTCAACTTGTTCAATCTTGGTTTATTCCCCGGTATGTATTTGTTTTTCTGATGCATATTTGTCTGTTGAGTGATAATAAATATTTGCATTACTTACCCACCATATTTTAATCTCATATTTAGTCAATTTAGACATAGTATATTGATTATATCTTCTATTTCCTCAACGCGAATTAGTTGGTTGGTTGTGTTTATGACGGCCAATTATCAACACGACGGATATGACTTGAAAATATTGCACTGTGATTGCAATTAAAAATGATTAAAAAATTAAATATATATTCTGGTTGAAAACACGAATAAATCTAAGAATATTCCCGAATCGGTGTGCACTCATAATAAAACTTGCTCCTTGAAACAGATGTGGGTTTCTTTTCAACATTCCTAATTATCAGGGAACCGACATCAAAACATTTGTCATCATGAAATTTAAAACCTTTGATGCAAATCGATAATAAAATGTCATAAAAGAAAAATCATCTACACTCTTAAAAATCTTGTCCAAGTTTGAACCAAATTTTGGCGCTTAATAGCTGTCATTGTAAGATAGTGAAATCTTGAACCAATAGATGGAGCTCCTGTTGAATCATAGTTCCAATAGTTAGAACAAGTTTGATATAGGTAGTTCCAAATTTTGGTACCATCTTTACAGTGCAGATACTGAGCATCAAAATTTCGTTCTAACTAAAGCGAATTTTTTTCACAGAATAAGTATGAATAGATCTGCCATGCCAAACATTTCTATATTAAAATTAATAATTATCAAAAAGCTATAATGTTTTTCCGACATTGCGGATATTAACCCACTATCCGCTGGTGTTACATTCACGCAACGGTCATATATGCACATATATAAGTTATTTTCATAACAATCACTATTTTTAAATTTAAAAATTGACTTTATTTAAAGACATAAAATTTTAAGATCATATAAAGCGAAGATTATCTTTCAGTTTTTAAATTGGCAAACAGCATTTAGCTAAAAAGTTAAAAATTTCAACCTTATATAATTTGGCGGTTAATGGGTTAACTACTCTTAGAGTAAAAGAGAATTTTGTGCTCTTCCAGATCTATAAACTTTATTCTGGCACGCCGGGGGGGAAATGGCTTACCTATTTTAAGAGGCAGATTGTGATAAAATTAAATATTAATTTTACTTAGAGTTTCTACTGGTGGTTACATTTTTTCGCGTCTGAACGCTGGCCCTGTGTCGACTTTTTTGCGAAAACGGTAATTCACTTTTAATAGCATTTAATTAAATTAAACTTTTTTCGGCATGTCAAACCTAGGTATAACTAGTTCATTTTGTTTCTGTGACTTTTTACTGTCGATTGGCTTAAAATAATAATAATAATAATAATAATAATAATAATAATAATAATAATAATAAATTTGCAATGAAGTCACCGGTTACCGGACTATAATATCTAATCTTTGTTTCAATTGTTGACACCTAAAATAATTAATGTTCTTAAAAAAAGCGTATCGTAATTCGCAAATCCTAAAAAAACAGTGTTCTATTAAAAAAGCCAGCCGTTAAATTGAGCAGATGTATCATTATGCTGTTAAATACAGGAAAATTTTTATTGCAATTTTTCAAACTTCTAAACATTGGACATTGTCGATTTTTATACCACCGTTTTTATACCGGTGAGGGGGAGAGCGTTTACTTTTAAATACAGTTTATTTGAAAATTGAATCTCGATTTATTTTTGATATATTAAAATTTTTGAAGTTTTTATCACCATTTCTTTAATGTTGGCATCCTCCATTTCTGTAAAAAGTGAAAAAGAAAATAATAATAATTGGAAAATAGTAATTGTATCTTTTCGTTTTCCATTTTCCTATAACAACTTAAAGAAAAAAAAGTGCAATTAAAGTACGTGCTACTATTTAAAAAATATAAATGAATGATTTCTGGTAAAACATGAGGTAATTATAAAATACTTTTAATTGTTCAGTATATGCATTAATGTTGCAAACAAAGGAAAGCACATGAATCATTAGATTTTTTGTACAGAGTTTCCAGTATGATAAAATTATTTTTGCTGGATTTGTATATTATTCAGCGATAGTGGTGTCCTATGCATACTTTTACGTAGATATTGTATAAAGTTTGGATCGTAAATGGAATTCTTCAGCGGATACGAATGACGTCATTTGGTATTAAATAAAAGCGTGTATTTTAAGTCTTAAAACTGAAATATATTTTGTACTATCCGTATTTATATGTATATATCCTTTTTTTATGGTGGCATTAAATTCTGAAAAAGTTAAAATTCTGGGGTTTTTTTCCTTGTGTGTGTATATCTTAAATAATTTTTAAGCATGTATAATTTTTAAATATGCGTACAATCGAATCCCAATAGATGTACCCTATTGCTCTTAAAACAGTGTAAACAAATTAGCTTTTTTTCTGTAATATTCCAAAAGTGAATCGGTAAACTAAATTAAAAAATAACATAAAATAAATAAATAAATAAATAAATAAATAAATAAATAAATAGAATAAGAATTAAAAAATAAAAAAATTAAAATATTCAACATTATCAGATTAATAAAAATTGCTATAATTAGTAAAAAAAAAAAAAAAAAAAAAAAAAAAAAAAAATCATCACGATTAACGGCTTGTTTTTTATTTTGCTTTTTTCGATTTACGACACAGACAGGAAATTTTTTGAAAAATGCCATCAAAGTTGATGTTTTGAGCCAAATTTCCAAAAAAAGCGGCAGATGTCGCCCCAGTTGCATGATCAATAGCGGCAGCTACTGCCCCGCCGAGGGGGTCCTGGTTCGAATCTGGATAAGACATGGATGACGTGTTGTCCCTTTGTAACAGTGGTGTAGTCGTAAAATAAATAGAGGGTATACTATCTGAGCAGACAGTATACGCTGAAGGCAGAGCGTATATCCCAGAATGTATATACAGTCAAAGATCTATAATCCGCACACCCATAATCCTCTGTTTTCTATAATTCACGTTATTTTACGAATGTAAACAATGAAATAAACAGTTAAAAAAATTACAAATTAGTGATCCAAAAACGTTTTTTTAGAAAATTTTTAAAAAAATTAAAAAACAATGAGGAAACAGGAATTATGGGTGTGCGGATTATAGATCTTTGACTGTACTATAACTTTCTTGAAAACCACAGCATCTACGGTGTTCTTTATAAAAAAAAAAATCCAGAAGGTATACGGCGTGTACTCCGTATACCCTTCACTACATCTCTGTAGTGAAATAAATGTATGTAATGGATATGCGAAATAAAAAATAGTTATGAATTGTCTCTGTATGTAATGTATCATTCGACACGAAAGCCATAGCTGCTATCGGCCTCAGAGCAATGTCAAAATCAAGCCTAACAATAAGAAGCAGAAGAAAGGGGAGAAAATACGAAGTTCTAACCGAAGATGTAATTAATTCAGCTATCGGAAAAGGATTTTAAAAGCTATTCAATGGGTATATGTTTAACAAGTAAGAAAAATCATGCGTTAAGCATATATTATGAAGCACTTTCCAACACTTCATGACATCTTTAACAAAACTTCGTTATTTAAAGAAATAAGGATATAAAGCCAAATATGTATTCCAGTACTATTGAACAGCCCTGTATTTGATCTGTCAGCTAATATACATACTATAAGATGGGAAAATTTAGTTTAGCAAAAAATGCCGAGTAGCTTGAAATTTCTCTTTCGTCAATTTATACTCATAGATGGAAACATACTTGAGTACTTTGTTCAGCTTTGGAACAAAGTTCCATCTACTTTATTACACATCAGTGTTAAAATAAAATTTAATTTAAACTGAAACATTCTTAAAACAACTGAAATCACTTTCTCATAAATTATTATTCATAGGCTCCATGTACCCAATTCTTTACGTGGCCCTGTATATCATTTTATCTATATTCTGCAAACATTTCTTAATAAATTCAATGCAGTTCAGCGTAAAGATACATAATTTATGCTCATATTCAGTAACGTTGGCAATCTCTTTTGGGTAGCCCTGTATATTAACTATAGCATTTATACACTCCATATAATATGCATAAATTTAGTGAAACTTATACGCGCATATAATAATTAAAATGCATTTCATCCATCCATCAGCTATCATCGAATACATATACAGTACTTCGGAAAGAATGTACTATTTGAAATCTTTTGCGCGTCTCTGTAAATACTATGTACTTTATATTAGGGAAGGCAGTATCCTATAATTTATACTAAGCCTCATTGACAAACATCAATTTTATTATACATGAAACAGTTTAATATATTTAAAATATGTCACACATAATTTCCTCTTTTACCATTATCTAATGGAATTCTTTTGTGCGGCCCTGTAAATGAATAATAGCTACATTTTCACATTATATTTTATAGAATGCATATTTTAATGCATCTCGTAAAAGCATATAAATATTAATATGTTTGACAAGGTATAACATCTTTAAAATTCCTTTGAAATGATTTTTCTCCATAGGCCGTGATGTAATGGGAAACTTTTGATTCTCCCTGTAGATAAACTAATCATGGTAGAAACTTCATTTTCAATAGGGTTCGTGCTAGGGTAAACGTCAATAACTTCCTAAAATTTCATGGCAATCCGAGTATATTTACGTGAGTTAGAGCGCGGACAGATGGACAGACAAACCGAATGCATAAGCACTTTTCAACTTTGTTGGAAAGTGCTAATAAAAATGAGTCAGAAAATCTCTCAGCAAGTTCCGCGTTGTTTATAATTAGAATCGGAACGGTCTTAAACTTTCTCATTAACGGTGTATTCGAAAAAATGCTTTTCCACCTTCAACAGCTCAAAATTTTCCGATACAATTTCAGACACATTTTTAAAAGCAGAAACATGAAACTTGCTGAGAGAATTTTTGAAGAGACGTTTAAGGTGCCGCTCAATTCATTAGAATTTGATTTATAAACAATTACCTTCTCAGCATGAACCTTTTTTTCTTTCACAGATCTCTCGCTTCGGCAAAATCAGTTCAAAATGTAGTTTTTGATTTTTTTTTTTTTTTTTTTTTTTTTTTTTGCAATATTTTCTGCATTTATCAAAGAATTGACAATCACGGCACCTTGTGTACTTTCTAAATAAGATAATTTGCCAGTTTGATGCTTTTGAGAGCAAAAGTGAATTTAAAAATAAATCGGAAAATAAGCAGTTTGAACCGAAATACACCCTTAATACTACAATTTTATTTGCAGCATACGCAGGGCCGTAGCTAAGGAGGCGCTGTGGGCGGCTCAGCCCCCCTAAAATATTTTGAGCCCCCCCCCCCCCCCCGGAAAAGATTCCAAAGTCACTAAATGAATTTATGCTTCGAAAATTCAAATGAAATTCCGTTCAAAAATTTAATTTAACTTTGACACCCTTTAACAGTTTTTCAGAATTACTAAATTGCATCTAAAATAAGTAACTCCAACACTCCCTCATCCTATTTGAACACATGAAGCTAACATGATATTTAATTTTGCACCAGTTATACACTCAAAATTTTCATCATCATATACTTTTCTTAGCATAAAATGAAGTTATGGCAACTGTTTAATAAGATGACAATGTGAATACGCACTTATTTATCTTTCTCTGTCAGAATAAGAAAAAAAAATTATGAGCCCCACCTATAGATCACTTCTAGCTACGGCCCTGAGCGTACGATATGTGGCTTCGTCATATTGTAAAACATCAACTTTCCAAAAACTATTGATTTTTTTTTGGTTGGTGCTGCCATCTTCTAGTTAATAATAAAACTAAATTCTTTTTTTTATATTTATCTTCTTATATTGGCGAAACTTGTTTATTTTTGTCATTATATTAAAGAACAGCTATATTATTTTTAAAGCTGTTTTTTATTATAATAAAGACAGTCTTACCAAGTACTAATTTAGGATTTAACTTCAAATTCTGAGTTTTTAATTGCGCATGATATGTTGCTTGAAACATCATCGGAAATTTATTTATTAGCAAATTGATTATTATTATTAATAGTAACTCACAATAACTTCTAACATTTGAATTAAAAAGTATAACAAATCTCATCTTTGTTACAGATTTATTATTATTATTATCGTTTAAGATTTGCTGTTTCATTATATTTTCCTCTTGACTTTTTGTGATATTTTTTCTTTGAAATTAAATACCCACTGCGCATATTTACATAAGAGATGGTGAACTTCATTGTATTTTTGTTATTTTTTTAAATTATTTATTCATTATTATTTTATTTATTTATTTATTTACTTGTTTGAAATTCCTTTTTCTGCGATAAATAAATTCATTTTAAGTATATATATTATGTCTCTCTTCCATATAAATGCAGAGTATTCGAGTCAGTGTTGAATTCAGGGGGTGGCCCGAGGGGAACATTTCTTCCCCCGCCCCCGGAAATTTTGAGATTTTGTGTTTTCAATGGTCGAGAAGAGCAATTTCCTCCCCGGAACTCCACAATGTCCCCCCCCCCCCACCCCGCAGTCACATATGTCCCTCCCAGAGAAAAGTATCTGAATTCAACACAGATTCGAGTTTATATAATATCCAATTTCAAATTAAACATAAACATGCATTCCTGTTTCAGAGAATATCTTAATAACTTTTGCTTATTTATTCTTTCCAGATTTAAATTTTCATTATGCGTTACTTGAGAACATGATGTACATTTATTATTATTTTTTTTATTTTTATTTTTATTTTTTTCTTACTCATTTCTAATCGTTTACGCTCTTCCATTAAATCAGTTTTTTAGTGCTGCCATCTTTTGTCGAAATAGCTCATATTACAAAGAGGAAAAGAATAAATTGTACATATATTGCCAATATTTATTCAAAATATCTAACAGTTTTTAGCTCACTGGCTATCAAAGCCTGAGAGCTTATGTGCCCGTCCGTTCTGTTTGTGCGTATGTGCGTAACGCGATATCTCATGATAAAAATATCCGATTCACTTGAAATTTTAGTTATATGTATATACAGATAAGACACTTCCCTGATTAGTTTTTGAAGTTCATTCGATATGTATAAGAGGGGGATCGGGGGCTAATGCCTCTCCCCTTAATTTATATAGATGGGTTTTTTATATGATAAAGCATATCCCTGATCAGTTTAGGGAGTTCAATGATTAAGTATAAAAAAGGGGAATGGGGAGAGTTATCCTCCCCTTAACTTGTTTTTCGAACGGCATTAACCCTTGAAAATATAAGTCTGTAATGAAGAAATAGTATGCGTAGCCTGTGAGCTCAATGCCATCAGTTTAACTGGGCAATGTTCTTTTTATTTCAATAATTACCTACACCCTATTTTAACGTAGAAATCGGATATTAAATAAAGTAAAGATTAGAATGAAAAACAGGTAAAAGTTTAAAACATTTGGCTAATATTAATCAAACTTGGCTCATACGTGATTTTCTTTTATAAAATTTAAAACGAAAAATATCAAGTAATTTTATAATAATAATAAAATAAAAATATTTATAGTTTTTTTTTTTTTTTTTTTTTTTTTTTTTTTTATCAAGTTTGTTTATTTTTTAGAAATTATTAATTTACTAAAATTATTTTGAAATCAGTAGGAAATTTTACTGTCTGTTCGTAGTATATCTATATTATATTGAGTCTGAAATTGTCCGTCAAACATAGCAAATGAGGAATGTTCGTTTTATGACTAATTTTATAAATATTCAGAACTGAGTACAATCAAACAACACTGAGTGCAATAAGTACAAAATTTATTACGCTTACATTTATTAAACTTAATAATACGAAAATAATATATCTCCATCTTATATAGGATCTCATCACCATGATAACGTAGAATCATTACCTATTGTGGGATATCATTGAATTAATTATTTCACATTTGAATGAAATGAAGAACACTTTTATTTATATCTTTTTTGGTTTTGATTCAATTTTCATAAACTTTGAAATGACTCGACAAAATTCTGCGATGATTATATATATATATATATATATATATATATATATATAATGTCAGACTCTTCTGTCGGGTAATTTTTGTGTTTTATATGCGATCAGACGGGCAGACACATAGACAGACTACGACTATCCATGAAACATATTTGTATAATTTGTGTATTTGTACCTTTTAAGAAAAGGCATCTCCATGTAATGTTTTGCTAATTTATTTATTACTATTATCGTTTTTTTTTAATAATAATTAGTAGTAATAGTATTTTGCAACTATTTTTTCTGCTGCTGATATATGTGAATTCTCCAAAAATACAAACTCTTTGCTACTATCTAGGCTTTACCAAATCCTATAAAATATCTATACTTTTCACTGATGTTAAAGTTTTAATTCTTCTTTTTTCTAGAAGGATTTTGGCCGTGTCTGATTCCCCCCCCCCCCCCCCGACATAAAAAATCTGTGTGTCTATGTCATCATTGAGTGTCTTTTCTCGAACAGCTAATAAAATACTTAAAAAAAAAAAAAAAAAAACTCAGGCGAATTTTGTCGTTTGAAAATTTTACTTAAAATAGCACTTTAAAAGTGCTGTTATACACGATAAGTCAAAGTCGCTTGAAATTCCAGTTTCCATGCTATCGTATGACTCCAAAGGCAGGCTATGATTTCAGAATAGGCACGAGAAGCACGTGCTTCCCTTAAAAATTTTTGAAGGTGCTCTAAATTGAGAAAATATGGCGCCCCAAATTTGTTACTGAATTAATTTTAATAGTAGATTGTTATTATTATTTTTTTTTAACATATTGAATACGGATACTTTTTAAACTTGGTTTGTATGCACAATACAAAATATTAATAATTTAGACTATTGCTAAAATGGAAAGAATTATTTCAAATTATTAATATTTTATTGCATGCTAAATTCAAATATTTTATCCAACTTGCGTTTTTATACCAATACTATGCAAAATCTTTTTTTGCATATTTTTATTTTTTTACCTAATTGCTGGGCATATATATATAGGGAAATATTAAAAAAAAGTTTTTTGATGAAAAACATATGAATTGAACTGAGCTATGCTTCGGAATAATATATGCAGCATATGGTGAATTTCCAGGTATGTCGAAATTAGAAAATATTCCTCGAATGAAACGGGGCTCTGAAACGACTATGTGCTTCTCATATCTTCAGAAGTTAATCGGGTCCTGTCCAAGGGAATCGCTTGGAAAACACGCGATTCTCTTGTGTCGGAGATTTTCTTGTGTCGACGTTAGAGGTCTGCACGGGCCGGAATTTCCAGGCCCCGCCCGGCCCGTTGTAAAACTCAAAAGTTCGGCCCGGGCCCGGCCCGGCCCGTTTAAATTTTTATATTTTAGGCCCGGCCCGGCCCGGCCCGTACAAAAATCAGCGAAAACAGGCCCGGCCCGGCCCGGCCCGTTTTGGCCCGTTACAATTTCTACGATTTCTAAAGAATTCAGATTTTTATCATATAACTAAGATTCCTTTAAAGAATACTGCATACATATCTATGGAATGATTTTACAGTATATTTTACAGCAAATACACATTAACAACATTAATGATTACTTAGATTCTTAGGCTTTCAACATTCGAATAAAGATTCATTAAAAAATTAATATGGCTTAGAATAAAAGAAAAAATAAAGAAAGCTAAAAACATGGTTAATTTTGAAGCTGTTTAATAAAAGAAGATTTATAAATATATTTCTATATCATTTTATTATAGATTTCAAATCTAAATTCATACTTAAATTCAAAGAAGCTCCTTTCTGATACATTTCTAAATTCAATTTTTTTCCCTCAGAAACGCATAAGATTAGCAGATATCTTTATTCAGAAACTATATAATCGAATGGCGTTATCCATTTTTTGATACAAGCAATTTAAGAATACTGCAAACAAATAAAATACTGTCATAATTAGCGTTTTCAATAGAATTTCCGGAAGCAATAGCAAGGGAAGGGAGAAAAACCTGCAATCATTTGAGAAACTATTATATCTCAACAAAGTTATACAAGTATTTTATTTACCAAAAATGAAAAACGCTATTCGATTCCAAATCCCTTCAATAGTTAGGCTTATATAGACTTTTATACTTTTACAATTTAAAATTAATCAGAAAATGTGTCAAACTTTCGCATTATTGAGAAATTAATTTAAAAATCATCAAGAAGTATATATCCGAAGACTAAGCTAACATAAGTTCTTTATCGCTGTTAATAATTTTACAAATCATGTTTTCTGCCAATAATTAAGTCTAGTACCGGTCCGGCCAGTCTATATGTACAAAAATAATGCAAGCGTGATCTCGGACCGGCATGAGTCAGCTAAAAAAATATTAAAACGGGTTACACATAATGTAATTCTCCGATGTCATCTGTGCATTTTTATATTGATGCTGTCAAACTAGTATGGCCACATTTATACTTATTCTCGTTAAAACCATTTTCGTTGAAAATAGCTCATATTTTATCGTTTCCACTTAAATCTTCAGAACGGGCCGGCAGGCCCGAAATTTTTTTTTATCGGCCCGGCCCGGCCCGTCTGGCCCGTTCAATTTTTCTGCCGGCCCGGCCCGTTGAAAAAACTATTCTAAATCTGCCGGCCCGGCCCGGCCCGGCCCGTGAGAAAATTTGAGACGATTCCGCCGGGCCGGGTACGGGCCACGGGCCAGGCCCGGGCCCGTGCAGACCTCTAGTCGACGTTGACGCTTGAAACGAAGCGAATCGCTTGTAACAGCCAATCAAATGCTTAGAAATCTGACAACGATAACGCCTTTTCTCGAACAACCAATGAAATGCTTAGAAAACAAAAAACGCAGGTAATTGTTGTCGCTTGAAATTTTTACCCCCCAGGACTACACTCATGCGCGTAGCCAGGGGGGGGGTGCCCTGGGTGCCCGGGCATCCCGCTTTCGATATAAATTTTTTTGATATAAATTTTGATTTAAAAAATCAAAATTTATAAAAGAAAAAAGAAGAAAAATGTAAGCAAAGTCAGTTCAATTAGTTAATCAAAACTATGTATTGAAATGTGATAAAATCTTTTTTTCTTTTTAAGAAAATTATTTTATTCATTTTTTTTTTTTTTAACTAGAATATTTATTAGAATCTGTATTAATCACAGTAAATTAAAAAAGTTGGTTTTAAAATCTCAATTTGATGTCGTTTCTTTATGGAATTTTTTTAACACCTCTCTATTGCATGCATATTTCCATAAAAAATTAGAGTAAATTCTCGATAAGGATAGAAACTACTATTTATATATTTGCTTTTGTTATCTAAAGTCTAGATAGGAGCAAAAAAAAAAAAAAATTGAAAGGAAATACAGATGTGAAACGATAATTCCACCATGTGATTAGCCTGGAGAACGGATGGGGTGGAAGGTTGTACAAATTAGAGAAGATTCAGGCTCAGCCCCAGCACGAAAGTCCGAGCCCAAACACGGGTCCGAAGCGGGTACGGGCCCGGGGGGGGGGGGGGGCTCGGGCTCATTCTTTCTGAGAACTAAAAAACATTTATGTGTAGAAGAGATCGAAAGAACTACTATTTTCCTTTTAAAATTATTTATTCTTTTTCAAGTTATTTCAGTCCTTTTTTGATCAAAACGAAAGAAAAGATTTTTATATATATATATTTCAATAGCTGATTGTTGCTTCAAAAGAAAATTTGTGATGTATGGAGATTTATGTCTACTGCCTTTCCGTCGAGGATTAATTGATAAGGCGCCTATCAAAATAATCATAAATAATAAATTAGCTTCTGGTTGGATTTTCGTTTGAGGCAGAGGATATTTTTTAATTCGATCGCTTATTTATTTATTTTGTTAGAGAATGATTTCTTCGTTTTTGATGCAGACTAGATGCTTGAGGTTTGCAAATTATCTGATTGTGCACGAATCATAATCGTTCTTCATATGATAACAGCACTGTGATTTTTTTTTTCTGTTTGTCATTATGAATTTTACTTATGCTGAGGATTTCCCTTCGTAAGTAAACATATTTTACATGTTATTCCGATTGAAATCATTCGATTAATGTTTCTTCTTTTCCCATAAAAACAACGGAACTTTAAGATAACTGTATCAATGTTTTAATTTTCGTTGATTTTAAGGTTCTCGTCAGTCATGGGGAATTATTAAGAGAAATGAATTGATTATAGATAAATGTACAGGGATGTAGTGAAGGGTATACTGGGGTATACGCCGTGTACTTCTGGATTTTTTTAAGGAACACCGTATAACCTTCTGTTTCTCATGAAACCCTTAGGATGTATTCTCTAGAGTGCACTCTGTGCCTTGAGTATATACCCTCTGGGTCGATCGTGTAACCTGTGGTTTTTTTTACGACTACACCCCTGAAGATGTACTCTTTTTATAGGAATTTGAAAACGTTTTTCGATTCTTCAGCATACAGATAGTAATTTCTATAAACACTATCCATTTATTCATTACACTTCGTTAATATGTCCATCAAATTTTCTTCTTAAAAGACAAGAAATATGGGAATCATTTTAGGTATGAAGGATATTTTTATTTGATACCAAATTGCTCTTTTCATAAGCTTGAATTTAAATTTTTATTTAATAGTAAATTTTATAAGAAATTTTTTTAAATGGGATATCACATTTGAGACAATTTTTAAATATCATTAAATTTTTTATTTATTTATTTATTTATTTTTGTATACTTTTTGTATCGGGTTCGGATGGGCTCGGGCTCCAATGTACTAAAAATCTTTCGGGCGCGGGTTTCAAAAATCGAGCCCGAACTCATCTCTAGTACAAATCTGTGCTTCCTCAGAAAAAAAGAAATGATGCTACGCAAATTTCAAATTAATATGGAGGTTGGTTTGTTGGTTTGCTAAATTTCGTTTTTTGGGATCATATTTTGACATTCGTACGGGCTCATTTTTTTTTAACGGGGAAATTTTATTTATTCTTGAGTAGAAAATATAAGAGTTATTTTTCACTTTAAATTGCATACTACAAGTTATTTTCATGCTACTTTGATCAAAATGACGCGACGGGGGGAACTATAGTTACATTGCTTATTTATTTATGCTTATTTATTTTTTATTTATTATTTATTTTATGCTTATTTATTTTATTATTTCATTGCTGTTTGAAATGAAAATTTGTGATAATTACAGATTTATGTTTACGGATATCTTTATTTTATATCTATCATGTTTTATCTATGTTTATATATCTTTTTCTTATCCATTAGCAGCGTCGTGCGAAAGAGGGAGCGTAGAGGGCAGCTGCCCCGGCGTGGAACTTTAGGGAGCGCCAAATTTATATTACCAACGTCATTTTTGGCCTGTTACAAGAAAAAGTTGGGTGGAGGGGGCGCCATATTGTAACTTTGCTCCGGGCGCAGCTTGCTATAAATATAAAATATCATTTTCAATAATAAATGATCTCCTATAAAAGAAAAATAGATTTTAAATAATATGTTGTAATTGACTTTATGATTTTCATCTTCAGAAATTTTTAATTAATTTTTAACTAACTTTTTTAAATAAAAAGTGAAATTTTTAAATAGAGATATTGAATCAGTTATTTGGTAACTCAGAAAAAATATCGAATACATGAATGGATGAAAATAATGTTGTGAAAAAAAATAACATATTAAGGGTGTTCTTAAATCAAAAAGGGCCAATTTGTGACACATGCATTAATTTATTTTTGTTCGGAAACGCATGAAAATAGCAGGTGTTTTATTCAGAAACTGTCTAATTGCACTCAGTTTTCTGTTTTTTTAAAAAGCACAATAGATTTTTCATAACAAGCCTTCAAAGTTGACCTTTTTGAGCACATTTCCCAACGAAAGCAGAAAAACCGGTCAAAAAGCAGGAGAAAAACGGGTGATCACGTGATCGAAATAGCTTAGAACTGGATGGGTAATTTAACTATCATAAAATGAAAAATTAAGTTCGATTCGAAATCCCTTCCATAATCAGGCATTCCAATTTTATATCTTTCCGTTAAAAATATATGTAATCATTTTTCAAGTCGATTCTTCATAATGAAACTAAGTTTAATATTTAATATCATCTAAGGGTTAATAATTAAAATGAAATATCTATTTTAATGCAATAATAACATGAATAATAACATTTCGTTTTTTGACATTCCCATTATTTATTCTATTAATATTTAATCTATCCCACTGATCAGAATATAAAAAATTCACTCTTCGTTACCACTTTAATTTTTAGCTTTTATTTATCGACAAGTTTAATATTTATAAATTCCTTGTCACTTTTTTGTAGTCTTTTTTTCCGGTCACTTTTTTTCGTGTCACATTTTTTTCTCTTTCCCCGCTCTTCTTTTTTTTCGGTAACTTATTCTCCGTTTACCTTAATTTTGAGATATTTACTAAACAATGCCATTATAAATGCAAAAAATGTTTTTTGTCCAAGTCACAGTAAGACGTAATGCAATGCTAGATGAATGTAGACCAAGTGTTTATAAGTGTTATGACCATTGTCGCCAAGAGTTACGATGGCTCGATTTGCACCCAGAAGAATTTTTAGGAAAAAATCTCAATAAGGCAACCCTCAATAGAATGATGGATCACTTATCTCACCCCCCTTGAGCGCACAAGATACAGATGGGAAAGAAGCTGCGAGAGCACTAAATGATCTCCTCCTACTCGTGGGCGCACTTGATGTACACCCGTGTAGTTTACGCATAAAAAATGAAAGCATACTTTTAAAATGTAATTATTTATTTTTGCATTTCTTCGAGAATTTATAGTTGTTCTTCATACTAAACGTTATGGAAATCGATGAGACTTGGAAATAACTTTTTTAATATGTTACTATGTGAAATATAGAAAAATAAACTTTTCCCTTCCTTCGTGTATGGAAGTTTATCTTTTATTTCTTTGTTTTTGATATTGTTAAACTGTCATCTTGCTGTTTTACAACACAGGAGTACTCTTAAATCTTCAATCACAAAACAACTCAAGTTGAGCCTAAATCCACTCATCTCACGATTTGAAAGTCATAGCTTCTCTTTAAAGAATTGAAACAACTCAGGTGAACGAGTTGTTTTAAGCAATTTAAATTGAATTCAGTAAAACGTTTAAAAGAAAAACTCATTCACGATCCAAAAGATTGCAGCCCTTTTCTCAGAAGCCAAATACACTTTTTTTTTTAAGAGTGTAAAGCGTTCATTTTCTCTCCCAGAGCTTCACATTATAGACAGTCTTTTCTCATTTTGTTTTAAAAAATCTATAAAACCATGCGAAATGAAAGTTCTTCCAGCTTATCTTTGTGTAACAACCCATGGATTGGTCACCATCAACATGCTTTCATACTCAAAGGTATGAAACAATAGAGGTCTGGGAGGAGAAAAACACAACGGTAAATCTATGAGTCAATCGCTAATTTCGGATTTTCAGGTGCTTTTCATCAAGATATGACTTGGCAGACCAATTGCGTTTTAATATGCGAATCATGTTTTAACTAATTCTGGAATTTCAGCCCTGAACTCGATAAAGAGGATTATTAGTGCCGCTGCCTCCCGGTCAATACTCTTCATAATGGCATATTTGCGACTCCAAAATAAATCTAGGAGTACTTTTGCACCCTAGAAAAAACTAATAATGTCTCTGATTACCATTTTATTTCAATTATAAGAGAGGTTAAAGTTTCTGGTCCCTTCGACTTACAAAATTTTTGAGATTCCCCCTCGCATAAAAATGTATATAATTCAAACTTTACTATGATTTATAGCTATTTTTTTTTCTTTTTTACATGGAGTTCCAAGTCTATAGAATTTTTATGTCCTCTAATGCGATATGTATTTGCATCTATATATCCCTACTGACACTGTAAGATAATTTTATTGCATGACTATAGAGACCTATCAGTTACAGCGCATTCCATTGTTTGTCAAGAGTTGAAATACGTTCCTGCTTGTTGTTAGTAAATGATTGGACAGGCCTGCTTTAGCGTAAGTTACCTGTCATACTCTGCCTTTGACGCATGTCTTTCAATAATAACGCCAGTGTCCTTCAAAAAATTCAAAATGCTGTGGGGAAATAAAATTCCCAGCAAAATAATGCAAGAACTGCATTAATTTAAAAACTGAATTTTGCTACCTTATACTTGTACACTGTTTAAAAAAAAAAAAGCTGTAGCGTTACTAACATTTTTTTAGTATACTAAGATTCCTATATCACATCTAATGTAACGGTCGCAACAAAAATTCATTGAACAGATACGCAATTGCACTGAAAACAAACAAACAAACAAATAAAATCTGTAAGGCTACTAAGAATTTTTATAGGAAACGGGGATGCCTAACGCTTTTTATGTAATTGCAACCTGGGTTATAGATAAAATTTTATTAAGATTATTGTAATTTTAGTAGATTCTTTTTAATCCTACATATTTCTGTTGCTTTGTTTAGAAGTTTTGTAACTGACATCTTCATTTGTATAGTGGAGAAATAAAATTTTAGTAAATATGCCGATTTCTGAAAAATTATGTCTATGCATTTACTTTTTTTTTTAGTGTAATTGTAACAGATAAATTCATGTATATTTGCATTAAACATTCAATGTGCGAGCTATTCCCAGATTTTACTTACCCATCATACGTAGTATAGGGTAAATCTTGCAATCGTTTTGAAAATCGAAAAAAAAATTTTGACGGATTTACATGTTTTCGGCACTGGAGATTTCGAAAAACATATTTTTAGAAAAAAAAAAAAAAAAAAATTGCCGTCCGTCTATCTGTCAGTCAGTCTGTCTGTCTGTCTGTAAACACTCTATCTCCCGAACGAATTGAGATAGAGACTTGTATGTACTTAGTATGTAAGAATGGAACGAAGCCTTTTTAATATCAGTAACCTCGATTATCCGGAACTATTTTTTTCGGGCTCTCGAAAAAATCGTTCTGATGAAAGGTATATAAAAATTTTCGATTTTTTTTTATTTTAAAGAGTGATCGTAAAAGGCAATAAAATAACACAAAATTTGCATAAAGAACGAAGTTGATCGAATTATTAGTTGCCGAGATATCTGTAATCCTGTTTCCCACATTCTTCGATTTTTCATGACCCTGTATTTCATTCAAATTTCAATTTAAAGATATATTTTAATTGGAAATGAGACGCTTAATCCGACGCAATAAACGGTTAGTTAATAAGATTATTATTTTTGGAGTTATAAGGATGTTTCTTTTTCGCAATTCAGTACTACTTGAGTAATTAGGCGTGTTGTATAATTTATCGAAAGAGATTCATCAGCAACTCATTAATACAGCATTACTATGCACAATAAAAATATAAATACACGTTTAAATTTTGTTTTGGAATTGCAATCCATTTTATAAATAGTTTTCAAATGTATTATTTTTATATATTATATATGCATATGTATGATGGGTAAGTATTACGGTGGCCCCCAACGACTAGTTTTTATTTAATGTTAGTACTATACTTGTGTTTTCGGCTGCCTAACAATGGGTTGATATTCTATTTTTTTATTTATTTATTCAAAATATGTATTTCTTATATCCGGAAAATTAAAGCTACTATTATATACATAACAGGGATGCATTCAATAACGCTCTATCATCATGGCTGCAGGGATACGAATTCGTAATCAGTTATGCACTTCTAATCCTATCACATATCATTTAAATAGTTTCAATAATAGTTTATTCATAAACACAGCTTACAGTGAATTGCGTTTTTCCTACATCAATACATATTACGATAAGTACTAAAGCTTGGGACTAAGCTGGCAATTTAATAAAGCTTGAAGCATCATTTGTTTCAAGCTTTATTAAATTGCCAGATTAGATGTTTTGAATTGTAACTTTATAATAATATAATGTCGTGTTTACGTCAATACTACTAAGATACGTCAATACTACAATGTAAGAACTACTTTATTTCAGTGGTATTATACGCATCACATCCAAGGTTATTACCTTAGAAAGCTCTGAGCGATAACCGCTTCAGCAGACAGCAACCGTTATTTTGAAGAGATTTCATAATTTCGGAAGAAATGTTTATGATAGGAAACATTCCCTTGTTTCCTTTTTTGTGCAAATGTCAAGGTATGACATGTTTAGAAGACAAGGCATGTAGCAATAAGAAAGATGCATTTACTACCATCAGTCTGATCAAATAAGGTAAAATCATTTTGTATTTCAAAGTCTTAAAACGGCAGAATAAACTTTTGTCTGTATTGCTAAAAAAAAGAGAGAAAGAGATAGGTAATTATTACTTTATAGACCGGGAGGTTTCAGCACTGACAATCGTCTCATTGAGTTCACGGTTGAAAATCTAGGATTAGGTAAATGTCAATTAGCATATTAAAACACAGTCTGTGTTGCAAGCCCTGCCTTGGTGGAAAACACATAAAAACTTGATTTTATCAGTTGACTTATAGGTACTGTATAACGTTGACTATATAACGGCTTCCTGCTCCCAATCCTCTGTGATTTCATACTTTGGGGTGCAGGAAAGCACAATAGTAAACCTACACTGAAAAAAAAAAAAAAAAAAAAAATCTGTGAAATACTAAACATTTTCTAGGAAACTGGGATTCCAAGAACTTTTCATGTAACGATAACAGGAAAAATTCATGTAATCGATTCTGAAACTTGAATTTTTGCTGTTACCGTTACAGGAAAAGTTCTTGGAATCCCAGTTTCCTAGAAAAGGTTTAGTACCTTTGCAGATTTTTTTTTACAGTGTACGAGACAACTGTTTAAATAAAGTTTTTAGGTGTTTTCCACCAAGAAATAGCTTGGCAAATCGATTTCGTATTAATATGCGAATCGAGATTTAACCAATCTAGATTTTCATATGTGAATTCTATGAAGTGATTGTCTGTGCTGCCTTTTGTATTAGGAAAATGTAATATAATTACAAATTACAATATGAAGAAATTTCTTCCATGTTACTAACAATTCGAAAAAGTGTTCTTTACCGATAAAGTCATCAGACGAAATGCAATATTTAACTTTGATTCAATCACAAAATGCACAATATGAACTTTAAAATCTCACCGCTTTATTTGAAGTACTACAAAATATTAAAATTTGGATGTAACAAGTTAATAATATAAATTAAACAGAAAAAAAAATCCAGTTATTTCCGCCTGAAAACCTGCGACCATCGTCAGGGAATATTTTTATTATTTGCTGTTTCCTTCAATATATGCCAGGGTTCGTAATCATGAAAAGATTCAGAGGATTTTAGATGTTTTACACAGACTTCTCATATAAGTAGACGCCGCATTTTATTGTTCTCTCGGGTAGTCTTTGAATCCAACATCTTTCTCTTTCTTTCCGTTTTTTTGGCGGTAATCGCTTTATTGGCAACTTTTAGATTTCATTCTCGCATTAAAATAAATATAAACATAGAAGTGAAACTACAAGCTGTCGTGAATGGCGGGAGAAAACCCGGTTTGGTGCGCTAAATCTGCCCTCCGTCACGGGACAGAAGGCAAAGATGCTGGCTTCAAGTAAAGGTTGCCAATGTGGAGTCTACTTATGAGAAGTCTGTGGTGTTTTAGTACCAGAAATTTCTTTAAATACTGGTCGCTATATATGGAGATAGATTGTTTTCATCATTAAATAAGAGAAATATTACGTTACAAAAATTCTGATGAAAGGTGCTTGTAAGTCCTTGAAAATTAAGAGCCTTATTCATATTGTAATTCATAAGTTATGGGTTCATATGTTAAATATGTACGTGAAACTTCCTTTTAGCGAAGAACCTGTATTAAAAAAATGTTTCTACTTAACGAAATTTTCTGCTGAACGTTCATTTTGAACATTATTAATATGTAAATTAATCTCCATATTAAGAAAAATATTCTATATAATAAAGTTTATGTCGTTTTCGTACGTGTACAGCGTTCAAAGTTAAAGGTTGAATTTATTTTAGAGGAACTGTATGAAAACGAAATTATTTATTTAATTAATCATTTTCGTTCAACAGAAGAAACGTTAAAACATTTCCATACAATAAGAAAAAGATTTCAGTTTCACGAAAATGTTATAAATGAATTTTCCGGATACTTACATAAGTACTAAAATTTTTATGAGTTATGTATTTTTAATTAGAACTCTCTAACAAAGTAATATTACAGACGTTTTTAGAGTTAAAGATTTAAAATGCTGAGGGGAAAAAATAGAAAAATATGCTATTTACCAACTTTTGCTTACCTTTGTTTATTACTACCTTTTTCAGACATGATTCTAATAAAATTTTTCTAATATGTCTACATTTCATTGAAAGAAAAAGAAAAAAAAAACTGTCCGAATTAAAACACATTTTCACAGTATTTTCATTTTATGTGTATTTTTCATGTTAAGCATGTGTATTTTATTATGCAATTTTCATGAGTTTCAGTTTATTTCTATTTAATGAGTTTTCTTTATAACGAAGAGACTTCATTGTATGGAAGTTTTACAGCATGTATATGTTCATATTAATGTATGTATATATTTGATAAATGATCGAACAACAATTAATAAAAATTTTCCTTGACGATGACCGCGGGATTGCAGGCCGAAATAACTAGGAAATTTAAGTAAAATTATATTCTGAATTTGAAGTATAATATCATTACTATCTTTGTCGTCTTTTAACTAAAACAGTGATTTTTTTAAAAAAGTTCGTATTATCTATTTTTGCGTTTTTAATTTTTAGGGAAAAAAAGGTTTATTTAATAAGTTGCTTTTGCTGTCACTGGTTTTCGGAAACCTTTCCAAATAGCTTTTAAAATGTGTAAACCTAATTTTTCTACCTGAAATATAGAATTTTCGAATTTTAAAGAGACATTTTCATAATTAATAACCATGTTTGACAAATAAACATGGTAAAAAAAAAAGAGAAAAGAAAAGAACACAGCATTAGCATTGGCAGTAAAATTAATAGGTACTACTTGTTAAACACGTCGACCAAAAAACTATCGCCAAGCTGTGAGATTAAATGCCAATAATGGACGATCGTGAATGTCACATTCAATGACATTAAATACAATACACGTGTTTTAAAGTCATTAATTGATTTTTATTTCGATTTTTTATCTATATTTTTATTAGCATTCGATTAATTATTTGTTTTTTCAATATTTAAAATAAAAGTTATGTCAATATGTATAATTTGGCAATGAGTTCGGCGATTTGTACAATTTGGCGAAACTGGTCGACTGGATAATCAAGTAGTACCAATTAATATAACTCCGTTACTTTTATGTGTATTAAATCAATTAGTGTTAATTAATTACACTGCTGAAAATGTTTAACAGGGAATTAATAATAACCAAAAAACCTACATTCTGGTTATTAATACAATATAAAAAGTACTCGGAAAGATTTCCGAAAATTAGAGGCTTTCAAAAAAAAAAAAAAAAAGTTTGTTTTTTTAAATGTTTCTTTAAATCTTGAATATACATTGTTTCCTGAGGTTTCTAATGCTAAAGAATTTTTTTTCGGAATCATGGGTAATTGGAAGAGGTTTGTGTATATCTTCATTAGTGATTATATTTTTGCAGATTAAGAAGCGTTTACATTTTTATGCATTCTGAACTGTGTATACAGTTCTCATTTTCGTGTTATTCTTTTTACATACAGCTAAATAAGGAATTGAAAAGCGTAATGTTTATATTACTGTTAAAAGTCTCTAGATGGCAGCACCTAAATGGTCAAATAAATATATTCCTTTATATGATTTAATATTTATATCAGTTCTCAAAAAGTTTTGATTTGTGCATTTGTGTGCATTTATCTTATACTATAATGCGAACAAAAATTGTGTGTGTGTGTGGGTAAATTTTATCTCAAAAACGGCTCTAACGATTTTCGCAAAAATTTGGATTTTACCATTTTCGGGCACGAGAAGACCATTGGGCTAGGTCCCATGTTCGGGAAAATTCGATTACTGGGTCATTTTGGGTCATAATTGGTCAAGCCCAAGCTATTTATATCTAGAGAACGGCTGGATCGATTTTAAGAAAATTTCGTACCCAATCGTTTTTTGGTACGAGAAAACTATTGGGCTGGGTCACACATTCGAAAAATTTCGATTAGTGGGTCATTTTTGGGTCATTATGGGTCAAGCCATTTTTATCTAAAAAACGGCTCTAACGATTTTGACCAAATTTTATATTGTATCGTTTTGGATTACAAGAAGACCATTGGGTTAGATAACATGTTCGAGAAAATTAGGTAAGTGGGTCATTTTTGGGGTCATTGTGGGTCATGCTATTTTTATCTAGCGATTATATCACGCAATTTTGACTAAAAATTGCATTCTATGGTTTTCGGGCACGAGAAAAACATTGGGCTAGGTTACATGTTCGAGAAAAAATTTCAATGGGTCATATTGGGTCATTAAGAGTCTGGGTCAAGCTATTTATATTTAAAGAACGGCGTGATGGATTATAACAAAATTTTGTATGTAACAGTTTTTTGACATGAGAAAACTAATGGGCTAAATCACATGTTTGAGAGATTTCGACTATGAGGGTCATTTGTGGGTCATGATGGGTCATAATGGGTCATGGTCAACCTATATCTAAAGAACAGGTGGATCGATTTTAACGAAATTTTGTATGCAACATTTTTTTGGCACGATAAAATCATTGAACTAGGTTACATGTTCGAAAAATTTCGATTAATGGGTCATTTTGGGTCATTAAGAGTCTGGGTCAAGCTATTTATATTTAAAGAACGGCGTGATGGATTATAACGAAATTTTGTATGTGACAGTTTTTTGACATGAGAAAACTAATGGGCTAAATCACATGTTTGAGAAATTTCGACTATGAGGGTCATTTGTGGGTCACGATGGGTCATGGTCAAACTATATCTAAAGAACAGGTGAATCGATTTTAATGAAATTTTGTATGCAGCATTTTTTTGGCACGATAAAATCATTGGACTAGGTTACATGTTCGAAAAATTTCGATTAATGGGTCATTTTGGATCATAAAGGGTCTGGGTCAAGCTATGTATAATTAAAGAGCGGCAGGATCAATTTTAACGAAATTCTGTATGTAACAATTTTTAGAAATGAGAAAACTAATGGACTAAGTCACATATTCGAGAGCTTTCGATTATAAGGGTCATTTGTGGGTCTTAATGGGTCAAGGTCAAGCTATATCTAAAGAATGGTTGGGTCGATTTTAACGAAATTTTGTATACAACATATTTTTGGCATGAGAAAATCATTGGGGTAGGTCACATGTACGAGAAATTTCGATTAGTGGGCCACTTTTGGGTCATTCTAATTTTATCTAGACAACGTTTCGCGCAATTTTGATTAAATTTTGTATTTTATCGTTTTCGGTCACAAGAAAATCATTGGGTTAGGACAGATTTTTGAGAAAATTCGATCAATGGGTCATTTTGGATTATAAGGGGTCAGGGTCAAACTAACTATATCTAAAAAACTGCTCAATCGATTTTATGTAAATTTTGTATCTAATGTTTTTCGGCATGCTAAAACTAAAGAGCTAGGCTACACGTTCGAGAGATTTCGATTATAAGGGTCATTTGTTGGTCATGATGGGTCATGCTAATTTTATATAGAAAATGGTATTCACCATTTTGACGATACTTTGTATTATATCGTTTTTGAGCAAGAGAAAACCATTTGGCTTGGACACATGCTCGCGAAAATTCTATTAGTGGGTCATTTTGGGTCTTAATGAGCTAGGGTCATTCTAATTATATATAACAACGACTCAATCAGTTTTACCTAAATTTTGAAACAAAACGTTTTTTGTCACGAGAAGACTATTGGGCTGAATCGCATGTTAAACAAAATTATATTAGTGGGTCATTTCGCTTCATTGCTGAATGCTGCCAAGCTAATTTTACCTAAAAAATGGCTTAAATGATTTTGATTCAATTTTATATTCTACTGTTTTTGATTACCTGAAGACGATTGAGCTATGTCACATGCTTGATCAAATCTGATTAGTGGCTCATTTTGGGTAATACGGGTCAAGGTCACGAGAATATGGCAAAAGCCAATAACTTGGTGATATTTGACAAAATATTGGCGACATATGGCCAAAAAATCGACTATAAAAATTACGAAAACCAAAACACGTATTTGGAGCCAAATGAAGAATGCCTCCAAATTTGGCTATATCTAGCAAAAAATATTGTCTTTCAGAATGTAAAAATTTTTTTTATACATTCTTAAGAGGATTCGAGATGCATGGTTAAACCAATCAGAGTCGAGCTAAAAAAGTGATTTAGATCGATGTCCTTTCGTTGTAAAATTTAAAATAAAATAAAATTTATAAATATGCGCATAAAAACATAGTTTTCTTATTGGTTGTTTTTCTAAATAATACAATTATAAACATGTTTTACAGTAATAATACAGAGTTAATGATACAGTGAAAATACTATATCGAGTTGGACACAAAGTTAATTTTGACCGAGCTAAGCTCGGTCTCCCCTGCTAGTGTTCTTTAAATAAACCTGTATTAATATATTTGAAATATATGATTATTTTATATGGCTAATTACTACGATAGTATAAAAGCTACAATAATCAATATAAATGTCTTTAAATTGATTTTAAAAATGAATAAAATTTTGCAGTAAAAGCAATTAAAACAAAATAATTCAGAATACAATTTATTTGCAATTTATCTACCTGCCAACCTTCCACTTTTTATAAAAAGTAATATAAATATTTTTTTTTTAATCAGGAATTCTATTTTTTATGTAAGGTTTAATATCCTCATATAGGTATATGCATATAAATGTTTCCATGAGATACCATGGAAACATTTTTGAAAAACCCATTTTTGAAACAGAAGGTATAAGGTGTTCTTAATAAAATCCAGAAGATATACGGCGTATATTCGTGAATACCCTCCATTACATCCTTGGATCTATTAATACATATATTAATACATATGTATTGTACCACAGTGGAATTCGGGAATCAAAATTGTGGGACATATAATATCCCACTGTCCTTAAGGGGCTAATACTCATCCTCGATAATGGTGAAGGTAGCTTCTGGATTCATATGGACCGGGAGGCAGATTCACAAACCATCTCATCATGGAGTTGAAATTGAAGGATTAGTTAAAACTCGATTTACATATTTAAATGCAACTGATCTGCCAAATAATATCTAGGTAGAAAACACTACGAACCCGGTTTTAATGGCTGACTGATAGCTTTAACATTGTGTTTTCCTCTTTCATTACCTTATAAGGTAATAGCACTTTATAGAGTGCTAGTAAACACAATGACATACCTACCGATCAACCACTAAAATTGGATCGGAAAGCGATTTCCACCACGATAAGAAGACTTGGCATGCCAGTTGCATTTTAATATGCAAATCGAGTTCTGTCTAATCCTGGATATTCTGAGCCTGGATGGATATTTCTGAATGGTCTGTGCAACTGCCTCACTGTACAATAGTTTAACATTATTTTGCCGGATATCCTTTTATGTCTCTTTCTGTGTTCTTAACCCTTTAAAGATTTTTTATATATGTATACACACATATAAATAATTATATATATATATATATTTTTATATATATATAATTATTTGAAATCTATATATCGGTCTAATGATGGGAAAAGTAGTAAAGAAAAATTTAGTTTCTTATTTTAGCTAAAATTTGATACTTTATGATGTGTGCCATATGTACACAATTAGGGTTTTTAAATATTGTACTGCTACATTTTGCAATTAAATGAGCTTTAATTAATTAACTTTCATTTCTTAACAGACTTCAACGTTTTTATATCAATATTTTTAAGTATTCAGTACAAATAAGCAAAGTAAATCTTGCCTTTTGTAGCTGGATCGAAATTTCTTTTGCTTCTTAAAAACAAATTCTTTTTTTTTTCTTTTTTTGTCTGAAGCAAGGAGACAAATGCAAATCTTGACATGAGCAAAATAAGTGTTATTTCATTCTTTGGATTGTTTTTGATCTGGGACGCAGATTATATTGGCCAAATTCATGACACATAATGAAAATTACAATTTTTACTTACCCATCATACGTAGTATAGGGTAAGTCTTGCAATCGTTTTGAAAATCGAAAATTTTTTTGACGGATTTACACGTTTCAGACACTGGAGATTCGGAAAAACATATTTTTAGAAAAAAAATTTTGCCGTCCGTCCGTCTGTGTGTCTGTCTGTCTGTCTGTAACCGCTCTATCTCCCGAACAAATTGAGATAGAGACTTGAAATTTTGTATGTACTTAGTATGTAAGAGTGGGACGAAGCCTATTTAATATCAGTAACCTCGATTATCCGGAATTTTTTTTTCGGACTCTCAAAAAATTCTTTCTGATGAAAGGTATATACAATTTTTTTATTTTTTTTTATTTTAAGGAGTGGACATAAAAGGCAATAAAATAACACACATTTTGCATATAGAACGAAGTCGATCGGATTATTAGTTGCCGAGATATCTGTAATCCTGTTTTCCACATTCTTCGATTTTTCATGACCCTGTATTTTATTCAAATTTCAATACAAATATATATTTTAATTGGAAATGAGACGCTTAATTCGAAGCAGTAAATTGTTAGTTAACATGATTATTATTTTTGGAGTTATAAGGATGTTTCTTTTACGCAATCTAGTACTACTTGAGTATTTTGGCATTTTGTATAATTTGTCGAAATGGGTTCATCATTCATTCATTATAGAAGCATTAGTATGTATATTAAAAGTATTTAAATGCATGTTTAAGTTTTGTTTTGGAATTGCAATGCATGTTTTAAATAGTTTACACATGTTTTATTTTCATATTTTATATTATGCATATATATGATGGGTAAGTGTTACGGTGGCCCCCAACGACTAGTTTCAGACATGTGTCACATATGGCATGTGATGCAGTGAAAGTTTAAGCTTTTTGTTTTAGTGACGTACTGATTAATCGTAACAAATCTTGGATTTTACAGAGGATAAAACTGTATCGTATATGGATTAAGTTCCATTGAAATGTAAGTGTGATTTTCTTTTAATTAAAAAACTCGACAGTAAAACTTTATTACACTTATTGAAATCTTACAGTTAGATTATACAATTTTTTACACAAGTTTACATGTCATAACCTGTACAATAAATAAAATGAAGTCATTGGTTTTACATTTATCTATACAATATCAAATTCGTCAAATACATTCCAACAATGTATGTTAAGTGTACTAAAATGAATAGTTTCACATAAAAGTGAGTACTACTATCAATCTAAATTCAAAATCCATATATCACAAAAGGAGGTTTGTAAGACAAAATGATAAATGTTTTTGAGCAACGAAATAACAAAAAAAATAATTCGAAATTGATGATATAATATTTTATAAAAAGTTTTTTGAAAAGTTTAAAAAAATCTCACATGCTAAAAATAAATTTTACACTCATATTGCACTAACTAATAGTTACATATTTGCAATTGAATATAATGGACAATGACCGAAACGTTTGTTGACTCTCATTTTGGAGACTCGAAAAGCTTTTTATTTCTGTTAGTCTCTTTGTTTCAGGTATGTTGCTGAGGTACCTCGATGTAACAATTAAAATAGTTAAATTTAGTTAATTCGACCGAAAGATACTGAAAATTTTCTTTTACTCAAAGAATTCAGACGATTTTCAAAATTTGACATTCATTGAAATTTTCTGTTGCAATTTGAATAATCGATTTAAGTAGATTATAAAACATGAAACTAAACACTCAAGATCTTACATTTTTCTATTAATTCAAAATTTTATTGATATGTTTGTAAGAGCGTAATTTTTGATAGAATTTTATATATGTTCTAGTATATAACCTCCCGTCAAAAATGACGGAATTTTCACTTGCATTTCATTTTCATAATACTTCATACAAACAAACAGAATGGAGATTTTTTTATTGAAGAGTTTGTATATTAGAAAAGCACATTTAAAAATAGCAATAAATTTCTACAAATACAAATAATCCATATTACTAAAGTACACAACTCATGTTTCCGTCAAATATGTCCGCTATTACTTTCGTTATGGTTTAAATTAAATGTGAATACCATTAAAATACTATGATAAAAAATACTTTATAGCGTCAAATCAAGTTTGTTAAAACAGTCAAATGCCAATGGACATGATTTCTGGATGGTTACCGAATAAGCTTAAAAGTGTATCTATTTTTGTATGATTTTAACATGCTATTGTTGTCGAATATATTAGAATACATTTATCTAAATATATAGAAGGATCATTACACTATTTTTTTAAAACAAAATTTGTAAAAACATTAGAATTTAAAAGTTTCCATTCAGTTTTCATTTCGTACAGGAGACTTTATTAAATTTCTTCATCAGATTTTTTACATTAAGAGTTCGATATCGACTCGCTCAAAATGACCCGGATGATAATTTTAAGTCTATGTGGGCGTTATTTTTAAAGATCTTGCTCAAATTTCAATATAGTCGCATGATTTTTTTTTTTTTTTTTTAATACGATAGCTGAAGACGATCTACAACCGGGTTAGTTTTTACTTTTTCGATTTTGGTATTGGATTCTATTTTTATAATAACCTTAATTTTTGGAACCGCTTGAAACCGGCTCTGAAATTGAAACTATCACAATATTTAAAATATGTAACCAAAATTGAAAAAATAATAAAAATATAAAGAATACTGCCCAGTTAAACTGATGGCATTGAGCTCACAGGCTACAAATACTAATTGTACATTAAAGCCTTATATTTTCAAGGGTTAATTCCGTTCGAAAAAAAAAATTAAGAAGGGGAAACAGCACTCCCCTTTCCTCTTTTTTTATACTTAATCATTGAACCTCCTATACTATCAAAGACATGCTTTATCATATAAAAAATCTATATCCAAAAGTCAGAGCAAATTAGATAATTCTTAATAAAAACCCATTTAGCATTTATATAATTTAAAAGGAGTTATTCCCCTCTTTTATACTTAACCATTAAACTTCCAAAACTATTCAGAGATTTGAACGAAATCTGAAAATTCTGCTTGAAAAAACCATTTATATAAATTAAGGGGAGGGGGCATTAGAACCCCTCTTCCCCCTATTTATACTTATTCAATGAACACCTAATAACAGTCACGGAATCGCCTCATCAGAATGATCCTAATCTAAATTTTGAGCGAAAACTTAATTCTGCATGAAAATCCCATTTATATCAACTAACGGGGGGGGGGGGGCATTAGAACCCCTGTTCCCCCTATTTATACTTATTCAATGAACACCTAATAACAGTCACGGAATCGCCTCATCAGAATGATCTTAATCTAAATTTTGAACGAAAGCTTAATTCTGCATGAAAATCCCATTTATATCAACTAACGGGGGGGGGGGGGGCATTAGAACCCCTGTTCCCCCTATTTATACTTATTCAATGAACACCTAATAACAGTCACGGAATCGCCTCATCAGAATGATCCTAATCTAAATTTTGAAAACTTAATTCTGCATGAAAATCCCATTTATATCAACTAACGGGGGGCATGAGCCCCCCGTTCCCCCTCTTATACATATCGAATGAACTCCAAAAACTAATCAGGGAAGCGCCTTGTCAGGATATACCTACATACAAAATTTCAAGTGGATCCGATATTTTTATCATGAGTTATCGCGTTACGTACATACGAACATACATACAGAACGGACGGGCACATAAGCTCTCAGGCTATGATAGCCTGTGAGCTAAAAACTAGCCCGGTTATAGATCGTTCTGAACTATCCTATGCAAAGAAAAAAAATCATGTAAAAATTTGAACGAGATTTTTGAAAATATCGCCCCTATGGACTTAATATTATCGTCTGGGATTTTATTATTTTTTTTTTTTGCCTTAAAGTTAATATGTTGATTCATAATTAAGTTGTAGAAATTTAAAAATGTTATATAGTAATCTGAAATACTCAGCTGTACATTTTTTTTTAACTCTGTTGTATAAGAAAATAGTTTAAAAATAGATTGCAAAATTGAGTCGTTACCTATAAGATTGTAGAAATATTTTGCATGTATTTTCCAAACATACCATTTATTTTTTTTAAAAAAGATCAATACTATATGAAAAATGCTTTTATAATTTTTGTGTGCACTTAGCATAAAAGATAAGCTCATTTATTAATACAGGCACTAAAATAATAAGCCTTAATAAATCATTTTAGAAAATTACTAAATTGTGCAAATAATATCTTATAATACTGTGATTTTAATTAGTAGTCTTTTATATTAACACATTGCACATTCCACAATTTAATATATATATATCAAACAAATAATTGGTGATAGATGTTGTAGACAGTTTTATATATATATATATATACATATGTCTTTACACAAAACCTTTGATAATTGTTCATGAACACTGATGTTTCTCAACATTTTTCACTAGAAATTATTAATCTCAAAGTTTTCAAAGAAATCAGCTGCTAAACTAATGTATCCAGGACATTAGCACCGTCATCACTACTGTGGAGCGAACTCAAGCCTGTATCAGAATTGCTATCGCCGTTTTCAGGAACATCACAGGATGAGTTTCTATTCACTGGAATAACTTGCACCTCAGCGAATTCTTCCTGCAACCTCAGATTATCCCGGTCCAATCGTTCTAGATCGGATTTGAGATGTTGTAAGTAATAATGTTTTTCCTCTATAATTTTTGTACAATCTAGCAACGTTTGTTCATTTTGTTGTATTGTCAACTGCTGAGTATGATTAATCCTAAGCAGTCTTTCTATATCATGTTTGGTTCTTTTAAGTATTTCTTCAAGTCTTTCGGGACCTGCATACGCGATCTCAGGATCATCATCGAGAATTCTGCATTCGGATGTGTTATCCTTGAGCTTAATAGTCTGTTGAATCTTAGACGTCAACTCTTTGATAGTCATTTCTTCCTGATGCACCTGATCACAAATCTGAAGCACTTTTTCATACAGCTCAATACAATGATCTAAGATATCACAGGTTTTGCTACTTACGTTGCTGCTGTTCGCAGGGGTATCACTAGTATTGTTTTCTACATTTGTACAATTTGCTTCAGTCTCATTCGTTTCTGCCATGTATGTATCGAGTACATAGTTTGCGCCGATCTGATGCATCCTCTGAGTGTGGATTTCATTTTCGATCAATTCAATCTCTTCGTCTTTCTCTCGAAGTCGTCTCAGCTGAGCAGCGATGGCGTCATTTTGGGATGCTATGAGGTTCTTCAGCTGTTCTTCTGTCGCCGGGAACAGCTCATCGTCATCAAGACAACACCCGACGCTGCCGTCATCTTCAGACTCTGATCTTAACTTCCTGGGATGCCATGTCTTTGCCGCCTTGCCGGAGACTTTCCGCCGGTGTGATTTGATGTCTCTAGGCGTGGACGATGAGGTCTGAGCATGATGCGCTTTCTTCAGGAGGAAGCGCACGTTGCACTGCTCTAGTCCCCAAGTGTTCCACACCTTGAGGAGACGCGACCGGGAATCCAGCGGTCTTTCCACTTTGTGCCACCGCTCAACTATGACGTAGCGTCTGTGGTCGCGCTGATGCGACTTGTGATGATGATGATGATGAGTGTCGTTGGAACAGAGGACTGCTTTGATGATATCCTCGCACGTCGTCTGTTTGGTCACCCCTGTCACCCACTTCTGTAGTCCGCCGATCCAGAGCGGGATGTCTGTGCCCATTCCTTTAAAATCAGCATCAAGGAAGCAATCTGTAAGAATAAAAAAATATAATTTAAGTATAATTTAAATTATACAGAAAAGTTATGACACACTAAATATAATGCCTTCATGAATTAAAAAACTATTATTTTGAATTACTGTCATTGTTGAAATATGTTTTTGATTTCCTTCCCAGAATTACCCGATCTTAGTTCGATCAACAGAAACGTGCACGATGTATGATTATTAACACTTTCAACGTCAATGTTATTAAAATATTTGAATGATGCCAGGATTTAATCAAGAATTTATTTTAAAATAAGTAAAAGATTTTCTTCATATCCATATAAAAACAAATTTTAATTCCAAAATTCCAGTTTCATTGTAATACAGTCGAACCTCTATATAACGAAACTCCATACATCGAATTTCTCCATATAACGAATTTTTAGTAAGAACGGTCCCCTTTTCGCATGATTACATTAAAAACAGACTCTATATAGCGAAATATCTATCTCCATATAACGAATTTTTTTCATAAATTGATCTTAATTTATTCAGTTTTAAAAAAGCTTCGAAATCATGTGGAATCAATTTTCCATCACTTATTTTTGATTTATCGTCAGTGCTGAGGTTTTTTTTTTTTTTTTTTTTTATATTACTTCTCTCCTTGTTCTTTAAATTCAACGAATTCACCCCACCTCCCACACACCTTTCCACATCCTTCTCAAAACAGAGTCAATCGGATTGATAAACATGTAAGAGAGCAATCAATGAGAGGCACATAAGAGAGACTTTCAAATGGAGGAAAATGTTAACTACAATTTTTCATTCGTTGCTAAAATTTAAGCTTTTTTTACTTTTAGAGCGTAACAATTTTAAAATCAAAACAACAAAAAGTCACACATTTCTTCGTCTGAAATTAATGCAAGTCTTCCTTATTTGATTTTCATTAAGCTTTCAAATAAATGTCTTTTCTCTTTTTTGAAACTACTTAAATAAGTAAGAAATAAAATGTTAGGTTAATATATGCTTTTAAACATTTCAAATTCTTAATTAAAAAGATCAAAAATAATATTTGTTCAAAATTTACACATTAAATACTATTTTTAACATCATAATCTATACATCGAATTTCTCTATATAACGAATTTTTTACTGGAACGATGGATTTCGTTATATAGAGGCTCGACTGTATTTAGAAATTAAAATAAAGTGGTATATGAAATATATCATAGTCACATATATAATATTGCTCATCAAGTACCATTTTCTACATAAACTACAAATTCATTGCTGACAATATTGTGCGTCGTTAATACTTCTGAAGAATCATTGATATAATAAGACCTAGATAGACCTTTATGAAAGAATAATGCAAATAAAAGAAAAGAAAAAAAAGGTAAAGAAATAAAATAACGTACATTTATTATTTCTCAAAACAGTCTGTGTATTTTTACGTGAGAAACATTCCTGTAAAAAGGATTTAAATGTGTCAAAATAGTGCGAATACAGATTTTAGAATATCCTTGACGGACGAACGTGTTAAAAGCCTAGTTAAATTCTCATTTCAGTAAGACTGTAAGATTTAAAATATACTTAAATTGCTAATAATATACTGTAAAAAAGGATACATTATTGGCAAAATAGTAAAAAATTACTTGCTGTAGACTCTGAATTATCCAACTTCCATTACTGGATCATCCAACCCCGATTATCCAACTCCTAAACTAACATTTTTTTCAAATCTGGTATTGTTTTATGCGAATAACAGGCAGGCGATTTTAACAGCAGCAATTTATAATGCTTTTAATAAGGCCTGATATTTATTCGGCTATATTAATAATAATATATAATTATAATTTATGTATAATATCTATATAATTACAATTTATGTATGTAGGGGACAATATATCCAGCATTTGGAAGTTGTTTATGCATGAATCCAAGTTATGCCATTTAAATTACTGCACTGAATCAGAGGCAGTTTTGAACGATAAACAAAACTAAGAAATATCTTTGGAAAAACGTGGTGCTTTTATTGCTATTATTTATGCAAGAAAAGCATAAGTTTTCAATGATATGGATTACGATTTTCTAGCTTTTCTTCGAGAAACACAGAATCGCCATCGGTTTCGAAATATAAATGAAAAATCTAAGGAATGGTTTTGAGTAAACCAGTGCTTAGCATTTAGAAACTGACAAGTTTACTATGTTTTAAGATGTTTGCGATAAATTTATAGAGAACTGTACCATTTTAAAGAAAGAATCTAATTGCCATTATTGATAGTTATCATGATAGTTCATCTAATCTTAGATAAATGAGTGTCGGATAACTGGAAGTCTACAGCACTCTGAAAAGTCAAAAGATCTACATTAAATCGGTCTTTATTGTGAAATGGAAATATACTTAATAATACGAATTAAGTATTTCCAACTGAGCGAAAAATTGCCCAGGCCGGGAATCGAACCCGGATACTTGGCTTACAAGGCCAATGCTTTACCTGTTAAGCTAACCGGGCGATAACCGGCTGGTATTTTTCGCTCAGATAACCTTATTGGCCATAGCATCTGGTCTGTCATTTAGACAGCTCGGCAGAACAAGCCGCAGGTAATGGAACTCTATAGAACGATGGATACGTAGCTATACTATTATTTTAACACAATCTAACTGATTGGTAAAGTTATCATAGGAATTGAATATTTCCAACTTGGCTTTGTAAGCCAAGTATCCGGGTTCGATTCCCGGCCTGGGCAATTTTTCGCTCAGTTGGAAATATTCAATTCGTATGATAACTTTACCAATCAATTAGATTGTGTTAAAATAATAGTATACTTAATAATTACTGTATAGCGCAGCTTATACTACACAGCTATGATTTGAGACAGCATTTTACTTTTCTGTTCGCCGTACTACTACACTTCGCTTTTTTCTAAGAAAATCATTATAAGATATGTAACTTTAAAATACCATACAGGTAAATGTATGGATGTAAATGTAATAATAGTAATGTAAATTATATAATAAAAGAGATAAATGTAAAGATAAAAGTATAATATGAGTATTAAAAAACAAATAAAGAAAGTAAGCAAACGCGAAATGGAGGCACGCTACTGCCCTGTAAAAAAAAAAAAAAAAAAAAAAAAATTAGTAATTCTACAACTGAAAATTTACAGAAATATGTATGCGTACTAAAATTTTATCCATGCACTTTACAAAAAAAAAAAAAAAAAAAAAAAAGATGTAAAATTGCAAAATTGTTTTTTGTAAAATTACAAAAAAGCTGTAGCTTTACAAAAGGTTCTACTAAAATTACAGTAATCTTAATAAACTTTTATCTGTAACCGGGGTGGCAGTGACATAAATATTTCTAGGCATTCTAATTTAATAAAACATATTTAGTAATTTTACAAATTTTTCAGTGCAAAGGTGTATTTGTTACATAAATTTTTGTTGTTAACGTTTCACAGAAAATGCTAGGAATCCCATTTTCCTAGAAAAAATTTCGTAACTTTACAGATATCTTTTTTCAGTGTATAATACTTCTGAGCTTTAAGCCGTGGCATATTTTGACTCGTAACATAAAGGAAAAATGTTTAAACAATCCATTATCTTTTTATTTCACTTGTCCTCAAAGGAACAGACATATGTTTAAATAGGTAGATACTCCCACTTTCCTTTTTAATTAAATTTCAGACTTATACGATAAATATGTTGTCACATAATATGTGATTCATCAAATATTGTAACAGTGAAGAGTCCAACTTCCTTTTTAATACATTAAACTAGCTTCTGATTTATCAATATCGCGAGTTACTGGAGTTCACTGGCTTATGACACCCAGAATTTAAGTAAAATGGGTCATAAGAAATTACTTATGGAAATAAGGTATTATACAAGCCATGTTGAATACAGATCAGATTTATTTATTTCAACACGTGTCGTTAGTTAAGGAAATGTATATGAATACTTCTTCACATGATTTATTAACATAAAATGAATTGGAAACATTTGCTGATCGAAACATGTAAACGTATACACAGCTTGTTTTCACTTACAAAATTTATTACTAACTGGTTACAGTTTTTTATATTTACTTTTGTTTGTTGTTACTATTTGTGTGCGTCCTATATAATATTTGTGTTTTACAGATTTCGTGCCAGAACACAGTATATTATTATTGATGAAATGAAAATAAAGTGATAAAAATTTTAATCTGGGAGAGCGTTTACCTTTTTGAAAGACTCTATGGAAAATTTTCATACCCCCCTTTTTTTTCGTCACGGGTTCAATATTCGCTGTATTTTGTTTAAAATTTATTTCTTTAGCATGCGTTACAATTTACATTAAATTGGTTACATTAATATTGGTTAAAATTGCATTAATTGTTGAAATTTCTAAATTTCTTTTATTCTTGCTTTTTTTTTTTAATCCGATATTTATGGTTTCAATATTTGTATTTTCACCTATGTACATGTTTATTAGATGTGAAGATTAAGCTAATGCAGTAAAATGGAATGAGTTGATTAGTTTACTTATCAACTCGTTCCATTTTACAAAAAAAGTATAAGTTCGTAAAAAGTATCATATTTTTATCATTAATGCTACTTAAATTAGTCTGATTTTAACAATTTAACGTTTATTGCTTTTAAACTATTATTGGGCATTACATTACATAAATATATCATTAAAAGTTATTAACTAGACTTTAAAATCCGATGGTACATAGAGTACGCCAGTCATTATGTATGTCCAAATCATTCATTTGATGAATAGTTAATATATCGGCTGTTTATAGACTATTTTTTTCGAAAATCATAATTAATAATGCTTTTATACGTCTGCTACGAAAGGTAACTTCCTGAGCTCCTCGACACCTTTATTGGATGCCCACAAATCGAGGATGCCCTCGATTTGTGGATGATTTGCTTTGGAATCATTTTTTTTAGTTTACTAAGTTTAATTATGGTTGAATATCTAAATTTTTTTTAACTTTATTTAATTCTTGAATGTTTTATATGTTTGTAGACCTCTCTGTATTGCAACAGGTGGATATTCAAATGTGTGTTTAATTTTTTTAGGGTTCCGTACTTAAAGAGTGAAAACGGAACCCTTATACTATTACTACTATGTCTGCTAGTCTGTTTCAGCCATTTTCTCGTACACTACGAAACGTGGAAAGTTCACATTTGAAGAAGTAATAAAAATTACTGACTCACTTATTTTTAGATTTTTTTTCCGTTTTTTAGGCATCCAATAAAGGTGTTGAGGAGCGCTGGAATTACCTATCATAGATGAAGTATAAAAGCATTGTTGATAATGATTTTGAAAAAAAATTGTCCCTAATTAGCCGATATATTAACTCTGTAAGACACCGACGTTTGGAGACACATAATGAAAAATGTGCTCCATATACCATCGGCTTTTACGGCCTAGTTAACAACTTTTAATGATATATTTGTGAAATGTAATGCCCAGTATCAGTATAAAAGCAGTAAATGTCAAATTGTTAAAATGAGATTAATTTAATCAGAATTAATAAAATAAATATTGTGGGATTCGAGAATAATTTGCATTGAGTGAATATGACTCCCGTGTCTTTAAAAATTAATTAAAAACCTGCTTAGAAAATCGTGGCGTGGAGTTACAAATTTGTCATTTAGTGCAAATTTTTGGGCGTTTAGCACATTACCAAGTTTCAGCTTTGAACAAGAGTTTTATTTTAGCTACACTGTAAAAGAGAAGTTTCTTCTTGAGAATAGAACTGTTAGAGAAATCGTAACAAATGCAGCATAGTAGCGCCATCTATGAAGATATTTACGACAAAATATAAACAGCATCATTTCATGTAAAAGACTAATCGAATATGAAGTTTGATGGAAATCTGTGCATTCATTCTTCAGATAGAGCTGTCGCGAAAATCTTGAAAAAAAGCAGCATAGTGACATTTTGAGCCACCGATTGAAACATTTACACTAAAACGTTAAAAAAAAAAAAAAAAATAGACGTGAATTTATGTAAAGGACTAACTGTATCTGAAGTTCGATAAAATTCCGTTCATTAATTCTGAAGATTTAGCTATTGCAAAAATCGTACAAAACTCAGCACAGGATTGCCACCTGTTGTTTGATTTACACCAATATATAAAAAATGTCATTTCGCGTCAGGGACTAACCGAATGTGAAGCTTCAAGAAAATTCAACCATTAGTTCATAAAACTGAGTGATTGCAGATATCATAAATAACGTTGCATAGCAACGCCACCGATCAAGCGATTTACACCAAAATGTAAACAGACATCAATTAACGTCAAGGACCAACAGAATCTGAAGTGTGGTGAAATTCAGTGCAATAATTCTGGAGATAGGGCTATTGCGGAAATCGCACAAAGGGCAGCATAGCAGCACAACCTGTTGAGCGATTTATACCAAAAACTAGTCAACACCAATTATTTCAATCAAGGACTAACTAAATATAAATTTTTACTAAATTTCGTACATTAGTTCTTGAGATAGACCACCCACAAAATTTATGTCACACACAGACAGACAGTCACAGAACCACAGACTTACAGATATTTTGTAAAAACATGTTGCATGTTTCTGGTTGTAAATTCATTATAATTTAACAGTATGTATAGCCTTTTAGAATCGGATTTAAAATAAGATAACCATTCTCTGGTTTGAACAAGGTATATGGGATCAAGTAATATCCAGGAAGTTTAAAAAAAAGCACTTTCTTCATTTCTATGGGAATTGGAAAAAATACTTATATCTATAAATAATTCCTATTTACTTTAAATATTTAATAGGATGACACCAAAAATTACTCAAAATTAAAAAGATTCACATCTATAAGAAACCAATATCATTTTATATCATGAATTATATTTTTAAAAAAAATGTTTCTTATTATTGTAAGTTATAGAAAACGTTCATATTGATTTTTAAATTTTATTTTCATAAAAACGGACAATGCCATTAGAAAAAGTATTATTTTGCCTTTTGCAACAAACGTTGGTTCATCCAAGCACAAAAATTTTAACTGCATAACAACAACAACGAAGAAAAATCATTAACACTTTCCGCTTGCAAATAATTACAAATATAGCGCATGCCTTCATAGAAATGAAAGACAGATAAGAAGAATTCAATCTTTTTGCTCTGTTAAACAATAACAGAAAATATATAGGCTACATTGATTAAATCAAGACTTAAACTTTTTGTTCTAGAAGAACAGTTTGGTGGATCTAATTGGAACACTTTGCATTCTCCAAGAGCGTTAACCAATCAATGTTCGACAAATGATTTGTCTTGTTCAGTAAAAAGTTCGTTGTACCGGATCATCGCCCGTAGGAACAATGCATACGAAACAAAACATGATACTTTGAAAACAATGCAACCTTTCCAAGATTTTGGGATCTTTTATAGAAAAAATGAGAATTGATGCTGTCGCATATCTTATAACTTACTTTCTTTTCCTTAAATATCGAATAGAGAATTTAAAAATTTTAATTCTTATCAAAATGAGCAATTTAAAATATTAAGATGATTTATACGTATTCTTCAATACAAAATAGTCAGTATTTATTTTTGATCTGTTTAAAGTTGATAGTTATTTAATAAAATACATAAGTAAGACAGAGATAAAATTTGCAAAAAATGACAATTTTTGTGATCTTTTTCTGTAACATATCCCCGTTTCGTAACAACCCATTTTATGAAAGTAAGAGTAAATATGGACAGACCGACTTACAAAAAATGCCATCATAACTTAAAAATGAAAGTTTTTTAGATCTGATTTTTAGCTTTTTAAAGTGAAATTTGTTTTTCATCGTTTTACATAATATAATAGTGAACTATATGGAGCAATCTAATCAAATACCTTCAAAATTCAGAAAGATGTCGTAGTTAGAGTGAGCTGTTTTTTAGTTGATCTCTAAAAGCAGCTGAATGATAAGGGATTTTCCAAAAATAGTTAATTTAAATTATTTCTTTTATTTAAAGTTTTTATTGATGCTTTTGTCAGGTCTTGATTATCAAATAGGCACGAGAAGCACGTGCCTCCCTTAGAAAATTTTGAAGGAACCCTAAATTGAGAAAAGAAGCCCCCAAATTTTATATTGAGTTTAGTAATATGAAATAGCAACGTTAGATTGATATCTTTTTCAGATATTCAATTTGAATATTATTAATTGTGGCTGGCATCCACAATGTAAAATATTAATAATTTAAACTGCTGCCAAAATTGAAAGAAATATTTCAAAATATTGATAATTTATGTTACATAAACGTATTTATCCAATTTATTATTACTTTATTATCCAATTAATTAGTTATTGAATCATTTTTGAATATTTCTCTTGATTGCATCCAATTTTTGTATAAGAGGAACTTAAAAGAGTTGTTTAATGAAAAATAGGTGATTTTCAACTGAGCATCATTTAGAAATAATATTTTGCAGCCTTGTTAAGTTCCTGATAGATCGAATTTAGAACACTCTTCCGTATTCAAAGGTGGCTCCGAAATGACCCTGTACTTCCCATAGCTTCAAAGTTAATCGGGCCTGGTTTTAGTTCTTCTTGGGTCAGTGCCAGAAACAACTTATTCAGTCGTAAAATGGCAAAATAGTGTAAATTCAAATCTATGTTGCTTTTGTTGCAAGAATCTGTTTCAAAGAATTTTAATAGTTTATACATAAATTTCAATTTGAATAAAATTCTTTATAATTAATAACTTTCTTATTCGTTGTTGATAACGTGTATTCTTTAATAATGATTTTACATGAACACACACACACACACACACACACAAACATTTTTATATAATAATAAAAATAATAATAAATTATTATTACATAGGCCACTAACCAAAAAAGATGAATGAACTGGTAGGTCTTATGATCCACAAGTTCATAGAAGGACTGGAATCAATTCAAAAAGAATTTTTTAATGACAAGTAAATTTAATTTTAGAAATCATAACGTGAACTAGTGGAACTTTTTATAAAAATACAATGACAAGATATCAATCTTGTTTACAAATTACAAAAAAAAAAAAAAAAAAAAAAAAAAAACACTGCCCAATTAAACTGATGGCATTGAGCTCACAGGCTACGCATACTAATTATATATTACAGCCTTATATTTTTAAGGGTTAATTCCGTTCGGAAAAAAATTAAAGGAGGGGAAACAACTTCCCTTTCCCCTTTTATATTTAATTATTGAACCCCCTAAACTAATCAGGGACATACTTTATCATATAAAAAATCTATATCCAAAATTCAGAGCAAATCGGAAAATTCTTAATATAAACCCATTTATATAATTTAAGAAGAGTTATCCCCCTTTTTTATACTTAACCATTAAACTTCCAAAACTATTTAGAGATTTGAACGAAATCTGATAATTCTGCATGAAAAACCCATTTATATAAATTAAAGGGAGGGGCATTAGAGCCCCCGTTCCCCCTGTATATACTTATTCAATGAAAACCTAATACCAATCACGGAGGCGCCCAACCAGAATGATCATATATCTAAAACTGATAATTCTGCATGAAAAACCCATGTGTATCAATTAAAGGGAGGGTCATGACCCCCCGTCCCCCCTGTTATACATATCGAATGAACTCCAAAAACTAATCAGGGAAGCGCCTTATCGAGATATACTCATGTACAAAATTTTATGTGGATCGGATATTTTTATCATGAGTTATCGCGTTACGCATGTACATACAGAACGGACGGGCACATAAGCGCTCAGGCTATGATAGCCTTTGAGCTAAAAATAATTCTGGTAAATGATCATATACTAAGAAATTTATATACATACATATAAGTATTATAATAGGAGTAGGTTCGTTGTCCAGAAGTGAATGAAGAATTCGATGCACATCAGTTTCAGTAAGTTCAAATTTGCTTTGAAATATATGGAGGTTGAACATTCACGTAAACCATAAAATTGCAAAAAAGATTTATCTTGCAAAAAATGTTTTCACTGCCAACTGATATAAAAAAGTTGTCGACCTTTGTTTAAACTGAGATATGGTTCTTGAACTGATTTTCTCGCAACAGCATATTCGATTATTTTGTAGAAAGAGAATTTTTCTCGGTGACATTTCGCATTCTTTTATACATTCTGATCACGTACCATGTGCAATTTTCTTCTGTTTTACATATTACAAAAACCTATTCCACCTCATTCACCAGATTTACTTGTGCTTATCTGCTTCTACTGCAAAATTACTATCACAAACATGTTCTTTCTCTGAAGCGCATCGATAATCCTCAAGGTCATTGAGCATGAGTCAATTTTATGAAAAATCAGAAATCATTGCACTTGATCGTTTTCATGCAGTACTTTTCATTTAACAATCTCACAAGTATTTTTTGTATGGAAATTGATCACAGGGCCTAAAGTAGGTAAGAGAGAGCATACTTCTGGTACCAAAAAAGTTTGATTCCTTGCTCTATGCAAAAATCAACTTAACGAGATTTGGGTGCAAAAAGATAACGCAATAAGACAAGTCGAAGTAAAAAATTTATTAGGATAATTTTACGTTCTTTTCTTTGAATGAGGCCCGTTTTTCCATGAGGTGACCACATATCAGCTCCAAATCAGTACATGGTTAATGAATTCATCCAAAAATATTTGCAAAGGTAAATACATTGCCTTTAAACAAGTTTGCATGGGTTCAGTATTTTGGACTTTATCGTGAAATTATCCAAAAATATTTGCAAGGTCAATACATTGCCCATTAACAAGTTTAAATGGGCTCAGTATTTTGGACATTATCCTGATATAATTGAAAGATGTTTGCAAGATCATTATACTGCCTTCAATCAGGTTTGAATGGGTTCAGATACACACACTCGCACATACATATATCGTGCGTATATATATATATATATATATATATACAGGGTGAGTCATAAATATCGAAACAATAGGCTATCTCCTTAAATATTGATCTTAGACCCATACTTCCAACTGCAAAAATTCATAAAAAAGGTGAAATTTTTGATAAGATAAGTTGCAACTCCATGGGGGGTCTATTTGAAAAAATACGAAAATTAACTATTTACACGGCCCCCGTAGGATAAAAATTCCAATTAGGAAAACTTTACTTATCGAGTCCTGAATAATACACAAAAAGGTGCATCTTCATATCTTCAAAATTCGCGGAGTTATAACCGTTTGAATAATTCATCAGGTTTTAAGGGATTAGACACAAATTGAAATGCGCACAATTCAAAAGACAATGTTACTTTAACAGTTGTAGGAAACGCGTAAAAAATCATTCTTTTGAGTTAGAATTTTGATTTTTTTCTTTTTTTGTGATGATTAGCTATATAATTTGCTAAGAAAATCACATCCTAAAATTTATCATAAAATTTATAAAAATTTCATATGGTTACTACTCGTTTAAATGGGATAATTAAAAATCGTTATAACGCCAAACATTATTTATCGGATTTCAATTTCTTTCGATTTAATTAAAAATGAAAATCTGATTTTAGTTTTGTTTCGGGGTTTTTGTTTTTCAATATTTATTTTAGAACTATAAAAAATATTTATTTAAAAAATAAGAACTTTTAAAAAATTTTATTTTCAAAAGTATATAATTTTTCATTTTTTTAAACAAATCGAATGTAAAATAATTAAAAATGGCATGCTTCAAGTTTGTACTTTTTTTTAAAAAACAATTCTTCACTTTTAATAATTTAAAGACAAGAAATAGTCGGGAAAAAAGTCATTATAACGAAAAACGAAATGTCCTGTTTTACTGCCCATCAGTTACTTAAAAGAATGCTTTTCTAAGATGCAGATTAAGTCCTTTTTAAAAAAATTAGCTCTCACAACTTCAAGCTTTTTATCGTCGTGGAGAGGCTGTTAAAAAATTTGTATTCTGGGCTCAGGTCAGACTAGGACCGAGACGTTACTTTTTTCTGAAGACTCCCCTATCCGGGTCAAATGTACTTTTCATACCGGAGAGAACTGCTTCATTTTTCCCAGGCCTGCACTGGACGAAATTTTCATTTCCGATATCGAACTATCCGTATTAAAAGAACAGACCTAATACGTGCATAAAATAAGTAAAATTTGGTTTAATCAATATTTTCACGAAAACTACATAACTTTTAAAATGGCTTTTATTTTACAAAAAAAAAACCCTTTAAAATTCATATTTTTTTAAGAAAAGTATATTTAAATGCTAAAAAATTAAACAAAACAAAACGAGAGAAAAAAAATCTGCCTATAACGGAATTCTGTCTTAAACAGAAAATGTGTTGATCCATACAAAATAAATACAATAATACCTGAGAAAAAAATAAATTCCATTTAACCCTCCTAGGAAGGGCATTTGACTATTACGTATTTTTTCTTTCCTATGTGATTCCGTCTTAAAAAGTTTTACTGTAAAACATTTTTCAAAGTCTCCAACGCACTGGATATGGATTAGCGATAATAAAATATAAGTGAAACATTTACATATAAACAAAGATTTATTGATAAAATAAATATATCACAGCGTTTGCCGCCTCTTTAATAATAAAAAGTATAAATATAAAAAACGAAATTCTATATTAAGTATTTTTGGTCGGAACTCCTCCACGCGAAACAATTTTTAACTACACTGAAGTAAAAGACTATGCAGAAATTCACGACTGGGCCGGCTATGATTAAGCTTTTTTCCAGGCTGGTCCGGATTATGATTTTAACATGATTTCATGCCGGGCTGAACTTTTTCCCTATGGGTCGGTTTAGGACCGAACCTATATATTTCGATCTATTCAGACCTCCAGTGCTAACGATCAACATGTTTTGAAAACAAGTTTCGATTTAAATCAATATGCTGCTTTATTATGTCCAAACAAGAGGCACGGTCTTAAACCGACATATAATAACGAACAATTTGTAGACGATCCCTTATTTGCTTTGAAAATGGATGAAAAACACTTCGTTTACAGGCATGGTAAAGTGGTATAAGTCACGAATTTTTGAGAATTTTGGATTTTAATATCTCTGTCAGATTTTCAGATAAGGAGATGATTTTTTTTTTCAATTTAGGAATGGATAAGGAATAACTTCCTAATTGGGAATTTTGCTCTACGGGGGCCGTATAAAAATGTAATTTTCGTATTTTTTCAAATAGACCCCCATGGAGTTGCGACTTATATTATCAGAAATTTCACCTTTTTTTAATGAGTTTTTGGATTTGGAAGTATGAGTCTAGAGGCAATATTTAAGGAGGTAGCCTATTGTTTCGATATTTATGACTCACCCTGTATATATATATATATATAGATGTATATATAAAGGGAGGAGCTGCTGGGAAATATGTGCGCATATATTAATATAATATTAAGAAAAGTTGAGTACAGTGTAACAATAGTTAATTGCTCGTTTATGATATGTATGTTGACTTAGCATTCCTTGATAATGCCTAATGGCTTTCATTCGCAATTTAATTTGCCACTTGATAATTATAATTACATTTTTTAAAATTTAACCTGTATGTTATCCATATAAACTACCATATTTCTAGTACAGTTTGAAGACTTTTTAGATGATATAATATTTTATTTATTCTGATATAATTGATTAAGATTAAAATATAATGATAACTTGTTATTTTAAATTTATAATGAATAAAAGTTTGCACGATAAAGCAATATTTAATAAATATTTCAAACGATCTTTAATCCTCATTTTTGTTGTGAGATGGCACCATTAAACAATTATTAAAAATCCCTCTTCTTTAAAACACTCTATATCTTTAATCTACTTTAATTTGAAACTATTCATCATTTTTTAAAAATTACCATATATTTCCATTAATTTATATAAAAAATATGTTTTGTTTAACATTATTTTAATGATTTAATATTTTTAAAAATAGTTATTTTTAATTATAATAATATTTATATTTTTCATATTATTATTCTTTTTTTCTTTTCAATGTATCTTTAACCGTATCCCATCTCTTTAACCGATAGTAAAATGAGATTGCACATTTGATTTTTTTTCTCAAAACGTTCACAGTGTGGTATTTCGTTGAAAAAGCTGTCCAAAAGTCAGAATTTTAAATTTCGTATTTAGTTGATCATTTTCTGGTTGGTATAAGAGGATTATTCTGTCTATATGATAACGGGTTCATTTCTTTCTGCAGACTCTCCAACTGTTGAGTATTTTACTTGGAATTCATGGTTTTTGCATTTCTCATTTTATGCTTCTGATCTATACATCATTTTATAAAACGTCTACAAAATTATCTTTAGTCGAACTTCAGAAACATTTTACATTTTTTAAAGACTAATGTATATACTTTCTTTTACTTAAATATTTTTGTAAATACAGTACATCTTTATTTATGATATTCAAGTTTGAAACCATGGATTTTTTGGGGTTAAATATTTTAGATAAAATTATAATTTTAATAGCGAGTTAAACTGAGTTCAGTAAGAACTCTTGGGTTTTCATTATGTATAGGCCTTTTAATTAAAAGAAATGAAATAAAATTTACCCCGATTTGCCCCGCATTTTTAATAAGTAAAACAAAATTTTTAAAAAAATTCTGAAAAGCAGTTTTTTTTTTACTTTATTAAGGTTTTAAATTTATTAATTGTTTACATTTAATATATGCTATAGTTTTTTTACTTCCTACTGGATATTTTTTGGTGGGCATATTACAAATTTGCAAATTGAAGGGCAAAAATCCCTTTTTTAAGTAATTGGATGTTTTTTTTTTTTTATTTCTTTAAGTAAGACTTTTGATCGTACACCCACAACGTGGACTAACTGATTCTTTGTAAATAATGTAACACTTTGGTTTTGTACCAACTTTTTGTAATGTGTGAATTATCTGTTATTTTTTTAATAATATATTTTAAATCAACCATAAGGAATTGTGTTCTTTACGCACTAACAACGTAAGAGAGTTATATATTATTAAGAAGAAATTTACTAGACATACATATATTATTTTTTATTCCATTGAATAAAAGAATCAGTAGAAATATCAAAAAATATAATAAAAGTATTGTGACACAGAAAAATTAACAAGTTAAAGTTTCTAAAAAAGTAACTTATTGAAATTGCGAAACGTTTATAAAATTATATATATTTGCTACTTCAGAAAATAAAATCTATCAAACATAGCTCTAAATAAAAATGAGCTTCTTCGGAATTCACTGAACAACGTTTTCGTGAAAACAATGAGGAATGACTAAAAAGAACGCTTTATTTTTCTTTAGGGATAGTAGAGAAACTTGGTCGCCCAGCAAAATAGTTTAAAAATTGTATTGGCAAAAGTAAAAGATACAAAACAGAACACTTAAAATCTGAAAATATTCAAGAACAATTGCAGTTCAACTGAGCAAAAAAGCTGCAAAACATGCAGATGTTTCAAAAATTATGAAAGACATTGCAGCCAGGCCAACTAAGGCAGCAAAATATCGAAAAAAATTTAATTCTTTGTCTTAGAACTCAAATCTAAGTACATTGAACTTATCACCGACTAGGGCTTTGGCCATGTTTGTTGCAACAGATTTTACTTACAATTTATATAATATCACGAACATCTAATAAATATATTTGTCCTCGCTACTTCTTCAGAGAGCTAAAGAACAATGTTATCAAAACGATAACTGTATTACTGAAAACATGGCGGAAGTAAAACTTCAAAATCTTTTAAATCACTTTACTCAAAAACTGTGTAAATAAATAGAAAATATTTTCACACCAGCAAGTGAAGTAGAATTGATAAGTTTAGAACCCCTGTGCAAATGGGGTTGTGACAGCTCTCCACAACAAGTATTTAAACAAAAGTCTCAAAATTCCTTTGACTCAAACATGAGTCAAACATTTTCCAAAACTATTTAACTTCTTTTAGATTAATAAGCGTGGATTAATGGATTTCAAAAGTATGGTTTCAGAACCCTGTGCTTTCATATCCTCGCTTTTGCTTTCTCATAGTAATAAGATTTATTCATGAAAATAATGACATAATCGAAGAGGAAGTAAAATAAACTGAAGAACAAACACGAAATTTAATAAACATAGAGATATTCACAGCTTATGGTTTATTACAAGTTCGATTCAGGTTAGTGCTGACTAGTGTCGATGCTAAAGTTCGCAATGCTATTACTAGGAAACAATTCATCAATGCGATACCATATTCACAAACAATCATCAAAAAGAATTTATTAAGTTAAAAATAATTAAATACGTTGATTTTGATTCTTTGAAATTCGGTCTTATAATATTTCATGTTAGAATGAGATTTTTCGAGTCAATTTTACATCTTGCTTCTAATAATAAAAAATTTTAAGCAAGAAGTAATAATGAGAAAGACTATCAATAAATGAAATAAAAAAGAATATTGCCCAGTTAAACTGATGGCATTGAGCTCACAGGCTATACATTCTAATTGCACATTACAGCCTTATATTTTCAAGATTTAATGCTGTTCGATAAAAAATAAGGAGGGGAAACAGCTCCCTCCTTTCCCCTTTTTATACTTAATCATTGACCCCTAAACTAATCATGAACATGCTTTTTCATATAAAAAAATCTATATCCAAAATTCAGAGCAAATCGGAAAATTCCTAATAAAAACCCATTTTTATAATTTAAGCGGAGTTATCCCCTCTTTTAAATCATTAAACTTCCAAAACTATTCAGAAATTTGAAAGAAATCTGATAATTCTGCATGAAAAACCAATTTATATAAATTAAGGAGAGGGGCATTAGAGCCCCCGTTCCCCTGTTTATACTTATCCAATGAACACCTAATACCAATCATGGAGACGCCTCAGAATGATCCTATTTCTAAATTTTGAACGGAAACAGGATAATTTTGCATGAAAAACCCATTTATATCAATTAAGGGGAGGGGAACGAGCCCCCTTCCCCCTCTTATACATATCGAGTGAACTCCAAAAACTAATCAGGGAAGCACCTTATCAGGATATACCTATATACAAAATTTCAAGTGGATCGGATATTTTTAACATGGGTTATCGCGTTACGCACGTACATACATACAGAACGGACGGGCACATGAGCTCTCAGGCTATGATAGCCTGTGAGCTAAAAACTCATGCAAGGCATGTTTTAAACTGAGATGCGATACTGGTACACGTTACAAAAGCTGGTTTCGGAAACACCTCAAGAAAGTTTTTTCAGATTGAGAAACATCAGATTAAATTACAGGAATTGAGATAAAATTAATGCACTATCTAAAAGCTTAGAAGTGCTATGTAGTGGTTATAAAATAGGTAATAAAAATTTTCAAGAAATTGCAAATGATACTTCTAACCTTTATGTAAATCTTTACGGTTGGCACCTATAGTGTCACATGCATTACACAAAATTTTGAATCACGGAGCTATTATTAAAGAACATACATACCACCCAATTGGGCAACTATCAGAGATGGCGGCTGAAGCCCATAACATGCATTTTCGTTCATATAGCCAAAACTTTTCAAGAAAAGACTTGTTCATAGACGGCAATAAAAATGTACTTAATTGCTTACATTTTTGTTTCGATCTTTATTTAAGTTTTAATATGCGAAAAAACTCCACAAAAGATTAAAAAAAAAAAAAAAACTTCTGCAGAGTCATTACAGTTGTTATTCCCAGAATCTAGTTTTCGAGTGTTCTGAAGAGGACGACATGGAAGAATATGCTCGAAAGAATTATAGACAGTGGGACACTAATTTGCGTAAATTGTTCGAAAACTGATTTGTTTCTAGCATAATAATATATTTTACGTTTTCTTAAACACTTTATCTGCTATAGAGCACACAAAATATTTTAAATAATTTTGTCCAGGTTTTTCAGCAAAATACCACACTATGGGCGATTTTGTATATTGTAAGTTTTTCTCATTTTTATTTCTATTTTTAATGGCCTACAGTTAAATCTTTTCGATTTTATATGATTCAGACTGTATATAGGGTTTTATATGTCCTCGTTTTATTGACTTACATTTTATAGTTACGATTAATCAGGCAATGTAGAAATCATGCTTTAAGATCTTTTCCCGATTTCTACCTCAAAAATTAATCGTAATATTTGTGTCTACGTGGAATTGCCTTTGATAACGAGCCACGTACCACAATGTCCAATTTTATTTGTAATCCTTCCAATATTACTAATTAAATTTGATTGTCTTGTCATGGTTAAGTATGTTATATTGGGTCATTCTATATTCATTGTAGATATTGATTTGTAGTATTATATAATGGTTTTATATGTATATATAAATATATATACATACATATATATATATATATAAATTTTTCTGTTGTTATTTTTGAATGCAGGTTTGGTGGGCGTTCAGAAACCTGAAACATTTCATTTTTTAAAGTAGGGGGGGGGGTGGGGCTAGGTTTCGTCTGTCCTCCCTCTGAAGAAGAACAGACTGTTTTTTCTTGCCTGTATTTGTTTGTTTTTTTAATTTTTTAATTCTTTATAGTTCATTGTTTACATTTTTGACATACTCTCTTTCCTTGAAAATTTTGAACTTTCATTGCATAATGTGAATTATAACTTGTGGCATTGCATATGAGCTGCTTTAAGCGCCAATGGTGCTGCAATTTTTTCATGATGAATTGACACTATATACACACACACACACACACATATATATATATATACTAGCAGGCTATGCCCGCTTCGCTGGTCCATATTTCCAAACGAACCTTGACTCAAAAAAAAAAAAAAAAAAAAAAAAAAAAAAAAAAAAAAAAAAATGGTGATTTAAAAATTTTATTTTAAAGCAGTATAGACCACCCTGGAATGATCTTCCGTATTGCTGAAAATCATGCCAACGCCATTGCGATATTGTACTATTGTAAGTCTTGGCGAAAATTTGGGCAATAAAGCACCATCTCTTTTATTTTATCATTTATAGTAGAGTTTCGTATGAACGTGAGACCGTTATGACAACAGGAATCAAAATGTTCTCGAGTCATCACACTATTACATTAGAGGGCATTGCAATGATTAGTGACATTGATTATCAAACTCTATAAACTTTCGGATTGTACATTATCATTTCTTAGTTCTTAAAATCCTGACATCTGAACTTGCCCTATGTGTAGTTCTGGTAGCCTACATACAATGTCATTTCATGTTACATTTTTTAATAAACGTCCTCTGCTAGCAGGTCTACTGTAGTTTCCTATCTGCCTTAATCTGTTCCAGCAAGAATAATAGAGTAAAAAATGTAAAGAATTATTTACAGATAAAGAAGAGTTTTTGTTTGTTTGTATTTATGAAGGCCATTTATCTACACGTGGAATATAGGTCCTAAGGAAAGGGTGCCCTCCGTGAAAGTGGCAGACGAAGAAGGGTGTTTCACGTATATATTTAGTAGAACAATGAAGCATAAAAAGTGTGTTTTAAAGCTTTATTATTTGAATAACATTAAAATTACATCAGTTTCACTACCTCTTCCTTTTATAAAACAGTTGCTAACATGTAGCCGTTAAATCAGAATAATCTTGATGACTAAATTTTGTAGAAAAATAAGTCTTTAGTTTGCATCTAATAAAATCTTTCTACCTTCTGTAATCGATTCCATTATGATTTTTAGTGTCAAACATTAGAAGTGCTAGAAACGATATTGTTACAAATGTACCAGACTTATTTCATGTTTGTCCTCAAATAAATGTGAAATTTACGATCATCCATTATTGGCATTTAATGTTATAATTTGACGATAGTTTTTTGTTCGACTACTTGATTATTCCGTCGATCAATTTCGCCAAATTATACAAATGGACATAATTTTTATTTTAAATAACCAAAGAATCAATAAATTACTAAAATGTTAATAGAAATACAAATAAACAACGAATTAAAATTGGTTGATGAAGTAACAATTACATATAACAAATTTAATGTGAAATGAATGTGACATATACAATCATCCATTGACATTTAATCTTATACTTTAGCGATAGTTTTTTGGTCGATGGGGTTATCAAGTATTACCAAATTATATAAACAAATTGTATAAACAATAATATTGCCAATAACATGTAGGTGCAGGTGTCATCTACGGATCCCGTTGGCGCGATTGCAGCAAATTGCGATTTTATGCCTCACGTGGTAATCCGGTAATAGTTGATTATTTTTGAGTAAATTATTTCATTATTTTTCTTTTCTCTTTTAAAATTATGTAAATTGTTTTGTTCCATAATTATTTATTGACTTAGTTTATTATTATTATTTCCTTTTAAAAAAATAGAAAATAAATAAAAGTAATATAAATGTAATTGGTATTTGAAAACGCAGTGTTCTCCAAATTGGCATCATAAAAAAAAAATCACGCGAAGGTGATGCGTGTATAAAAGTGGAAAAATGTTTGCAATAATATAAACAAAAAAAACGTAAACAAATAATTAAAAAATTGCCATTTCGATAGTTTTTTAAAATAACATCAAGGTTAATTCTCCAGTCGGGCAGCAATAGTAAATTTTCTTTTCTTCGTCTGTTTCATAATAAAAAAACATAAATTTAATAACTTCTAATTAAATAATCTGACTAATTTTCTGTAATCGGATGTATGATCTAAAAGTATCCTTAATACATAAACAAAACAGCGCAATTGTCATGTACGCGCCGAGGTTCGGCAGGATAATTTTTTACACTAATTTGGCGGAAAAATCGTTTTCCAATACCAGTTTCATATATATATTTAAATTATTTTCTGTTATTTAAAAAATAATAACAATTAGTATTTAAATAATAAGTATATGACAAAACAGTTTACATAATTTTAAAGAAGAGAAAGGAAATAAAAAAACATTTTATTAATAATTAAATAAACAATAGTCGGGTTGCCATGCCAGGCAAAATAACATCAATTTAGTGTCCATTAGTTACCTCGGTGTGTATATGATATCTGTGCAAACAAAACTTCCGATAATATAACAAATGACGTCATATTTATTTTCCTTTGAAATTTTTTTTATTTTAATTTTTCACGTGGATACTGTTCAACTAAAAATTAATTGCCGAGGAGAAATTATTTTCCATATATTGATTTTTTTGGCAACTGGAAAGAAAATGGTTATTTTTTATCGGAAAAATTTTAATTGATTCTGTATGAAAAATAATGAAATTTTGAATTATTAAGGAAAATATTTGAATAAATGAATTAAAAATTAGCCTATGTTCACCGGAAATTGTGTAGCTTTCCAACGGTGAAAGAATTTTTCAAAACCGTCAAGTAGTTTCGGAGCCTATTCAATTCAAACAAACAAACAATCAAATCTTTCCTCTTTATAATATTAGTATAGATATATATATCATCATCACGTGTAACTTGGAAGAGGTTATCATATATTTGCGTTCGTTACTATTGTATGTTTTTGCAGATTAAGAAACATTCGTCTTTTTTTTACAGTGTATATTGTAATTATATAGAAACAATAAAACTGAAAACGAAAATCAGTTTTGACATGTGAAATGCCTAGACATTTTGGCGTGACAGATTCAAGAATGGTTGAAAAAAATTCGGAGGAGAAATAATAAACATAAAAAAAAAAAAAAAAAAAAAAAAAAACATTGAATAAGACCTAAGTCAATCAGCAAATTTCTAAGCTAGAAAACTTCATTTTAATCTCTTTAAAGAATTATTTAATTTGAAAGAAAATAGAAAAAGAAAGAAAGAAAGAAACTTACAGATTATGTGATTTTGTCATTCAGTTGTTACATTAAAACTAAATTATTCTTTAATAAATCTGCATACTAACAAGGAAAGTCTCCATACTGGGCATACTCAGAATTTTATGAAAAAATACTAATTGAAGCACTTACGTATGTAATAAAGGATCAGTCAAAATTAGCGGCAGAATCACAGAAGAAAATGTGTAAAAAAATAAAATATTTTCGAATATTTGGCGTGAAAAGACGGAAGAGCCACTCGATTTGGCGAGCAGCCCTTTTCCTCGCCAAAAGCAAACGATTATAATGCAACTCCAAACTGTTGGATATTTAGAATGCGTGTAAATAGTATTTAATGAATTTAAACATAAGCAATGAGAGACTTTAATATATACATAGATATACATAGTGTATTATATATATATATTATTTGTTTAAATAGTTATTTAATTAATCACTGGAAAAAATGTTTTCATAGATTTAAAAAAAAATCGTATTGAGAAAAATTATTTTCATATATTCTAGCGTATTCAAAAAATAAAAGCAAGGCGTTTCTATAGCAATAAAATCTAATGGACAATTCTCAATTGGACTTTGAGCTTGAAACAAATTTAATTAATTTAAATTATGAATTTCGTTTTAAATCTCAAATTTTGATAGTTAAATTAGAATGTAAATACATATAAATATCGATATAACAAAATTATACTTAAAACAAACTAAAACGTATAAAATTAAAGTTATTTGAATCAAATTTATCAAAACAAGTTCAACATGAAACTTTTTTTTTCTTCGAGTGTATTTGACATAAAGTATTTTTCGAAATTACATTCCATCGCCAACCGGCGATAAATTGCCAAATAACGAAATTTTCTTTATTTTTTTACGGTTACTGAATGGAAGTTCCGCCGAAAATTTTTTTATAAACGTATTTATACACACGAGAACAACATTTTGTAATTTTTTCAGATTTTTCGGGGTATGCCCGTATGGAGACCTTCCTTGTAAGTTTGAAAAATGCAAACTCTCTGACGTGACCTAATTGACAGAAAAGTTCTAGCTCTTAATATTTTGTTTTGATTTTAAATCCGTCAACAGTGAATTAATTATGTTACAGTGGTTCATTAAACCTCCCCCTCCCCCACACACCAAAAAAATGTTAAAAAAATAATATAACAAATTTATTAGCATATTTATTCATTACAGAATTATTGCTCTCTTTTAAATAGTGAAATTATTTATTCAAATTATTACCAGCTGAAGTTTTCTGACAGATATTTTTTTTACATGCATGTTTTATATCAACGGGGGAGTTTAAAATTTAGAAAGATTAACTTTTGAGGCTTGAATTATAAAATTTTACTGGTTCTTTGTCACAAAAGAAGTAAATAACTATTTTAAAACTTAGATTAATCATAATTTTAAATAAAATGCTTAAAATGAAACCGTTGTTTATTTTCATTACACATTGCGTCTGAAATGCTTCATTATATATATATATATATATATATAACCATTAGATAATACTACAAATCAACATCAGTATGTGGAATAACTCGTTAAAGACAAACTATATAATATAGAGGAGTTGGCAAAAATTGGAAAAATATTGGAATAATATTAGTAATGTGGTATTTAGCTCGTTATCAAGGTCAATGCTAAATAGACACATTAATAGCGATTAATTTCTGAATGGAAATCAGGATAAACCTAAAAATGATTGCCATATTACTCGATTAATCGCAGTTGAGAACTGAATTCAAAGAAAAATCGTAAAAATAATAAGACAATATTTTTAGATTAATGCAAATATGTATATATATAAAGAAATTAAATCAGAACAGAAGCAAAGCTAAGGCTATCCATAACCTACCTCTTCTAACCTTTTGTTATTTATCCATGCTGTTATTCACATGCAGTGAAACGAAACATTTTCGAAAGCACTTAATGAAAGTTAACCATGTGTATAAATTTAGCCAAGTTCTGTTTTATTTGTAATTTGTTGGGGAAGACAATACCTTTTGAATCCCTTTTTTTTTTTTTTTTTTTTTTTTTTTTTCATGCGTCATGCGTAGCATACATCTTTTGATTTGTAAATGATGTTTGATATTAACATATTCAATAAACCATGTACAAGAAAATTTGTTACTGGAAGAATATTAATAATAAAAAAAGAAGATGACGCTCTCCATATCAAGTATAACAGTATTTTACCTTTTTTATGTAATATATTTTATACTATACTTATAGTCATTTAGTCCAGACTGAATTCTGTTTGAAGATAACGTAAAAGAAAAAGGAATAAAGACAAAAAAATAATAACAAATACTCTAATAACTATAAATATTAGGATGAAATAAACAAAATAAATGATAGAATATGTGAATATCATATATATAAAGATAATAACTTATACATTTTTTATTATACTAATAGTCATTTAGTCCATAGTAAAATCATTTTGAAGATAATGTAAAAAAAAAGCAATATATAAAACTCAATAACAATAAATATTATATAAATGAAAATATTAAGACGACATAGACAAAATAAATGATAGAATATACGGATATCATATATTATGAAAATTTTAAAGATAATTGATATATTTTATTATATACTAATAGTCATTTAGTCCAAATTAAACTTTATTTGAAAGTGATCTGTATATTATATCTATTTGGTTTCTGAAATAATTTCTTTGTTAACTGTCTACTTTGACTGAATGGAAAGTGTGATTGCTATCACATGGTAGCAATTGATTTTTATAAGTTTATCTTATTGATAATTCAATTATAATCTAATTATTTTCTTTCAAATAGTTTTTCCAATGAAATTAACCTATTGTCTTATTATCTTTCTGATATTTTTCTTTGAAACATGTTCTTATAGGCGATTAATCTGTATTGATTAATATTTGTAAGTTTATATTTTTGATAAATCAATTATAGTCTAATTATTTTTCTAATATTTTGCTTTGAAATACTTTTTCCAATGCAATTAATATATAGATAATCTAATATTTTTCTTTAAATTGTGTTCTCTATTGCGATTGATCGGGAAAAATGGAAATCATTTTTAGATTTATCCTGATATATATTCAGAAATTAATCGCAATTAATGTGTCTATTTAGCATTGGCCTTGATAACGAGCTAAATACCACATTTCTAATATTATTCCAATTTTTGACAACTCCTCTGTTTGATATTGTCATTAACGAGTTATTCAACATATTGATGTTGATTTGTAGTATTATCTAATGGTTCTATATATATATATATATATATATATATATATATATATATTTAGAACCATTATACAACACTACTATTTAACATCCATAATTAATATAGTATAACCCATAAAATAACGAACTAAAACAATATATATATATATATATATATATATATATATATATATATATATATATATATATATATATATATATAACCATTATTGAATATCAATAATTATATATATATATGTATATATATATATAACCATTGAATTTAAAAGAAAATTACCACATTGAAACATGGGGAAAAAATAAATAAAATGAATAGAAATGGAATTTGCAGAACCAAAGTAGAATTGTCAAGCCCCAAATACTTTGGAACTACAGTTGAAGTGTGTGGTTTCATCTCGTATTAGTCAAGAAAAAGCAAAATAATAGGAATTTGGGTCTAACAACACACATAGAACCAAAATTAAATGAAAAAAAAAAACATCAAAAACGAAACACAACAAAATTACTAAATTAGATAAATAAAAAGAGAAAAAAAAATTAAAAAATTAAATCGCATTCGCAATGCGTCAACAGAAAAAATATATACCATACATTAATATGTAAGCAAAATCATTTAATTTGACTACGCTAATCTAAACTCAATATCCTAACATAAGATGAAATAAGAAATAAATAAAAAATAATTAATACATGCATTTAATGCACTTAAAAGTAGTATTTTAGGAATCAAATTTGTTAAAAGTTAGGTACAAGTTAATGATCGAAATTAATTAATTGTATAAATAATATTAATAGAAAGTAATTGATGTAATTATACAATTATCCATATATTAATGTCAAATGAACGACCTGTATAATTTTTTTTTTTTGCAATTTAGCAAACGCCTTTCCTCTTCTCAGTTTTTTTTTTAAAATAAATAACCATTGCATATTATCCAAACAACACCGCTACCCTCCGTATTCTAACATCTACCCACCCATCCATCATATAATATACATTTTTTATGTTTTTTACATGTTTAATTTTTTATTATTATGTTTGCGTTTTAATAATTTTTATGAATTTTTTTACGCAATGTGTTAATTACTTTTAAGATCATGTAATAACTAATTGTATATTAAAGAATTTATGAATTTTTTAGGATAACCATTATTTAGTGCATCATAAATTAGCTTGATAATATTTGCATTAATAAGATGAGAAGACCATAAACATTTTATTCTACATAAATGATTAAAAATTATATTACGATATACAGAATTATGAAGACAGGATTTAAAATTAGTCAATTTATTAATTTTAAAACTAAGTTCGTTCCATTTGTCTTATATATCAGTGATTAATTATTTTTTAAAATATAATTTTAAGCTTTAAAAAGTTAATGGAAATTTTAGAAAGCAGGTTTTTTGTAATTTCTAAATTAGCCGGATAATCTACTGGAAATTGAGATATACTGGTATTATCAGTGTCAATTAAAATTATGTCATCAATGTATCTATATAAATGTATTTTATTATTAATATATTTGCGTTCATAATGATATAACTATAAGTAATATCAATATATTTATATAAATGTATTTTATTATTAATATATTTACGTTCATAATGATATAATATATGTTGTAAAATGAAATGAAGTGAAACTAATTGAACGCGTAAATTAAGAAAATGAAAATATCGTCTGATTTTATTTATTATCTTTCGAAGAACTTTGACAAGTGTGTGAGAACGATTGAGTTCTCTGAATGTAATGAAGGAATGTGCCTTTTAGATGGAATTAAACTACATTTTTTATAATATATGGACTTTTAGATGAATTTGAACTTAGAATAAGTTTATCTCAACAGATGATTTTCGATTTTAATTCAAAGCTCCGCGCATCGCATAGATGCAACCCGCAAATGAAGACTTGCATGGTTAGTAAGTAATTTTTAAACTAACCCTATTTTCGAATTCTAACATACTGGTACCCTCGGCGGGACAGGAGTTTTGAATTTCAATTAATTTTAAATGAAAAAATGGATCTGAGTAGTTTGAAAACTCAGAGAAAAGGACTGAGAGCTGCTTTTACTCTCACGTTTAAGAAAATTGAAACTGAATTAACTAAAGAAACATGTGAAATTAAAGAACTTTCTATTTTGAAAACTCAACTGTTTGATAAATTTCAAAGGATGGACACTTGTCAAAGTAAAATTTCGGAAATATTGTTACAAGATGAGGACGAAAAATTGTTTACCGAAGATTTTGAAGGTGCTGAAGAATATCGAGAAAAATATATAGAAATATGTGCACGTATTGATGAAAAGATACAGGTTTCTTCATCTCCTGGCGAAGAAGTAAAACGCAAATTTAAATTACCGGAGATCGAGCTGAAAAAGTTTAACGGCGAACCAAAGGAATTTTTATCGTTTTGGAGCCAGTTCAAGAAAATACACGAAGACGATTCTATTGCCGCTGAAGACAAGATGCAGTACCTATTCCAATGTATGGAACCGAAATCAAAAGCGGAGCGTTTAATATCAAGTTATCCAGCTACCGCGGAAAATTATCCGAAGGCTATCGATCAATTAAAACAGAGGTTTGGACGAGATGATCTTCTTGTGCAAATTTACGTTAGGGAATTATTAACCCTCGTAATGAAAAATGCCACTGCGCCTAAAATGAAAGTTGACTTAGCCTCTTTATACGATGAATTAGAAAGCAAACTTCGCGCCTTAGAAAGTTTGGGAAGAACTCAAGAAAAGTATGGAGACTTTCTCATGCCCTTGGTTGAGAGTTGCTTGCCTGAAGAAGTTCTTTTGACCTGGGAAAGAAGTCGAAATCACGATACATATTCCAGTGAGAATTCCAGGACTTTAAAAAATCTGATGGACTTTCTACGCCAAGAAGTTCAAGGAGATGAAATGGTGTTTTTAGCAAGAAAAGGTTTTGATTCTATTGTTAGAAAAAAGAACATTTTATCTGAAATTATTAGCAAACCTGATCCAGCCACCGCCTCTGCATTGGTGAGTATAGAAAATAAAGGTAAGAAAAACAATTGCATATTCTGTGATAGGTTTCACCCCTCTAATAAATGTTTTGGGGCTCAAAAAATGTCTTTAACTGATAAACAAAAGATTTTGTTAAAAAAGGGGATTTGTTTCACTTGTTTGCAAAAGGCTGGTCATCTGAGTAAGAATTGTAATATTAAAAATAAATTAAAATGTAATTATTGCCATAAACCACATTTTGAAATAATGTGTCCAGAACAAAATATGAATAATAATCAAGATGATTCTTTAAAATCTGAAAATTCTCTTTCTAATTGTAGTAGAAATAAAGTTGTGTACATGCAAACGCTTGGCGTGCGCATTCGATCGCAAGGTCGCCAAAAAGTCGTACGCGCACTGCTGGATTCAGCGAGCCAAAGTAGTTACGTAAGCGAGAGAATAACGAAATCACTGAAAATGCATCCTATAAGAAAAGAAATAATTATTCACGCGCTGTTCGGGGGGGATGAAACGGAACCTATAAAACATGATGTGTTTTCGGTAGAAATCAGTGAATTAGATGGAAATAATGCGTTTTGTTTTGAAGCATTTTCCGAAAAAAGGATTTGCGGATTTGTACCTAAAATTAAAGATTATAGAATATTAAATGAATTAAAAAGAAATAAAATAAATCTATCTGATGATTTTTGTAAGGAATCTGAAATTGATCTTTTGGTGGGGGCTGATATGATAGGAAAATTATTGACAGGAAATTTAATTCAATTAAATTGCGATTTGACTGCCATAGAAACCAAGCTCGGTTGGACAGTGATGGGGAAACAAACGTGTGGCAAGAAACATAACGTTTTGACAACATTGTCTATGCACGTTAGAAATATTCCTTTGAATGAATTATGGGAACTTGAAACCATAGGAATTTCTGACCCCATTCAGAGTTTTGAAAAGCGGGAAAACTTTGATTTAAACGATTTTAAAGAAAAAATGAAAATTCTTCCCGATGGCAGATATGAAGTAGGGCTTCCATGGAAGTGTAATTTTAAGAATTTGCCCGACAATAAAGTTTTAGCTCGGAAGAGATATGAAAAAATGATCAATAAATTGAAATGTGGGGGATTTTTCGATGAATATCAGGAAGTATTTAAGAATTGGGAAAAAATGAATATTATTGAACGTGTTCCAGAAAATGAATTAAGTAATAAATGTCATTATTTACCGCATAGGCCCGTTATCAGGTTAGATAAGGAAACCACAAAAATACGCCCTGTATTTGATGCATCTGCTTCTGAGAAAGGGAAACCCTCGTTAAATGAATGTTTGTATAAAGGCATCAATCTTATAGAATTAATACCTGATATTCTTGATCGTTTTAGAATGTATCCTATCGGTATAACTGCAGATATAGAAAAGGCTTATTTAATGTTATCTGTTATGCCTAAAGATAGAGATTTTCTTAGATTCTATTTCCCATGTAATGAAGGACAATTGATTTATAGACATTGTAGAGTTGTATTTGGTGTCTCTTCTAGCTCTTATTTACTAAGTGCATCTATAATGCATCTTTTAGAAAATAGTCCTCCTGAATATAAGGAAACTGCTGAAAAATTAAAGTGTTCATTTTATGTAGATAATTGTGTATCAGGTGTTTCTAACATTAATGAAGCTGAAATGTTTATTGAAAATGCAAAGTTATTAATGTCTAAAGGGTGTTTCAATTTGCGTTGTTTTGAAAGCAATGTAGCTTGCAAGAATGTTGATAAATATTCTGGGGATACTTCAGTTTTGGGGATTATTTGGAATTTAGATAATGATTCCTTGAAATGTTGTTTAGATTTAGAAACATTAACGTGTGAAAGGAAAATTACTAAGAGATTAATTTTGAGCATTGTGCAAAAGATTTTTGATCCTATCGGTTTATTCTCTCCTGCTACATTGCTTCCAAAATTATTGCTACAAGACTCATGGAAACAGAAAATTCCATGGGATCGAGAATTACCTTGTAACATTGTGAGTGCTTTTTTGAAATGGTTGAAGAATATTGATGTTTTAAAAGAAGTAGCTATACCTCGATACTTAGAAATTAATGCTTCATCTGAACTTCATGTTTTTGTTGATGCGAGTAAAGGGGCATATGCAGCATGTGTCTTCGCTAGATCAATAATTGATTCCGATGTCAAGGTTACGCTTGTTAGAGCGAAGTCTAGGGTTGCTCCTCTCAAAACTTTGAGCATGCCGCGTTTAGAGTTAATGGCTTGTTGTATAGGTACTCGACTTGCGAGTTCTATCGTCAAGGCAATAAATATGTCAGGTCTGAAAATCACATTCTGGTCAGATTCTACTACCGCAATTTGGTGGATAAAGGAACATGGAAATTGGTCGGTTTTCGTGAGCAACAGAGTCAAAGAAATTCGGCAGATGTCCAATATAGAGTCATGGAAGCACGTTCCAGGAAATTTGAATATAGCGGATATACTTTCACGTGGATGTTCTCCACAGAAAATGCTTAGTTCGCGATGGTGGGAAGGTCCTAAGTGGTTAAAAGAAAATCCTGAATGTTGGCCAATTGGCGCGATTGACTGTCAGCCAAAAGATGTTGATTTAGAAAGAAAAAAAGTTGAAATTACGAATATTGATCTAGCTAAAGACGCACCCCTTTGGCTCTTAGATAATATATCTAATTATGATAAGATGATAAGAATATTTGCTTGGATTCTGAGATTTGTAAATAATTGCCGAAATGTTTCTAATAAGTGTAAATATTCTAATCTTACTCAAAATGAAATTGAAAATTCTGAAAAATATCTAATCCGTTTAGTTCAGAGCTGTTATTTCTATAATAAAAGGTCATTAAATGATATTGTAACATTCACAGATGATAATGGAATTTTAAGAATAAAAACTAAAATAACTGAAAGAAATGACCGAGAATCATTTTTGTATCCAATATTGTTACCAGGTAAATGTGAATTTACTAAGTTATTGATTAGATCAATACACCAAAAGAATTGTCATGCAGGGATAAGAACAATGCAATCTTTAATAAGAGAAAGATTTTGGATAGTTAGAGCTAGAAGAACTATTAAAAATGTATTGTACGACTGTATTGCATGTAAACGTTTTAAGGTAAAGTCTTTGTCAAGCGAACCAACACCTTTGCCACCAGATCGTGTAACAGATTGTGCTGTCTTTGAAATTATTGGAGTAGACTTAGCCGGGCCTTTATTTCTAAAAAATGGCGAGAAAGTTTGGATAGCATTGTTTACTTGTTCCGTTTATCGCGCAGTTCACCTTGAACTAGTCAATTCGCTATCTTCTGATGCTTTCCTGCTAGCACTTAGACGTTTTATAGCTAGACGCGGTAGGCCCAGCACTATTTATTGTGATAACGGAACAAACTTTAGGGGGGCTTCCAATGAACTTTCAAAATTAAATTGGGATAAAATTTTAAAAGATACCATGACGCATAAAATTGTTTGGAAATTTATACCTCCCACCGCAGCTTGGTGGGGAGGCTGGTGGGAAAGGTTGGTTCGCATTGTAAAAGAATTGTTAGTACGTACTTTAGGTAGATCTGTATTGACTTATGAAGAATTGAATACACTTATATGTGATTGTGAATCTGTGATTAACTGCAGACCTCTAACCTATATCTCAGAGGACCCACTGGAGCTAGTACCTCTCACACCCGCTATGTTTCTTACTGAAAACCGAAGTTTCAGCAATTCGGATATTATCGAATTAGATTCTCAAAGTTTAAGGAGAAGGTTGAATTACAGAGCTAAACTTCTTACCGATTTTAGGCAACGTTTTAGAAAAGAATACCTCAGCGAATTAGTTCAAAAACATACTGAAAAATATACACGTGAACCGCGAGTGGGAGAAATAGTCTTAGTTGGGGATGATAACAAAAAACGTTTATTTTGGCCTTTAGCAAAGGTGATTCATTTAATTCCAGGACGGGATGGTAAAGTTCGTGCTGTTAAGTTGAAAACTCAGCACGGCACGGTTTTACGTCCGGTGCAGCGCATCTTTCCTTTGGAAATATATTCGAATGAAATAATTGAAATTGCATCCAAACCGTCGGGTGAAGAGAAAACTAGTTCCAGTGAGCATGATGATCATGAAAATGTGTCTTCTCCTGATAGTGTCATACTTAAGAAATATACCTCTTCTGGAAGATGTGTAAAAGCTCCAAAGAGGTTGGATCTTTTTAATAATAATTGTTATGTATTTGAAACTCTCCCCAAGTTTCAAAGGGGGGAGGATGTTGTAAAATGAAATGAAGTGAAACTAATTGAACGCGTAAATTAAGAAAATGAAAATATCGTCTGATTTTATTTATTATCTTTCGAAGAACTTTGACAAGTGTGTGAGAACGATTGAGTTCTCTGAATGTAATGAAGGAATGTGCCTTTTAGATGGAATTAAACTACATTTTTTATAATATATGGACTTTTAGATGAATTTGAACTTAGAATAAGTTTATCTCAACAGATGATTTTCGATTTTAATTCAAAGCTCCGCGCATCGCATAGATGCAACCCGCAAATGAAGACTTGCATGGTTAGTAAGTAATTTTTAAACTAACCCTATTTTCGAATTCTAACAATATATTAGATGTACAACCACCTTGTGGTATACCGACTTTATGTATACATATTACGTTATCTTGCATTATAAAATTATTATAGATAATGAAATTTGTTAAAGTATGAAAATAATCAGTATCAATGTTCGTTGATATATTCAAATCATGTTGATATTTTTTAAATAGTGCATTTATTATATTATGTAGATCTAATAAATCTATATTATTAAAAAGATCTTTGAAATCATGTGTAGTTATATTGTTTATACATTTAAGATTATTCATAATATTGATCAATTCATAGTTATTCTTTATACAGTGCGTATTATCACTGGTTGTATATATATATATATTGCAGCCAATACCCGAAATTGGCCAATTCTAGAACTGGCCGGTCAATTCCCGAATTGCCCAGCAACGTTAAAAAATGACTGGCCAATTCTAGAATTGGCCAGCCAATTCGCGAACTGGCCAGATGCATTTGGCCAATTCGCAAACTGGCCAGATGCGATTGGCCAATTCGCGAAATAGATATAAGCACTCGGCTTAATCCTTTCTAACATAGTTGAAAGTGTTTATGAATTCAATAGTCTAGCCGTCCGCCTATCCGTGATCTAACTCGAGTAAAGTTTCCGGTTAACTTGTAATTGTCATCGTATTTGGTTTACCAATTAATTTCGATAATGAAAGGGAAATGTGTACTATTTTTGGTTAATTTAGTTCGGTACACAAAAATATTTCGTTTCAATATAATCAATGGGAATCTTTTTTACTGTACATTTTAATGTTACATTATCTTAATTACAAAAAAATTGGTACCTATGCATCATAGTTCGGATGTTGGCCAAGGCTTCCCGGCCAGTTCGAGAATTGGCCGGCCAAAACCCGAAATACGCTATTCATTTCATGTATTTCGGGTTTTGGCCAGGAAGCTTGGCCAGTTCGGGTATTGACCGGCCAGTTCTAGAAATGGCCAGGCTCCGGGTATTGGCCGCAACATATATATACACACACACACAAGAAAGATTAATAGTAACAAATACTACAATAAATATAAATATTAGGATGAAAATACAAAATAAATGTTAGAATATATGAAATCATATATGAATATCATATAATATAAATCTTTTAAAGATAATAACAGATGTATTTTATACTAGACTAATAGCCATTTAATCAAGACTCAATTCTGTTTGAAGCTAATGCAAAAAAGCAAAATAAACAAAAAATAATAATAACAAATGCTGTAATAAATATAAATATTAGGACGGAAAAACAAAATAAATGGTAGAATATGCGAATAACATATAATATAAAATTTTTAAAGATAATAACTAGTTTTAAAGTATACTACTAGTCATTTAATCCAGACTAAATTCTGTTTGATGATAATGTGAAAAAATGATTAAACAATAAAGGCAAAAAATAATAACATGTATTATAGCTGATATACATATTCGGCCAAAAAAGACACAATAAATGGTAGAATATTCGAATATCATATAAACATGAGAAAAAAAATTAAATACAGTAGAACCCCAATAATCCGGATCGGTTTTTTCATTTTTTTTTTCAACTTTGAGAAGCGATTGGCGAAATTTTTTGTTTTATTATACAGAATACGACGATGCAACAAGTTAATGTTATGGAAATTAGCCAATCGCTTCTCAAACTTGAAAAAAAAAGCGAAAATCCCGATCCGGATTATCGGGGTTCTACTGTAATATCTGAAATATTTCACTATACACGAGATATCAATAAAAGTGGTTTTTGCTTTTATACTACGAGAAGATATAATAATTCTTATGTTACTATATGTAAAAATTTTAACATGTATTCGTAAACTTGATCACGTATACATCCACGTTTACTCCATGACCTCATCATGAGCAATTTTTAAGGCATAAAAATATGTTGCTTTGGCAGAAAATTAATAGTTAAAACTTCACAGAAGCATTCTTTTAGGAAGTACACGTTTTAAATACCCAATTTAAAATTCGTTTGATTTTTGTATTTTTAAGCGCCAATTTCCTTAAAACTATAGCTCCTTACCAAGTGAAGGATCATAGAGGCTGGTTGCTTATAAGATCTCGTCTTGAATCTCTATAAATATGCATTAAGTATCAGTCAAGACATTAAAATTCTATAGCATTTCTTAAACATTTATTCTATCATTATGTTATAAACAAGAATGCAATTATTAGAAGAATTGACAATTTATTCAATTTTTTGGGAATGGAATTCTGTAAAGTGAAATTTCAGCTCTGTCAAATAAAATACTTGCAATAATCAGATAAAGATCGCCCAGCTTGTTTAATTAGATGCTAATGAAGAATGCGATATGAGATCAAGACTCTTATCAATATTTGTTCATAAACTTTTAATAATTTTGACAAACAGAACTGATGTATGCTTCTGAAAAGATATTTTTGATAATAAAACCTTCCAAAAAATATTGTACCAATCTCAGTAATAAAAAAAAAAATGATTTACACTAAAGCCACTATATTAAAAAAGCAACGTAACAGATGGAAACTGAATATTCTTTTGTAATAACTGTAATTTAACAAAAAACTCGTGTGGTTTTTTTAATATTCACGACTGTTAGATAACTAAAAAAAAAAAAATAAATAACAGTAACAAGGAAAAGTTAAAAAAAAAAATAAGAAAGACTTTTCAAACTGTTTTCGAAATACTTTTAACGCTGTTAAAACTGGATTCTTAAAAATAAGCAAACTGTAATTTTTAAGTAGCTTTCAGATCGTATAATGACTCCGAGTATGCAACTCTTAAATTTCAGAAACGCATGTACTTTTTTTTACATTTAATTCTGGTGTAAAAATCTATCACGATTCACATTTCTGATTAATTTTTTTCCCTTCCGCGCGATATAAGACGTTTCTTCAAGATGCAGTCCATAAATTTACCTTAAATATACTTCACGCTATAACTTTCATTATCGCATACACGTTCACTAAATAATTTCACTTGATATCTTTAAAATGCGAAGAGAATAACAAGAGATAATATAAAATTTTACTACAAACTTACTTTTGAATTTAAATTCTCACTCATATTTGAAAAAATCATGTACTCGTTTCTGAAGCAATTCTTATTTTTAAAAATTGAGTAAAAATTATAGTAAAGAGTCTTCAAAAAAGGATTACATTTTTGGTCGTTATGTGTGTGTATGGATGTTTGTAGGTATGTTTTTAAACAACAACTGAACGGATATTAATGTAAATTTTAAAATACAGTTCTAGTGCAGTAGAGAAGGGTTTATGCTTAACGTATTCATTGTATCGTGTATAATTTTATTTAATCATTTATTTATTTGAAGAAGGATAAATTCAATATTTAATTATGTGATTGCTTATTGCGTTATAACATTGCTACTGCGATTCGAATGGGAGCGATCAATAATAGATTGTTTTTTTATGTTATGAATTTGGCAGTGAGAAATGTTTTTTTTTTTTAAATTAATTATCCTTTATATGTTTGTAAAAGTCACAGAACATCTGCATCGCCCTAAACAATTCATATTTCATTTGGATTTCTTAATTTATTAACAGTTATTGGAAGAAATACTCTTATTGGTACATCAACGTTTTTATAAAGATATCTTTTCAAAACTTACTTGACGATAAAATCGAAATGAACGATAATAGCTGTAATAATAACCATAATAATAATAATAACTTTACAATCATCTTCAAAGGTAGAAACGGACATAAGTACCTGTACCATAAATTTTAATATGTATCTTCAGAATGTAAACGAATAACAACAACTTCGGGAAAAATACCATTAGAATAAGTTGATTTATCGCAAAAACTATTAAAAGGCAATTGAGAACAAGGACAAAGTGGTTTAAATGTAGACTTAATAAACGAATTGGGAAAAATAAAAACAAAAATATCTATAGACTTAATACCATAATTAGAAAAATCAAATCATAAATTGGAAAAAGTCGTCCTTAACACAGCGTCAAAGTGATATTTCATATTTTTCAAACCTTTATCTGGGTTACACTACTACTTATTTCCAGCAATTGAGATAATAAGGTCACTTTAACGTTATATCCTATTCAGTATTTTCCATAACATAAGTTATATAAATGACCTTAATCGAAATTTCATTCAAGTGAAAATTTCTTGCGGATTGACAACTAGTGATTAGATAAACTAATTCTAATGCAAAAATAAAGTAATAAAAGATAAATTAAATGTCGTACATTACAATTTATATTCACACATGCATTTTATTCTAAAAATGCAAATTAAAAGCTTGATTCTAAGTAGAGATCGACCGAAAATCCGATTTCGATTTCGCTTTCAGCCCAAACCTCTCCTTCAAGAGTGTGGTACTTTTACACACAATAGTTGTAGCTTCGTTTCGAAGCTCACCTTACAGTCTTACAACTCATATATACTGGTGGTTCAAACTAAAGATCGACAAAAATTCGGTTTCGTTTTTATTTTCAACCTAAAATCAGAGTTCCTTCGAAAATTCGTTTTCGGTAGAAATGCTGAGAAAAAATTCGGCCGGACCGAAACTTCTCCGAAACTATCTTTACTCCAAAAATTTCACTTTTTTCTTTTGGAAATCTTCAACATAACTCATTAATTTGAACTCTATCGGCTCAAATAAGATACTCTTTATTTAGAGTTATGAACTTCACTGTTTATAATTATCACTTATGACTGATACAATATGTGAATAAAATTATAAAGCAAAAAATGCATGTATGACTAAACTTTGAAGACGTTGTTGACGTGTTAATCAGAAGATGCAGACTTAAAAGTAATAGATTTGAAACAGAAGAAGTGCTTCGAATACTCTTTGAATAGATTAACTGAATAGTATTATAATATTTTAGATAGTATAACAGATTACCATTTATAAAAATTCTTATGAAAGGCAAATGGTGGTATGTATACCTAAAACTACTTTTTTTATAATTAGATTAAATTCGTATAGTTAGAAACTGATTGAATTGTATTTTAATTTACATGGAAATAAAAAGTTTTGGCCAAAGGCATAGATAGTCAAACGTATAAAAACTACACGTATAATTAATCGATAATTATGTATGTATTAATGACCTTAAAAAATGGACATTTTCGTTTCTGTTTTCGTTTTTGGCCGAAAATAGCAATATTACCAAAATCCGGCTTCGGTCTTAAAAACCTGTTTCGGTTGATACTTAATTCAAAGAATTAGCGTGTTCATTAAAGCAATAATTTGTTTTCGACGCAATTTTCTACATTGCAATTATAATTTGTGATTCGAATCATAAATTTCCGCATGTATAGATTTTATTTATTTATTTATTTTTTTATTTGAAAATATTTATTTTTGCCCTAACAAAGTAAGTAATCATTATTAATTTATATTCCTAAAAAAATAGCCACCTGTGTTAAAAAATTGTATTCTTAGCTATTAACTAGCAAATAAATGGGGATGAAGAGTTTCCAGGAGAAATAATTAATAATGCAATAAAAAAATAAAAATATTACAACCAGTAGAATTAGCACTGTGCATTCACGCCTATAAACCGTTAAAAAGACAGTTAAAAAATGGTAATAGTTTCACACAGACATAGTAAAATTCCCCAGTCTTTCTAAATAAGAATGCATGTTTTCTTTTATGCGGGTAGCAGAAAATTGCACAATTGCTCTGACAAAACGGAAAAAATGGCAACTAAATAACGCATCGTTTAGTAAAATTCTATTTTATATGGCTTTATTTTTAAATAAAAATTTGTGTTTTCATTTATGAAAGCTAAATCTACAGTGATTACATGTAAATGAATTCATTTTCTATGCCTTACAACAGTGACGCAAGTCATGAAATAAAAAAAAAAAAAAAGAAAAAAAAAAAAAGAAAAGAAATTCACTCTTTAAAAGACGGTTGCTATGTTTTGTTTCCTATTAAATATAAATCATAGAACATGCTACCACTCACAACTGCATCTGACTGAAATGATAAAATATATAGCTAATAAGATATACTGTAGTATATAACAGGAAATGGACATCAATCTTTTCTTAATAGTCGGTTTGACGTCACACTCAGAGTGCCTCTGTCTCATAAAAAATGATATCATACTTAGCCAATTATTATTACTATTTGTTTTTTAGTATTTTTTACTTAAAATTCAATCGTCGTCATTATAAAAATGTTTTAACGCTAAATACAGTCAGTGTTCTCGCTAACATTTGACTAACGTTAGTAATTTGGCTAATTAAAAATAAAAAACATTCGCCAAATGAAAAAAGTATTAGCAAAATAAATTCGCCATGTAACACACACACACACACAAAATAAATAAATAAATAAAAATCTTAAATCCTTTAATGTACCCCCTTTTTTCAATATGTTTTAAAAAACTTAAATTTTTAGAACTGCGACAAGAATTGTTATTAATCTAATTTCAACTATCCGCTACAAATATACAAATATGTTAAAAATATGTATTTATTGAAAATATATATGTATGCATAGGTATGGGAAACGAAAGAAAAAGCAAAAATTGAGCACTAGCAATTTGGCGAATCTAATCTCTTGTTTACTCGCCAAATGAAGAATTTAATCGCAATTTGGCGCAATGGCGAGCGACAGCGAGAACCTTGAATACAGTTAAATGAATGTACCAACCTATATAAATGCACTTATAAAATATTGAATTTAATATAATTTTGGATTCGAAAATGTAACGAGTAAGATTACAATTTTATAATAACTTTCTTTTTGTGACAATAAGAAAGAAAATATATATATTAGGAGAAAAAAAATGGTTTGTATAAAGATAAATTAACTCCTTCGTATCCAAATTTTTCTTTTAATTTTGGGAACCAAATTATTTTTACTTTAATAATGTTAATCGTAACTTTTACCAAATAGACTTACTGGTGTTTAAAAATTATCTCATTGTTTCAAATACAACCAATGTACTGATTTTATTTACAATTCAATTCATATGATAATAGGCTAAGGAAGAGTTTTGGGAGACGTTTGGAAAATATCATATTACAACAGTTTAAACAGATATTTCATCTTTCTAATGTTTTTTGCGTTTTATCAAGCATGATTCTTTCAGAAAAATAACCTATATTTTAAATTTAAGGAATGAAATACAGTGGACTCTCGTTAATTCGAAATCGGATAATTCGAAACTTCGCTTAATTCGAACTAAACATGAAGTCCCGAAATTTTCAATGGCAGAATAACGTTAAAAATTTTCATTAATTCGAACTCATTTTCTCTCGACTTCGGTTAATTCGAACTAACGAAAATTCCGATTTTTCATTTTTCTTTTCTTTCTCACGGATTGCAGATCATTTGAATAACTTCATTCCTTTGATTTTTGTGAAAATTGTTCCGAACGAGTATGCATATAATCCCATGCATTTGATATCCAGTTTCTAAGCGTCCCGTTTGTTCATCAGTGACGCTTCAAATTTTTCTTCCATTGTGCTTGTTTCTAATCTTTCAATTAGTTTATGCATTTATAGATTCTAATTTAATATTAAGTCATATTCTGATGATAACAGACATAATAAATTTAAAAAACACCAATTCATTTGTAATAGTACCAAATTACGCATGCTTTCATTTCATACTTTCCATAATTCGAACTTCGGATAATTCGAGCATTTCTTGTGGTCCCGACGAGTTCGAATTAACGAGAGTCGACGGTATATGTATAAAATAAAGGAATCGCCAACGGTGCGAAGAGAATAAGTAAACTTTTATTATTACCGTTTTTACTAGCTGTCAAAACATAAATGAAGTCACAATAAGAAAGACATAGACATGTACTATCATTTCTGCATGCAAAAAGTAACAAAAGAACTGTTAAGACAGTATAATACTCAATGAAAAGACATGTACTATTAATAGTACACGAGACCCAAAAGGGTTCAGGGTTGGCAAGTTTCTGCCGGGGTGGTTAAAACCAGCGGTATAAACCGGTTAAAACCGGCATGGCAGAAACTGGTTTCTGCCAGTAAGTGGCAAAAACTGGCAGAAAATAAGAAACAGTACTAAATAAGAACTTTACTCAGCAATGATTCATAATTCACACTTACATTTGATATGTAAACCATTGAGCTAAAAATTAAAACATAAGATTATGAATGTTATTCAAAGTATCAAAATGTTTAAAAATGATCATATAAATACATACCTTGCTTATTTAAAACACTAATTTTCATTCACTTGAAAAACAGAAACTTTCACAACAATAACCTGATACTGTACAAGTTTAATTATTAATATTATTGTTTACAGTTGAATTTCTGTTTCTTTTAAAAATAAATTTACAAAAAATTCTGATTTAATAACAAATTACTTTTCAGATTATTTTTAAATAAATAACATAATGCAATTTCTTGTGAAAATATATAAGTAAATAATTGAAGCACAAAAAATAACATAGACAAAGAGAATTTAATGAAATATCTTGTACAATTATTTTATAATATTGAAGAAACAAATTACCACTCAAATATACTATTAGTATTTTTTCCATGAAGCATTCCATAACATAGGACTAATTTTGCTAATCTTTCTGCCCCCAGATTATTTCTTAATTTGTTGAGTATAAAATATTGAGTTGTATAAAATAATTGTTTAAACATAAATTACATATGCATATGTAACAAAATATATATATATATATATATATCTGTTACATTACTCAATTTTTCAAAAATCAATTTTTTTTTTAATTAAAACTATCCACAATATTTTATTTGTGTGCATATATTTATTCTGAATTATTTAAGTACTAATTATTTAAGGATGAACTACTTAATAAATTTAATATTACTAAAAAAAAAATCAGAGATTATGTCACAGAATATCTTTATGCCAGTTGTTGCCAGTTTCTGCCGGTTAATACCGGTTATAACCACTTTCTGCCAATGGCACGGCAGAAACCACTTTCTGCTGGCAAAAACCCAACCCTGAAAGGGTTACGACAAGTAGTTGAAAAAATAGTACAATATCGTTTCAGATTTCTTAAAAATAGCCAATGACATTAATCTTTTGAATGAATGTGTCTTCCGGTCATTAAGTATCGCATAGATCGGTCAGTAATTGCAGATCTGTATGGAGCATATAATCAAAGACTGCTTTATATATACAAGGTAGAACCCGTCAAATTTTGACGGAAAAAAATGTTTAAGGAAGAACTGTTTCATTAACTTATACTAAGCCTACAAAATTAGTTATAGTAAAAAATGCGTTTTATATTGGTACGTCTAACTCTTAAACAAACGATATTTATCGTCAAATTAACAAAATCCCATTTCTATAAAACGCAGTTGTAGAAATCGTTAAAATTAAACTTTAATCGTATATGTAAACAGTAAAAAATAATAAAGATGTGTTATTATGATAAAGTTATCAATTAAGGTTCTTATGCTAGTACTCCAAAATGATAAAAAGCAAAATTTATTCAACTTTGACTTAATCATAGAATTTTTTTTCCCGTGAAAATGTACATTTCACATCTGTATTCACGTTTAAAAAAAATTGGCATTTTAATTTGATAATTTTGATTCAAAACTTGAAGTTTCAACGGGCTATTTTCTGAAATAGATATTAACTCTTGATATTATTTTACGTGTAAATCAAATTTTGTAAATGAAGTAAAAATTCACCGGGTTTTATAATAGAAGATACTTAAATTTCTATTTTTTCACTCTTAATGAGAAAATGGCAACATAAAGATATTTTTCCTTTTTTTCCTTTGCTTTAAATAGAAATGGAGTACTCCTGTTGCCACGATTTAAAAAAGAGGTATTAAAAGCTACAAAAAAATAATAATATTTCAAAACAAATTAAGATACAGCTTTCAAACAAATTTCATTTAAAAGTACATTTTTTTTTCTATATGATGGTGTAAAAATTGAAAATGTGTGACATTAAGAAGTTTAAAAACTTTTAGTAGCAAAAATTGCAATACCAAAATTAATTTAAAATTTGAAAGTGTTGCCATGAGCAAACTGACGTATGCGTTCCGCACAGATACGTTTGGCCTTTATAATATAGATATATATATAGATAATCATTAATTGTATTACAATATATGAACATTGAATTTCATAGAAAATTACGACATTAAACCATGGAAAAAATTAATACAAATGGAATTTGTAGAACCAAAGCAGAATCCCCAGGCCCCAAGTACTTTGAAAATTTTCTCAAAAAATAAATTTTTTTAGAAAATATTTTTTTTTTCAATTTAACTTACATAGAATATGTGATGAATTTTAAAAACGTCTTTTGAAAATAAATACGAAAAAATAAATAATTTAGGATTATCCGAAATCCCATCCGTTAACCAGGGGTCTCATACTGTAGTAAATAAAATACGCAAAAGTTATTACATTTTTCTAGGAAATTGGGATTTATGGAACTTTTTACGTAACAAAAACAACAAAAAATGATGTAACAGATACACGTTTGCACTATAAATACAAAAAAAAAAAAAAAAAAAAAAAAAAAAAAAAAAAAAATACTGTAGTAAATAAAGTATGCAAAGTTATTACATTTTTCTAGGAAATTGGGATTTATGGAACTTTTTATGTAACAAAAACAACAAAAAATGATGTAACAGATACACGTTTGCACTATAAATACAAAAAAAAAAAAAAAAAAAAAAAAAAAAAAATACTGTAGTAAATAAAATATGCAAAGTTATTACATTTTTCTAGGAAATTGGGATTTATGGAACTTTTTATGTAACAAAAACAACAAAAAATGATGTAACAGATACACGTTTGCACTATAAATACAAAAAAAAAAAAAAAAAAAAAAAAAAAAAAAAAATACTGTAGTAAATAAAATATGCAAAGTTATTACATTTTTCTAGGAAATTGGGATTTATGGAACTTTTTAGGTAACAAAAACAACAAAAAAGGATGTAACAGATACACGTTTGCACTATAAATACAAAAAAAAAAAAAAAAAAAAAAAAAAAAAAAAAAAATACTGTAGTAAATAAAATATGCAAAGTTATTACATTTTTCTAGGAAATTGGGATTTATGGAACTTTTTATGTAACAAAAACAACAAAAAATGATGTAACAGATACACGTTTGCACTATAAATACAAAAAAAAAAAAAAAAAAAAAAAAAAAATCCGTAAGGTTTTGAAGAATTTTTTTTTTAAATTACGACGCCTAGAATTTTTTTATGTAACTGCAACTCAGATTACAGATAAAATTTTAGTAAGATTTCTGTAATAATAATAGATTATTTTGTAAAGGTACAGATTTATATAGCTTTACAAAAACTAGTTATGTAGATTTAAATCTTTTCTTGTACCAGTGCACAGATAAAATTATAATCAAACAGATTTCTGTAACTTTATATCTGTAGAACTACTTTTTTTTTTTTTTGGGGGGGGGGAGGGGCAATCAAATTTCTGCATGAATTCTGGGATTGTAATCCGCAGTAATTATGGAAGAATAAACCCTCTAGGGTCTGAATTTTTTTCCATTTTGAGAACCAAATTATTATTACTAGGGGACAAGAGACCTTTTAAATCACTTTTTTATATTTTTTAAGTTGCAGAATAAATATTATCTAAAGGTACATTATATTCATTATAATATATATTTAACACAAAAAATTTAAAAAAAAAAATGAGAAAAATAGGGAATTTTTCGTAACATTTTAGATTTAACGAGAACTTTTCAAAATGCCCCATGTGCATTCCATATCAATGAAAACCTCCAAAATTATTTATACAAGTTTAATTTGTATTTGTAAATAAAACTGTGCATTGAATTTTATATAGCTAAATATAAAGGTAAGAAAAAAAATACATTTTCTAAATTTTTTTTGAAATTTTGAGCATTTTTGAACCTATTTTTTACTATTAACTACCTTTAACTAGTACAGTTATATTTATTTTCAAAAAAAACATGCACAGTTTTATGACACATATTACGGTAAATAACTATAAAAAATTTCAAAGCATTCAGAGAAAAAATAATGCGCAAGGAGCATTTTGAAAAGTTCTCGTTAAATCTAAAATATTACAAAAATTTCCCTATATTTCTCAAAAAAAAAAAAAAAAAAAAAAAAAAAAAAAAATTACATTTTTTTTGTGATAAATATATGGATATATTGCATATAATGTACCGTTGAAAAATATTTAAAGTGCAATTTTGAAATATAAAAAACTGATTTTAAAGGTCCATTGTCCCCTTAAAAATGTTAATCGTAGCTATCCAAATAGACTTACTGATGTCTAAAGATTATCTCATTGTCTCAAATTCAACGAATGTACTTATTTTCTGTACAATTCAATTCATATTTATATGATAATAGGCTAAGGAAGAGTTTTTGGAGACATTTGGAAAATATCGTATTACAACAGGGTTTAACAGACATTACAAATTTCTAATGTTTTTTTTTTTTTTTTTTTTTCATTTTATCACACATGATTCGTTTAGAAAAGTTACTTATACGTATTATAAACTCAAAGAGTGAAGTGCATAAAATAAAAGAATCGGCAACGGCGCAGAGAAAATTAAGTAAATTATTATTATTACTGTTATTATTCAGTGCCAAAACATAAATGAAGTCTTAATAAAACTTTTAATTTTACTTAAGAAAGGTGTTATAATAAAAATAAAATACATTGACATGTTTCGGAACCGTCAAATAAGTTCCATAGTCATAATATAAATAAAACAAAATTTCAAAATATTTCTCGGTCAATACAAATGACACGCGACAATGAGATATAAATAACAAAAAACACGCGCTCTATTTCCAAAAAATTAAAATATAGACCATGATGTAAAATATAAATAAAAATAAAATTTCAAAATATTTCACGGTCAATACAAATGACACGCGACAATGAGATATAAAAACACACAAAAAAAAAAAAAAAAAAAAAAAAAAAACACGCGCGCTATTGTAAAAAATTAAATTAAAAATAGACCATGATCTAAAAGAAATTCCAACATGGTTCATCCCATTCAAGCCCTCACGAGGAATTTATTCATTAATTCTAACCATAACTTAGGAATAATCAAAGAAACGGTATCATTGCAAACCAGATTATTACGCGTATAAATTTCAATGGACTCTCTTATAATATATTTACGATTACAATTTGATATGAATCCTTTACATCCTTTACATTCTATACATCCTTTTATAAAAAAAGTTTATAAAAAAGGTGAATGTTTTAAAATCTGATGATTTAAAAAATGATTGAAAATCTGATGATTTAAATAACTTTTTATCATAAATGAAGTCATAATAAGAATGGCACAGTCATATACTATTATTTCGATGCGTAAAAAGTAACAAAATAACTGTGAAGACATAATAATGTTCAACGAAAAAACATGTACTATTAATAGTACACCAGACCCTAAAGGGTTAAAGAAACAGTAGATAATAAAAAGCATTAACATAATTTGTTTGGCGGTTACAATATTAAAGAAAATTATTAACATATGAAAATTTAATAATGTAATGTTAATCTACTTTCTTTCGAGATTAATAAATAAAAAAAATATTTAAGTAAAAATAATCTTAGTAACTTTCAAATTCCTCAAGTTTAAAATGTAAATTAATCACTTCAGAAATTTAATACCCCCCCCCCCCCCCCTCATACTACATCTTGTAAACACTTAGAGATTAAAAATAGAATTATTTAAACTTAAAAAGGGCAGTAATTTATTTTAACTATCGAAAATTGAATTTAATCCCCCTCAAAATGTTAAAAAAAACACCTAAATTTAATTTAACCAATTATGACATTTAAAATATGATGAAAATTGTATGCTATATTTTTGTTATATTTTATTTCATCTACTACATTAAATGTTTCTAAAAATGTCAGCATTTTTTTTTCTTTTTTTTTAAAAAACATTTTTTTTTTTTTAATTTATCTATTAGGAATAAAAATCTGAAAATGTTCGCAACAAAAATATCGATTATATACCCTAAAGCGACATTTTAAAATTTATTACTGTTACGCATAAGCCTAATAGATCTTCATTTTTTAGCACTTTCCAACAAAGTTGAAAAGTGCTTATGCATTCGGTTTGTCTGGCCGTCTGTCCGCGCTCTAACTCCCGTAAATATACTCGGATTGCCATGAAATTTTTATACTTTATTAATGTTTACCCTAGCATGAACCCTATTGAAAATTAAGTTTCTACCATGATTAGTTTATTTACAGGGATAGTCAAAAAAATTTCTATACATTACGGCCTATGGGAAAAAGGTGTTCAAAGGAATTTTAAAGATGTTACACACTGTCAATTAAATAAAAATTTACATGGAATCGCAAAGTGCACTAAAATATGCATTCTGTAATGTGTGCATTGAAAATATAGCTATTATTCATTCACAGGGCCGCACAAAAGAATTTCATTCGATAATGGTAAAAGGAGAAATTGTGTGTGACACATTTTAAATATATTAAACTGTTTCACGTATAAAAAAAATTCATATATGTCACTGAAGCTTAATATAAATTATACGATACTGTCTTGCATAATATGAAGTATATAGCATTTACAGGGCCACACAAAAGATTTCAAATTGTATCTTCTTTCCGAAGTACTGTAAATGTATCCGATGATGGCTAATGGATGGATAAAATGCATTTTAATTATGATATGCGCGTTTAAGTTTCATAAATATATGCACATTATATGGTGTGTATAAATGTTAAAGTTGATAGATAGGGCTACTCAAAAGAGCTCGCCAACATTACTCAATATGAGCGTAAATTACTTAAAGGTGGTTCTTAAAACACTTATGCATTTTTACGCTGAACTGCATTCAATTTATTGATAAATGTTTGCAGAACATAGATAAAATGATTTACAGGGCCACGCAAAGAACTGGGTACATGGACGCCTATGAATGATAATAATTTATGAGAATGTGATTTCAGTTGTTTTAAAAGTGTTTTAGTTTACAATAAATTTTAGTCTAATGCTGACTTGTAATTAAGGTACAAAGTATACTACAGGGCTGAATAAAAGTATTCATTTCCATCTATTAGTATAAATTGCTGAAAAAGAAATTTCAAGCTACTAGGCATTTTTTTGCTAAACTAAATTTTTCCATTGTATCAACTAACTGATGAAATAAAGGGCTGATCAAAAGTACTGGAATACATATTTGGGTATATTTGACTATATACCCTTATTTTCCTAAATAACGAAGATTTGTTATAGATTTCATGAAATGTTGGGAATTGCATCATAGTCTATGCTTAACGCATGATTTTATTTTCTTGTTAAGTTTCATTTTGTTTTACGAAGAAAGAAATATTTCAACATAAATTAAGTACCTTTAATATCTTCGCAAACTATTTAGTATATTGAATTTTATTTATAAAATCAAAATTGTAAATCATTGTAAAAAACGAAATACACTTCACTTATAGTATAATTAAAAATACAATAATACTCATAATGAATAATATTAGTTTACAAATCATATTTAAACCAATGGAGAAATTTCACCCGGGAGGAATACGTTTCTTTTGTGAGTAACTGATAAATTTTATCTTAAAATTCTCAAAATTCCACTGAGAATCATTGAAATATTTTTTTATAAATTTTAATTAACATTTTAAACAATGCAATAACATAAAAAAGCCATAATATTAAGAATCATAATATTAGGAACCTAAAAAAGTGCTTATCAGGCGAATTTACTGTACTATTTATGCAACACTATACAATATTTATATCACACTTTGCTACTCATTTTTAATATACAGCTCATATTCAAAATATTAGAATAATTACCCTTTTTTTAGAAATTGAAAATATCGTTTGGTAATTTAATGTCTTTTAATGAAAATATGCAAACGATATTTTTATTAAGAACTTATTGTTGATTAAACTTACTTGTTATCTTAAATTTAATATCATTTTTGAAAAGATTAATTGCAAAAAAAATTATTTTGAAAAGTCAAAATATTAGAATATTTATTCAAGTGGTTCAAAATATTAGAATATTTCACATTAATTCTCCTTTAATTATTACCAATTCTTAACTGGTGGCATCATTGATTAAATTCAGACTATTTTATTTAAAATTAGTATTCTTTTTTTGCAAATTGTTTCTTTTTCGTCTTAAAATGGGCCGTGTGAGTGATATTCCTGAATCTACTAAACTTCGTATGGTTGATTTGTATCGGCACGGTAAATATCAATGTTTTATAGCGAATTATTTACATTGTTCGCAATCGAGCGTTAGTAAAATACTAACACAATATTCAAAAATTAGAAAATTTCAAAATAATCGCCGAAATGGTGGCCGAAAACCAAAAACATCTGCTAGAGATGACAGGAAACTGAAGCGTATAGTTAAGAAAAACCGTTTTAAAAGTGTGCGATTCTTGCACCGAAAATGGAAAGAAGAAGGAGTTGAAGTTTCTACATCGACAACATTAAGACGTCTCCATAAATTTAAATTTGAATCTCCTGTACCGAAAACAAAACCTCTCATGACTGCAAGACAAAAGCGTATAAGATTGAATTGGTGTAAATCAAGACGTTTATGGAGCAATGAAGATTGGAAAAATATATTATTTAGTGATGAAAGTATGTTTTGTGTTTCATATGGTAATCAAGGTATTCGAGTTTGGAGAATGAAGCAAGAGGCATTTGATAAAGAATGCCTTAAACGTTCCGTAAAATTTGCTGCTAGTGTCATGGTTTGGGGTTGTATGAGTGCAGAAGGACCTGGAAAGTTATGCATCGTCTACGAAAAGGTTAACTTTCTGATATATCAAGAAATTTTAGAATATTACATGATTCCATCATCAGAAGATTTATTTGAAGATGATTTCATTTTTCAACAAGATTTAGCGTCCCCGCATACCTCGGTGTCAACTAAGAATTGGTTCCGCCAACGCAACATTAAGGTACTTCCTTGGCCACCAAATTCACCAGATCTTAATCCCATCGAAAACTTATGGTGTATAATGAAGAAAAAAACTTCAAGAAAATCCTCCTTCAAGTAAAACTGAGTTAGTGGCACGTATAAAGTCTATTTGGGCTAATATTGATAGAAATGTTTGTAAACACCTTGTATATAGTATGCAAGATCGATTGTACGCTGTTATGAAAGCTAAAGGGGATGCTACAAAATATTAACTACCATTTACTTCATATTCATAAGGTAATATTGTTGCGTAAAATAAAATATTCTAATATTTTGAACCAATCTAAATTTTATTCTAATATTCTGGTGTGTTTAAGGAAGCTGTATACCTAATTTATTGTGCTGTATTTTATATTTTATAAATGTTAAAATCTTATCTAAACATTCCAGATTCATTTTATAAGAAATTTAATTGCATTTACTTAGTATAAAAAATAAATAAATGACAAATAATTTTTTCTTATTACTTTTTCTCAATTATTCTAATATTTTGAATATGAGCTGTAGAAAATTTAAAAACATATAAGAAATATGCCAAACGCTTAAGGCTCTACTTCAGTAACACTGAACCCAGATAGAATGGCTAATGCTATTTCAAAGGAAGAAATTTATAGCTTTCACTCCTTTGCATTTTGCTCAAATTTAATAATTTTTGTAGTTTTGAAAACCTGTAGATTTAAACTATGCACGTCATTTTGAAATTTTATTTGTTTTTTTAATTTTAAGGCGGTTCAAGTGCGTTATTTCATAGTCTTTAAAATTCACCTTTAGTGTCTTATTACGAAAAATCTGTTTGACATTTTAAAATTCGGTAAAACAGCATGCAGAGTTTAATTATTTAGCTTTCAGAAAATGTTTTTTATTTTGATTTTTAAAAAAACTTTAATCTTCTATACTATATATATATAAAGTTGAAACACTTTGATTTAAAATAATCGAAAATACTGTTTAACTCCGCCTTCAAAAAGGGAGACACCTTAAAACATTCATTAGGTTGTAAGGATGATACAAGTTTGCTCTTCAGGGAGTACATGGACGTAGAGGTGAGATTTCTTGCCTCAAGCTATTAGTAAAATGTTATTTGCTGCTTGCAAGATTTAAAAAAAAAAAAAAAAAAAAAAAAAAAAAAAAATCCTTTCCTGAGTTTGCGATATTTTACGCCGCAAGAAGTTGGATTTTCAGAAATGATGTAAATAGATGTTGATTTCAAAAAGTTTGTTTAACAAGGCATGTAATCTCAAATGTAAAGCATTATTCATCTCGAATAAAAACACATTTACCATTGATATTTCTTTTTTCTTTCATATATTTGAAGTTTAATTTCTAAAAAGATTTAATAATTGCGTACAACATCAAAATGAAAAAATCATTAATTCACAAAACATAACAGAATTATCTTTTTGTCATCTGCACTCGACAAAGGGGTGAGGGGGCAGAAAGAAAATAACAGTGGTTCTGACATTAAAAATGAATAGATATATGCGTGAATAAATACATTTGTATTCAAATTTTCTGTATCATTTTTTCTATCATTTCTTAGACAATTTTTAAATGACTTAGTTTAAATGTGTCTTTTCATAAATATTCTATTTTAATTAATAAAAGTTTGCGATATAACCACTCTAAAATATAAGATAATTATTATGCAATTATTTATTAAATTCGATAACACTAATTTAATAGAAATGTATTTATTTTGACACTTTTATCGAAAATTATGACTAATTTACAATCCTTTAGCAAATATATTCCGTTATGATAAAATTCACCAGTGGCGTAGCTACGAGGGGGCAAGGGGGGCGCCCGCCCCGGGTGCCGAGGCTAAGGGGCGCCAAATTGACAGAGATTTGAATGGGCTAGATTACCGCAGAGGCCTATAAGGCCACGGCCTTGGACCCACAGTTGCTGGGGGATCAAATTTAGTAAAATGATTTTTTTTTAAAAGTTTTAAAATTGTAGTTTCCGCATTATTTTCTCAAAAACAAAAATACATTTTGATTAATTTCGAAACCGTATCGTAATATTTAATAATAATCATTCATTATCCTTCACAACCCCTTCCCCCCCCCCAAAAAAAAATGTATAGGAAAAGCAAGGTGCCCTCAAACAGGTGCTGTGCCATGGGCCCCATATAATCCTAATCGGGCTTTGCATCCCACATGCTTAAAAAAATAAACATATACGTGAATATAGCACTAGTTTTTGAAATTTCCATTCAAATTCAATATTGATGAAAATTGGAAATCTTCAGTAATCCGGTTCTATGCATTTTAGTTTGATGTGTTTGAGCAAAATTAGTCGAATCCTTAAAAACAAAGAAAAGTGAAGATGCCTTTTCCTCCCAGTATAAGTGAATAAGACTATTTTGTTTCTTCTTCCATTTTATTTTAATTTTTTTTTTTTTTGGGGGGGGGGGGGGGGCGCAAATCTTGCTCCGGGCGCCAAAAAACTTAGGCTACGCCACTGATTCACACCCGTAAACAAAGTAGCACGACGGTGTTTACATGGCGAATGACGTCACAGCCGCTTGCGTCCGCCATGCAGCGTTTTCCTGCCGAGACAAAACTGCAGTTTTAAAATTCATTTAGTGAATTATTAAAGCTTCAAATATGATAAAAATAATATCAATTTTCTTGATTTTTTCTGCTTTTTAATATAAAAGTGAAAAGGAAAATCGTGAAATTTCTCCATTTAATCGCCCATTAAAAGATGGTTTTTTACGTGCAAAACCAAATAAAAAAAATAAATAATACATTTACATTCTAAAAGTCACATCATCATAATAGAAAGCAAAAAATAGAAAAATAATACACCTAATCAAATAATTAAAGCTAGAATAATCGGCAATGACAAGCTTTGAATTGTATTTAACTATACTAATTATATATTCAAATATGATTAATTATAAACTAAAAGTTTAAAGCAGATAATAAATCATAATATGAAATTTTAACTACTTACTAAAACAATGATTGAATCAATTTATTCAATCATTATCGAAGATTTTAGAGTATAAATAAAAATTTGATTTTCCAATACTGTGAAAATCTCTTTCATGTCTATATTAAAATTCCGACAATATATTACACTGCGTTCGACCAAACATTCTTGAATAAAATTAAATACTATAAAATGCCTAAAACATCGTCAGTTCAATAATGATATGATTTTCTTAGCCAAAATTCGTATTTGTTTTATGTTTTATATTTATGTTATGTAAGGAAAAAAAATAATCAGTGGACTTGCTTTGTTCTGGAAAAATTTGCAATGTGCATAAATTTGCCTGTTGAATTAAATGCTTTTGACATTGAACATGTCGAAAATCGTATTTCGAGCTTTCTCGAAATTCGTATTTTGTTTTATGTTTTGAAAGGAAAGAAAAAAAATTAGTGGTCTTACTTCGTTCTGGAAAAGTTCACAATGTGCACAAAATTGTTTGTTGAAATGAATGCTTTTGACATTTAATATGCCGAGATTCGTATTTCAAGCTTGCCCAAAATTTGTATTTTGTTTTATGTTTTGAAAGGAAAGAAAAAAAAAAATTAGTGAGCTTACTTCGTTCTGGAAAAATTCGAAATGTGCAGAAATTTGCCTGTTGAATTAAATGCTTTTGACATTGAACATGTCGAAATTCGTATTTCGAGCTTTCCCGAAATTCGTATTTTGTTTTATGTTTTGAAAGGAAAGAAAAAAAATTAGTGGGCTTACTTCGTTCTGGAAAAGTTCACAATGTGCACAAAATTGTTTGTTGAAATAAATGCTTTTGACATTTAATATGCCGAGATTCGTATTTCAAGCTTGCCCAAAATTTGTATTTTGTTTTATGTTTTGAAAGGAAAGAAAAAAAAATTAGTGATCTTACTTCGTTCTGGAAAAATTCGAAATGTGCAGAAATTTGTCTGTTCAATTAAATGCTTTTGTTTTTTTTACGTGTCGAAATTCGTTTTTCGAGCTTGCCCAAAATTCATATTTTGTTTTATGTTTTGAAAGGAAAGAAAAAAAATAGTGAGCTTACTTCGTTCTGGAAAAATTCGCAATGTGCAAAAATTTGTCTGTTCAATTAAATGCTTTTGGTATTTTACATGTCGAAATTCGTTTTTCGAGCTTGCCCAAAATTCGTATTTTGTTTTATGTTTTGAAAGAAAAGAAAAAAAATTAGTGGACTTACTTCGTTCTGGAAAAATTTGCAATGTGCACAAATTTGTCTGTTGAATTAAATGTTTGCTTTTGACATTTTACGTGTCAAAACAAAAACATTGACATGATTTTTTTTCCGAAGCGGATAATTTTATAAAATTATAGAAGTTTTATTTTTATATAGATAAAGTTATGTTTATAGGTATTGCACTATATGGATTGTAATCATGCGATCGAAAAATATTTGAATTTTATAACGTTTACTTGTGTTTACTATGAACTTTTCTCCACTCTAAAATCTCTTACAGAATATTAGCGATTTATTTAAAGCGAAAATACGTATTTATTTCCGAAATGCACAAACAACGGATCATACAAAAATCCCCAATTTGATGATTACTGCTGTTAAAGTTTATGTTTTATTTATATTTTTTTTTTCAAGCAGCGAGGTTTGAGAAAAATAATCTTAAAAATACTTTCATAAAATAGCTTATAATGCATAAATAACTATTGGTAGCATTACATAATGTATCGAAAATAAGCTATTATGTTACGCTTCAGTAGTTTGCTTTCGAAAAATGTAAAAATGTCAAGAATCAATTTTAAGATGAATGATATTTAGAAAATTCTTAAAATCATAAAATATTTCGAAAAATTACAAACATTATAAAACTTATCTATCCCGGAAATGATTCAGAAAAACATCGATTATTTATTTATTTTTTTTTTTTCAAAACATTCCTAGCAAGATTTATTAAAAGTCTGCGTTATAAAGTTTTTTTTTTATTCTCGTCGTTTCTTAAAATTAAACCAATGTATTTCAATTCTTTACTTTTAATGTAATGCTTATATTATTGATAAATAAATATAGTTTAAAAAAACTAAAAAACACGCTTTTTAAGTATATCAAACTAAAAAGTGAAAAATAATTCGTACTATAAGCTGAAAACGAAAATAGATGAAAAATACTATATTACAATAAAATCATTGTTATTATAAGAATCAATTAATAAGCAATAAATAAAACTATCGTGGAAAAAAAGCGTGGGGTGCTCCATCTACCATGCTCCATCTATCAGTTCTTAAGAAGCACCCCCACGCTTTTTTTCCACGATAATTTTATTTATTGCTTATTGATTCTTATAATAACAATGATTTTATTGTAATATAGTATTTTTCATCTATTTTCGTTTTCAGCTTAGAGTACGAATTATTTTTCACTTTTTAGTTTGATATACTTAAAAAGCGTGTTTTTTAGTTTTTTTAAACTATATTTATTTTTCACTTTTTAGTTTGATTACTTTAAAAGCGTGGTTTTTAGTTTTTTTAAACTATATTTATTTTAAAATTTACAACGAAAGGACATCGATCCAAATCACTTTTTTTGGTCGACTCTGGTTAATTTAACCATGCATCTCGAATCCTATTAAGAATGTATAAAAAAATTCTTCACATTATGAAAGAGAACATTTTTTGCCAGATATAGCCAAGTTTGGAGACATTCTTTCATTTGGCACCAAATACGTGTTGCGGCTTTCTTAATCTTAATAGTCAATTTTTCAGCCAAATGTCGACAATATTTTGTGAAATATCGCCAATTTATTTGTTGCTGCCATTTTCTCATGACACTGACCCGTATTACCCAAAATGACCCACTAATCAAATTTGATCAAACATGTGACTTAGCTCAAAGGTCTCCAGGTAATCAAAAACAGTAGAATATAAAATTGAATCAAAATCGTTTAAGCCGTTTCTTAGATAAAATTAGCTTGACAGCATTCATCAATAAAGCGAAATGGCCCACTAATATAATTTTGTTTAACTTGCGACTCTGCCCAATAGTCTTCTCGTGACAAAAGACGTTTCGTTACAAAATTTAGGTAAAATTGATTGAATCGTTGTTATATATAATTAGAATAACCCTAACCCATTATGACCCAAAATGACCCATTAATCGAATTTTCGCAAGCATGTGTCCTGGTCCAATGGTTTTCTCTTGCCCGAGAATATCATAATACAAAATATATTCAAAATGGTGAGAGACATTTTCTACATAAAATTAGCATGATCCATCAATGACCCACAAATGACTCTAATAATCGAAATTTCTCGAACATGTGACTTAGCCCATTAGTTTCCTCGTGTCTAAAAATTGTTATATACAAAATTTCGTTAAAAATGATCCAGCCGTTCTTTAACCCTCTGGATCCCGAGACCGCCCGAGATTTTAATTCGTATATTTCAGTTCCCACCAGAAAATTAAAACAACGATATTTGCCTTAATCAATAACAGACAATTTCGTATTTAAATAAAACGAAATTAGCCATTGAATTTTTTTGATGTGAAATGAACTACATAATTTCTAGAACGTGTTCTAGCATGGGAATTAAAGGGTTAAATATAAATAGCTTGACCCAGACCCTTTATGACATATAAATCGAAATTTCTCGAAAGTGTGACCTAGCCCAATGATTTTCTTGTGCCAAAAAAATGTTATATACAAAATTTTGTTAAAATCGATCCACCTGTTCTTTAGATGTAGCTTGACATGATCCATTATGGCCCATCATGACCCACAAATGATCATTATAGTCGAAATCTCTCAAACATGTGATTTAGTCCATTAGTGTCCTCGTGTCAAAAAACTGTTCATACAAAATTTCGTTATAATCGATCACGCCGTTCTTTAAATATAAATAGCTTGACCCAGACCCTTAATGACCCAATATGACCCATTAAAATTTTTTCTCGAACATGTAACCTAGCCCAATATTTTTCTCGTGCCCGAAAACCATAGAAGGCAATTTTTAGTCAAAACTGCGTGAGAAAATCTTTAGATAAAATAGCATGACCCACAATGACCACAAAAATGACCCACTAACCAAATTTTCTTGGACATGTTACCTAACCCAATGGTCTTCTTGTAATCGAAAACGATAAAATATAAAATTTGGTCAAAATCGTTAGAGCCGTTTTTTAGATAAAAATGGCTTGACCCATAATGACCCAAAAATGACCCACTAATCGAAAGTTTTGGAACATGTGACCCAGCCCGATAGTTTTCTCGTGCCAAAAAACTGTTACATACAAAATTTCGGTAAAATCGATCCACCTGTTCTTTAGATGTAGCTTGACATGATCCATTATGGCCCATCATGACCCACAAATGATCATTATAGTCGAAATCTCTCAAACATGTGATTTAGCCCATTAGTTTCCTCGTGTCAAAAAACTGTTCATACAAAAGTTCGTTATAATCGATCACGCCGTTCTTTAAATATAAATAGCTTGACCCAGACCCTTAATGACCCAATATGACCCATTAAAATTTTTTCTCGAACATGTAACCTAGCCCAATATTTTTCTCGTGCCCGAAAACCATAGAATGCAATTTTTAGTCAAAACTGCGTGAGAAAATCTTTAGATAAAAATAGCATGACCCACAATGACCCCAAAAATGACCAACTAACCGAATTTTCTTCAACATGTTACCTAACCCAATGGTCTTCTTGTAATCCAAAACGATAAAATATAAAATTTGGTCAAAATCGTTAGAGCCGTTTTTTAGATAAAAATGGCTTGACCCATAATGACCCAAAAATGACCCACTAATCGAAATTTTTCGAACATGTGACCCAACCCGATAGTTTTCTCGTGCCAAAAAACTGTTACATACAAAATTTCGTTATAATCGATCACGCCGTTCTTTAAATATAAATAGCTTGACCCAGACTCTTAATGACCCAATATGACCCATTAAAATTTTTTTTCGAACATGTAACCTAGCCCAATGATTTTCTCGTGCCCGAACACCATAGAATGCAATTTTTAGCCAAAATTGCTTGAGAAAATCTTTAGATAATAAGGAAAATCTTTAGATAATAAGGAGAGTTACAAACCCACAAACTCACATACAGGTGAAAGTAATAAAACCGTGTTAAAAATTAAAATACAGTCGAGTCTCTATATAACGAAATCCACCGTTCCAGTAAAAAATTCGTTATGAAGAGAAATTCGATGTATAGAGAATGATGTCAAAAAACGTATTTAATGTGTGAAATTTGAAAAAATATTATTTTTGATCTTTTGAATTAATAATTTGTAATGTTTAAAAGTAAATGTTAACCTAACATTTTATTTCTTAATTATTTAAGCTGTTTCAAAAAAGAGAACAGACATTTATTTGAAAGCTTAATGGAAATCAAATAAGAAAGACTTGCATTAATTTCAGACGAAGAAATCTGTGATTTTTTGTTATTTTGATTTTAAAATTGTTACGCTCTAAAAAAATGCTCAAATTTTAGCAAGGAATGAAAAATTGAAGTTAACATTTTCCTCCATTTGAAAGCCTCCCTTATGTGCCTCTCATTGATTCCTCTCTTACATGTGCATCAATCCAATTGACTCTGTTTTGAGAAAGATCTGTAAAGGTGTGTAGGAGATGGGATGAATTCGTTGGATTTAAAGAACAAGGAGAAAAGTAATATAAAAAAAACTCAGCACTGACGATAAATCAAAAATAAGTTATGGAAAATTGATTCCATATGATTTCGAAGCCTTTTAAAACTGAGTAAATTAAGACCAATTTATGAAGAAATTCGTTATAAGGAGATTGGTATTTCGCTATATAGAGACTGTTTTTAATGTAATCATACGAAAAGGGAAGCGTTCCTGCTAGAAATTCGTTGGATAGAGAAATTCGATGTATGGAGTTTCGTTATAGAGAGACTCGACTGTATTTGAATTTATGTCGTTGAAAAATAAGGCAAGAATTGTAAAGCTGGAAAGGAAAGAGTTTCGTGTGTTTCAAAATCAGTGTAATTATCCCATAACCATTTATTTAAGAAGAGGGAGGTGGTGGGGGTATATATATCTAAACGTGAAACTTAATTTTTCTTATGGTTCCATTTTACTATAACTTAGATTTAGAAAAAATGTTGTTTGAAATCAAAGAATGACAATTAAAATATCCCGTTCTTTTATAATGAAAACTTATCTATTTTTTATACTTTGTCTTTTAGGTGTTTTTAGTATTTTCAGGTATGTTTCATTTTAGTATTTTCAACAATTAGGTAGGAATGTTATTTAACTACTGCTACGGAATCTGAGTAATATTTTCCCTTATATTCTTTATATAATGTGAAAATCAACTGATCTAAGCGACTGCAATAGAGGCCAAAATTCAATATCCCGACGACTCATAACGAGTATCTTCGAAACTGAACGACTCGTGGTTTGTTCATAACGTATCATTTTTACTACCTATGCAAATTAGATGAATGACGGTGAAATCAGTAGACGGCCATGGCGTTGGACATCTACGTATTATCAAAGAAAAAAGACGCCAGAGACTCAATCGGCGCCAGTGACTGGCTCAGTTGGCATCCTAATACAATTTAGTTCCTAATAGACATGTTTTGGAGCAAACAGTTCAGATGACACTGATGAATATGAGACTATGTAGCAAACATCTCACTCAAGTGCCTCTGTTGACAACCTCTGTTGAGCATGATCGCCAACTACTACTAAATTAGGTCCGAGAATAGTTTGACTTGATCATGGATCATTGGGTGAGAGTTGTCAGGCCTAAAGAATCGCGATTCATCCATGTCAATGGACATGTGAGAGTTAGCTATATTCTAGGCGAGATGTTGCTTCCCCTTACATCAAGTGCAAACCTGTGGGGACAATTTTATGCTGTGGGAAAGTTCTCCTGGACGTCTCTGGAAGCTGTGATTGTGGTAGAACAGACCATGAATGATGCGGACTATGTAAACATTATTCAAGACAAGTTGCACCCTCATATGTTATCTGTCTTCCCAATGGAAATGGAGACTTCGAGGAAGACAACGCCCCATTTTAAAGGGCTAGAATTACGCTGAAGTGGTTCCAAGAACATAATGAATTACAGTAAAGGTCTTTCCCACCTAAAGCAACAGATCTCAATCCGATAGAGCACATTTAGGGTGTCACAGAACGGCAGTTTAGAGTTCAAGCACAGCCATCTCGGAATATCCCAGATTTGCATGAGTTCTGTATGAACATCTGGTGCAATCTATCTCCAGCCATCTAATAAAGACTTGGTTCATCCATACCAAGGCAGGTTACAGCTATTTTGTGAGCCAAAGTTGGATCGATGCACTATTAGATAGATGGTCAAAATGATTTGGCTCTTCACTGTACATTTATCATTCCATGTTTTAAGAAAAAAAAATATTTACTTACTTTCTTATTATATTAAATACTATGCATTATCCTTCTTTAATCATTATATCCCTTTAGTTATATTAAGATTTTTAACAATAACTTCATTGTATGTAATATATTTTTAGCTTATTGCTCTTCCTTTTAAAGCTAGATGGCAGTACTAACCTGTCTTTTTTTATTATTTTTCGCTTCTGTCTGTTTCTTTTCTTTTCTTTTCTTTTTTTTTTTTTTTTTTTTTTTTTTTTTTAGAGATACCAATTACTTGCCATATGGTGGACAATTTATTATCTTTCTTCATCCTTGCCATTTTTTTCAGGGTGAGTTGCGTTTACAATTTTTAAAGTTTTTTATATTATCATTTATTATTAATGTTCAGATATATCATCATTTATTTCTTTGGATTCGAGCTCTTTTCTTTAATTTCAAATTTTTTTGTTCCCCCACCCCCGATCTGTTATAAAAAGTGTAATATTGTCATTTTAGTGTCATCGACAATAACATGAAATAACATATATTTTCATGGAGAATTGTGGTTAGGTCTCTCCTCTCATAAATGCATAAGATGTTTATAGTTTCTTATTTTTTCATTTCCAATTTCTTATGTTTATTTTTTGTAGTATATTTTCCATTTATTTTTACGCGTGTGATTTCATTATATGCTATTATATTATATTCCTGTCAGAGAATATGATAAGCTTCTCACAGACCCATGCTAGCAGCTAACTTGTCTCAGGTAACACCGGAAGCATCAAAAAGACCTGGCAAAGAGCTCCGAACCCGTCGCCTTCCGTCTGCACGCACACAACCTTGGAATCATTACTGAAACGGAAGCAATTGCGAGAAAAAATTCAAATCGGTAATCGAACAACGTGATCCTCTTGAAATAACCGATTAAAGTTTCCCGCAATGTAAAACTTCAGAGCTAAACCGTTTCCGAAAGAATGTAAACAGCCTCGGGTGCAATACCAGTTGACGGAAATCTCAACTACTATGGAAAATCCTCGGCTTGTCATCGCTCGTGAAATACTTATTAAGTAAAGAATAGCTCTCGGGTGCACACAGCAGCGAAGGAAAACACTTAGAAGGTGAAATTACAATTAGCCCTCCAGTCACATCTCCAACAAGAAATAGGCGCGGGAGTCGGAATTCCTTGCCGCTGGTTAGCATACAATTGGACGAACTTCAGATTCGATCGTTAAGCACAGAAGCGGAAGCGATTGGAAATGAAGAAGACAAGAGGCACGTGCGACAGGTTGTTTTTATAAAAAAGTTTTTTCGAGAACTTATGCAATAGAAGAATAGTTCAAACCTTTATTCCATTGTTCATAATGCATTGGAAATGTCGTTCTTATTTTTTGCAAATGACTGTATTTTGGAAATTTAGAAGAAACAGCTTGTCTTTAAAATTATTTTTCGTTTTTTTAAAAAGATATTACACATATAGCATTTACAAATTACGAAGCTAAAGTGTTTGTCGGTAATTTAATTTTCAAAAAGGAATTTCTGTCAGACAATATCTCCCGTTACTCCCTAACACAAAAGTTAGCGGTTGTTCTATCTGCACACTGAAAGAAAAAAAAAATCTGTTATTCTACAGATTTAAAAAGTTACGGAAATGTATATAAAAAAATTATATAAAAAACTGTTATTCTACAGATTTAAAAAGTTACGAAATGTATATAAAAAAATTATATATATAAAAAAATCTGTTATTCTACAGATTTAAAAAGTTTATATAAAAAAAAAATATGTTATTCTACAGATTTAAAAAGTTACGAAAATGTATATAAAAAAAATATATATATAAAAAAGTCTGTTATTTTACAGATTTAAAAAGTTACGAAAATGTATATAAAAAAATTATATACATAAAAAAAAATCTGTTATTCTACAGATTTAAAAAGTTACGGAAATGTATATAAAAAGATTATATATATAAAAAAAATCTGTTATTCTACAGATTTAAAAAGTTACGGAAATGTATATAAGAAATTATATATATAAAAAAATCTGTTATTCTGCAGATTTAAAAAGTTACGGAAATGTATATAAAAAAATTATATATATAAAAAAATCTGTTATTCTACAGATTTAAAAAGTTACGGAAATGTATACAAAAAAAATTATACATATAAAAAAATCTGTTATTCTACAGATTTAAAAAGTTACGGAAATGTATATAAAAAATTATATATATATAAAAAAATCTGTTATTCTACAGATTTAAAAAGTTACGGATATGTATATAAAAAAATTATATCTGTTATTCTGCAGATTTAAAAAGTTACGGAAATGTATATAAAAAAATTATATATATAAAAAAATCTGTTATTCTACAGATTTAAAAAGTTACGGAAATGCACATAAAAAAATTATATATAAAAAAAATCTGTTATTCTACAGATTAAAAAAGTTACGGAAATTTGTATGCTTACTAAAATTTTATCTATGCACTGTACAATTTATATATATAAATCTACACAATTAGTTAAGAATCTACTAAAATTACAGTAATTACGCAAAAACTTTATCTGTAACCCGGGTTGTAATTACATAAAAATTCCCAGTCATTCCAGTTCCAAAAAAATTCTTAGAAACCTGATTGATGCATGATTATGCTATCATTTGCATGACCTGATTGATGCTATCATTTGCAGTTCTAATGTGCATCTGTTACATGAATTTTTGTTGTTGCCATTACATAAAATTTCTAGAAATTCCGATTTCCTAGAAAAAAATACTAACTTTGCAGATTTTTTTTTCTTTTACGGTGCACAAAATTTTAAAAGAGCTAAAATAATTAATATTAATACTTTCTTTTCAAAAACATAGTTAAGAGGAATTTTCTTTTTCGGACTTTTTTAAAATAAAGGCAAAACATTAAGAAATAAAATTTAAATTAAACATCGAAAAAAAAAAGAATCCATGGAAATAAAGAGAAAAAATGTTGAGTTTAAACATAGAATAGTTTTGTAAGACCAAAAAAAAAATTCATTTTTTAATAAATCTTTACGCTATCTTAAATATCTTTGTTAAAATATAAAGGCAAAATGATTTGCTGAGTAGTAATAAAATGAATAAGTCAGTGAAAACTAGTGATTTAACAGGAAAAAAATTAAACGTGGAATTTTAAATACGCAGTAATTACTTAAAAAATCTTTAAATTTGACAATTAAGACAAGAAAAGCAAATAATTTTATTATTATTATTATTTTTTATTCTAACAAGCGAAAGCAAAGCAAAAAAGAAGAAAAATAATAAAACACAGCTATATTTTTGAAAAGATAAAGAATAATTAATACATGTATAGGCTAGTTAACAAAACACTTTGAGAAAATAAAGGCATGAAACATATAAAATTATAGAACTAAAAATTAATTACTCATTACTATTTAATTAATTGATTTTTAATTCAGGATGTGGAATATAACGAATATTCGGCAACTATTCCGTGCCACTTTTACGAATATTCGGTTGACCGATTACTAAATGTCAGTTGGTTGAATACTTTGAACATTAAGTTGCAATAGATTCAGGGAAAAAAATAATATTGTTATCCTATTTTTTCATTGCTATTATTTTCTCGTATCAAATCTTCAAACTTTCTGACACAATCATGAAGTCATTTTAATGCTTAAATGCACATGATTTGCGGTATTGATAATTAAATCTTCATCGCAAAGTGTGGCCCATCTGGCACATACTTAAAAACAATACAATAGTTTCAATTTTCAAACTGCTAAAATTATTTTTAATGCCAATAGTTCCTCTGAGTTAGACTTTCTTGAAAATTTAGCTATTTATATTAATCGTGATATTATTGTTAATGATAAATCTGATTCTAAAACCCTCTCCGTTGCCTGGAAGAATCTTTTCAGCACTGCTTCATAATTAAGTTTATTATTTTATTATTATTATTATTATTATTATTATTTATATATATATTATGTATACAATTTTTATTCATGTGTGTTTTAATTGTAAACTATTTTTTATTTTTATGTATTTTAATTTTATTTTTTTTTATTTTTTTTTTTTTACTAATTTATATATTTTTTGCGTACATTTTATTTCATTTTAATCTCTCCTTTTAGTTAATTTTTTAATTTACCCCGCTTTTTTCCCATTTCCCTTCCCCCCTTCTTCCTTTCTTCTCCTTCATTGTCTATCTAGTTCTGTTTATGCTCTTCCGTGATTGGCTGTTGCCTTCTTCTTTCCTATTGGCTGTTCCTTCTGCTTGCTCCCTCTCCCTCCCGCATTCCCCTTCAGTCGTGCCGCTACATTCATTGTGGACGCACGTCTTTTTTGCGCCTGAGGAAGAAAGACTAAGTTCTTTCGAAAGGCCTTGCGCAGTTAACTTATTTTATGGTGTTTAAAGAAGTTTTTTTCATTTCAATACAATCATCATCATGAATTTGGCAATATGACTGTTATAACTGATCAATAACAATCTAAACTAGTATGTTGTGGCCATCACAAAACTTTCTTCTATTTAAATCACGTCAATTAGACCATTTAAAAAGTGCAAATAATTACATCGATTTAGCGCATAGGTATATATATATATATATATATATATATATATAATTTTTGTTTCATTATCTTAATTTTCACTCTAGCCTTTTTAATTTTACTGTATGTATTACGTAAAACTAATTCTATTTAATTTTCCAATACAGTTCTTTTTTAACTGTGTACATGATCAGTTTCATTTTAATATATGTATATATAGTGTTACGGAATTGTAAATAATGCAAACTTTTAATGCAGGAAAAATGTATTTACAGCATTCATTACATTTCACAGAATGCATTTAAATAATCAATCAATGTTACATCAAAATGTAGCAATGTGTACCTTTATTAAGATCTAATATTTGGTTAAATTTATTTGACGCATTTATTACCACATGAAGCTCTTGAGATATAGCTATCGTGAAAATCATGAAAAAAGTAGCATAGCAGCGCCACCTGTTGTGAGGTTTATACCAAAATGTAATCAGCGCTTAATTACGTTATATATTCTAGTGTAACAGAATCTGAAATTTGATGAAGTTCTCTGCATTAGTTCTTGAGATATAGCTATCGCAAAAATCTTGCAAAATGTAGCATAGCAGCGCCACCTATTGGGCAGTTCACACCAAAACCTTATCAGTGGCAATGTATCTCAAGATATTGCGGATTCTGAAGTTTGGGGAAATTCTGTGCATTAGTTCTTGAGATATAGCTATCATGAAAATCATGAAAGACGTAGCATAGCAGCACCACCTGCAGGCCAATTTACACCTAAACTTAATCAGCGTCTATGTATATCAAGGTCTCACAGAATCTGAAGTTTGGTGAAATTCTGTGCATTAGTTCTTGAGATATAGCAATCATTAAAATCATAAAAAACGTAGTATAGCAGCGCCACCTGCAGGCCAATTTACACCAAAAACCAACAGGCACTAATGCATATCAAGGTCTAACTGAATATAAAATTTTATGAAATTTCGAGCATTAATTCTTGAGATAGAGCGCCCACAAATTTTTTGTCACATACAGACTGACAGACTCACAGACAGACATTTTCTAAAAATAATCAAAACGTGTTCAGGACCTTCTAAAATGTATAAATCCGTCGAAAACCGGAAGTCGAAAATTTTCATGAATCCAATACTTTCTTCTTGTAAAGATAGAAGAAAGTAATAAAATAAGCTTTTTAAGAAAAAAATATCAACCGACTTCAAAAAAGCGCTAAAAAGAATTAAATAATTCTTTAAAATTCTCTAAGGCCAAAACGTTATCCAATAAGAACACATCGGATATCAGGTACCGGCATAAAAAACGGTTAAATTTAATATGTATAATTTAATATCCACCAAACATAGATTTTAGAGATAATATTATTTTACAAGAGATGAATTGACATATTTATGATTTATTTTATGAATATATACATATAAAAAGTAATGAATTAATTTTTGAAGTTGGTGCCAAACAATCACAATCGATAATGATTATCCCCATTTTAATTAAGGTACTAAGGTATAATTTAGCTACAATTCTTAATATACATCAAATAGTTTGGCACCAACTTCAAAAAGTAATTCATTACTTTTTATATGTATATATTCATAAAATAAATCATAAATATGTCAATTCATCTCTTGTAAAATAATATTATCTCTAAAATCTATGTTTGGTGGATATTAAATTATACATATTAAATTTAACCGTTTTTTATGCCGGTACCTGATATCCGATGTGTGCTTATTGGATAACGTTTTGGCCTTAGAGAATTTTAAAGAATTATTTAATTCTTTTTAGCGCTTTTTTGAAGTCGGTTGATATTTTTTTCTTAAAAAGCTTATTTTATTTCCTACTTTTTAGTTATGCATACCGTAATACATAATTATGTGTACTGGTACACGATAGCTCTTTGCAATGCATTACTAATGTACGCACTTTGGTAAGTTCTGATGTATTCAGTTTACTTGTCACTGTTTGATTGTCAACTTATCTGAAACCACTTACAATATCAGTTAGTATCGTTGTGAATCTTAAGATTTTCTTTGAATGGTAACTTCTTCAGACAAGATCTGCCACTTCGAAAAGCTACCGCATTTATGAAATCTTAGTCTGGATCGAATCCTACGGTCATCGAAAGTGGGTATCAAAAGGTGACAATCCATCAAGTAAAGTGTCCATATACATAAGAGCGCGACATAGTGCTTCCATATATGAGCATGCAGCAAAATGACTTCGTATATTCATGTATAGTAAAATGCTTTTCTAGTGTAGTCAGTCAAAAGTACTCCCCCTTCACTCAGAAAAAGGAAAGAGAAAGATTTTAGCAAAAATCGCACTATGCTTCAATCGATAAACAGCAACAATCTAATACCTATACAGGTAGTAATGGCATCGGAAATGAGCAGTGGCAATTCGACGAGGAATCTGAAACTCATAACCAATACCTGGCTGCCTCTATAAGAGAGTAACAGCATTTGATTCCCAAATATTTCTTTTATAGACGCTTTTTGTCCCAACTACACTGTTAAAAATTTGAAACTTTTGCTGTACATTGTTAAAAATCTGCTGCATTTTTTTTGCTACGCACTCCAGTGCTTGTATAGAAAACGGTTACTTGACTGTATTAAGGAGCATTTTCATAGGTCGCAATAGAGACATTATATACAAGCGGCGGAGTGCGTTGCAACAAAATGCAGCAGATTTTTAACAGTGCATCATCACTTCACCGCTTATATAGAAAACGATTAGTTAAATGCATTATGAAGGATTCTCATTGATAAAAGTAAAGATATTCTATAAAAGCGATGGAGTAACGATGCAGCAAAAGTTGCAAATTTTTAACAGTACATTGCATTGCCAGGCATTTTTTAATATGGAATTTGATGATGATTTCCTGGAATACTTCGATTGTACTCGTATGAGAAGTTAACAAGATTGACGAAAATTGTCCGCTCAGCAAGATGCTTGGTGATTCGTTTTTGTCCAGAATCGTTTCAACCAATTATATACTGTGCTACATGTGTCGTCATATTCATATCGAGGAATCCTACACTGTAAAAAATTTGACACTTTTGCTATATCATCACTATATTGCTTTTATAGAAAACGATTACTTCACCCAATTACGAAGCATTCTCATGGGTCAAAAGAGAGATATTCTACAAAAGCAGGGCAGTGACGATGCAGCAAAAGGGTCACATTTTTTACAGTGACACTGTAATCGGAAATGAGCGGTGGCGTATTCGATGAGGAATCGGAAACTCATTATCTATATCTGGCTACCTCTATAAGAGAGTGACAGCATTTGATTCCCAAATATTTCTTTTACAGACGCTTTTGTCCCAATTACACTACAAAAACTTTGAGCCTTTTGCTGCATCATCAGTCCAGAGCTTTTATAGAAAACGATTACTTCACTGTGTTACGGAGCATTCTTATCGGTCATAAAAGACATATTCTATAAAAGTTGTGGTGTGATGCTGGAGCAAATGGGTCAAATTTTTAACAATGTATCATGGAGCATTCTCATGGGTCAAAGGAGAGATATTCTATAAAAGCGGAGGAATGACGATACAACAAAAGGATCAAAATTTTTACAGTGTACACTGTAAAAAATTTGGCCCTTTTGCTGCATCGTCAATCCACCGTTTTTATGGAAAACGATTACTTCAGCCTATCGTGCAGAATTTTCATGGATCAACAGAGAGATATTCTATAAAAACGGGGGAGTGACTATGCAGCAAAAGGGTCAATTTTTTTACAGTGTACACTGTTAATAAATGTGAACCTTGTCCAGTTAGGATTTCACACTTTGGAAAGATCGTGTGCCTATGTAAGTGTAACTTAAAAACATGAAGAATGAACGTTTCTAATTGGTCGATTGCTTTGAATAGATATTGAATTTTAATGTTTTAATTTTTTAAAAAGTTCTAATCAACAGATTTTTATAAAATTTGAATGGGACCACATGGGTCCCGCATACGCTTTCAAACAAAAAAAGAATTATCAAAATCGGTTCATATTTAAGAAAGTTATGCGTGAACAACAAATACATACAGGTCGAAATCATAACCTCCTCCTTGAAATCGGTTAAAAATATAATTACACTTATTTTGTACATGGCAGATGGCTGCATTCTGACAATAAATTATAATTTGTTTTTCGAAAAAAAAAAAAAAAAAATCCATCAAGCTATTAAGGCAAAATTTACTTTTATTACTTTTACTGAATACTTAAAAAATATTAATATAAAGAAAATTGCACAATGTTAAGCAAATAAAATAAATTAATTTAAGCTCATTTCATTGCAAAATATAGCAAAACAATATTTAAAAATCCTACGCAGCGTACTCACCATAAAATATCAAATTTTAGCTAAAAATTTGAAATTTACAATTTTTTACTATTTTTCCTATTAGACCGATTTATAGATTTCAAACATTTTTTTTTTCCATAAAAATAGAAAAAATCATGCAGTGAAGCATTAATCTTTTGCCCTTCGTTATCGCTTATGCGGCAGCATTGTAGAGTAAGGGCACCATCTTTCCTTGCAAAAATTTGTTTTTGGCACCAGAAATAAAGGAAAATAAAATTTGTTTTATTTATTCAGAGCATTTTTAAAATTGTGTACTTGAAGGAAACTTCTGTTAAAAAAAGTGGTGTCGACCGAGTAAAGTTTGTTGCGGAATTGCTGGTAGCCCATACTCAATATGACGCGGAGTGCAAAGGGTTAATATTTATTTACAGTGGACTCCCTTTATCTGAACATTATCTAATGCGAACACCTCGGTAATATGAACACATTCCGTCAGTCCCGGCGAAACTCAATAAACTTAACAAAAGATAAACTCTCTGTATTCTGAACACCTCCACTATTATAAACTCTTCTTTTGATTCCAAATTCTATTCCACCTCTCTGTAAACTGAACATGTGTCTGTAGTTTGAATTCGAATTCCCATCATGGAAATTCGGAAAAACTGATACAGAAAAAACATAAAAATTCAACAAACTCGATAAAAAAAAAAAAATAGACAAAATCATTGTTAGATTTTTAGCATGTAATATAAGTTGCAATTTGTTTGAATACTTCAGATAAAATCTTCAGTTAAATGTTGAAGAACTTGTTGTTACACTGTTGTCAGCTAATTGCTGGTGAAGCCATTTTATGATTTTTTTTTAAATTAGACAATGAAAAAATTTATATTTTCATTAATTAGAGACAATAAGGTTAAGTTAACTTCCATCTTGCCTATTTCAAATAATAGTTTTACACGAATTATTGTTAATCACATATTAAGCATGATATTTTAAAGGTTAATTTTTGAATTTTCGATTGATTATTTAGATTGATCAACTACTGGGAAAATGACGACAATTAAAGAAACTATTTGCTTATAATTTTGTTGCTATATAATTTCAGAACATTTCATTTTTGTCCATGATAGGACAATCATTAAAAGTTGTAGCAATCATGTTAGTTTATTTCTAAAACTTTAAAGGAAGGAAATATAGAAAGAGCCCTGAAGTAGCGATCTTATCTGATCATCTACTGGCTCGGTCACCCAACATAGTAGTCATATTAATGCATTTCCCAGTATCCCTCTATAATGAACACGCCCTATAATCTGAACATTTTTGCTCGATTCCAATGAATGTTCAGAATAGAGAGAGTCCACAGTATTAAGAAAGTCGTATATCCCTGTCTTTATAAAGTCATCACTATCCATAACAATTATATTTTAAATACTACTTCTATAAATAAAGTTATTCACATTCGAAAATAGACAGTCACAATGCACAACGATTTGACTCCGATCCACCTAACTCAACACTCAAATTTCAATTGATAACAGGAGGTCATCGTTCTCTTAAACGATATAAAAACGGTACCACGTGATAGAGGTCTGCACGGGCCGGAATTTCCAGGCCCGGCCCGTTTAAATTTTCATATTTTAGGCCCGGCCCGTACAAAAATCAGCGAAAACAGGCCCGGCCCGTTTTGGCCCGTTACAATTTCTACGATTTCTAAAAAATTCAGATTTTTATCATATAACTAAGATTCCTTTAAAGAATACTGCATACATATCTATGGAATGGTCTTACAGTATATTTTACAGCAAATACACATTAACATCATTAATGATTACTTAGATTTTTAAGCTTTCAACATTCGAATAAAGATTCATTAAAAAATTAATATGGCTTAGAATAAAAGAAAAAAAAGAAAGCTAAAAACATCATTAATTTTGAAGATGTTTAATAAAAGAAGATTTATAAATATATTTCTATATCATTTTATTATAGATTTCAAATTCAAATTCATTCTTAAATTCAAAGAAGCTCCTTTCTGATACATTTCTAAATTCATTTTTTTTCCTCAGAAACGCATAAGATTAGCAGATATCTTTATTCAGAATCGAATGGCGTTATCCATTTTTTGATACAAGCAATTTAAGAATACTGCAAACAAATAAAATACTGTCATAATTATCGTTTTGAATAGAATTTCCAGAAGCAATAGCAAGGGAAGGGAGAAAAACCTGCAATCATTTGAGAAACTATTATATCTCAACAAGGTTATACAAGTATTTTATTTACCAAAAATGAAAAACACTATTCGATTAAAATCCCTTCAATAGTTAGGCTTTTCACTTTTATACTTTTACAATTTAAAATTAATCAGAAAATGTGTCAAACTTTCGCATTATTGAGAAATTAATTAATTTAAAAATCATCAAGAAGTACACTCAGGAACATTGAAAATAGCGACCCAAGAAGAAAGCATCGGATTGAAATGAAATTTAATACACATAATGATACGGATGAGAGATTGACTTGATCTCAAAATAAAGACAATTAAACAAATACAGGGTGTGCAACGACGCAAATACAGGGCAACTTCAATAGCGCGTTGGACCACCTCCAGCTGCAATACATGCCGCCACACGGTCCGGCATAGAGTTGATTAGACACCTGATGTTGTCCTGAGGCAGATGGGTCCATAAATCTTGCACAGCCAACACCAAATCATGCACCGAATGACACGATGGCATCTGACGTTTTAGCTGATCCCACACATGCTCTATAGGGGACAAGTCGGGAGAGCGGGCCGGCCATGGAAGAGTCTGAAATTGACGTAGGAAGTCTTGAGCAACTCTTGCTGTATGCGGACGAGCATTATCTTGTTGGAAAATCGCCCCTGGGAGACCATTTAGGAAAGGTCCTACATGGGGTCGAAGCACCTCATCAACATAACGTTGGCCCGTTAAGTTTCCATGAATCACAATTAGAGTGGACCGGCTATCATAGGCTATGGCCCCCCAAACCATTACACCAGCTGTGCGGGCAGTGTGACGTGGAACAGTGTGGGAGGAATTGTACCGCTCACCAGGGCGCCTCCACACCCGCACACGGTTGTCATCTGTCCCCAAAACAAACCGGGATTCATCACTAAACACAACCTTTTGCCAATCTGTGACATTCCACGTTGATCTGGCTTGGCACCACTGTAGACGCAGTCGCCGATGTTCCGGTGTTAAAGGGAGTGCACGAAAAGGGCGCTTGGATTTTAGACCTGCTTCTGCAAGGTGTCTGGAAATTGTTTGGGGAACAATTGCTACGCCTACGTCTGCTCGAATCGTTGAACGAGTCACTGTGGGGTCCACGAGTGCTTGCCGCACGATCCTTCGATCCTCTCTTCTCGTGGTCTTTCTGGTCGCTCCAGACCCGATTCTCCGCACGTGGGTACCTTCTCGTGTCCACTGCTCCCAACATTTTCTAACGGCACACTCCGAACGATCCACCTGGCCAGCAACACGGCGCGTCGACCAGCCTGCAGTTTTCATTCCGATGATCAGGCCTCTCTCAAACTCGCTTAACTGTGAAAAATGTCTTCTAGCACGTTTACCTGGCATGTTTCGCTTACCAAAGTCTTCCTTCAATCAGTAGGTAATCGTCGCGTTTATGAATCTTCGATTTTGCGCTGGCTTATATAGCACCTTCTTCCTGATTGTAGCGCCATCTCGGCGTGTATGAGCATGCGTATTGGCACAAAAATTGCATCATTTGCATATCACATTACGCTGTACTTATTTGCAAAGTTTCGTAATTGTACATAGCTTTCTTCTTGGGTCGCTATTTTCAATGTTCCTGAGTGTATATATCCGAAGACTAAGCTAACATAAGTTCTTTATCGCTGTTAATAATTTTACAAATCACGTTTTCTGTCAATAATTAAGTCTAGTACCGGTCCGGCCAGTCTATATGTATAAAAATAATGCAAGCGTGATTCTCGGACCGGCATGAGTCAGCTAAAAATATATCAAAACGGGTTACACATAATGTAAATCTCCGATGCCGATACACTGCGCATTTTTATATTGATGCTATCAAACTAGTGTGGCCACATTTATACTTATTCTCGTTAAAACCATTTTCGTTGAAAATAGCTCATATTTTATCGTTTCTGCATAAATCTTCAGAACGGGCCGACAGGCCCAAAAATTTTTTTCATCGGCCCGGCCCGGCCCGTCTGGCCCGCTCAATTTTTTTGCCGGCCCGGCCCGTTTATGTAGTTTGTCGGCCCGGCCCGTTGAAAAAACTATTCTAAATCTGCCGGCCCGGCCCGTTAGAAAATTTGAAACGATTCCGGGTACGGGCCACGGGCCAAGCCCGGGCCCGTGCAGACCTCTACCACGTGATCCCCCAAAGTGTCGTCAGCTTCAATTTATATCCCTCCATTCGATACTGCGCTGTACTTTATGAAATCGACTTTTGTCCTGCCAGATTCTTCAAATACTCCACAGTGTTGTTATCGTTCAGTCAACGCGTTGACTGAATGATAACAACAAACGTGATCCAAGAAATAGATTCCAATAGTGCGATAGGAGATAAGTTTTCATATTAAATCTTAAAGCAATTTTAAATTTAACTAAAAGTACTATATAAAAGTTAAATCATCAATTTAAATTCAACATGTTTTTCTGCATAAGAGTTTGTTATATGCCGGAAATGTGTGTGCATGAAGAGGTGGGGGGGGGGGGGAGGAGAATTGAATTTCTAAACTAAAAAATCTTTTTAGTTATCTGTGCAGTGCATATAGATGTTCTTGATGAGTACCTCCCCCCACGGACACTCTGAATACTGAATGTATATAATGAGAAGCATTAATTTAGAGAAATTTATTCTTTCAGATGCTGCAGATATCTTTGCTGGACTGAGTGTTGATAGAAAAAGTCACAAAGGAAAGACAAATTCCTGAAGCGCAAAAAACTATAGAGAGAGAAAGAGAAAAAAAAAATCCTTAAGTGCTGAAATTATGGCTCTGGAGACTACCTATCACTTTTTCCCCTTTTCTTAAACTCTGACTTTCGAAACTTATTTCAGAAGAGATACGTAAATACAGCATACAAAAGACTCTTTTTCAACCTTTACAAGTTTCCATTACGGGTATTACTGGAAGGATGCTTTAGGTAACCAAATAATTAAAGAGACAATGTCTGTCAAAGAATTTGAAGAAAATCCGACAATTTTTACATTTTAATGACAATGCTAAAGAAATTGCTAAAGGCATGAATAAAGGCCTTGATAGATTTTTTCAATTAAGGTATCTAATACAGTGTATCAGGGCAGTAGGATATATTACATATCACCTGATTTGAATCAAGATTCGCAGCAGAAGCTTTTAATTAAATTTATATTTCTAACTTTGGAGAAAAAAAGCTTTATAATTGGTTTCTTTATTTAGTTTTTTTTTTTTTTTTTTTTTTTTTTTTTTTTTTTTTAAATATTCCAGTGTGAATTCAACATTACAAAAAAAGCATTGCTTGCACCACAAAGAGTTAAATACATGCAATAACATTTTAATTCATTTTATACTTTTTTGTACATATAATACACCAGTATTGTAAGATCCATGCTACACTTGGTACAAAAATGTAAATATCTCATTGTGTGCTTTGGGTCACATATGGCACATACCACAAAAATTTATATTAAAAAAATATATATGAAGTCAGAATTTTTTTTATTATTTTTCCTGCATTTGTGATTGTCTAAAGTAATAAAAACAATTTTTACTTACCCATCATACGTAGTATAGGGTAAGTCTTGCAATCGTTTTGAAAATCGAAAAAATTTTTTGACGGATTTACACGTTTTAGATAGTGGAGATTCCAAAAAACATATTTTTAGAAAAAAAATTTTGCCATCCGTCTGTCTGTCTGTCCGTCTGTCTGTCTGTCTGTAAACGCTCTATCTCCCGAACAAATTGAGATAGAGACTTGAAATTCTGTATGTAGTTAGTATGTAAGAATAGGACGAACCCTATTTAATATCAGCAACCTCGATTATCCGGAACTATTTTTTCGGACTCTCGAAAAATTCGTTCTGATGAAAGGCATATAAAAATTTTCGAATTTTTTTCTTCTAAGGAATGGACGTAAAAGGCAATAAAATAACACACATTTTGCATATAGAACGAAGTCGATCAGATTATTAGTTGCCGAGATATTTGTAATCTTGTTTTCCACATTCTTCGATCTTTCATGACCCTGTATTTCATTCAAATTTCAATTCAGAAGTATATTTTAATTGGAAATGAGACGCTTAATCCAACACAGTTAATTGTTAGTTAATAGAATTATTATTTTTGGAGTTATAAGGATGTTTCTTTTACGCAGTTCGGTACTACTTGAGTAGTTTGGCGTTTTATATAATTTGTCGAAATTGGTACATCAGCAGTTCTTTAATATAGCATCACTATGTATATTAACAATATTCAAATTTTGTTTATGAATTGCAATGCATTGTATAAATAGTTTTCACATGTTTTATTTTCATATACATATCCATGATGAGTAAGTATTACGGTGGCCCCCAACGACTAGTTTCATAAAGAAAAGAAAAATCGTGCAGTGAAGGGCTAAAGTGGTCATTTTCTGAAATTTTATTTTGATCCATTAAAAAAGTACAGGGATTTATCTCTTATAGTTACTATTTGCTTAATGTCTAAAGAGACCGGTTTTTCTCTTATTGTAATGATATCTGCACTTGTCTAAGGTGATTTTTACACAGGGTTGGGTTTTTGCCGGCAGAAAGTGGTTTTTGCCGTGCCAGTGGCAGAAAGTGGTTATAACCGGTTTTAACTGGTAGAAACTGGCAACAACTGGCATAAAGACATTCTGTGACATAATTTCTGACTTTTTTTTTAGTAATATTAAATTTATTAAGTAGTTCATCCTTAAATAATTCATACTTAAATAATTCAGAATAAATGTATGCACACAAATAAAATATTGTGGATAGTTTTAATTAAAAAAAAATATATATTTTTGAAAAATTGAGTAATGTAACAGATATATATTTTTTGTTACATATGCATATATGTTTTTTGTTACATATGCATATGTAATTTATGTTTAAACAATTATTTTAAAACATCAGTTTGAAAACCAAAATAGAAAACTATATGCAATGCTTATTTTAAATAAAGCACTGAATCGAAAAAAAAATATTTACTCAAAATATTTTTCTGTAATCTAACATGATTTAATAATAACATAATAAATAAGTAATAAAAAAACTCTCTCATAGAATTGTTATAGTGATATATTTTCAGTCTGTAAACAATAATATTAATAATTAAACTTGTACAGTATCAGGTTATTGTTGTGAAAGTTTCTGTTTTTCAAGTGAATGAAAATTAGTGTTTTAAATAAGCAAGGTATGTATTTATATTTATATATGATCATTTTTAAACGTTTTGATACTTTGAATAACATTCATAATCTTATGTTTTAATTTTTAGCTCAATGGTTTACATATCAAATGTTTTTACAGGAAAATTTATTTCGCCAATCATAGAAACATCACATTTATGCAATTATGAAAATATAAATGCGTATAAATTACAGAGTACCTTGTTGGTATGAGTTATTTAAATCAATTACTACGGAATTTCAACCGTATTAAATAATAATAATAATAATAATAATAATGTGAGTTTTAAGTAGGTTATCCTTTATTATGCATATTTTAAATTAATGAATGGGTTATTATTGTTAATTAATCAGTTCATTACTTAATAAAGTGCATTTTTCCTTATTTATATTTTATTTTTTGAGATGACAGTATTTTAATGTGGCACTTTGAAAGACACTCCATAAAGTGACCAAATCTATATAGTGACCATTTTAGCCTGTCCCAAAGGTGGTCATTTTAGACAGGTCCCACTGTATTTTAATGTAGCTAATCCATATTCCGTGCGTTAGAGACTTTGAAAAATGTTATACAGTAAAATCTTTTAAGACGGAATCACATAGGAAAGAAAAAATACGTAATAGACAAATGCCCTTCCTAGAAGGGTTAAATGGAGTTTATTTTTTTCTCAGGTATTATTGCAAAAAAAATTTGCATTGATCAACACATTTTCTGTTTAAGACAGAATTTCGTCATATGCAGATTTTTTTCTGGTTTTATTGTGTTTAATTTTACAGCATTTAAAAATACACTATTCTTAAAAAATAATAATAATAAATAAATAACTTAAAAAAAAAGTCTTTTTTTTTTTTTTTTTTTTTTTTTTTTTTTTTGTAAAATAAACGCTATTTTAAAATCTATTTGGTTTTCGTAAAAATTTGGATTGAATCAAATTTTACTTATTTCATATAAGTATTAGGTCAGTAAGAGACAGTGATTTTAATACGGATTGTTCGAGAACAGGATTAAAATTTTCATCCAGTGCAGACCTTATTAAAAGTTAAGAATTGCTAAAGAAAAAAGTACAAACTTGAAAATGTCATTTTAAATTACTTTATATTAAATGTGTTTCGGGCAAAATTGAAAAATTATTTACTTTTGAAAATATGATTATTTTTAAAAGTTATATTATTTTTTCAATAAATATTTTTTTAAATAGATCTAAAATTAATATAGAAAAAGAAAAATCCCGAAACAGAACTAAAATCAAATTTTCATCTTTAATAAATCGAAAGAAATTGAAATCCGATAAATAATGTTTGAAGTTATAACGATTTTTAATTATCCCATTTAAACCAGTACTAATCAGATAAAATTTTTATAAATTTTATGATAAATTTTAGGGTGTGATTTTCTCAGCAAAGTATATGGCTAACCATCACAAAAAAGAAAAAAAAATCTAAATTCTAACCCAAAAGATAGATATTTTACATGTTTCCTAGAACTGTTAAAATAACATTGTCTTTTGAATTTCGCGCATTTCAATTTGTGTCTAATCCCTTAAAACCTGATGAATTATTCAAACGGCTTTAATTTTGCGAGTTTTAAATATATGAAGATGCAACTTTTTATGTATTATTCAGGACTGGATAAGGAAAGTTTTCCTAATTGGAACTTTATCCTACAGGTTGCCATATAAAAAGCTAATGTTCGTACTTTTTTAAATAGACCCCCCATGGAGTTGCAACTTCTCTTATCAAAAATTTCACTCTTTTCTTATGAATTTTTGCAATTGGAAGTATGGGTATATGGGCAATATTTAAGGAGATAGCTTATTGTTTCGATATTTATGACTCACCCTGTATATATATGTATGAGTGTGTGTGTGTTGTTTTTTTAACAAAATGTCAGACTTATCCTAAATGTGACGAAACTACGTCCAATCGCGTCTCATTTAAGCACAATGATCTTAAAAATTAAAAGATTAGAAATGTGAATCTAATTTGAGTGAATTTATTATTTAACAATCTAAAAATATAAATTAAATAAATAATAATAATAATAATAATTAAAAAAAAAAAACATGAATGCGTTATGTGGGTACGTCGGGGCATGCTTATGAGAGAAGAGGGAATACTTAAACCATTCCTGAATTTAAAAAAAAAGGGTTAAAAGCCGATGATCTAGATAAAAAATATGCATCATTGATACGCTAAGTAGATAATTAAAATTCTTTTTTATTATTTTTTTAAGTATTGCTTTTGTTGTTAAAATATCGGACATTGATTAAAAATATAATAAATTGATTTAAAAAAATCAGCTTTTAACATAAAAAACAACAGGAAAATGAAAAAGTAAGCGTTGCTACTTTTTTTTTTATTTTCATTTCGTTTGATAGACAATATTGCTAAGAAAATGCTTGTAACTTCGTTAATTGTAGTTGAAATCGTAAACAGTTGACAAATACATATATATATATTTAAATGTTTCAGACGTATTGTGATTAAATGAAATCTGAAAAATAAACCTTTGAACAATAAGTTTGGTATTTTGAAAAATATATTAAAAAATAAAAGTGAAGTTTTTTATATATTATAAAATAAAGTTGAATGAGGAATATGTCCTCGAAAATGTAAGATATTTTAACATAACGGAGAATATTTTAAAATTTAAGAGCGCAAAAAATTTAATTTAAGATTTGGGTGTAAAACTTTTTACAAAAACGGGAATCTATAATAACTACGTTTTAAAAATAATAAAAGTGTAAAGAAGTTAATTTGCTGATACAAGCATATAAAACATTCTAAAACAACGATTAAAGTTTATTATACAGAATAAAATGATGTAAAACTATATAAAATAATCACTTGGCAAAGCAATTCAAATCATGAATACAGTATGTTAGGCGATTTTTCATATAATCAATCGATTGAAAATTGCTAATCAAGTGGTTGATATAGGACAATTTGTTTCTTAAAAATAATCAAAAAATGTTTAAAAATCTCCAGAAATCGAGGAATTTTTTTGAATTCTTAACATAATCTGACAAAGATGTGAAGTAAAACAATTGACAGGAAACGCAATATTATAAATTGCTACACTTTTTCGATCACTTTAAAGATCCTTTATTATTTTTTGAATGTTTGAAATTTGTTTTAATTCGTAACGGACTAACTTTTAAATTGTTTAAAATAAAGTATATTAGAAAAGATTCTGGAGCCAATTTTGATTCACAGACAGGAAAAGAATTTACATACTGACTATACTCATTAACATGTTTTACATTCAACCAATTAATTATAAGATACTGACGAAATGTCTTGAACATTTCTCAACATGACATGTTTCGAAGAGTAAAAAATAATTAGGAACGTTTGAAACTATAATAAAAAAGAATATTGCCCAGTTATATAGATGGCATTGAGCTCACAGGCTACGCATACTAATTGTACATTACAGCCTTGTATTTTCAAGGGTTAATTCCGTTGGAAAAAAAATTAAGAAAGGGAAACAGCTCTCTCCTTTCCTCTTTTTTTATACTTAATCATTAAACCTCCTAAACTATCAAGAACATGCTTTATCATATAAAAAATCTATATCCAAAATTCAGAGAAAATCGGATAATTCTTAATAAAGACCCATTTAACATTTATATAATTTAAGAGGAGCTATCACCCTCTTTTATACTTAACCATTAAACTTCCAAAACTATTCAGATATTTGAACGAAATTTGACAATTTTGCTTCAAAAACCCTTTTATATCAATTAAGGAGAGGGGCATTAGAACCCCCGTTCCCCCTGTTTATACTTATTCAATGAACACCTAATAATAATCACGAAATTGCCTCATCAAAATGATCCTATATCTAAATTTTTGAACGAAATTTGTTAATTCTGCATGAAAAACCCATTAAATCAATTAAGGGGAGGGGCATGAGCTCCCCGTTCCCCCTCTTATACATTTCGAATGAACACCAAAAACTAATCAGGGAAGCGCCTTATCAGGATATACCTATAGACAAAATTTCAAGTGGATCCGATATTTTTATCATGAGTTATCGCGTTACGCACGAACGTACGAACCATACAGAACGGACGGGCACATAAGCTCTTCACATTGAAAAACTCTGTTTACTTCTGTTTTCTTAAGGACAATTTTTAAATTCAATAAATCTATTAAAACTTTGTGATCAAGTGTCTGATATTGCGTAAGCAAAAAATAATTTAGCAATTTCCTGAGACCCATTTTAAAAGTCCGAATAAGATGTGCAATAATAATAATAATAATAATATATTATTATTATTATTTAAAATTTTATTATATTTAAAATTATTATATTTAAAATTTTATAAATTGTTTAATTTTGTAGAACATTTTAAACATTTTTTTAATAACATTTAAATTTGCGCATTTGTTTTAACTGATAAATAATTGACTTTTTAAAGAAATGGCTGGTATAAATGCCAATAAAAAAACAGTTGAGAAATTTTTGTGAATACTTTTTAATAGGACATAACAAAAAGGTGTAAAAATATTCTTGACGCTAAAATATTGCGTAATTTTTCGCAACATTTTTCATATTTTTGATGTTTTTAAATTTATTGTAATTCGTAACAGAATGATGTTTAATAACGTACATTTATTTATTTATTTATTATGATTTCTGTAACTGAAAAGGAAAACACTGTTCAAAAAATAAAAATACTTAATTTCAAATTTTGCATTCAATAAATTTCTTTTAGCTTTCTGATGAAATTACATATACAACCATGATCAAGAGATTGCCTGAGACAGTTTAACAAAGTGTAACAAGATATCAAAAGATTAAAACAATTAAAAAACATTTAAACATTTAAAAAAATGTATACATTTGCAGAACATTAAAAGATTTTGTAACAATTATTAAATCCATGAAATTCCTTTTAAATTGCAAAGGATTAACATTTAATAACCTTTATTGAGTTCAACAATGAACAAAGCAATTCGCACAATGAATATACTAATTAGGCGGTTTTTCAAATTCAATCAATCTATTATTGTTTCCCGAACAAGTGCCTAATATAGGCCAATGATTCAATAAGAAATATTCAAGAGTTTTTCTGGTACATTTTTTAACAAGGCCTAACAACTTTTGTGGTAAAATAATTCAAACACAGTATAATTTCTTAGTTTTTTGGAACATTTTTTAAATTTCTATCGTAATATTTTAATCTATAAATTTCACAATGATTCATAAAAGACTTACCTTTAAACCGGTCAACGTACATTCAAACTAATTTTTGATGTCTAATGTATCCGACAAGGAACAAAGAGGTTCACACAATAAATATTCTCATTAGCAATTTTTACATTTAATCAATTCATTATAATTTTCTGATCAAGTGTCTGATATAGGCTGATGCGTTAATAAGAAATAATCGAGAAATTTCCTGAGACACTTCTTAACAAGGCCTAACAAGATGTGTAGTAAAACAATTGAAAAGACTCGAAACTCTATAAATTGGCGCGTAATTAAATTGGCTCTGGGAAAATGACCCAGAAGAAAAGAGTTAATCTGTGTCTGTTAGTGATAAAGATCTATTATTTATTGCTCTCGTGGTTGAAATTTATATCGTATCACACAGATTAACGCTGCGTGTATTAGGTATAAAAAAGTAATCCAATAAGTATTTGTGGCAATGAATAAAGGGAATTACTTGGAAAGATTTAAATCTTACAGAATGATTCACTGTCATGTTTTAGTTCTTTCAGTAAATCTGTTCAAAAGTGTTATGTAGAACTTAATAAAGTGAGAGAAAATAAGAAAAGGTATAACATCCCTATTAAATCAAAATTGCAAGGAAAAATAAAACAAAGTATGTAAATTTTTTTTAAAAATTTTGACTGATTTTTAACCTCTTGGGGACGAGCGACACGTATACGTGCCGCAGAAAGGCTTAAGAATCCTTGTTTATTCTCACTGGTAAAATTATATTGTAAAATTTTCCTTATTCAATCGGAGCATTTTGTCGATTTCAGAAAGAACAAATTTCTGTTTTTTAAAACCGGTGACAAAACATTAAAAATTTCGTAAATGGCTCCCGTCGCGAAGGGGTTAAAAAAATCAAGATGCATTTTTTCAAATGCACATATTAGTATTAATATATAATTATATATATATATATGTAATATAATATATAATACAGCATTGATTTTTTGCTGGCTAGTCAATCTCATATAGCATGTTTTTAAAGTTATCTCTTAAATAAAAACACATACACTGTAAATAATAATAATAATAATAATAATAATAATAATAATAATAATAATAATAATAATAATAATAATAATAATAATAATAATAATAATAAAATCTGTAAAGTTATCACAATTTTTCTAGGAAACTGGGATTTATAGAACATTTTATATAACGGCAACAAAATAAATCAAGTAAGAGATACACGATTGTACTTAAACTAACAAAAAACTGTAAGGTTATGATTTTTTGGGAAATTGGGATGCTTAGAAATTTTTATGTAACTGCAACAGAGGTTAAATTAAAATTTTATTAAAATTACTGTAATTTGCGTGGATTTCTGTAGCGTTACAAAAACCAATTTTGTACACCTTGATTTAACTAATTTTGAAGATTACCGCGTAAGCCACAGAAATCCCTTTCTGAGCAAAATATCTCAATTCAACATTTCTCGTACCGTTACTTGTTATCCTGAAAAGCAAAGCATAGCAACGACACTGATGGGAGGTGTACACCCAAATTTATAAGGCTTAGAAACTCATAATAACTTATAATTAACTATTTGTGGTAAGGTCTAATAGAATATGAAATTTGGTGAAATTATGTGCATTAGTTTTTAAATCATAGCTTCCGTGTAAATAAATAAATAAAAGCATAGAAGCGGCACCTAATGGTTAATTTAACATTAAAATCTAATCACTGTCTGTTTATGTCAAAGTCTCACAGAATATGAAATTCTGTGCAATAGACTTTATAAGGAGAAATTCTCAAAAATAGGGCATGGCAAAGCCAACTATTGACGATTTGCACCGAAATTTATTCAGCACCATTTTAAGTCTAGGTTAACGATTTGAAACATGATTAGATTCGTTCATTTTTTCTTGAGATAGAGCCAGCCGCGCAGCCAGATTTCGGTTCTAGGGGTGATTTTGAGTTTCTGATAAAGGTGAATGCCGGTTATTAGAATCAGTACTAATTAGAATATTTTCTGTATAATACTTAAACTCAAAGAGCCTCTGTGTGGCAGGAAATCATGATTTTTTTAGCATAATTTGTCTACGAAAAGTGATTTAGTTCAAATAACCAATTTTTACTTAACTAATCCATGTAATATGCACTTTCACAATATTAAGTAGAATTTTCACTATTTAATTGAATCACTTTATTGAATGAAATCTAATTCAATAAAACGGCGGATTCCGAAATGCGCCAAAACATTTAAATATTATGTTTGGTTTTGATTCATATAAGCGGCAATTATAGCGATCTTTCTTAGCTCTGGGAGGGGTTTTAACCCCAAAACCATCATCCCCTTGGCTGCGCCTCTGGATAGAGAGCCCTGAATGTATGTGCACATACAAACAGACTCACTGACATATTTATAAAAATACATGTTCAGAAACTTCTAAAATCCATAAATATATAGAAAACCATTTGTCAAAATCAATGCTTCCTTCTTGTAAAGATAGAATAGAGTAAAAGAAAAAAAAATAAAAATAAAAAAAATGAATTAGCAAAGAAAAGGAAAATAGTTCAAGTCAAATGCACGCAAAAAGTTCAGAAATAACACCATTGTATTCGTTTTCTTTCTTTCTTTCCTTTTTGTTGTTGTTGTTGAAAACAAATCTGTAAATTTGTCAGTCGAAGAATTGTCAATCTTATCGTTAACATCAGTGTAACATTGCATTTTGAAATAGGTAATTAAGATTTTTTTTTTTTCAAATTCATTTTGAATGTTTAGATTATACTTCATAAATAAACAGCAGTCAGTCGTTGTTTTTATTTTATATTGTTAAATATATGATTTTGAAATAATTTATTAAAATATATTTTCAAATTTATTTTGAAAATTTTCACTATGCTTCATAAAGAAACAACAGTCAGATATTGTTTTTATTTTGCATTATTAAAAATATGAATGTACACTAAAATTACAAACGAAATGTTTCCTAGAAAAATAACCCTTGTTCAAATTTCCCAATTTTTAAAAATAGGAACATCTGATGCAGTGCGAATATTGTTTTCGTGAAATAATGAACATTTTCTAACGTGATAACAATGATAAAAGTTGTGCATTTTTGTAAAAAAATCTGAGTATCTGAGGACTTTCTTGTATTCTCATAAAAATGCTTATATGAAACAAAAGATAATAAAAATTTTCTTCTCCTGTTTGAGTATTCATCATCACTACGTTGCTTCATTTTTATTTTTTATGGGTAACAAATTCTGTTTGGGACTATGCATATACAGGGGTTGGACCAAAATATGGAAACATCTTTAAAAAAACACGTTTCCTTGCCTAGTATTGTGTATGGTACCCGTTGTTATTCAAAACAGCTTGCAGTCTTCTTGGAATGGATAAATACAGTTTCTGTATGTTTGCCAAGGGAATATTGTACCATTATTCCTGCAAAATGGTGGCAAGTTCAGATAACGATGTTGGCGGTGGATAGCAAGAACGCACTTTCCGCTCCAATGTAGACCACAAAGATTCGATAATATTCAAGTCTGGTGGCCTGGGGAGATGCGAAAATTCATCCTCGTGCTCAGAAAACCAGTCCTGGACAATGTGAGCTGTGTGAACGGGGACGTTGTCGTCTTGGAAGATACCATCATCATTGGGGAACAAAGCTTGTACCATTGGATGGACTTGATCGGCCAAAATGTTCACATAAGTCTGAGCAGTAATACGCATTTACAGAGTTATCATGGGGCCAGAAGAGAACCACGATATGGCTGCCCAAACCATCACCGAACCCCCGCCATGTTTCACTTTTGGCAACAAGCAGTCTGTATTATAGGCTTGAGATGGCGTTCTCCAGACGTAAACTCGGCCAGAAGTGGGGAACAATGTGAAAGAAGACTCATCAGACCATATTACGCTCTTCCACTGCTCTATAGTCCAGGCTTTATGACTTAAACACCACTTTTTCCTGTTACAGGCATAATCATTACTGATGGATGGCTTTTCAATTGCAACATGGCCAGCAATTCCCTATTTATGAAGCTCCTTTCTAATTGCTTTGGTACTCAGAGGATTTGGTAACACGACATTCATTTTAGCAGTAACTTTTGCAGCTGTGGTCTGCTTATTTTTCGCGATAATCCTTCTTAATGATCGTCTGTTACGATCTCAGCACACACCTTCGTCTGTGCTGTGATTTAGCGGATGATGTTTTTTCCGCATTTCAAATATGTGGAATAAATCTTCGACACAGTACCTCTTGAAACACTAAAAACCTCGGCTACCTTGCTTACGGAAGCACCCACCATACACGCACCAACAATTTGTCCACGTTTGAAGCCTGTTACCTCTGACATAATGCAATGATAATCTCATATAACAGTGCTCTAACAACGACTGAACGGTGCAGCGATTTTACGAAGTTGTATAGGTGGCATCAGTAGGCGAAAACTCCAGTGCCATCAACACAGTTCATTATAATCAATCTTTCTTTTCAAACATGCATTTCAAAAGGTGTTTCCATATTTTTGTCCAACCCCTGTATATAACGTTGTCATTTTAAAGGGAGGAGATTTGGCACATGATATCATAAGGTATCACTAGGGGGAAGGGGGAGGGGTTGTCTTTTGATATCGATGTCACTTTTTGATTCAATCAAAATTTTCTATTTTTATTTGTAAAATAGTCTTTCTTTCAAAATAGTGTGTTATCTTTTTTAGCCTGTCATCTATTTTTATGCGGAAAAAAGTTGTTAAAATCACTAAATTATTATAAAATCATTTCATTCTAAAATTTTAGAATACCTTCACGTTTGACATTATATCCTTTTTATGAGTGTATACATATATAATCATGGTCGAGAAACCATATGTGAAATATATTTTAAAGAATGCTTGTGTTTACTATAAATAAAGCCGAAAGAGAAATAATGTCGTCTACTTGTTTTGTTGATAATAATTTCTATCGATGCCCCACCACTCCTCCGTTCGAGGCAAATGCAAAAAGACTTCATTACTGTTAAAAACTATTATGTAAAAAAAGCTATTATAAAATACTTTTAAATAGTATCTATTTCTTTTGAATGTTATTTGATATAAAGTAATATTTTATTTATTTCTCTTCATTTGAATCAATAAAGCATGCAAAAAGTAAATTTAACCAGTTTTGTACATAACTTTATTAAAAAAAAAAAAAAAAAAAAAAAAAAAAAAAACTTTGATAACATGTTATTATTACCGAGGGTGGGGGGGGAGGGGGGAGGATCCAAAATTACGAAAAAGTTGATAACTTTATATATACACAGTCCTTTTTTATGGGTAATTCTTTGGATGTATCTTGAAACAATTGTAAACGACTAAAAGCAGATGATAAATGTTCATGAATGATGTTCTTTTGAGCTGTAATTTAACTAATAATTCTTAAAATTTGGTGACGCTTCCTAAAAGTTTACCAGGGAATGTTGAGGTCTTTTACGAGCAATTTCTCAGGGAATATATCCCAATATTATGTATTTTTTCTGTTTAAGTGCAGTACAATGTTGAAAAATTTTGAAAAAATGCATATTGAAAACAAAATAACATTTTAGTACCAACAGCTTCTTATAAAATAAACGTTTTGAAAATGTTTCATAACTAATTTCTATGATCCTCGATTCAAATGTTAATAGGCATAAACCACATCTTGAATCATGCGAAATTAGCATACATAATTTCACTACAAATATTTTAGCAATAGAATTGTCTACTCAAAAACAGCAACCGTTTACGGAAGGTGACGTATAATTTGTGTTGTAATCCTTAATTTTTTTTTTTTAAATCAGATACAGTATTACTATATTTATTTTTACATATGTAACAATGCATATAACAATGACAGCAGAAATATTATTGAAACATTGTTGCATAAAACGAAAATTAACCTGCAATCTTTGAAGCGCTCTGATTCTTTTAAGGTTTTAATATCTTTTATTCACTGCCACTCTTCTTAAAGCATCAGCAATATACAGCTGTATTGTTATCTTTAATAATGCTATACACCGACATTAAGACTTATAAATCAGTTGAGACTAAGCTTTGTCGCATGATTCAGCACATCTTATACTTGACATTTATCAGTCTTTTCCTGAAAACCGTTGATGATTATAGCCTTTTTGTCGAAAGCCATCATCCAATATAACCTAATTCTTGAAGCATATAACTGACCTAATGCTTCGGAGACATATAAATGGTTACTTGAGCGGCTGTTTTTAAAACCTTGCAACACATCCTGAATATCACTTAGTTAAATATAGCATGATTTGATTAGTTGCAGTTTCGCAAAGACTAGCGGTAGTACTTCACGGATATATACGCTAGATCAACATTAAATAGAGAAACTTCTGAACATTTTTTTTTCTTTTTGCAAGTTTGGTTATCCTGTTCTAATCACTAATATGCAAATTACTCTAAATGGTAGTAGATAAATACTTCTTGGTGGACACGATCTCCGTATGCATTTTGCCGGCAAGTTCAGACGTTTATCTCTTATTGTGCTGAATCGTACGAGGATGATCAGATTACTCATTGTCCTAAGATGTAATCGAAAGATAACAAAAGTGTGTGCTTGCATATCAATGACTTGTTAATTAATGTTCTAAGTCACATTTATTCGCGTATAAACGGGAGATCTTCTCAGAGTAAAAGGTGTAGAAATGTCGAAGTAAAAAGAGAGGGAAGGAAAGGTAGAATTGGTTTCGTATAAAATGCACTGTGTTTATTCGCATAATATGTAAACTTACTTAATATAATATTTAATATAATATTATTTTCTTTTAAATTATATTGGGAAAATAATAATAATTATATAATGATAAAACTTTTAAACCTTTCCTGAACTGGCTACAATTTTTAATATTCAAACGCATCACAATTACAAGAAGAAAAAAAAATATTTGTTATAATTTCCACATTGAAAAAAAAATGTAAAGTTATTAAAATTTTCCTAGGAAATTGAGATTTCAAGAGCATGTTATGCAACAGCAACAACAAACATTTATGTAACAGATACTTGTTTGCACTGCAACTAAAAAGAATCTGTTAGGTTACTATGAATGTTTCGAAAATTGATATACAGTCGACTCTCGTTGATTCGAAATCAGGTAATTCGAATCTTCGCTTAATTCGAACTAAACATGAAGTCCCGAAATTTTCAATGTCAGAATAACGTTAAACTTTTTCTTTAATTCGAACTCATTTTCTCCTGACATCGTTTAATTCGAACTAACGATTTTTAATTCTTCCTTTTTTACTTTCTTCTATCTTTACAAGAAGAAAATATTGGATTCATGAAAATTTCCGACTTCCGGTTTTCGACGGTTTTATACGTTTTAGAAGGTCCTGAACACGTTTTGACTATTTTTAGAAAATGTCTGTCTGTGAGTCTGTCCGTCTGTCTGTCTGTCTGTATGTCTGTCTGTCTGTATGTGACACAATATTTGTGGGCGCTCTATCTCAAGAACTAATTCTCAAAATTTAATAAAATTTTATATTCTGTTAGACCTTGATATGAATTAGTGCCTATTGGTTTTTGGTGAACATTGGCCTGCAGGTGGCGCTGCTATACTACGTTTTTTATGATTTTCAAGATTGCTATATCTCAAGAACTAATGCACAGAATTTCACCAAACTTCAGATTCTGTGACCACTTGATATACATAGACACTGATTACGTTTTGGTGTAAATTGGTCAGCAGGTGGCGCTGCTATGCCACGTTTTTCATGATTTTCATGATAGCTATATCTCAAGAACTAATGCACAGAATTTCACCAAACTTCAGATTCCGTGATACCTTGAGATACATAGCCGCTGATAAGATTTTGGTGTGAACTGACCTATAGGTGGCGCTGCTATGCTACATTTTGCACGATTTTTGCGATAGCTATATCTCAAGAACTAATGCAGAGAACTTCATCAAATTTTAGATTCTGTTACACTAGAATACATAACATAATTAGACGCTGATTACATTTTGGTATTAACCTTGCAACAGGTGGTGCAGCTATGCTGCATATTGCACGATTTTTCCGATAGCTATATCTCAACAACCAACGCACAGAATTTCATCAAACTTCATATTTTGTTACAAAATGACATATAACATAATTACACGATGATTACGTTTTGTTATAAATCCTTCAACCGATGGTGCTGCTGTGCTATATTTTACACGGTTTTTTTTTTTTAAACTAGCTATATCTCAAGAACTAATGCACAGAATTTCATCAAACTTCAGATTCTTTTACACCATAACATAATTAGACGCTTTTTTACGTTTTTGCATAAATTGTCCATGATAGGGTGTTGCTGTGCTACGTTTTGCAAATTTTTTGTTATAACTGTATCTCAAGAATTAGTGGACGAAATTCCATCAAATTTCAGATTCTGTTAGGTCTTGACATAAACAGATGCTTATTAGATTTTAGTATAAATTACCCAACATGAGGCACTACTAAGCTCATTTTCTCAGAATATTAATTAAATTTTGCGTATTAGGCTTTTCGGATACCAGAATCTCATTAGGCTAGGTCAAATGTTCGAGGAAATTCTATAGTGGGTAACTTTGGAGTCACCACGTTTTTTTTTAAATATTAAAATGTACTTATGAGATAGAAGAAAGTTTTGGGATTGACACATCCAACTAGTTTCTCACGGATTTTAGATCATTTGAATAACTTCCTTTCTTTGATTTTTGTGAAAATTGTTCCGAACGAGTATACGTATAATCCCATGCATTTGATATCCACTTTCTAAGTGCACCGTCTGTCCATCAGTGACGCTTCAAATTTTTCTTCCATTGTACTTGTTTCTAAACTTTTAATTACTTTATATATTTATACATTCTAATTTAATATTAAGTTATATTCGGATGATAACAGACATAATAAATTAAAAAAAAAAAAAAAAAAAAACACTATACCATTAATTCCTTTGTAATACTATCATGTTAAGCATGTTCTCATTTCATACTTTCCATAATTCGAACATTTCTTGTGGTCCCGACGAGTTCGATTTAACGAGAGTCGACTGTCCGTAGAATTTCAAAAATATGCATTAAAATATTTAATTGCTATAAAGGACGTTAAATACTAATAAAAACATTAAAAGATCTTAATTATTATTAGTATTTAACGTCCTTTATAGCAATTAAATATTTTAATGCATATTTTTGAAATGTTTTTAATGGACGTATATGAAAACTTCTATTTATAATTAATGTCCGTAGAATTACAGATTTTATTATTATTATTATTATTATTATTATTATTATTATTATTATTATTATTATATTTTTTTAGAGTGTATCGAAAATATTTTAGTATATGTGTGTCGTTGAAAAAGTTTTATTTTTGCAAGAATGTTGAGTTTCGTTTTGAATAATTTGTTCTAAAATTTAAAGAATAACATAATGTCTGACGGTTACATCCGGTAAATTAAACTTAAATTTATTCAAAAAATATCGCTAAAAATCATTTTAAGTTTTTTTTAAAGCAAAAGATTGAAAAGTTTACTTGCATAAGTTCAAAATTAAATAAGAAAAATATTTAATACTTACAATTTCTTCAAATAATGTTTGAAGCACAAGGACCTAAAATGCAATTATCTAACATTTTCGGTGAAGCTGAAATTTTTTTTTTTCATAATATTTTTAACAATAAAATCTATCAGTATATAAAGTTGTAAATTCATATATACAAAGAAATAGAATATAACATGTTTGACTCACTGGATTTTTTTTCTGGGATTTGATGATTTTTTTAAATAAACGTTTCGATGCCATGATTGACTAAATTAATCAATTAATTCATTTTCAAATTATTAGTAATCTATTAAATTAATATTACTTAAATTTCCCCCATCACAGCCATAGAAATTGTTAAAATTTCAGACAAGAGAGAACGTCAAAATTTAGCATTTTCTAAAAAAAAAATAAAAAGCAACATCTTCTGTTCTAACTCCGAACGCCTTTTTTTAAAAATGGAATTTTATTAGCCTTACATAGTCTAATTTGTTTCGTATAAATCGCTAACTCTGGATAAAAACTCTTTAAAATTAATGAATTGAAATTTTCTTTTAAAACTAACCTGACAGCACATACGCCTTTTCCATTACATTACTTCATGCCTGGAATAAATCACACACTACTTTATCTCCTTTTATATTTTTGGCTAAATGCATTTTAAAAACAAATCGGCTGCTCTGTGTTGTAAAACGCATGGGCACTATTTCTGTTCGAAAAGGTAGAACTTTTAATATTTATTTTTTCAAATTTTGTAGCAGTTTCTGTAAAAATTACTTTAAAAAAAAGTAATATTCAAACGATTTGTTTTACGGTTTAAAAGAGGATTTATTTCACAAAATTAATATCAATTACATTTACTACTCTTCAAAGTATATAAGTAGATTTTATGTCAGTCTTTCATTACAATTATTTTAGTGTGCATTTTCCCATAAGAAGTGAATTTGCCGAAATGAAACGTTTTTACACGTTTATCCACATGGGATTTTTTAATCATAAGCGCTATATTCAGTCCCTCATAAAGAACAAAGAAAATGCATTACTTCATTCATTATTTCTTAAACTTGACCTCGAAAGGCATGCCAGAAGCATCCCTAAAAAAAATTGCAATTGGCATAGATTTTTTCCTAACGCGTGTGATGATGGGTTAATTTTCCTTTTGTAATGAAATCCGGGAAAAAACAATTCCGTGTGATCTTTTCAATACATTTTTGTTCTTTTAATTTCATACAGATTTCCCTTAATAAGAATTATTTGTTAGGTTGAGCGAAACGAATCCCCTACTAGGCAACACAAATTACATTTTGTCGTACACTTTACAAATATCTATCTATCTATATATATGTGTGTGTGTGTATATATATATATATATACAATATTTTGACTGGAAATTAAACATAAAAATAAATTATGATCAATAGATTCGCACAATATTTTTTTTTTTTTTTTTTTTTTTTTTTTTTTTTTTTTTTTTTTACAGAATAACCTTAAAAAATTTATTATATTAATTAATTTATTTTACATGCTTTTCCCTTATGGACGCACTTTTGCAAATAAAAAATTAAATGCGTTTATTTTCAGAAGTAAAAGGTAAATCATGGAGTTGGCAATTATACATAGAATCATGATTAATTAAATAAATGAGAAATGTCCGCATCAAATGTCTTTTACGCACTAAAAAAATTATGCTATTAAATTTTTCTTTTGTAAAGTGGCAATAAAAGAACTATAAACAAATAAAATTAATTAATATTTTGCAAAATTTTTGCTTCGAAGATATTTTTATTTGTACTAGTTTTATATCATAAATAAAAAAATTCCGAGAAATCCTTACTTACATTTCTAAAATTAAAATGCGCCAAAACATAAAATATAAAAAATGCGCCAAAATAAAATAAAAAAAATTGTTACTGTCAAATATTTATCTTATGAAATAATACTTCGCAAATCCAAACAAAGCACGGCTTTTGCTAGTTTAACCCTTTCCGGCGCACTACTCTTTAAAGTTGGAATTTAAAGAAAAAAAAAAGTTAGGCCATCTGTTTAGGCCTAGAGGAGTACACAGGTATTGTTTTGTAAAGATTGCACTAACCATTTTAATTATACAGCTGTTGCCGAAGTGGTAACCTCCCATAAGTAAAGCATTAATAAGCGCAGTGCGAAGAGCATTGCTGTGACGCGCGTGTTACAGTGAAACATTTTACCTATTATTTAAAAACAGTAGAGTTTGATCTCTGTGGTGCTGCCATCTAGAACTCATAAGAAAGATTTAAAGTAGCCATTAGAGTAGTTTTTGAAATATTCACGGAGTTTTGTGTCTCTAAACAGGGGGAACTTTAGGTGTTGCCGGCCCGGCAACACTGCGCGTTAAGGGGTTAAATAAAAGAGAAACCTCTAAACCTGTAGATTAGTGGCCTTTTATATGCGGTCAGAGACACGTAATCATTAATCCATTATAAATTAATTGATATATGCGAAAAAAGTACTTAAAACCTTCGCTGTTGCGTTATATATTTTCGTGAGAAAGACAAAATCTTCTTTGTTTATAGGCTTCCTTACTTAAAAAGTGAAAACGGAACCATTATACGATCACTCCTGTGTCTGTCTGTCCGTCTGACACAGGTATTTTAGTCGCAAACTATAAACCATAAAAAAATCAAAATAGGGGAAGTAATGAAAACTATTAACCCACATAATATCAAATTATTAAACATTTACAAATAAAGTTAATTAACTTATTTGAAAGAAAAAAAATATTTTCTTTGTATATAGTGTGGGGTATCGTTTGAAAGCTTTTGTTACACTGAACTCAAAAATACATTTCTTTTAATTTTAGGTATAATATTTCCAGAGATATAATCGAAAATGGAATACAAAAATATGTCCCTCCCCACCTTATATTTCCGAATCTACTGAAACTAAAATTATGAAAAAATTAGAAGTCGTAGGCATCAATTTAAACTTTGCAGGGAAACTACATCGATTAGCCTAGGTCACATAGTTTTTGAGAAAAGAGCATTTTTCCGTTACACAGGAATTTCGATTTATAGGCATTCAGGAAATGTGATGAGGAGTGCTGGAGTAAGTACCTACCGTTACAAACTTATAAAAACATTTTTAATAATGAATTTCGAAAAAAATCGTTGAAAATTAAGCGAGATATTAACCCTTAAAGATATGAAGGGTTTGGACATAAATAATGACGAGGGTGACATTCTCTGTGTACAATCGATTTTTAAAGCCCAGATAACAACTTTTAATGACATATTTGAGTAAAGCAATGCCCAGTCATGGCACAAAAACAATAAACGTCAAATTGTTTGAAACAAACTAATTTAACTACACTGTAAAAAATATCCGTTAATATACACAAACTTTTCCCTCAAAATTACGGAATAGTTTCCTTTTTCCGAAAAAAAACAGAAGAATTTCCGTATTTGACATTTTGGAGTCACTAATCCCGTTAAATAACGGAAGTTTTCTCTTATTTTTGTCAATTTTCCGAAAACAGTAGAGTTTAGTGGTGCCATCTACCAGCAAAATTAAAAACCTTATACTGAGTTGATGTTTTTTAAGCAATTTGCTGGACTATTTCTCAATTTCATTCTGTTTTAATAATAAAAAGCTAACGTATTTTTTAAATATTAAGAAAATAATAATAAAAAAATTAAAAAAAAAAGTTATTAATTCTTTTTAAGTTTGAAATACCTGAAAGGGAAAGTTGATTGTGATTTTAAAATAATTTTTAATCTATTTTTATCACACACACACACATATACATATATATATATATTAAGTGCGTTGGATATTTTGAAAAAAGTGGAAAAAAATTCTTCTTTTAATTTTAATATATATATTTTTTAATTTATTCAAATTAAGAAGTTCGCACATAAAATTAAAAATATATCGAAATATATTAACGAAATTCTTATAATTTTGGCGATTACGTAAGTTATAAAAAATCAATAACTGAAATTTATTTTATAACTCATTGTAATCTTTATTGAGTTTACCTTTGATCGTCATAAAATAATTTGTTAAAATGCACGTTTTTTTTTTCTTTTAGTATGTTAGTATTTTTTAAAATAAATAAATAAATAACAATAATATTACAACAGAATTTTAAAACTTTAAAAAAAAAAGAAGGAAACAAAACTCTTAATAAATTCTTTCATGCATGTAATATTTTAAAGACTAATTTTTATACATATAAGCTAAATATTCGAAATTATGGAAAGAAAATCGAAACTATGGAAAGAAATTATGAAAATTAAGAAAGGTAATTTTGGGGATTACATATGTTATAAAAAACCAATAACTGATTTTTTTTCTCTAACCCATTGTAATTATCTTTATTGAGTTTACCTTCGATCGTCATAAAATAATTTGTTAAAATGCACGTTTTTTTCTTTCTTTTAGCATGTTAGTATTTTTTTTTAAATAAATAAATAAATATCAATAATATTACAATCGAATTTTAAAACTTAGGAAACAAAACTCTTAATAAATTCTTTCATGCATGTAATATTTTAAAAACTAATTTTTATATATATAAAGCCAAAATTAATAAGCTAAATATTCGAAGTTATACAAAGAAAATCTGTAAAGCATTTAGAATTACCCATTCAATAGAAAAATATTATCTCTACAAAGAAAAAAAAAAAAAAAAAAAAAGAGAAAAAACTTTGCGTTCAAAATCTTATCTTTACTTTACGAAATGTATCCGAAATAACTAAAAATATTTGAAAGGGTCGTTTGAATAATTCTGGTGTAATGGTATTACACTGCAAGCTACGACACAAGAGGCCCCGGGTTCGAACCCCATCGAAGGTATGTAATATTTCTTCACTGTTGTTTAAATTAATTGTATATAATGTGTCCCTGATATTAACATGTCTTTGAAAAGTAAAGAATAAAAATCACAAAAATGTTAGTTAGTCCTTGAAAAATTCTTTTAACTTTTCAAACGAAAATTTTTACATAAGGAAAGAAAAAAAACGGAAATATTTTGTGAAAAAACGGAACTATTTCTGGAATTTACGGAAATTTTTTTCCGTTAAAAAACGGAAGTAGTACTGGCGTCTAGATTACCAGTACTATTTCCGTTTTTTAACGGGAAAATTTTTTACAGTGTAGAATTAATCCATTAATGTCCAAATTATTTCCTTCATTTAACCCATTTGTGCCTAGCGTCCCTTTTTAAGGACGCTTATAAAAATACTATAAAGAACTTTTCACACCAGTAAACAGAAAGAGAAATAAGCACAATTTTTCACGAGACAAATTCCTCAGTCAATTAAGATAAAAGTTATTCGTCTTTTAAAAATGGTGGGAAACCCAAAATTTCATTTTTAATGAAGAAAATAACTTACCACAACTTTTAAAAGAACAGTATATTTTATCTTAGTTTATCAAAGAAATTGTCTTGTGAAAGAGAACATATTTATTTACCTTCATTTTTACTAATGTGAAAGACGCTTTCTTGCCACTAAGTCTAGAGATCTAAAGTCAAGGAAGACCTAAGTTGTCAATGGACATTATACTGAGCGAGATTTTTTACGGACTTTGGCGTCGTTAGGATTTTCCATATTGGGAGGTATAGCGACAGTTTTGGCGCGCAGAAAATTCTTTTTCGGATTTAATTTGTGTTATTTGCATTGTAAAAAATTTTCCCGTTAAAAAACGGAAATAGTACTGGTAATCTAGACGCCAGTACTACTTCCGTTTTTTAAGGGAAAAAAATTTCCGTAAATTCCAGAAATAGTTCCGTTTTTTCACAAAATATTTCCATTTTTTTTTTTTTTTTTTTTTTCCTTATGTAAAAATTTTTGTTTGAAAAGTTAAAAGAATTTTTCAAGGATTAACTAACATCTTTGTGCTTTTTATTCTTTACTTTTCAAAGACACGTTAATATCAGGGACACATTATATACAATTAATTTAAACAACAGTGAAGAAATGTTACATACCTTCCATGGGGTTCGAACCCGGGGCCTCTTGTGTCGTAGCTTGCAGTGTAATACCATTACACCAGAACTATTCAAACAACACTTTCAAATATCTTTAGTTATTTCGGATACATTTCGTAAAGTAAAGATAAGATTTTGAACGCAGGGTTTTTTTTTTTTTTTTTTTTTTTTTTTTTTTTGTAGAGATAATATTTTTCTATTGAATGGATAATTCTAAATGTTTTACAGATTTTCTTTGTATAATTTGGAATATTTAGCTTATTAATTTTGGCTTTATATATATAAAAATTAGTTTTTAAAATATTACATGCATGAAAGAATTTATTAAGAGTTTTGTTTCCTAAGTTTTTAAATTCTATTGTAATATTATTGATATTTATTTATTTATTTAAAAAAATACTAACATGCTAAAAGAAAGAAAAAAAAGTGCATTTTAACAAATTATTTTATGACGATCGGAGGTAAACTCAATAAAGATAATTACAATGGGTTATAGGAAAAAAAAATCAGTTATTGATTTTTTATAACATATGTAATCCCCAAAATTACCTTTCTTAATTTCCATAATTTCTTTCCATAGTTTCGATTTTCTTTCCATAATTTCGAATATTTAGCTTATATGTATAAAAATTAGTCTTTAAAATATTACATGCTTGAAAGAATTTATTAAGAGTTTTGTTTCCTTCTTTTTTTGGAAAAGTTTTAAAATTCTGTTGTAATATTATTGATATTTATTTATTTATTTTAAAAAATACTAACATACTAAAAGAAAAAAAAAACGTGCATTTTAACAAATTATTTTATGACGATCAAAGGTAAACTCAATAAAGATTACAATGGGTTATAAAATAAATTTCAGTTATTGATTTTTTATAACTTACGTAATCGCCAAAATTATAAGAATTTCGGTAATATATTTCGATATATTTTTAATTTTATGTGCGAACTTCTTAATTTGAATAAATTAAAAAATATATATATTAAAATTAAAAGAATTTTTTTCCACTTTTTTCAAAATATCCAACGCACTTAATATATATATATATATATATATATATATATATATATATATATATATATATATATGTGTGTGTGTGTGTGTGATAAAAATACATTAAAAATTATTTTAAAATCGCAATCAACTTTCCCTTTCAGCTATTTCAAACTTAAAAAGAATTAATAACTTTTTTTTATTTTTTTATTATTATTTTCTTAATATTTAAAAAATACGTTAGCTTTTTATTATTAAAACAGAATGAAATTGAGAAATAGTCCAGCAAATTGTTTAAAAAAATCAATTTGAATTGAATTGAAAAATTCAATTCAAAACTGAAATCAAAAAAGTTCAGTATAAGGTTTTTAATTTTGCTGGTAGATGGCACCACTAAACTCTACTGTTTTCGGAAAATTGACAAAAATAAGAGAAAACTTCCGTTATTTAACGGGATTAGTGACTCCAAAATGTCAAATACGGAAATTCTTCTGTTTTTTTTCGGAAAAAGGAAACTATTCCGTAATTTTGAGGGAAAAGTTTGTGTATATTAACGGATATTTTTTACAGTGTGTTTACTGTGGAAGTATATTCTTGGATCATCAGATTTGGCTGTTAATCGTTGGTTGGAGAAATAAATTTGCGCGAGTTGATGTTACATATTCTCTTGTTTTCCCGTTCTATGAATATTTTTTTTTATATTCCTGAAAGAATATCGGTTGCATTAGTTGTAAATACTTTACTAAATTTTGACATCTGCGAATTTTGAATTTCTTCGATTCTCGTGAGATTTAACGGGGTCTTTTGTAATCCGAGGCAATTTTCCAGCATTATTAAAAATAAATCCGGTTTTAAACTTTTAGTCAATACAACAAATTTTATAATTGTTTCAAAATTTATTCGGGATTAGTAAAATGATTTTTGAAATTTTTTATGTATTTTTTGTCGTTTTTTCGTATTTGTGTAATGATTTTAAAACAATATCGATTTTATTATTATTATTATTCAGCATTTTTTTTTTTTTTTTTTTTTTTTTTTATGTTTTAGTTATTTTTAATGAAATTTTTACCCTTTTTTTTTCTCGATTTGATGCTATTTTTTATTATTCAACATTTTTTTTTTTAAGTTTTAGACATTTAGTAATTAACAAATTATTCAGAAATAACTAATTTATATTAAAAAAAAAGTTGTATTTTAATTCAGATGCCCCCTACTGCCTTTTAAAAAAAGAACAGGAAAGATTGTTCAAAAAGTGCGCGAAAAAAGCATGCTATATCATATTAAATTGAACAAAAATTGTAAAACTATGCCTATGCCACTGGGTGTTAATGGATTAATCTGATAAATACCATGGGATTTACGACTAGTTTGCATTGAGTGATTCTCACCATACACCTTTCGTGTTATTAAGAATTAACACTTTCCGGATTAGCGTATTTTACAGTCTTTTTAATCTTTTATCACCGGCTTTTCAAAACAGATATTTTTACCTAGTAGTATCGAGAAAATACTAGGATTAAATAAGGCAAAGTTTACAAAAAACATTTACTAGTGAGAATAATTAAGAATTCTGAGCACCTTACATGGCACGTATACTAGTCGCTCGTCCCCAATGGGTTAATTAAAAGTATAATAGCCGTGTGCAGTGGTTTTGACTGCTACCATATGAATATATTTCGGTTCAAACCAGAAATTTTATTTTTTTTAAAAGTATAAAAGATACAAAGAGGAAAAACATCAAATATAAAATGTAAACTATTTTAACTCAAAATTCTGGTGTGAAATATTTTTGTAAAACTTGTCTAACATTTCCGGCCGTTCTAGTATTAAAACCTATCTCGAGAAACGTGGCACGGATCATGGTGGTGTTCCGAATTTGCAACATACTTTGAAAGCTCTTAGCACAATGACAGATTTAAACTTTAAACAAGGATTTTATTTTAGCTACAGTATAAAAACAAAAGATTATTATTGCGTTGAATTTAGTTTTATGAAATGCCAAATGAAGTTCATATATGCACTATTTTTATTGTCGTACCAAATTAAGTTCATAAAAAAATAATAACAAAAATAACAAAAGATAAAAAAAAAAAAAAATTAAATAGAATAGCAGTATCTGATATTATTTAGATTTCATATGCCTTTGAAATTTTATTATATAGACATACATACTTTTCTAGTATATACAGCTATACACGTAGATACCAACATCCCTTAATTATTCCGGAATCTGATCGTGGAGAAACATGTTTCCAACCGGAAATTTTATTTAATAAACTGTTTTTAAATGAAATCTAGTAAACAACTCGTTGAAAAAGGACACATTCTGTTGTGAATATTTTCCGATTTTAAACTTGTTTGTTCTTGCATCAGACTCCGGAATAATTAAGAGATGTTGACATCTAAGCTACATCCAAACCTACGTTGCATAGTTTTCTAACAAAATCTTATTGTTTTTGTAAGACATATTTCTTTCCATAACATAATATACTTGATAATTCTTATATTTAACGTGCGGAGTCCTCTGAGCGCGAGTAATACTTGCACTTGACCGTTTATTTATATTTAATTTAAAATTGTTTTTAAACATGTTAAATACCGTTTTCTTAATTAAAAAAACCTTTTTACATCCAAGTGTATTTGTGCCCATGTTGCATACATTTTTTAAATCTACAATACTTAAAATTAATTAAATTTTATTTGCATATTCCTATAAATAAACGAAATTACAATTTTTGCATTGAGCAAGAAAGCATTTTAATAGAGAAAATTAATTTTTTTTTCTTTAGAACTAAGAAATTTTGTATTGTTATATTATAATGTTTTATATTTATTATATAGCTAACACTTCTTTTTGGGTTGAAAGTTTGTGGCGAAAAAAATGGCACCAGAAAAATTTCTACTGCCATTTCCGAATAACAAACTTCGCGACTTATTTCTGCAATATTTGCAATAGTTATTTATCACCAGGTTTTGTTTGGAAATAGCGGTGTTGAGATTTTTTAGTAATACATCTTCAAGACAAACGTTCAACTCTACTGGCAATATTAACTTTATTATACTATGTTTGCTACTTTACTATTTTAATTACCTGTTTTCATACTTTATAAAATGCGTTGCGGCCCGCCAAACGCCACAAATATGTATCTCCTACCCGCAAGAAAAAAAAAAAAGGTTAAGTACGGCTGTTTCAAACAATGTGCAATATCGAGGAAAATAAAATAAAATAAAAAAATATTCCTTTAAAGTTCTATCTGAATTAGAAAAGCATAAACAATTGTAACAGGAGTTGAATTTAATAAATTACTTTTATTAAATTCAATAATTGTAAATACAAATATTTTTTTAAAGCTTTTGTTACATATTTTTATAATGTTTCAAATGAAATTTTCTCTCTGAAACAGTAATAAAAGAAAAAAAATGTAATTTTTATAGAAAATTATGAAAATTACAAACATGATTTTAAATTCTAAATGTGTTTTGAACAAAATCAAAGCGGAATTAGATTTATCTATTAGGAAATATTTTTTATAATACGGGTTAGTAAAGCTTTTTCTTGGTTCATGTTTTCAGGGGATTTAAATAATAGATTTTTTGTAAAATGACATTTAGCATATTTTTTTTAAAAAAAACTTTATTTTTCATAAAATAAAGCAAATACTTTCTTGAAAAAAAAAAAAAAAAAAAAAAAGTTATTAATATATTTTGAGCCGTGAGCAACCTGTTTCTGGGGGGACACTTCAAATTATTTATCTGTTAAATGAAATACAATAAATACTTTTTTTTTCTAAGAAAAAGTGTGAAATAAACTGTATGTTAAAATATATAATTAAATGAATGTATAAAAAAGTAACTAATTAATCATAACGGATGTCTTTGAAGTCACTTGAACGGCTTAACTTGATAGCTGAAAAAAATAAAGAAATTGATCTAATTGATAAATCAAAGAGTAAAATTGGAGAAAAAATTCCTTCGAATTAAATACTATTTATTTTTTCAAGAAATGAGTGTAAAAAAATTATTTTGTCTTTCAAAACGAATTGTAAACTGAGGAAATAAAAAGCTCAAATAAAGTTCCTTTAACCCATTTACATATTGAAGAATATCAGTGCTTCCTTTGTATTAAATCTCATGTTTTTAACAATAATGAATTTTGGAATCTAAATAAAAGAATTTCAATGAGTTTTAACTTTCAAATAAAAAGAAAACATTTTTAATTTAATTGTATTTAAGCAATTAATTATATACGAATTTCTATAGATGAAATCTGCCACCTGAACAGAATTTCTATTCATTCCTCAGAAAAACAATGCTATACGTTGAAACAATAAACCATTGTAAATCAAAGAATAACTGTCTCAAAGAAGTAGATCACGTACCTATACTGTAAACAATAGTAAAGAAAACTACTGCATGAGCTAAAGTGTATCTGTTGATTGTAAATGAATAAACATCATTTCATTCATTTGAATACGAAATGAAAGTGAGGAAGAAGTCCAGTCCATCTAACTACATGCTTTTGTATGGATGACAGATATTTAAACAAGATTGTTTTCTCTTACGTATATATATTATAGACCAGAAGGCGTCAACACAGGCAATCACCTCACAGAGTTAAGAGCGTACACTAGTCACACGGTAAAAGCCGAGCGCTAATGTAAAGTCTATGGGGGCGTTCTTTTCGAATATCTCGCTCAAATTTTAATATTTTTGCATGATTTTTTTGCACAAGATAGCTGAGGGCGATCCACAACCGGCCTAGTTTTTAATTTTTCGATTTTGCTTATATATTTTTTATATTACGATAGTTTCAATTTCAGAACCGGTTTAAGCCGGTTCCGAAAGTTTAAGTAATTGTTTAAAGAAAATCTGAAACGAAAACTGAAAAAGTAAAAACTGGGCCGGTTGTGGATCGTCCTCAGATATCTTGTGCAAAAAAATCATGCAAAAATATTAAAATTTGAGCGAGATATTCGAAAAGAACGCCCCCATAGGCTTTACATTAGCGCTCGGCTTTTACCCCGTGACTAGTGTGTGCTCTTAACGGCTGAAATTCCAAAATTAGTCAAAACTAGATTAAAATATCCGATCACCTTTAAAGTTTTCAATCAAAATATCGGTTTTTCATTTATGCAACAATATTAAAATCGACTCTTATCTGTCGAATTCTGCTTAATTGTGCAGCAGTTTTGGATTCGTGTTTAAAAGTTATTTTTAGCTTTTTCCTAAAATGAAATTTTACAGATTTTTACTTTACGCAAAACATCCTGAAACAAAAATATATGCAAGAAATGCCATGAAATTTTCTGTATATCTTTTATAGACGTCTTTTGAGGGAATAGACTACACTCATGATAATATGCTAAATACTTTTATAGTTACGATGGTTTGAATGATAAACTTGAATCAAATTTTGAGAATTTTTCATTACATTAGTATCTTAACAATTATGTCATCTGAGATAGCGATGCGATTATAATGTGTGCTGTCCAAGTACATTAGAAAGTTATTTTGTTCATTATGCAATTTATAAAATGCCAATAAATTATTTTATGTTTGAACTATCAAATTTTGCGAAAATATCAGTTTTTGACATAATTTTATCTTTTCATTTCTTAAAAAACATTTTTTTCTGGGTAATTGCTTTAATTTTTATATTTTTTCAAAGTTTTAAGGTAAATATCATTATGAAAAACAGTTAATTTAAAAAAATTCAAAAAAATCACTTCCGAAGGCGTGCGGATATCTTAAAACATAATGGAACGCAGTTGGTCTGCCAAGTCATATCTTGGTGGAAAACACCAAAATACCCGATTTTAGAGGTGGACTCGTAGGTTTATCGCTGTGTTTTCCTGCTCCGAATCCTCCAAGTTTTCATTTTTTTGGGGTACAGGAAAACACAATGATAAATTTACAAGTCTTTCGTTAAAGTCGGGTTTTCAGATGTTATTCATCAAGATATGATTTGACAGACCAATGGCGTTTCAACATGTAAATTAACTTTTAAATATTTCTGGAATTTCAGCCGCGAATTCGATGAGATAAGTGTCTGTGCTGCCGCCTCCCGGTTTGTTATTTATATCATGTCTATGGAATTTTGATAGATGTTTGAATCATAATTTTTGTAAGCTTTAAAAAAATAAAAAATAAACATTTGTATTTATTGCTTGTTTTAGGGAGGTGGGAGGGAGGGTATTTTTTTTCAAACAGCTAAGTTTTAATGCGTTGATTTATGTCTTGTAGCTTTCCAGTAGTTAGTAAGTAGTATACAGTAAGAACGGAAAAGTTAATAGATGTTCATTCAAATTTTCTGCCAAAGTCGAAATCATTATTGTAATCATTCAAAATATGATTACAAAACATGATTACGAAAGTTTGTGCCGTTTGTACTTAAAACAATATGGATTGTTCAGGTTTGTTTCCGGTTAATATTTTATAAATAAATTATAACTTTCTCAATAAATAAATAAAATGCCAAGTTAAGACATTTAATCTGTCTTAAATCATCGAAATAATCAGAATAAAAAAGGATGCTGTAGGTACGGCGTTCTTTGGTGATTTGTTCAACTATCAACTTCAGGGACATTATCGCTCTTAATAAAGTTGAAAACTTTATTTAAACATATAAATTGGATTTTTTCATATAAAAAGATTTTTTTGGCGTTAATGCGCAATCTAAAAAAAGAGGAGAAAAAAAAGTAAAAAATCAGTAAATATAGAAAACTATTAAAGATTTTAATCTAAAGGGAAAAAAAGATATTTGCTATATTTTACAACCTATGAAACCCGGTATTGACTCTTACTTTTAATGAAATAATAATAATAATAATAATAATAAAATTATTATTATTATTATTATTATTATTATTATTGTTGTTGTTGTTGTTGTTGTTATTAATTATTAATAATAATTATTATTGTTATTATTATAAACTCTATCTTTCTTTGCTAAAAGAAATCCTTTTATGCTGGCCTAAGGTGGCCGCCTAAGTTTATGACATAAATTCACAATTTTTTCACCTTTTTTTTTTCTATGTTGAAAAATTAACGAAAACTATATTTCAGAGGCACGCTTAACAACCCCCCTTTGCTTAACTTGCAAATAAATTATTCTAAGCCATTATCTAAGTATCTCTAGAAGGTCCTACGAGTAGACCACCCACTGTTCTAGATGGTAAAGGATTACGTCACTACCCCAAGGAGAATGGCCTTCATTTTTTCTGGAAGGCCAAGGTTGATTTCCAACCAGATTGCGGAAGTTTAGTGGACTGGTCACCTTAACCACACCCGTGTACAGTTAAAGCTGTTTTTAATCATCGGCGATGTTACTATGTATCTCAGGTGTCAGATTAGGTGTTTGTGGAAATTTTTTCTTCTTTTTTTTTCAGAAGGTCGTACAGAATTGTCTTTGAGCTGCTTTGTTTACGACAAATAATTGTGGTAAAGGTCAGAAATTAAGAGATGTAAATGGCGGTAATACAACCGAATCCTCATAATACGAACTTTCTATACCAAAGTTTAGATAAGTATTTTTTTTTTTTTTTTTTTTTTTTGGGGGGGGGGGGTGGCAATTGCAACATGTTGTAAGTTATAACCGGTTATAACGAAGCTTACCCATAACGAATAATCTTCTAATCTTCGTTATTATCAGTTTCTACAGTACCAAAATATTAATGTCTTCAAAGTCTGCGAAACAATAAGCGATATGTTTTAATAATTAGTCTGAATTGTACTATTTTATTCTTTAACGTTTAAACGCCTGAGTTATTTTAAATTTTGTACGTGAGAAACAATATTATTTAGAATAAATTTTATACATCAAGAAATAAGTAATTCAGAAGTTTTATGTTACAATAATAAAGAAAAATCTTTGTTAAATAGAGAATAATAGGAAGTTTCATCGTCCAATGAATTAATTCAATTAAAAGAAATTTCGCATTTTTTGCAATTTTAAGAGTTTTAATTTTATCTACTTTAATAAAAGATTATGCTCTTTTTGTATGTGTCTGTGTAATCTATAAAAGCATAGAAATTTTAAATACATATTAATATTAATGCATTAACACGGTTAAAAACCTTATGGCAGTAAATAAATATACATATAATGTCAAATTTTCTTAATTATAAAGCAAACTGATTTAATTTATTGAAACAGAAACTACACATAAATAGATTGGATTCTTTCTCTCTATATATAATGCTACATTAACTTATTCTGGAATTGCCATAAAAAGAATGGAATTAAGCGCTCTAAAATATTTTAATGATCTGCGTAAAGATATATGAAAATTTAAAAAAAATAGGTCTAATATTTGTTAAATCATCAGAAAATAAATAAATAAATCTTCAATTCCCAAAAAAAGTTAGAGAAATGCCCTTCAATTTTAGCCATCAGTCAAAAGTTTTCAAAAGTCGCGAATTTGAAAATAAATAAATAAACAAATAAATAAATAAATAAATAAATAAATAAATAAATAAATAAATAAAATAAATAAATAAAATAAAACAAAATAAAATAAAAATAAGAATAAGAATAAATAAAAAATAAATTAAATTAATTTTTCCGCCTCTCCGTCATCGAACCCTTGATCTGTTTAGCTATATAAAAACTCCATAATATATGTTAAAAAAATGAAAAAGATAATGAATTGAAATAAAATAAAATTAAATAATAAAAATTTTACATCTTCTTTATAGTGTCAGATTTTCGCTGCATTTCAACTTTGACATTTACGATTTGCAAAAAAATTCTAATGTGATGGTTAAAAATGAAGCTCATTTTCAGATTTAGTGCTAAAAATTACATAAAAATAAGTTATCAAACATTAAAAAACACAATCATCGCTTCTATTTCATAGGTTCAGATTTTTCTTATTTTTCAGCTTTGAAATTTAAGACTTACAAAAAATTGTGAATTGGTTGCCATGATGGTTAAAAATTAATGTAACTTTCGTATTCATAAAAGTTAAAAAATATAACATCGAAAATCTAATGTTATCTAATTAAAAGGTTTTTCTTAAAAGTCTTGACGGTAATCTAATCGAATTTTTTTGTGCCATTCTTCTAAAATATGTATAAACGGTAACCCCCGAAAGTCATAACATTTGATCGTCACGAGATTTATGTAAGTATGTAAAAGTTCATCTCTATCGGACATTTGAAAGTGAATAAAGTTCGCGTGCAAATTTTGAACTGGAGAAACACATATATGATCATTGCAAGTTAAATAAATCTTATAATATAATTTTTGTTAAAAGAAATCAAAGCCTACAACTCTTAAAACATAAAACATATGTTAAAAACAATTATTTTAGCCAAATGGAAACTTTATAAAAGTTAATTCAATCGTAATTCTTGTATGATTTCTTTCAAAGAGCAGATACGCGTAAAATAAGTTCTTCGGCTACTTTAAGCCATTTGATATACGGCTCTTCACTGCCAAAAGAGAAAAACAAAACAAAAAAATAAAAAAACCGGACGATTTTACGGAGATTGTACTGGTAATCGGAATGCCATTACAATTCATTGTTTTTTGAAGGAAAAATTTCCGCAAATTCCAGAAAATTTTTCGTTTTTTTTTTTTTTTTTTTTTTTCCCTGGAATTTACGGGAATTTTTCCGTTAAAAAACAGTGCATTGTAATGGCATTCCGATTACCAGTACAATCTTCGTAAAATCGTCTTTTATTATTATTATTATTATTACTATTATTTTCTCAGTATTTAAAACATCACCGAATTTATCTGTTTTTAGATGCAAAAAAAAATGCTAGAAGCCAAGTAGGTCAAAGTTTATAATTCATTAAGTTTTCATGTTATATGAACGAGACTTTTTTTGTCTTACTTATCAGATAATATAAATAATAGGAATAATAGAATAATAGAAAAGTTTTTCTAAATATAGCTTTAAAAATTAAATTTCTCATTTTTTAAAGAAATTTTTTATTTACCCAAATCCCTTTTAAAATACTTCTTTACCTTATATGAAACATTTTTGCAATCAGATTTTTAAGTGTATGATCATTGGAATTATTAGTCATTGGAATCGTTGAAAGTTGACACCCTGTATTATTATTATTATTTTAACATACCAGAAAGTTCGATTGCAAAAATAAAGCTAAGTTAGCAGTAACTTTGAAAATTAATATTTCATTATTAATTTTGTTTTTCTCTAATTAATTAGATTCAATTATTATTTTTTATAAATTTAAGTTTAATCTTATAGATCTAAATTAAATGCTTCTATAAACTTCAAGGCATTTTCATTTTTTTTTTCAGAGAATGATAAAACTTTATTGTTAATCTGAAAGTTTATTAGGCCATAAACATAAATTACGAGAAGGCCTTGTGGTTTTTCTTAAAACATTACTTTAAATCTTGGTATATATCGTGATGCGGTAATCACGCAATGTAAGGGACATAAGACTGAAAATGTCCCTTAGGCGTCAGATATTCGGTGATGTAATAATGCTATCTGCCATTTAATCTCTTGTTTAATCATGAGAACCCAATCATTAATGAGATTTTAAAATTAAATTGAGTTCGTACAGAAAAAGTTTAAGAGTACCAAGTTAATATGGAGAATTTTCGTTTAGAAAAAGTTTAAGAGTACCAAGTTAATATGGAGATTTTTTTATTTATAACAACCCAAATAACCATATTTGTAGACCTTTTTTTATTCAGACAAAAGGAAAAGCTTTAATGTCTGTCAACTCAGGCACCATTTGCGAGGAGGCTCGGAGAGTGCAGTTTTTGCTTAATTCTTTTGGCCCTGAATTTTTTTCCAATTTTTTTTCTTTTTTGGGGGGTGGAATACTTTTACGCTGACGAAATTAGTAACAATCGAAATCACAGAAGTTATGGTTCACCAAAGTTTAATGAATGTGTTCTTTACAGAAACCTGACGATTGTAATTTATTTGCGTGTTTGTTTGCAAATAAAAATACGTAGTCTAAGGAAGAATTTTAAAGACGTTTGGAAAATGTCGCATTACAACCAGATTAAACAAACACAAAATATTAGTAATATTTTTTTATCTTTTATCGCAAATTGATAAAATGGAAAAGGAGTCCCTAATTTAAATTTAAACAGAGAAACATATGTTTGAATTAAAAGAAACGCCAACGGTTTGCTAATAATTAATAAAACGTTTATTATTATTATTGAATGCTGAAACATAAGTGATGTCATAATAGTAACTCTATTATCATACGTTATCAGTTATCACCATTAGGTGCTGGAATTAACAAAAATAATTTTTAAGACAAAATAATATTCAATAAAATACATGTCCTAATAATAGGCCAACAGGGCTAAAGAATTTGATATTTTAGAGTAAATCAGTCATCAACAGAAAAGAAAAATTCAAAACAACTTGACAGATTTGTTTAAAAGAGAAACCATATTATTCTAGAACGAAATTAACAACTTATAAAAAAGATGTATAAATAACATAAATGAAGCACAAATGTAGGATACCGAATAACGTGCTTAAATAATGGAATAATCAAAATAAAAAAGGCTGCTATAAGTATCAACATCTTTAGCGATTTCTTCAGCTACTAATTTCGGATAATGTGAAAGTATCGTTGTTAATGAATTTCAAAAAAAAAATTTTATGCTTATAGAGGATGTATCTAAACTCTTGGGCAAAACTTTAAGGGGTGATAGTAAACATCAAGACAAATAATATTAAATAGGAAACTAAGGGTCCCAAACGTTTTCCGAAGGAGATAGGCGCCATTAAAATTTAAGGTCCAAAATTTCAAATAAACATATAAAAATGAAAAATTGGTTGATTGATTTGCGGTTTTCACTAAAACTATTTCTTTATGTCAGTATTTTCATAAAAATAAATTATAAAGATAAATTTCAAAAAATGCCGATAGAGGGCGCTTTAGAATTTGGGTAACGCACAACTATTTTTAACCGTTATATTTTGTATCTCATTAAGAGTTTTCGGAAGCTTAGACATAAACTTAAGTTTTAAACTCAAAATCTGAATAGTTGGGAGTGGTTAAGTAGCGCAAACTGAACAGTGTTCATAGATTAGAATTTCAAATGATTATAATAAACGGAAAAATTGGTCGATTCATTTGCGGTTTTCGCTAAAACTATTCTTTAAATCAGTATTTTCTTTAAAATAAATTTTAAAGATAAATTTCAAAAAATGCCGATAGAGGGCGCATTAGACTTTGTAGTAACGTACAACTTTTTTAACCATTATTTTTTTAATCTCATTAAATGCTTGCAAAAGCTTAGACTTAAATTTTGAGCTTAAAATCTGAACCGTTGGGAATAATTAAGTAGCGCAAATTTGAACTGTGTTCGGGGTAGGGGGAGGGTTAAATTTCAACTCCTGAGCGCAGTTCAATTTACGCTTTTAAACCCCTTCCAAGGAATCAGAATTTGAGCTCAAAATTTAAGACTAAGCTTTTGAAAGCATTTAATTAGATACAAAAAATAACGGTTAAAAATAGTTGTTGGTTACTCTAAGTTTAAGCTCCCTCTAAAGAAATTTTTTGAAATTTATTTTTTAAATTTATTTTCAAGAAAATGCTGACATAAAGAATAGTTTTAGCGAAAACGGCAAAGGAATTGACTAATTTTTCCGTTTTTTTTTTTTTTTTTTTTTTTTTTTAATCATTTAAAATTTGAACCCCCCCCCCCCCCTCCCTTGAACACAGTTCAGTTTGCGCTACTTAACCACTCCCAACGATTGAGATTTTGAACACAAAATTTAAGTTTACGTCTAAGCTTCTAAAAAAAATTAATGAGATGAAAAAAAAACCGTAATAAATAGTTGTTCGTAACTCCAAAGTCTCCCTCTATCAGCATTTTTTGAAATTTATCTTTAAAATTTATTTTCAAGAAAATACTGATTTAAAGATTAGTTTTAGCAAAAACCACAAACGAATAGACCAATTTTTCCGTTTTTTATAATCATTTGAAATTTGAACCACTGAATACAGTTCCATTTGCGCTACTTAACCACTCCCAACTATTCAGAATTTGAGCTAAAAATTTAAGTTTGCGGAAGCTTACAAAAACATTTAATGAGATGCAAAAAGTAACGGCAAAAAAATAGTTGTTCATTACTACAAAATATAAAGCGCCCTCTATCGACATTTTTTGAAATTTGCGACATGCAGTGTTTTTCCTTCAAGGAAGATCTTCAAAAGATCCATGCGAAATATCAACTTTGTTTATCAACATTTCAATTACTTTTTGATAACGATATTCGATTCTTTATATGGATATTTATAAATATTTCGAGTCATTCTTAACATTTATAGCATTTACCGAAGCATTACTTCGGTAAATGCTTCGATTTTTGCCACATTCTTAGAAGATTTTGCTGTATTTATAGAAATTCTTTTAAAAATACAACGGAATATATTATATATAAAAAAAATCAATAGCACATTTTTAGCAATATTGTTCGTTGAAAAATGTCTTTAACACATTTAAAATTCACATTGTGAATGAGATTCCGTCATCACATTTCATTCAAAGATATTAAAATCAAGTTTTTCAGGCATTTTGCTTACATTCACAGACTTATAACATGTTCACACAAAGTATCACATTAAAAATCCAAAGCTTTCGAGGGAAAAATAATTTTAACAAACTACATTTCTCTCCTCCCCCCCCCCCCCCCAAAAAAAAAAAAAAAAACAAAAAAAAAACATAAATTTGAAATTTTATATCATGGGTTTGAAAGATAAGCCAATGGAGTCAAATCACTGTATTTAAAAACTAGTGTCGTAAAGTAATTATCACCTTATAAACTGTAAAACATAAATGGGGGACTATCCCAAAATGTCAGATTTTGATTATCCGAGATGCTGAAAGTATCCATTGAAAATAATTCAAAATTTCAAGAGGTAAATTTATTTTCTATTAAAAAATGAAGGATTTTCCCTGCAAAATTGTTTAATTTCGAAGAACCTACATAAGTTAGTTTTTGTGTAATTATATAGGATTTCACGACATATGCATGCCAGGGTAATGGCAATTTCATTCTAAAACATTTTTTACATTATTGTTTATTTATTTTTTGTAGGTCTAACATTTAAATTTTGTTTAAAAGAACATATTTTCGATATTGTAACTCAAATTCCATGCACTTTTCAGTTTTATTGGAAGGCAGGAAAATGACATAATAAAAATGTACTTAATTTTTACAAAAACCTTATGCACATGATTTTCAAAGAAATAACTAAAATATCTTGCTTGTAGCTATGATTTTATTACTTCTGATTCTGACTTGAACCACTTGAACTATGTCAAAAATAAGAAGAATTACTCTACAGCGCCATGTTTATACCTGATAAAGAACTAAAATGCACGCCAGGAAAATGACATTCATTTTCAGTGACAATTACATTTTAATTATAAAAGATTATTTGTAAATACATACCTTTTTTCCATTCATTGTTTTATAAAGCATAAATATTAATTAGAAATTAAAAAAAAAAATTCTAGAAAAAGATATTTATACAGTACAGCAGAATGCATGGTTCTCTTTCTACATATCACAGTGTAACATGCCAGGAAAATGACAAACTGAAATTCTAAGTCTTTCAATTGCTTTATTTATGTTGTTATAAATCTAATGTCTCTTAAAAATACGTCTAAGGATTTATTTTATTAGAATGTATCAAAAGAAATTGCATTATATAACATTTATTAGGAATTTTATTGTGCGGACTACTATTTCCTTTTTTTTTTATATTCATTCACATATAATTATTCAAAGGCGTTACAATATATAAAAATACTATTTAATTTATTCTTGAGATCTTTCGAAAGCACATGCATCCATTTTAAAATGGCGGAAAATGACTGACTAGAAAAAAAAACACAAATAAAAATAAAGTAAAATACTATGCATGCACAAGCGAACAGTGTTGATTTCAGACACTTTTCTCCATGTGGGATTTCTGTGGCTCCGGAAGACAATGTGGAGTTCCGGAGAAATTGCATTTTTAACATTGAAAACACAAAATTTCAAATCATCGGGGGAGGGAGGACGTTTCATTGCTCCGGGAGGAGGGGGGAGATGTCTCCCTCGGGCCACCTTTTGAAATCAACACTGCAAGAGAAATTCAGACCATTGTTCTAAAGTGCAGTAACCAGACTATAAAAATGAAAATATTAAGATAAACTTCGACAAAGTTAAAATGATCATTACAACTTCTAACTGTACCTCTTTAACACTGCGCGTATCCATTAAGATTTTACTTGGGAGTGATACTATTAATAACGGTGTTCTTTTTTTATAATATTCCCACGATTTGGTATTATATCCTAGGTATTTTAAAAGCTCCTGAAAATACGAATTGATCTTTTCGTCCCTCTTTGGGGCAATGGACTGAATTTTGATTGCGCATGCGTAGCATTTTGTTTTGTTTCTATTTGTATTTCCCATTCCAGTCAGTCATCTTTACCCCTTTGAAAATAGATGCATGTGCGTCCGAAAGATCTCAGGGATATATTAATTTTATATTAAATTTATTTTCATGGTACCGTCAGGGCAAAAATTAAATTGTATATCTATGTTTGATACAATCAATTTGACATTCAGTAAGTTTTAAATAAAATCAAGTAAAATTTTAAAACTAGTTTAATGATAACTAATTTAAAATAAATAAACTGAAGATTTCTAGTAAAGGAGAATAAAACTGAATTTTTACTTTCACAAGTTAAAAATAAATTAAAACAGCCTGCATGAGGAAAGTTAAACATATTCAAATGGCATTAAATTATAAACAGAAGTTCTCTTATACGTCCATTAAAAGCATTTCAAAAATATATATTTTCTAAAACACACCCAAAATATACATTAAAATATCAACTAAGAAAAATATTCAGCTTTGACCATTTTTCTGTGCTATCTAAATGTGATCGAGTAAAGTATTTTGCATGAAAGTTAATCTTTTTTTATTATTAGGTGGATTCAGGGTTCATACAGAGTTGGGAAGAAAAAATCCAAGGAGTAAAGAAAAAATCCAAGAAATCCAAAAATATTTTAAGAACTTGCCGCTTTTGTTGTTATTTATGTGGCATTGCACTTGCACACCCGAATCTTTAATGCCCCATTTTGAGAGAAGAACATTTCAAACAAATTTTTCTCTATTAGAATCTAACTATTGGTGCTGAAATTGCACAGAATTCACAACCTTGGTGATTTTGTAAGTTTAAATAAAAAAATACACAATCAACTTTCCTAAGCAAGGACCAATGGTCATATACACAGAGCTTAGTCAAACTCGAAACACTTATTATATATATCGCATACATCTTTAAAAAAAATTTCAAATGTAAAAAAAAAAAAAAAAAAAAAAAAAAAATGCAACATACACGAAAAAATATAACAACTTCTGAATTTATTCTTTTTGAGCAGTAATAAGGTAAAATGTTCTAAAGTCGACATCTTACAAATATTTAAAGCATTACCAATTTTCTAAAATAATTTAGAATGAGTTTTTCTTTCTTCTTAAATCAAAGATATCTTGGATTTAGAAAATTGATAAAGCTTTAAATATTTATTTTACTTAAAGATGTCAGCATTACAGAATTTTACCTTAATCACTTTATTTGAAGATGAATGTTATCCATGACATACATAGAAAAGTTTAAAAAAAAATGTACCATTATTAATATCCCTGTAAGATACTAGTCCCCATTATCTACTCTTGAATACCTTAATTAAATTATGTACACATACATAAATAAAATATAGATCAAAAGATTTACAATAATCCGGGATAAAATATTATTCCGAGAGCAATATCGCACACGTGCAAAACCGCAATACAATTTAAGGAGTTTCTAAGGAGTATTTTGTTTATCTAAGTGGTTCTAAGTACTACTTGGGAACGTTTTCATTTCTAAGTAGTTTTTAAGGAGTCTAAGGATTAAATAAATTTTATATTGAATTTTCTTTCATGGTACAGCCAGAGCATAAATTAAATTGTATACGTATGTAATCAATATGTTATACAGTACGTCTTAAATCATATTAACTAGCATTTTAAAACTAGCCGAATGATAAGTACTTTAACATAAATAACTTGAAGATTTGTAATAAAGTAGAATAACAAGTGGATAAGTATGATCAGAGATCGCACAGACCGATTTCGTTAAATACCTCTTTCAAAAAACTTTATCCTTATTCGTATTACGTGTTATAAACTTTATGTCAAAGTTTAAAGCGATTGATTCTTTAGTTTTCCCAAACATAACAAAATTTAGAAAATAGCTCCTCCTCGGACGACGCTCTCCTCCCCCTGAATTTTTCACTTTTACAAATATTTAATGTTAAGAAATACTATGTACATTAGTGCCGAGTAAAAAAAAAAAAAAAAAAAAAAAAAAAAAAACTCATTCAAATTGCAATAAATACACCTGTCTAAAGAAAAAGGGCAACATTGCCCTTCCCCCAACAAAAATCCAATTTATCTTAAATTTATAAAATTTGCATTATGTTTTATAAACTATGTCAAAGTGTAAAAGCGGTCATTTAGTTTTCCTAATTTTAATAAATTCCCGTTGATTGTCTGTGGGAAAAACTATCTTTTATATAAGTTTAAAAATTTATTTTTCATAAATTGGAAAGTTGTGGTCACGCTTTTTTTTCCCCTTATTTACATTTTATGAATCAGCACATGAAATAATAACAACCGCATGCGGAAGTATCAAATTTGTAAAATCAATAATTAAAAAAAATTGTATTGCGATTATCAAATTCTAGTAAAATATATATATATATATATATATATATCTTTTTCTTTCCATTTCACGTGGCTTGCCGCGGCAGAAAAATACAATTCTGGATATGGCTTTTAGGGTTTTTTTTTTAGATTTATAGCAGCTGAGCTGTCGTCCCGAGTGATCCAAAACTCGAGAAAAAACAAATAAGATCGAGAATGAATTTAAAACAATTCTGGAATTAATTACCAAAATAAAAACAAATACACGTTTTTCACGTGATTTATTTAACCCATTAATTTATGTTAGATAATAATATTTTTAAAATATTTTTTAAAACTTTGACAACAATTGGAAGAGAAAACAACAACAAAAAAAAGGAACGGGTGATATTAAAATAAATATTTTAATTATTATTTTAATTAAAATATTTTAGTTTTTTCAATGTTTTATGATTTGTTGTGTGACAACATGTATTCAGCTGTAAGTATCCAAAATTTGAAAGCTCTGATAGTTTTTGTATACGGACTCTGTGACAGACAGACAGAGGACAAAGACGAATAGGGTTTCGTCAGATGAACAAAATCCTGGATCCCCAAGATCCCTGGATCCCTGGAAACCCAAGACCCTAAAAAATGATTTTTTACTTTTACAACTTAAAAAAAAAGTATGAGAAAAGTTACACATATTAAAAATATATATATAACATAAAAAATATATTTAGCTTTAATTATGTTTCTGTGCTATCTAAATGTGATCGAGTAAATCATTTTGTATGAAAAATAATCTGTTTTTATGATTAGATGGAATAAATAATTTTATATTAATTTTTATTTCATGGTACCACCAGAGCACAAATAATATTGTATATGTACGTATGTAAACAATTTGTTTTACAATAAGTCTTAAATCAAATTAAGTAATATTTTAAAAATTAGCCTTATGGTAAGTAATTTAACTTAAATGCCTTAAAGTAGTATAAAATTGGGTTTTTACTTTCGCAATTAAAAAAAAATACTTTGTATGAGGAAAGTTACAGATATTCAAATAGTTCGAAAGAACAACAACTTAACCCTTTATCTATCGACGGTACTTATAAGTACCATTAAAATTACTTATTATAACATTCTTTTAATACGTCGATTAGTTGTAATACTGTTTAGAATGAGTTACACATACATTACTTTATTTCTTTCCAAAGGCACTATTGGTAACACAAAAAAAAAATATTTTAAAAGGATGATTTCTTTTGTCTTTGTATCTTTTCAGCTTTCTAGGGGCTGAGGAAGGGAGGTGGGGATTTTTCAATTCGGAAATATTTCTATATTTATGTTGTAAGAACATCATATTTCTAAATTTAACACTTCTACATCATACTAAGAAAACAATTTGAAATAAACGATTTGGGTTTTAAATATTGCACAAACTTCCTGTAAATTCAAATTTAATTAATCCTTCTAAATCATTACAATCCTTCTAAAATCCTTCAAAAATTTATTAAATGATTAAGTGAATCTTTTAATTTAGTTTAAATAATTTGCGTAAATTGCTTTAGGATGTAAAATTTTCATGAATTCATAATTCGGTAGATAAAAGAGTTAAAAAAATATTTAGCTTCGACTATTTCTCTTTTCTATTTTAAAGTGATCGAGTAAAGTTTTTTGTATGAAATTTGTATGATATTCTGTTTTTATTATTAGATGGATTAAAAAAAAAAATACATAAAATTTCCTTTTATGTACCGTCAGATCATAAATTAAATTGTATATGTACATATGTAATAATTTGTTATACAGTAAGTCTTAAATCATATCAAGTAACATTTTAAAAATTAGCCTAATGATAAACAAGTTAACATAAATACCCGGAGGATTTGTAATAAAGTAGAATTAAATTAACTGTTTATTTTTGCAACTAAGAATAAAACAAAAACAAAAAAACACGGTAGGAGGAAAATTACGCATATCCAAATGCCCCCCCCCCTCCCTCCCCCCCAAAAAAACCTTTAAAAAGATTTAAATTTCACTATTTTTCTGTGCTATCTAAATGTGATCGAGTAAAAATTTTGAATGAAAAGTAATCTGCTTTTATTATTAGGTGGATTAAATAAGTTTTATATTAAATTATCTTTCATGGTACCGTCAGAGCATAAATACGTATGTAATCAATATTTTATACAGTAAGTCTTAAATCAAATTAAAAAACATTTTAAAAACTTAGCCTAATTATGAATAATTTATTATAAGTACCCTGAAGATTTGAGTAAAGTAGAATAAAATTGAATTTTTACTTTCACAACTTAACCCCCCCTCCCAAAAAAAACCTTGTTTGTGAAAAGTTACACATAGTAAAAATATATATAAAAATTAAAAAATATATATATTTAGCTTCTATTATATTTCTGTGCTACCTAAATATAATCGGGTAAAGCATTTTGTACGGAAAAAAAACTGTTTTTATGATTAGATGGATTAAATAATTTTGTATTAATTTTTCTGGAGTAAAGTATTTGGTATGAAAATCAAGATGTGTATACTTAAAATTAAAATGTTTTTAATTAAATGAAATTCGTATAATTAGACAATCTTCCTGTGTCATTGATGAATTATGTTTTATTGCATATGAAAATAAAGTTTTTGGATAATTAATAATTGTGCATAGTTAATAAATACTATGCATATAATTAATTTACAAATATATATATTTATGTATATACTAATTACTTTAAGATAGACAGTTTAATTACTTAAAATTTCTTAGATGTTTTCGTTTTTGGCTGAAGCTAGAAAGGTCACCGAAATTTGGTTTTGGCCTTAGAAACCTGTGTCGGTCGATCCTAGTATTAAAAAAAAATCATTAAAATTCTAATTTTTCTTAGTACAATATAGCATAGTATAGTAAAAAAGTTTTTTAGCAATAAGATGCTGCAATCAGTTTTTAACTTAAATTTGATAAATGCAAAAAATGAAGATTTTTTTTTCAAAGTCCTACACTTCAGGATAGATTAAAAGCATTTTGACATATCCATAGATATTTTTAGAACACTAATCTTTTAAAATCAGCATTAAGATATTCATGCTAGATGTTAGTATAAATAATTGCAAATTTATTTATTTACTATGTTGCACACTTTAAAATAAGGTATTTTTATAAATATATATACACTATATTGCCATTGATTATGGGACACTTGCGATTTTAGACATTTTTCTAAATATCTGGAAAAATACATGAGGAATCATCTCGAAACTCTTAGTGTATAAATATAATAGTATACGTCATACATCTCCGTAAAGATTTTTTACCGAAACGCCATAGGGGACCGTCAACAAATTAAAAAAGAATGAATATCTTTTGAATAACCCTGTCAAAACTAATGTAGCAAAAGCGCTCAAACTCTAGATTATGATTGAATGCCTTATTGTAATACACTGTGTTCATTTTTATGCAAATAGCTCGCAGAGTAATTAAGGTTTTTATAAAAATGGTCCCAAATTTTTCCAAGTTTTTCCATTATAATTTTCAGAGTTCTTAATATAAAATAATATTTTTTTTCAGAAAATATGACAAACAACATTGCACACAGTACCCTGTAATCAGAATTAAAAAATAATAAAAATTGTATGAAAAATGAGTAGGTTTACTACATAATTTTTTACTGCGCATGCGTCAAAGATATCAAAATTTCATTTGCATATTATGTTAGCTAAATGTATAGAGCAACTTTTGTAAAAGTCCAAAATCATAGCTTCAAAATTCTGAAAGTAATCGTCTATAGAAAAAGGACGAAATCCGTTGTTTCCAAAATGAAGCAAAAAAATGAGGGATTTTATCCAAATGCAGTAGTACATCCCATATTGTGTATTCTATATTGACACTAATCAATGAATATATGGATACAATCCCCCTTGTTTTTGCTTCATTTTGAGAATAACGGATTTTCGACTTATTCAATTGACGATTATTGTCAGAATTTTCAAGTTATGATTTTGTAACTTTCACAAAAGTTGCTCTATACATTTAGCTAACATAATATGCAAATGAAATTTTGATATCGTTGACGCATGCGCAGTAAAAAATTATTTAGTAAACTAACTCATTTTTTATACAATTTTCATTATCTTTTAATTCTGATTACAGGGTACTGTGTGCAATGTTGTTTGTCATATTTTCTGAAAAAAATAATATTTTATATTAAGAACTCTGAAAATTATAAGGAAAAAACTTGGAAAAATTTGGGATCATTTTTATAAAAACCTTAATTACTCTGCGAGTATGCATGCTATTTGCATAAAATGAACAAGGCTTATTACAATAAGGCATTCAATCACAATCTAGAGTTTGAGCGCTTTTGCTACATTAGTTTTGACAGGGTTATTCAAAAGATATTCATTCTTTTTTAATTTGTTGACGGTCCCCTTTGGAGTTTCGGGAAAAAATCTTCACGGAGATGTATGACTTATACTATTATATTTATACACTAAGAGTTTCGAGATGATTCCTCATGTATTTTTCTAGATATTTAGTAAAATGTCTAAAATCGCAAGTGTCCCATAATCAATGGCAGTATAGTGTATATATATATATATATATATATATATATATATATATACACAATTTTATTAAAACCATTCAATTAATTTTTAAAAAATGAAGAAACAAATAAACAGTTTTTTACAGACCAATGCGCAAAATGCTACAAAAAGAAATGTAAAAAATGTATATAACAAAACCAAAAGAAATTCCATATCCCCAAAATACATGGAAGTCTTCATCAGGGAGGCCCCTCCATGTAGGGGTAAATAAAGAGAAGTTTCTGAAAGGATGTAGGCTCATAAGCTAAATTACATCCTTAGCCCCCAACTTCTCAGATTTCAGAAATCAAACCCAAACCTTCAAAAATATTATAAATATATACAAAAATTTTTTAAAAATACCAAAGGACAAGACCAAAAATTACACAAACAAAACGGGAAAAATTACCTACAAAACTAAATATAATTTTATTATAATAAACTAATTTTAATTTTATTTTTATATTTAGTTTTGTAGGTAATTTTTCCCGTTTTGTTTGTGTAATTTTTGGTCTTGTCCTTTGGTATTTTTAAAAAATTTTTGTATATATTTATAATATTTTTGAAGGTTTGGGTTTGATTTCTGAAATCTGAGAAGTTGGGGGCTAAGGATGTAATTTAGCTTATGAGCCTACATCCTTTCAGAAACTTCTCTTTATTTACCCCTACATGGAGGGGCCTCCCTGATGAAGACTTCCATGTGTTTTGGGGATATGGAATTTCTTTTGGTTTTGTTATATATATATATATATATATATATATATATATATATATATAAAATAAACAATTTTTAGGCTTTTTTTCTCTCTTTTTACATAAATAGAGTAATTAATAATAATAATAATAATAAAATTCCTCTCTCTCTAGAGTAATAAAAATCCATCACCTGAAAATGTCTGCTGAACCTGAAGTTTGTTATTAAAAAAAATAACTTATCTTTGCAAAAATATTTTTAATAATTAAATTTTCCAATTTAGATTTCATGTAATTATAGTTTAATTCTTTTATATAGCTACTATACTTTAAAATTTGAGCATTTGTTTTGGTTTCTGGTAGTTTCTTCCATTTCTTCCAGTTTTATCCATTTCTTTCCACTGTCCTGGAAGAAACAGGCTTCTTCCGGAAGAAACCCTACCCTGACCGTCAGACTGTAAATTAAATTGTATGTGTACATATGTAATAATTTGTTATACAGTAAGTCTTAAATCATATTCAGTAACATTTTAAAAACTTGTCTAATGCTAAAAAATCTAATATAAATACCCGGAAGATTTGTAATAAAATAGCATTAAATTAATTGTTTATTTTCACAACTTAAAGAAAAAACACGATATGAGGAAAATCACGCACATTCAAATGCCCCTCCTCCCCTAAAAAAAAAAAAAAAAAAAAAAAAAAAAAAAAAAAAAAAAAAAAAAGGCCTAAAAATATTTGAATTTTACTATTTTTTTGTGCTATCTAAATATGAGCGAGTAATGTTTTTGTACGAAAAGTAATCTGTTTTGTTATTAGGTGGATTAAATAAATTTTACATTAAATTTTCTTTTATGGTACCGTAAGAGCATAAATTAAAATGTATGTGCACATATGTAATAATTTGTTGTACAGTAAGTATTAAATCAAATTAAGTAACATTTTAAAAACTTAGCCTAATTATGAATAATTTACTATAAATACCCTGAAGATTTGTAGTAAAGTAGAATAAAATTGATTTTTTTTACTTTCACAACTTAAAAAAAAAAAAAAACATCCTGTGTAAGGAAGTTATGCAAATTCAAATGGCTAAAAGAAAAAAAAAATTATTTAGCTTCGACTATTTTTCTGTGGTATCAGAATGTGTTCGTGTAAAGTATTTTGCATGAAAAATAATCTGCTTGTATTATTAAATGGAGTAAAAAAAATTCACATTAATTTTTCTTTCCTGACATCGTCAAAGCATAAATTAAATTGTATAATTACTTTTGGTATAATCTATTTGTTATACAGAAAGTTTAAAATCAACTTAAGTAACATTTAAAAAACTAGGTTAAAAAATTAGTAATTTAACTCAAATAACCTGAAGACTTGTAGTAAAGCAGAATTGAAATTCAAATGGACATTTTAATGTTTTGTTATTGTTGCTTATTAAATTAAGTCAGTTGTTTATTTTAATGAAATTTCTAACAAATCAGATAAATAAAAAAAAAATCAAGATTGAATGTGTGTTTTTAACAAATTAACCGAGCTAATCGAGTGAAATATCTTATTTAAAAAAAGGAATAGATGTAATCTTACCTTTCTCGTCGTAAGAAAACAAATTTCATGATGCTTTTCAGTGTTCCATACCTGCAAAACAAATTACAAAGTGAATATGCTAGTAAAAATGTATCTCACTTCTAAACTTTAAAGGAAAATCTACAATTATAAAAACAATAATAACATAAATCACGTTTTCTAAATGAATAATTTCAAATAATTAATGATTTTTATATATCATAATTTGAACTTGATTCTATAAAATAGTGATTCTTCAAAGTATTTCTCAGTCAAAATCCTATCAAAGTTATTTTCATGTAAAAAGAATTATTTCGACAGACCCCGAAAAGAAATGCTAGCTGTGCTCTTGATTCGTGCCTGATACATTTTAAAGAATATCTCATTTTGTTAGAAATCTTAAAGCACGAAATATTTTACGAATTATTGAGTGAATAACGGATCAAACACCACATTCATTTGTCATAATTTTTGACGTGATTTTGAGCAAGCCAATTCACTATATAATTATGAAAATGATTTTCATGCAGAAAGAAATATTTCGACTTCCCTTCGAAAATAAATATTGACTTTGTTCCTGATCCGAGTCTAAAACATTTTAAAGAATATCTCGGTATTTTTAGAAATCTTATAGCTCAGAATATTTTTTGAATTATTGAATAAATTACCTATCAAAGACTGCGTTCATTTGTCATAATTTTTGACATGGTTTTGAGAAAGCCAATTCACTATATAATTACCCAAAAATGGGCAGAAATTTATGAAAATGATTTTCATGCAGAAATAAATATTTCGACTTCCCTTCGAAAATAAATATATAGACTTTGTTCCTGATTCGAGACTAAAACATTTTAAAGAATATCTCGTTTTTTAGAAATCTTATAGCTCGAATATTTTGTGAATTATTGAATAAATTACCTATCAAAAACTGCGTTCATTTGTCAGAATTTTTGTAGACTGCATTCATTTTTCATAATTTTTGACGTGATTTTGAGAAAGCCTATTCAATTCGATTACCCTAAAATGCGCAAAAATGCGCAAAAATTATTTCATGCAGAAAAAAACAAAAAAATCGACTCCCTTCCGAAAAGAAATGTTGACTAAGCTACTGATTCGAGTTTAAAACGTTTTTTAAAATATCGCATATTTTTCGAAATCTTAAAACACGAAATATTTTGCGAGTTATTCAATGAATAACCGATTAAAAACCACATTCATTTTATAAAATTTTATATCTGGATTTCAGAAAGCTTATTCACTAATACGATTACCCAAAAAATGGGCAAAACTTATGAAAATGATTTTCATGTAGAACAAAAAGTTTCAACTCTCTCCGAAAAGAAATGTTGGCTGTAGCCTTGACTCGAGTATAAAACATTTCATAAAGAATATCTCATTTTGTTAGAAATCTTATAGCACGAAATATTTTGTGAATTATTGAATAAATTGCCTATCAAAGAGTGCGTTCCTTTGTCAGAATTTTTGACGTGGATTTGTGAAACGCTATTCACTGCACTACATCCTACATAGTCGAGAGTAAATCGGCCAACAAATTATACAGGGTAACAGCTTGAATACAGCTTGAATACCTATTTAATAATATTACCTTTTGTTTACAATCGATTAATATTCACGAGTTTTTTTTTTTTTTTTGTTAAATAAGACGAAGATATCCATTAAAGAATACTGATATTAACTTCTTTGTACAATTGATTTTATACGCAAATATGTACGGCATCATTTCTAACGTAATAACATTTTTCGTATTTTGTAAGAATGCCGCATTTTTCTGGTATTTAGAATGTTAATAGATAGACAAATCGAAAAAATAGATAGGCAGGCGCATTTAGGCTAAAGCATATTTTTGTTCAATTATTCAGAAAACAAACTTTTCTTTAAAAATAAAAAATACACAAATGCTTCCATTTTTCAGCTATAAAAGAAATTCATTAAAAAAGCGCTAGTTATTTTCGATTTTTATTTCTAATTTCTCTCAGGATATTAATATGGTAATCAAAATAACATTTTTATCATTATTATTGCACTACAAATTTCCTATTTAGAAACTGCTTGCTCACTTGGAATAATTAATTGATAATGAAATCAATTAATTGAAAAACTCATTACATTAATAATAATTAATTACTTTAGAATTTGAAAGAGCATTAAACAGTGAATCATAATTATTTTAAATTTAAGAAAGATTGCTATTATATATATAGCCTCAAACAAAACTTTTGTATAAGTTAATAAAAATCAAATATAAATAAGTAATTAAATAAATTTTAACAATTAAACGTGTATGTAAGTAAATTTAATCTGTAATTAAAATAATAACTAATGGAAAAATCATATTACAATATTAACTAAATGTTGGAAATTACCGTTTACAGCTAGTAAATAAATATTTTTTTTATATTTTTTTAAGCACACATAAACTAACATTTAAATTCATGAAAATTACATTTATATAAAAAACGCTTTATTTTAGACGTTAAACACAAGTAATACTATAAATCCAACACCAGTGAAAAATTATCAGCGGAAAGGAATCAAACATGGGATGACAGCGTTCTGTGCTTTTGCTTTAACCACTATGCTACCATAGCTGATATCCTAGCTCGGTAAAATCCTCAACCGACACCTTATCCCGATAATTTCTTCCGCCAATATCTTAGCACGGCAATATCCTCGGCCAATATAGTAGTTCGGTAACATACTCGGCGGAACTGGGATATCGGTCAGAGTAGCTTAGTGGCTAAAGCAATAGTACAGTACTCACCCCAGATTTGACTACTGGTCCTGGCTAATTTACCGCTCGTGTTGAATTTATTGTATTAATTGCGCTTAAACTTTCTAATGAAGCGCCGTTTAGATAAGTGTAACTTTTTATACTGTTGAAATAATAATTATGTAAATTTTTAATTATTTATTTTCTTTTTTTCACTGAATACATTTTTTTTTATCACACGACTTATGCACATTTGTCAATAGGTCATTATAACTGTCATTAAGATGACACAGTTTGCATGTTTCTATTGACTAGTAGGCTTCTTTAAGAACGCGAAAAAAAAAGGTTATACTTTAACAATTTTCCTGTCAAAACTAGTAGGTTAATTGTCCAGTCCAGCTTGACCTTTCTGCCAGAAAAGTGCAAACTAATCATACCCAATTTACTGTAAAAGCAAAAGCAACCTAGATACCGCAAGTATAAGCTTGAAAAAACAAATAAAGAATAAATAAAAAAGGAAAAAATGACTCCTCTCCCATTTTCGAGCTATTCCCTTAATTTTATTTAAAAGGATATTATTCAAAGAGTGAAAGGCGATTCTCTTTTTGACCTACATAATCTCCTCCTGTGTTGATTCTATTATGCATAAACCGACCTTAAAATCAGACTTCCGCCATTATTGTTCTTGGGAAGGTACACTGGAGGCTTATCTATATCCTATTACTTGCACTTTTTTAATAAAAAATACAGTTTACAGTTAATGGCATCAGAAGGAACGGATTATGTACGCCTTGTAGACGGGTGTTTGCAGCAAAATAAACTTCTGAGATAAGGCTTTTATTTATTGCACAGTTCCTGCAAGAATGATTAAAATTGTCTGCAACACGTGTCTATACAAAGGAAAAACAGGTGTTGTCATCTTGGAAAGCTTTCACTTATCTTTTATGAATTAGAAAATAAGGATTGATCACATATAAGATATTAACTAGATTGAAATTGAAAATTAAATAATCTTTATATTACTTATTTTTTTTTCTTATTTTATTTAGGAATAAACTTAGAAAAAAATTAAATCATAAAAGCAAATTCTACTTTATTTATAATGAAGACCGATTGCTCTTTAAACTGAATATGGTTACCTCATTTTTATTTACTGTGCAGTTTCTTCAACGACTTTTAGAATTGTTAGTTATGTGTGCCTACACAACGGAATAAAGAAAGTTGTCTTGAGAAAGTTTTTATTGCGCTTTTATAAATTTTAAAATATAGATTGATCTGATATAGTCTGAGAAAATTGAAATTTTTTTTTATACCAATTTAGTTTTTTATTGTTCATTAAATTATCTCACAGTTCCATTAACTGTGTTTAAAATTGTCGGCTGAGCGTGTCTATGTAAAGAAAGAAAGATATATTGTCAGCTTGAAAAATATTTTGCAGAACTTTTATAAATTTGACGATATGGATTATTTCATATAATCTATTAATTAAACAGAAATGACAAGTTATAGAATTTTGATACCGATTTACTTTCTTAATCATATTTATTACTTTGCTTAATTATCACATAAGTAAAGATTACGATTTTGCAAGCATAGTTTTATCTCATCTCAGATGCTTTATCTTAAACTAGATCAGGGCTGTCCAACGCGGCGCCCGCGGGCGCCATGGCGCCCTTTGCAGATTTTTTGGCGCCCTTTTGAAGATTTCCTGTTATGATACTTTTTAGCAGTAAAATTCCTTATAAAGAAATTTTTCTTAAAAATCCTCCTTATTTTCCTGAGAGATATTTTCAAAACCTGCGAAAATATATTAAGCCAGAAATATACTTTGAAAATTTAATCATGCATATTTTGAGGATTTCTTGTTATTGTTTAATGTTTATAAAGTGTAATTAAGATGGTTAAATTTTATAATATTCTGAAACAGCTATTTTTAATATTTAAGAAGTAACATAAGAATTAACGTTTGTCACTCCCCCCGCCCGCCCGCCACTTTAAAGACAAATTTGCATGTGCATTAAATTTCAGTTTTTTTTTTATGTTGCTGTTGTCACAGTGAATTTGCTGTTTTATACGAGGGATAAAGAAGCTCAATTTTTCCTTCTTGATTTTTGGAAATTTTAGCCTTTTTTTCAGTTTACTTAGAAAAATTATTAAAACATTGCAAAATGATTTCCATCTATAAAAGCACTTCCAGACTATCTCCCTGGAACCAGCTATATGAATTGGTCACTATCATACTTCTTTTTCTTATCGTACATAACAAGTGAATTAATTTTATTTTTATAAAATTAATTCATGCTTTCAAAATGAGTCAAAACGTATTTTAGCTCCTAAAAGAAACCTACAATATCTTTGATCACCATGTTTATTTATTTTTATTTTTTGTTATTACTTTTATTATAGGCATGTTTAAAATGTTTGGTACCTTACGTTAAAAACATTTTTGTGTAGGACCTTACGTACAAAAATGTATAATTTGAAATTTAATACATGCGATTTCAAAACCACGGGTGCCTTTTGTCTACTGCCTTAAGATTCATTCCCACATCATTAATATGTGCAAGTGCATGCATACCAGTAAAACTGTGCAATAATACTGCCGCATGTTTTCAGTCTTATGAAAAATGGCGCCCTTCATTGAATACCAAAAGCTGAGGTGCGCCTCTGCTTACGAAAAGGTTGGGCAGCCCTGAACTAGATGATACATGCAAAGCATTTTTCAAATACCTGAATTTTTTCACATTGCTAACATAGCGTAAACTATCAGAATTGAAAATGTCCAAGCTGAGAATCGAACCAGTGTCCCTGAAATAGGCATCCAATGATGTACTATTAAGCTACGAATACGATATCCAGCTTAGCATCTCTCAATTTTAAATGTCGGTAAGGTTGCAACCGCAGTATAAGATGGAATAGCCTTCATGAGCACATATGGCAAAATGCCTGTGGCAAATATGAGACCAAATAATGCCCAGCATAAGTGAACACATATACGTACAATTTTAATTAATTTTTCAATTAATTAAAATAATTAATTTAATTGGGTATAGTATTTAATAAAACTTATGTAACTTAATAGTAGAGCATTGAAACACTATTCCAGGAATCTTGATTTGATTCACGGCTTGGGCCTTTTTCACTCTGTTGATTTAAGCTTGAAATTTCATCAAAGGCTGCATTTAACTAGATCTTAGCATATACAAGTACTGATTAGATTTTAGCCTATGTATCTCTACAACTTGAATTTTTATGTTGCCTTTTTTTTCACAATTTACATGATAATTATATCTCAGCAGCTATTGGATGAAATTTCATCAAATTCAGGGACCGATTTACGAATTTTGGCCGATCAGGGGCCGATGCCGCTGATATTTACGGTGACCCCCTTGCACCGATGTTTACAGAGGGATTGAATAAAAAATATATTGAAAAAGGCGCTTAATATAACCAATATTGATTATAATAATTACCTTACAATTAACTTTTAAATAAATATTTTACAGTTATGAAATTTAAGTGAGTAGACATTTCATGATAAATTGTGTAATGCTGATTAACTTTAGCTGTGCTAGTCTGTATATCTCGGATGATAAACTATGCAACAACTAATGGTAAAATTTTCGCAATAGCAATCTTATGCACAATTACTTAAAATACTAGGAGGTCGTGCCGCCTACGAGCTTCGCTGACAAGCCCTCAAGTAATCTGACGAGAACAGGAACAGGATTAAATAAGAATTGGAAATAAAATATCTTTTTAAAGTTATAAAGATAAAATAAATTATTCACGGAAACAAAGTAATTAAATAAAGATGTTTTATACAAAATATACGATGCTGTAAAAGTACAATAAAATTACTAAACAGTAAAGTTCAGCTATTTTGAACTAATTGGAAACGAACACTGTTCGGTTTAGCAAGAATTCGGAATAGGCGGATTTCATTAATAATAATCAACGTATTGACTAAATTAAGGCATAAGACATAAATTAAGCGCGAGGACATACACTAGTGTCCGCTCCATATATTGTTGATCGAATTGGGGCGAACAGGTTATGATATTCCTAATAACTTAATTTAAAAGTCACTGTTAATATATAACAGGCTCTTCAAATAAAAACTGCAACTGTAGTATCATAGCAATAAATACGCTTTTTCTCCACACATAAAACTGTGTCAACGGTGACAACAAATAAGTTATTATCTAGTATATCCAAGGCTTTTCGTCAGAATAAAATCACCGACTTTACTTCTTAAATGCGTGTAAATTAGTTGCTTTTTGTATTTAGAAATGATTAAAAAAGATTCCCTTGAATTGAATAAATGGAGCCAACATTTTCATTCTAATTTGGTTTCAGGCGTTTTCATCAAGCTTAGGCTTTATATATGTCTCTATTTAACTTCTTTATGCAACAATAAATGTAGTTTAATGGTAGTAAATGTTTTTTCACTAACATCTTTTTAATTTTTCCGGTTTTGAAGCTAAAAAATTCGGTATTTTTCTGAATCCTTTTCGGAATAGAGGGGTTCGGAACAACAGCACTCCACTGTAGAATGAGAAATATAAAATCCCATTAAATATTAAAACCATTTCAGATTTTGGACAATGATTGAAAAAAAAAATCTTTAGCAGCATTTGGGAGATTATGATACCCTGAGCCTATCATCAGAATACCCTGGCATAAATCAGCCATTACTAAAGCTTTCAAAAGGTTATTGAAAGTCTGTCGTTCTGAGCTGAATTCAACTCACGTAAGCATGAAGAAATTATTAACATGAAAAAAAAAATGAAAATAAACAAAATGAATTAAAATGTCAGACGCTTTTTTGCTGTCAATAGATGTAACACCTACTAACCGTCCAGACAAAAAGAGAATAAAATATTAATCCATTGGCAAGTGCGATGCTGTGTAGTAAACGGAATAGCGTAGGCTGAAAAAAAAAAAAAATACGATGTCACGCGTTCTATGCGAAAAGAAATGGCCTATACGAAATAACTTCTCAGCGGCTCTTCAAAGAAGCTTAATGATGAAAGATAGAATTTTAGTTTTAAAATCTGCATTACATGATAACTTGTTTATGCATGTGAACTTGAAGCTTGTTTCTCTTTCTTTTGTACTATCAGTTAAAATTATGTGGGTATTACGGTAGGAATAATCGGTATAATAACCTTTAAGCGTCTTAGCGTAATGTATGGGAATGTTTAGCGTTCTGATATAGTATTAATAAATACTTTTGTTAAAGTGATTACTTTAATTGAAAAAAATGTATTAAGACAATAAGTCGAATCTAATCAGAAATATTTACAGCTTTCATCAGCGGTTAACACGATGAGTGCGGCGTGCATGTTCACAATACCTACTCGGTTCAGATTCCGAACGCTTCTGATTGGCTAGCCAGATTGAGATTGAGATCATATTTTGGTTTTGAAGATTGTGGAATTAGAAGCAGCGATCGGTGGATTAAAATTTTGTTCTAAGCATCTGAGCTATTTCAGTGTGAATTTTGGTATAAATTGGGGTATAAATTTATGTAAGAAATATGTGGTATAAACTTATGGACGAAAAATGGAAACATTTTTCTTTTTTAATATTTATTGAACTTATAAAAATTTATTTCAATTAAAAAGCGGAAAATATTTATTTTTCAATAACTGATTAAATAACAAAAACTCACTTTAAACAATATAGCTGTTTACAGGGCGCCAATTTTTGAAAAATATTGGGTTAGTTCAAAAATATTGGGTGAACTCAGTAACATTTCTGTAAATTGGTAAGACCAGTGTTTTTTTTTTTTTTTTTTTTTTTTTTTTTTTTTTTTTGAAGAGATGACAGATGGTGAAAGATGAGAATTTCAAGTCAAGCTATCATGTTTTAATAAAGTTGTAATTTTATTAAATTATATTATCATGCATTTTTTTTTTATGAATACACTTACATTATATATATAAAACCCCTCCGTGTACGACGATTCCGGGGACAACCCATCCACGAGAAAAATAAACCTATTGCAACTGCGTCCACGTTAGGCTTAACTATTCCGAGCTGTTCACAAATATTCTAACTGTTCAACTTATGAAGATATACATGTGAAAGATTTATTCATTACTCATTTTCTCTAAAACCTACAAAAACTATTTAATTATAATGTTTAAGTTCTAAATAAAACAACCAGCAATTACGGAAAAAAAACAAACTAAACAAAAAATGTATACAAATCAATACTGTTGCCATTCAAGAATGACAAATTCCGTGATTGAATCTTTAGAATGACTCTTTTGTAACATCACGACTCAAGAATGATCAGGTGCGTTCGGGATCTATGCGCGCGCGCTCAGGAGACAGAATACGTGGAGTGGATCTTACAGCGGAATAGCACTCGGTAAAAACTCCTGAGTTCGCGCGCGAAGCGCCTGTAATACCCTGTTCGCACTGAGATAGTTGAGTCACTTAACTTTAAGTCACTTACATTTTTTGAAGCGGGATACCCGGAATTAGGCTTCACCTGTTCGCACTTGCTAAATATTTTAAGTGACTTAACTTGGCCAAAATGACATCTGGGCATGCGCATAAGTTCTGAAATTTGTAACTGCAACTCCTAACTGTTTTTTTGTTTACATGGCAATTATCCTGCCATATTTCAATTAAAAATTAATTTTGTCATCGTCCCAATTTATTTTGCTGGAGGAAATAACAGGTTCAACATTTTCCATTTTTGACCTTTGATTACAAAAAAACCCCACAAACGCACGTGTTAAGCGATTGGGGTAAACAAATAACAGTTTGAAATAATTTATAATTATTTTTAGGACTCAACTCCAGTAATTTAATAATCAGAATTAAATATTCTAAATAATAATTAAATATTCAGAAGGCACATTTCCACTCAACTCATAGTTAAGAGAGTAGTGCTTGCTTAAGTGAGTTGCAGAAACTTGCTTAAGCAAGAATCTTGATTCCGGGTACGACCGCTTCAAAAAACTTCAAGTTAAGTGACTTAACTTTCTCAGTGCGAACAGGGTATATAAACACGTTCATTGTTTACTCTTTATTGTTGACATTGTTTTCGATCTTATAGAGTGTTTTCTTTTAAGTATTAGCTAAAAAATGGGTCAAAATAGGAAATTTTTTTTATCCATTTTAGATATTTTTATTATTTTCTTTCAGTATTTTTCGATATATTTTGACTGTAGTTTCACAATATATTCTTTTATAATTGATTTTTTTGCCTTACTTTATTCTTTTAAAATTTATGTATTTACGATTTGTTCACTACAATCCCCCCATCCACCAGACAGTTTTGTTATAGTTTTAAATGCAAATTTTTGTTAAAATTTTCTTTTTTTATAGATTTTTTCCCCCCATGTTTAACTGCTGTATTTTTAAAAATTGTTTAAGCCAGTGGCTGATTGACCACAGTTGTATTTTTTATCATCACTTTAAAAATGCAAACACGTCATTTTGACGGGCTGTCTTCTAGTTTATTATAATGACATGATATCATGAACATGACTACAAATTAAATTAGAAGAAAATTAAACATGAAAGCAAACCATTTCAGTCATTCGGGATTTTTTGGGCGTTAGTCGAAGAATTAAAACATGTGGTTATTGAAAAACTACATTTTATTCTAAGGAGAAAAATGAATAATAAAATAATAATTAAATAAATAATTAAAACAATGAAAGCTGGGTATTCTATGATTCAAAATTACTGGGAGGGCTCGGGCCCCATGGGCCCAAATAAGTTGGCGCCACTGGCTGTTTATATATATATATATACAGTGTCTCACAAAAGTGATGGGACACTTGTGCTTTATAAAAAGAAACTGCAATAAAATAAATAAACAAACATGTGCAAAATTTTTTTGGGTGTGTTTCATATTTAAAGTTAGTAACAATTATTACATAGCATACATTTTGTCAAAATATTAAAATATTAATTTAGTAAAAATACAATTGTTCAGAACGGAGCAAAAAAGTGGCTCACATAAGTGATGGGACACTTACTTTTCCATCAAATATTTATCCAAAAATTTTACTTTTTAAAAGGTTTTAATATTTTGTTGGATTTCCTTTTACTTTTAAAACATGATTTAATCTTTTTGGGATGGATTCGACTAATTTTTTTGTGATTTCTGGAGGGATTTTACACCATTCTTTTTAAAGCACCGATTTTAGTTGTTGTTTTGAGGAAATGGTGTGTTTGCGAATTCTTGATTCCAATTCTTGCCAAATATTCTCTATGGGATTTAAGTCTGGAGATTGTGGTGGTGTTTTTATTATTTCAGGACAGTTATATAGCAGCCAGAGTCTAACGTTCAGAGCAGTGTGCTTGGGGTCATTGTCCTGGTAGAATTTAAAATCGTTATGAAGGTTCAATTTTCGTGCTGAAGATTTCAAATTTTGCTTTAAAATATCAATATATTTGTACTGATTCATTACACTGTCAATAAAAACAAGATTGCCAACTCCAGCGGACGACATATACCCCCATACCGTAACTCCTCCTCCACCATGTTTTACTGTTGGTACCAAGTTCTGTTTGCGAAATTCTTCCCTGGGTTTTCTCCACACCAAGATTCTACCGTCAGAACCAAATATATTAAATTTACTCTCATCAGCAAATATAACTTTATTCCAGTAATCAGAATTCTTATTTATGTTGGATTTTGCGAAAGCTAGTCTGAGTTTTCTATTCTTTTCACTTACGAAGAATTTTCCCCTGGCTACTCTACCGTGATATCTAGCAGATCGAATTACCCTTCTAATAGTCTCAGGATTAACAATTATTCCATATAATCCTTGTAAATACGCAGCAACTTTTGAAGCACTATTTCTTGGATTTTTTTTTAATATTTCGAACGATTATTTGCTTTATTCCATTGGATAGCTTTGATGGTCGGCCAGGTCTTCTTTTATCCTGAATCATATGATTCTTTTTATATCGTTTAATGATTTGAAAACTGTTGAACGACTCAAGTTAACTGTTTTAGCAGTTTTTCTAATAGATTTTCCACGTTCAATATGCAAATAAATAACTAATTTTCGAATTTCAGGCGAAGTTTCTTTTCGTTTAGCATTCATGGCTACACAGAGCTAAAAAACACAAAAATTCCAAAACAAACTGGAGCGAAATACTGCAGACGATTTTATAAATTATTTCCAATTGCTTTTAAGTAAAAATAAAACCCCCAAAAGTATTTTTATTGCTTATTTCAGACGATTTTTGTTGCATATATAATGGTGTCCCATCACTTATGTGAGCTATTTTTTGCTCCGTTCTAAACATTTGTATTTTTATTAAATTAATATTTTAATATTTTGACAATATGTATGTTTAGAGATGTAAATTTTCCGGAAAAATAAAAGTGTCGGAAAAAACCCGGAAAAATTGATTTTTCATGACTGTTTCTCCCAAATAAATTATATTTTCTTAGAGAATATTAAATAATAAACATTTTTTTTCCCATTTATATATATTAAACGAAAATTATTTTCACTTTACTTATTACAAAATAAAAAGAAAGTAACAAAGCCTGTTTTTAAAAGTTTAGTTTTTTTTTTCCACAGCCTAAGAATTTTTATTAAATTCTATTTTGTTTATTATATCATATCTCTGTTGAAATGATTTTTCAGTTACATGTTTAACTACCAATTGACCTAATGTAAAAACCTGAGCCAATATGTCTGCAGTTTGGAATGAAATAAATTATGCATTCCATTTACATAAGTATAATTTTTAAGTAAATGATACTAGTTTAAAGAAATTATGGCAGTTTTGTCATTATTATGAATATCAGTATTGAAAAATTCCATTGTTTGTTTAAAAAATGTATATTTATACATTATTACTTTTTTTTTCTTGGAATTCTAATTTTAATTCCTTTATAAAATATGTTTAGTTTTGGTCTAACTTTCCAATCTCAACTCAAAAAAGTTTTGATTTAGTTTTATAATCTAAATTCAAGCAAAACTAAGTTTTACTTTGGCTTACCCAGGCCTGCAACTAAAAAATAGCGTGGGATTTATTGACTGTTAAATTTTTACTCACTGAAAATAGATTTTTTTTTATTAATTTAAGTTTAATTAAGTATAATTTTTTTCTTTTTACCCTGAAATCTGGTATTCTATTCTTGAGTAAGAAACTATATTCGATAATGTTTCCACATGGTAATTTTATATTTCTAAGAGTGGAACTCAAAAGTTATGAAAACAGAACACTACAAATAGAAAATGCTCACTATTTGAGGAATTAACAAAAGCAGTTACATACAGAGATAAACTTCTACTGTGCTTTAGAAAACTACAAAAATTCAAAGTTTAATCAAGAGGGAAAGTATAATTTGGAACATAGTTACTTGTAATAAAATATGAGGTTTTTTTTTCATCGCAGTTGTACTTTTCTAATGCAAACTGTCCATGTTTTTGCAACATTACTGTACATTATGGAGGTAAAATGGAGGTCAATTTTAGATTCAACACCTTGAAAAAACATTCAATTAATCAGCTATAACGAAATCTTGAAAAATGCAGCTAGTGCCACCTATAAGGGTTTTACACCAAAAACTAAACATTAATATATATCAGAAACTGCAGTTTGATTTTTAAAAAAAATCGTCCTTGAGGTAAAGCTATTGCGATAATCATGAATAATGCAGCATAGCAGCGTCATCTGTTGAGCAATTTACACCAAAAAGTAATGAGCACGAAGTTATGTCAAAGATTAACTTAATCTGAAATTTTATAAAAATACATACATTAGTTTGAAATGGAACTATTGTGGAAATTATGAATAATGCAGCATAGCAGCGCCATCAGTTTGGCGATATATACTAATAACTAAACATCTCGAGTTTATATCAAGGTATAACTGAATCTAAAGTTTTGTGAAATTATGTGCATCAGTTCTTGAGATAGAGTGCCCATAAAATTTGTCACATACAGACTCACAGAGTGACAGATATTTTCCAAAAACCATCAAAACGTGTTCAGGACCTTCTAAAAGTTTTAAATACACCAAAAACTGGAAGTCAAATTTTTCACGAATTCAATACTTACTTCTTGAAAATATAGATTAAAGTAATAAATGCATACTTCAAAATTTTATGTTGAATTTTCAATTTTATCATTTCCATTAATCGGCATATTATTGCAATTATTTTACACATGAATTAATTTTAAAAAAGAGAAGTTGCATTTAATTACATATCTAGATTTTTTTTTTATGTAATCAAGTTTTTGTGAAATTGCAAACTTTTTGTATATACTTGTACAAAATATATTCAGAATTTTTGAATAAGAAATTATTACTATATTTAGGTTCCTATTTAGACATTTTTAATAAGGTTATTTACATACATATATGCAACTTAATAAGATTCAGCTGCTGTATGGCATGAGATTTTTTTTTCTTCAATCACTGCACTTGCGAAAGATTCAATTTGTTGATTAAACTTTTTCTGAAAAGTCTATTTTCAAGAGAAATTTTGCAAAGGGTCTTGTGTTTCAAACAAGAAAAGAATGTGAAGAATCCTTTCAAGTCTTCTCAAACAGATTTCTACTCAGAGATCTGATTACCCACATTAAAATTTTTATGTGAGATACTCAATATAAAAATAAAATAAATAAAAAGTATGAGAATGTAGCTATTATAAAATTTTCACTATATTATTTCATAAATGAAATTTCAATTTTTCCAGTTCGGAAAAATTGAAAAATAAGCCTTCGGAAAAAACCGAAAAAACCCGATTTTTTTCCCAATTTTTCCGGTTTTTTTCCGAGCATTCCCATCTCTATGTATGTTATGTAATAATCTTTACTAAATTTAAGTATGAAACACACCCACAAAAAAATGTGTACATGTTTTTTTAATTTATTTGATTAGTTTCCTTTTGTAAAGCACAAGTGTCCCATCACTTATGTGAGACACTGTATATATATATAACCATTTTACAATACTACAATTTAACGTCTACATTAAATATAACAAACTAAAGCAAGACTAGAGGAGTTGGCAATGTATATATATATATATATATATTTATTATATAGCGATTGTGATTTTAATGAACATTACACATTTTGGAGATTTTTGCATAGTAAATTACATGAATTCATTTTTTGGTCATTTCAAATATGGCTTAACTTCTATTTACCACTTTTATCATGCATTATTGAATTTATTATATAAAAATTTTCTTTCTCTTTTTAATATTCATATGAAAATATATATGTCGTTTGATAGAGAATATTTTTATTTGTACTCCTTTCAAATGGACAACAATAGTTTAAAATATCATCTAGATCTAGAAATATGAAATAATTATCTGGTGTAAATATGTTTTTAAATTTAAAGTGTTTAGCAATATTGTTATTTGATCATTTTAAATAGGACATATTTTTTTCATTTGCGGCTTTTAACGCATATTAATGAATTTATTATATATTTTTCTCTTTCTAAAATTCACAGGTAAATATTAGTTTTTATGATGTAATTTTCAATATTTTCCTGTTTTTAATGCGTAATTAGTGTAATTCTAATTTGAAAGATTTTTCTACTTATAATATTCATGTATAATTAAATTTTTAATTTGAATGAAATGTTACTCAGCAATATCATTTGTGTTGTTTTTACCTTTTTGTAACATAACAAGAAAACAGTTTTTTATTTGTGGAAAATTTCGATTTTCGGTTTCCGATGGATTTATACGTTTCAGAAAAGCTTGAATATGATTTAAGAGTTTTTAGAAAACGCTTGTCTGTGACTCTCTTTGTCTGATTGAGATAAACATACTGTGAGCATTCTAGATGAGACCTTGATATAAACAGGTTCTGATTAGTTTTTGGTGCATATCGCCCAACAGGTGGCGCTGCTATTCTGAATTTTTCTCGACTTTTGTAATAACCTTTTGAACTAATGCACGGATTTTCGTAAAGCTTCAGATTAAGTTACAAGTCGAGTTAAGTTGATGCTTGTTAGGTTTCGGTATATATCGCCCAAGAGGGGTGGCTGCTATACTAATTTTTTTACTTTCCTCTATCTTTACAAGAAAGTGTTGCATGCGTGAAGAGTTTAGATTTCCGGTTTTCGATTGATTTATACGTTTCAGAAGGTCCTGAACACTATTTGAAAGTTTTTAGAAAATGTCTGTCTGTGAGTTTACCTACCTATATGTGACAAAAATTCTGTGCGCACTCTATGTGAGGAACTAATGCACGGTATTTCACAAACTTTAAATTCAGTTAGACTTTGATATAAACTGGTGCTGATTAGTATTTGGTGTATATCGCGCAGCTCATGGCGCTGCTATGCTGTATTTTTTTTTTTTTTTTTTTTTTTTTTTTTTTTTTTTTTTTTTGATTTTTGCAATAACTCTAACTCAAAATCTTTCGCAAAGATTTTCATGAAATTTTAGATTCAGTTACAAGGTGATTTAAGATGTCGATTGTTATGTTTTGGTGTATATCATCCTACAACTGGCACTGCGATGCTACATTTTTTTACGATTTTAGCCATAATATGTTCCCAAGAACTAATTTAAGGAATTTAATAAAACTTTAATTCAGTTAGACCTAGGTATAAACTGATACTGATTAGTTTTTTATGTGTATTGCCCGACAGATGGCGCTGCTATGCCATATATTATGCGATTTTCGCAATAGTTTTATCGCAAGAATTAATGCACGGAATTTCATAAAATTTCATAATAATTTAGTCGTTGACGTAGGCTACGACGCACTTATTAAGTTTTGGTGTAAATCGCACAATAGGTGGCGCTGCAATACTTAATTTTTCACGAGTTTCGTGAAAGCTATGTCTCAGAACTGATCGACACAATTTAATCAAACTTAATATTCCGTTACATTTTCACGTAAATACATCTTTATTAGACTTGGGTTGAACAACACGTGTTGGTTTTATTGTCTTTGAGTTGAAAATTTTGATTGCGGATCTCTAAAAGGTTGGGTTCCGATATTCAATGATTTGTCCGAAACAATGCGATACTTATACCTTCTTGTTAAATGAATCCAATTCAGCGAACCTGCATATCTTACCAATCCACGCGATGGGTATAGGTTATCAATTAAATTAGGCACTGTGATAGCGAATTTTGAATTATTAACACGTTAAAGCTAGAAGAAAGTTTGAGTATTGGCACATCCGACTAATTACAATTGACAAAAATTTAAAATAGTAACTTTTTCTGAAATATGTAAGAAGAAAAAAAAAATCTCGAAATGCTAAAACTCTGGATTTAAATTTGAAATAAATCCTCAAAAACGAGTTCAAATAAAAAAATAATTTGCAGTCTGCACACTGGGAGCATCTAATGTATATATCTTTTAGAAAAATGATTTTAATGTATATTTTTTTGTTTCTATAAAACTTTTTGGATGAAACGATTACGACCAACTTTAACATTAAAAAGCTTTTAAAATAATTATTCGATTTAAAAACTGTCGGCATCATCATGTTTATCAACTATTTTTCAATAATACTATCAATTTTTGTGTTTTGTATGTAATAGTATTCCTAATATTAATGATGAAAGATCTACTGTCATAAAAAATCATTTACCGGCATAAAAAAAAAAAAAAATATATATATATATATATATATATATATATATATATATATATTTTCGCGTACAAACAATATTAACATCAATAAAAGTGCAAGGTTTTCATTGTTGCGTTTGTAGAAGTTAAAAAAGTAGTAGTCTTAAATTATTCAGAATCATCATTAAATTGTGTTAAATAAATTACGCCCTTCAAAAATGCGCATGTTGCATGACGCAATCGATCGCTATACTTCCAAGACGTTAAATCTCAATATGGCCTTAATCTTGCGAGCCAATCAGAACGACTCCGATTCTGAACCGAGTAAATATTGCGCATATGCGTGCGAAGTCAGTCATCAGTGACTGACATTGAACTTTCCGTTTAGGCCGGTGTCAATGTCACCGTTAGTCGCCGGAGACTGACGGTATAAAATATAATACGAAACTAAAATATTGTTATAAATAATTACCGAAAATATATTTAAAATTTACATTACTTTCATTTATTACAAGATTATACTTTCTTAATAACTATTTAAATCAATATATTTTTTGTTTTAGTTTTAAATCATATTTTACACTGTCAGTGTCAATCATCGTGGCACTTAGCGTGTAAAAGACTTAACCCTTTCCGACGCAGTGTTCTCTTGTAAAAATTTAGTTAATTAAAATTAGTGATTCACGGGACCACCTAATTTCAATTCTAAGCTTACATATAGCAGCTTACATGCACATTACATATATGCTTACATGCTTATATTACATAATTATAAGCATGATAAGAAAGACATAAAAACATAAAATAATAATTTAATAAAATTTTTCTTTTACAATATAAGTTTAAAGTAACAAGTTTTTATTTCTTAAAAAAAATCCTTTGCAAATTCTAGCGTCAGTCAATCAGTTCGCCAATTTACGAACAGGATTTTTCTGTGACGGAAAAGGTTAAATGCACTGTTTACAAAAAAAAAAAAAAAAAAAAAAAAAAAATTCCGTGAAATTACAGAGAATTTTCCGGTAATCCCTTAAGTCTTATGTGAAATTACGGAGAATGCAAAAAGCGAGATTCTGTTAAGTAACTGTGAAATTATTCGGTCAATTTAAAGTAGATTCCGTAAATTAAAAAATACATATTTTATGCTGTGATAAAATACACTAGATACTGTAAATTTACTCTTAATAATAATAATGCAATTTAGCTTTAAAAAAAATAGCGAATCACTTAATCATCACTGAGCTTCACAGAACTTGAATATTTCGAGTAAATTTGAACGACTGTATCATTTTACTTTAACACAATTTGTTTTTCGTCGTCCAGGGATTTGAACCAGAAACCTCTTGATAGTGGGAGAACACCTAACTCGGCTATATGAGTTATTACTATTGAGTACAAAGTATGTGTTTAACACCTTGGAGACGAGCGACACGTATACGTGCCGCAAAAAGGCCTAAGAATCCTTGCTTATACCCACCAGTAAAATTTTACTGTAAAATTTCCCTTTTACTTACCCATGTAGTATAGGGTGTCTTGCAATGGTTTTGAAAATCGAAAAAAATTTTTTGACGGATTTACACGTTTCGGACACTGGAGATTCCGAAAAACATATTTTTAGAATAAAAAATTTGCCGTCCGTCCGTCTGTGTGTCTGTCTGTAACCGCTCTATCTCTCGAACAAAGTGAGATAGAGACTTGAAATTTTGTATGTGCTTAGTATGTAAGAATGGGACGAAGCCTATTTAATATCAGTAACCTCGATTATACGAAACTATTTTTTTCGCACTCTCGAAAAATTCGTTCTGATGAAAAGTATATAAAAATTTTCGAATTTTTTTATTTTAAGGAGTGGACGTAAAAGGCAATAAATTTACACAAATTTTGCATAAATAACGAAGTTGATTGGATTATTAGTTGTCGAGATAGTTCTAATCCCGTTTTTCGCATTCTTTGATTTTTCATGACCCTGTATTTCATTCAAATTTCAATTCAAAGATATCTTTTAATTGCAAATGAGACACTTAATTCGATGCAAGTAACCGTTAGTGAATATGATAATTATTTTTAGAGTTATAAGGATGTTTCTTTTATGCAATTCAGTGCTACTTGAATAGTTTGGCGTTTCATACAGTTTATCGAAATTGGTACATCAGGAAATTCATTAATAGAGCATGATGGTGTGTTAAAAATACTTAAATATACGTTTATATTTTATTTTAGAATTGTAATGCATTTTATAAATTGTTTACATATGTTATGTTTTAATATATTATGTTATGCATATCCATGATGGGTAAGTATTACGGTGGCCTCCAACGACTATTTTTTCTAATTTATGATCACATATCTAGTCTAATTTAAGTAACTCAAATTGGTCCATTTAAGGCAATTGCGCCATTATTTGAAACAGATGATCGATTAAATAAGCCACAAATCCCTGTTTTTAAAAACCAGTGACAAAGGATTAAAAATTTCCTAAAAGACTTAGCGAAGGGATTAATTATTCAGTGGGGGAAAAATCCGCGCTAAATCTGATGAGGTGATTTCTCCCCTTTTAAATTAGTCTGAAACGACCAATAACTGAAAAAAAAAATTACATACAATAAATACGACAAATTTCGATATATACAAAAGATAAACATAATATTATGTGACGATATAAATTTTATAGAAGACGCGTCAGTATTATTATATGGTAATAACACTGACGAGTCTTCTATAATCTTTATACACCATACAATCTTTATAGACAGTAGTCTTTTCTGTTATCTGGTCACTTTTGTTGTTTTTATGCGATTGAAATAAATAAGCACAGGGGTCGCAATGTCTTTAAAATTTTCACACATTCCTACCACAATTTTACAAAAGATAATGTTCATTGTAGAATTTCATTCTGGATTTTAAAGGCTTCTGACAAGAGAATTTTTATTTAAAATACTGGTAGTAAAGTGTGAAAATTTTAAAGACATTGCGACCCCTGTAAGCAACTCTGTCACTTGAGGAAAAAAAAAACTGGTCTGAAACAGATGCTTTTAATTTATATACACATATATATAGTCTTTTATAGCCTTTTAGTTTGTATTAATGAGGATGAAGTAGCATATTATACATACTTCTATGTTTTTACCTAAAAGATTTTTTGTAATCTGACGCTAAAGCAATCGCCTGTAGATAATTTTCTAATGCAATTACATAGCTGAGAAGTTCATTTTGTGTGCAAAAGTAATCTCATTATTATTTAGAGGCATTTTGAATCTCTAAAATAACCGTCATATGTTTTATTATTTGCTGAGAAGTGGGGAGATAAAAATATACATTTTCATGATTAGGCATTTATCTTGCATATATTTTATATTTTTTTGTAATTAGTAGATACAGAATGCTTTGAAGATGGAAGATTTTTGGCGCCAAAGAAATAGATTTATCGGGACACTTGTAACATTCACGGAGATAATGAAGATGTTTCTTTGAAAGCGAACATCCTAACACTATTATTAGATGAAAGTCTGTTAGTAATGCGTAGCTATAAAACTATAGAATTTGTGCGCAAAAAGTGTTGGGCTAAATGTTAATGATTATTATGGGTTACGTTATTGTTATCTATTATTTGTGGATTTTCTTTTTTATCATACAACCTATGTTTTCTAATATAAACTAACATATATATAAATATCTAGCATAAAAAGCACATGTATTGAATTTACTATACGCATGTGATCACCCTGTTTTTTTTTATTTTTTTATTTTTTTTAATCACATTTAATTCTACATTATATATATAATATATATATATATATAATACATATATATGGACTCAAATTTTAAAGACTTATAAATAAATTCGATACTTAAATTAATAATAATAATAAACATCATTTTTTAAATGATTATAACGAGTCATATATTACGTACGCCATGCATTAAACATTAATATTCCTAGACTAACTATTTAAAAAAAAAAAACAGTAGATTAAAGATAGACAACTTTAACTGTTTAAAATGTGCATTTATTTGATGGAGTTAATTAGACTGACTTCTGAACACCTCATATTACGTACGACATGGATTAAACATTAATATTCCTAGACCCATCACAAACAAATTTTAAATGAAATTTCAGCTTTACAATATTTAGTACCGCAAATTTTTCAACTTCTTAACATCACAACATTTTAAATTTTTGCACCGTTCCGTAGAGAAAAAAAAATGCACTTTTTAATGAAATTTGTTTGAAATCTTTATTACAATTTGTTTTTAAATTATTATTTTTTTGTTTTTAAACATTTATTACTCTTTTTGTCATTGCGGCGACAGAAGTATTCAGTTTTTAGACATTAAACATGGACCAATCAGAAAACGAGTAATATAAAAAACAGTATTCTATTTTTGGACATTAAACTTTGACTAATCAGGAAACGAATAAAATTAAATAAGTTGCGGAATTCAACCAATTAAAAGATTCAGATATACTTTAGATTTCCCAATTCTCTACCGAGAACAACAACTATTTTTCCGAATAGTTAATAATATTAACTTAATCATAAACTATATAAATCACTGCAAAACATCAAAGTAAATCAGTATTTGCTATGAGTGGTTAAAATATATTTATATATAAATCAGGCTAAAAAATACCTTTATTTGTTTACATTTCGACATGTTTCATTGCTGAAATCATTGTCAAGAAATAAAATAACAAAAATAGTTTTATCATTTTCTTTCTTAAGAATACGATATAAATCAAATGCAACATTATCGAACTATCGAACATGTCGATATGTGAATAAATAAAAGTATTTTTTGCCTTTTAAAAAATTCATTTTTATCACTTTTATCCGGGATCGGCAAGAAATTTCAAGTGCGGTCCGAAGTTTTTTCAAAACTTTTATCGAGGTCCAGAGAAAAAAAAATATCATGTGAATAATATAAGTATTTATTCCTTTTAAATTATTGTATTTACATGCACTTACATATAATACAAAATTGAAACGTCGGATATTCGTTCTGAAAAATTACTACATATATAGGTATACGTACTAAAAACTAAAAAAAAAAAAAAGAACACTTGCGGTAAACGTGGAAGTAAAATACAATGAATGCCAATTATCTTATCAAAACTTATCAAAAACCTTTAAACCAATTGCCCCCCCCCCCCCCCAGAAATATATACAGATATGTTCATTCTTTCGAACCGCAGAAATATGCTGTTATTTACTAATTGACTTTGTTTTTAAATGCGTACGAAAGATAGAATTAAAAATAAAGGGGTAATCGCGATCTTCTGTAATCATTTTTCCAGTCATACAGGGTCAGTCATAAATATCGAAACAATAGGCTATCTCCTTAAATATTGCCTCTAGAACCATACTTCCAATTGCAAAAACTCATAAAAAAAGGTGAAATTTCTGATAATATAAGTTGCAACTCCAAGGGGGGTCTATTTGAAAATATACGAAAATTAAATTTTTATACGGCCCCCGCAGAATAAAATTCCCAATTAGGAAGTTATTCCTTATCCATTCATAAATTGAACAACAACAACAAAAAAAAAAATTCATCTCCGTATCTGAAAATCTGACAGAGATATTAAAATCCAAAATGCTCAAAAATTCGTGACTTACACTACTTTACCATGCCTGTAAACGAAGTGTTTTTCATCCATTTTCAAAGCAAATAAGGGATCGTCCACAAATTGTTCGTTATTATATGTCGGTTTAAGACCGTGCCTATTGTTTGGACATAATAAAGCAGCGTATTGATTTAAATTGTATTACATAAGACGTTTAAATGTTATAATTAAAGATATGACAAAATATTCAATAATTTTTTCTTTTTTTAATGTTCATGTAAAACTACATTTCAAAAAAAAAAAAAAAAAAAAAAAACCACATATATGTGCTATTTCAAAATTGGCAATAATAAGTATAAAAAAGGAGAAATATGAAATAAATCTCTCGTTTATTTATATTTTTGAAATTAAACCGTTTACAATATAATTATTTCAGCAATTTAAATTTGACGCAACTGTCCCCATCTCCTGCTTTTAACGCGTGACATTCTTTTTTTAACAGTCACACACAAATAGATTTTTTTTAACTGAAAGGAAATATTACTTTTTCAGGTATATTACAAGGCAACTACATAATAAAATATTAAAAAAAAATATGATATAAATCTCTATTGAATTATGATTTTTTTTAAAAATAAGAATGGTCCCCAGTACATTAGTGCCTCCCCCCTCCCCCCCCAAAAAAAGAAAAAAATCAATTCTACGCTGAACGCCGCAAGTTTGTCAAGTGTTTCTCTGTAAAAGATGCTATAATTGTTATACATAGATTTTGTTTCTATATAAACTTTTTTTTACAAAAATATTTTGTACTGTTTCAATATTAAATAACTCTTAAAATAGTTCTTCAATTTAAAAAATGAATGCTTCAGCCTTCTTATAATTTTCATATTTTTATGTGCATTAATTTTCTTAAATATTAGCCAAAAGAGACCTCTTGCCAGAAAAAAATTCATTGTACGGAGCGGTAGTGTCGACAAAGTTAATTCTTTTCTTTTCTTTCTTTTTTTAAATAGAGTTATAAATTACAACACTTTTGAAGGTTTTATTTTGCAAACCGTACTGTCGCATATAGTGCTATTTGTTAATTTTTCATGAATTTTTAAAACATTAACAGATTTATTCGACCGATTGTATTAAATTGTGGATGAAAAAATTGTTATAAAAACATTTCATATTTATTTACTTAGAAGGTGTCACAAATAAAAATTAAATTAAAAAGTTGACATGTTTCGGTTCATTCTTATGAATGAACCGTATTCATAACATATAAAATCAGTAGAAAATTAAATGACACTGGATATAAATATTAAATTGTGGATGAAAAAATTGTTATAAAAACATTTCATATTTATTTACTTAGAAGGTGTCACAAATAAAAATTAAATTAAAAAGTTGACATGTTTCGGTTCATTCTTATAAGAACCGTATTCATAACATATAAAATCAGTAGAAAATTAAATGACACTGGATATAAATATAATTTAAAAATCAAAACAAAACATTGCGCCCCCTATGATCGTGAATATAGCCATTGCCACCGCGGCATATAAATATAATAAATTTTGACCATATATTAAATTTAATATGTATAAAATTAAAATTAATAAAACTAGAAAAACTAAATGACTCTGGATATAAAGGTAATTTAAAAACCCAAAACACAAAATATTGCGCCCTCTATGATCGTGAATAGCCAATGCCACCGCGGCTCCTCCTATTAGACTCACCCTTTAAATATTTATTAATTCTAACCACAAACTCGGAATGCCATAAGAATAAGAATCATTACAAACCCTATCCCTCCTAGAATATATCTCTATGGATTCACGGATGATTAATTTTCGGAATAAACTTGAAATGAACACTAATCTACTATCTTTAAAACAAATTTTAACCCCCCTCTTTAAAAACAATCTTGATAACGCAGTCTTATCCCTACCAAATTTTATGTCACATTCATGCTCTTTCTTTCTAACCCCAAACTTTCTACCTGTCATACCGATATAAAAATTAATATCCCCCCTTCATTCTCATATGGAATTTCATACACCCCTGTAAAAACCCTTTTAATTTAATTTTTATTTGTGACACCTTCTAAGTAAATAAATATGAAATGTTTTTATACGTGAATGAAAAAGGTGAAGTGATTTTGTTTTAGTTTTTGAAAAAACGAAAGCTAACAACAGTTTTAACATTGAAAAAATTGTTGTTTCCTTTTCACATCATATGAATGCAATCGAAAAGTTACATTATCAAAATGTTTTTTATAATCTTTTTAATTTGTTAAACTACCCATTTTTAATTTATTGCATTCTAATACACCCTGATACTATTACGAGTCTATAATTACACAACGTTATCAATATTTTTGCAAATTTTGTACCTCCTCCTTGCCACGTCCAGTGATATCTTTGTAAATGTCTAAATCTTATTGTTATTTTTACATTATTTTTCTCTCTTCTTATATATTTACAGTACTATACACCTATGATTAATTATACATTTATTAATCACATTGTTTACGGATTCATATAGTCAATAAAATATAAATACATGAAACAAGTTTATATCAAAATAGCATCTAAAATTGTTAGTTATTATTTAAAAGTTATCTAATAGTACCTTAATGCTTACATAGTTCATTTAACAGGGATATTTCCTTTTTTCAATTGCCCTGGAATTGTATAAGGAGAACTTATCAGCAAAACAGCAGATAACATTATTTCTCTTTCTTTACTGGTAAACTCAAGTATCAGTTCCAACATAATATGTTCCTGGTTTCTATAACAGCGAATTATATGTACGCATGGCAGAAGAACAGGAATGTCAAACGTTAGGGTATTGCAAATTTTGGAATGAAATGATTTTATAAACATTTTATGAATAATAGCTTTGTATATTCATAAAAACATACAACAACAATAATAAATAAAAGGCAACATACTATTTGGATGTAAAGAAAAAGTTACTCAAAACAGAAAAGCTTGAATGGATTAAAAATTATAGCGACATCAAGAAGCAACCATTCATTTTCCCGTAGAGATAGCTAACGATATCAAATACTAGGACCTCTCTCCATCTCTTCCAAAAATGACTATAGATACATAGCCCTTAAGTTGCATTACATTAAAGTAATTGCTTGTCATTCTTAATGAAGCTAATTAAGATCCCCATATGTTTGTTTTTTCTTCTCAATATGTAAATTATTTGTTATTTCAAGAGTTTATTTAGCAAGAATAAATCTATTAACTCTTTGAGAGGAGGTGGTATGTTTACGAATCCACTTAATATTAATATCCAAATACCACAATGGCATCAGAATTTTTTTACAGAAATTTTCCGTTTATCATATATGGAAAAATTGCATTTTCTTATTTGCAAAAAGATTAGTTAGTTAACTCCGGTGTCAATCATACATTTCAACATTTTGGTAATGTAAGTGCTTTGCACCTGAAAGGATTAAAATGAAAGTAAAAAGATATTGTCTGGATTATGTGAAAAACATAAATACAATTGCATGTATAATGTCTCCATACAAGCATAAGTGATCCAACACTGAAAAGAAAAAACTGCAACAGAGATTAACGGCAGCAGAGATTCCAGACAATGTAAGTAAAAAAAACGGACTTTTACACTTATATCAACGGACTTTGCCATTACATTAACGGTGTTTGCCCGTAAAACACAAAAAATTACGGAAGTTGACCGTTTATGTGAAAAAAAGGTGACATATTCCGTAAATTTACTAGATAATTTAGCAGTAAATTTGCATTTTTTTTTTTTTTTTTACAGTGAATATTAAAATGTTTTTGTGCAAAAGTGGTATAATATTACTAAGATTAGCTTACTATGTCAACAAGAATCACTTTTTAGTTTAAGAAAAAGCATCCTTAAAGCATAAGCGGGAAATTAAAAAAATATATATATTATTAAAGACGATCTTTATAAAAATGTGCATATTAATATAATGTCACAGGATACTCCATAAATGGTCAAGTGGTAGTATTACTCGTGCTCAGAGAATTCCGTACAATAAATATTAAACTATCAACTGCATTATAAAAAATGTTAAAGGAATAATAAGACTTTGTAAAAAAAAAAAAATGTGTAACGTAGGTTATAGTATAGCTGTATATACTAAAAAAGTATGAATGGCTATACCATAAAAGTTCAAAGAGACATGAACCCTAAATAATATCAATATTGCCATTCCGTATAACTTTTTTTCTAATCTTATCCTAATCTATTTAAGACGAACTTAATTCGATTCTAAGAATAAAAGTAGTGCATGTTTAAACTTCATTTGACATATCATAAAACTAAAAAGCTTTTCTTTTTACAGTGTTGCTAAAACAAAACCCTTCTTCAAAGTTTAAACTTGGCATTGTGCTAAACGAAGGAGATCGCAAAGATGCAACGCCACCTTGTTTCCGTGCCGCGTTTTTCCAGATATCTTTTTAATCAACTTTTAAAGACACAGAGCCAGATCTACTTGATGTAAACTAGTCGCAATTCCATATTATTTATGAGATCAATTCTAATTAAATTAGTCTGTTTTTAATAACCTGGCATTTATTACTTTTATACTACTACTGGGCATTGCATTATAAAAATATGTCATGAAAAGTTGTTATCTAGGCTTTAAAGGCCGTTGGTATATATAGCAGTATGCCGCTTCTGACATAAAGTATGTCCAAACTCTTCGTGTCTTTAAAGGTTAATATCTCGGCTTTATAGACGATACAGAGGATTACACACGTTACAGATTACAGATGTTAATAAAGACGATTTTTCTCGAAAATCATTATCAAAAATGATTTTATACTTCTGCTGCGATAGGTACTCCCCAGTGTTTTTCAATACCTTTGCCGAATGCCTAAATTTGTAAATAACAGAAAAAAGCGCTTTTTTTTTTTTTCAAAAACTATGTGACCTTAGGATAATCACTAAAGTTTTCCTGCGAGGTTTAAATTAACATCTACTACATCTAATGTTTTCATAATTTTATTTTCAATGTATTATGAAGTAGAGAGGGAGGAACATATTTGCCGCAGTTTGATGTGTAATTCATAAGAACATTCGTTAGAGATCATGCGCGAAGAGGAGAGAATTATAACCAGAAGGAACACTTGCCGAAAAAACTAAAGATAACTGAGAAAGACAGGCGCCTCTTTAACAAGCGGAATCGTTAAGGGTGTATTTCGATTCAAACTGCTTATTTTCCGATTTATTTTTGAATGCACTTTAGCTCTCAAACGCATCAAACTTGCAGATTCTCTTATTTAGAAAGTACACAAGGTGCCGTGATTGTCAATTCTTTGATAAATGTAAAATATATTGTAAAAAAAAGCGATCAAAAACGGCATTCTGAACAGATTTTCCCGAAGCGAGAGATCTGAGAACGAAAAAAAGGGTCATGCCGAGAAGGTAAATGTTTATAAATAAAATTCTAATGAATTGAGCGTAAAAAAAAATCACACGGCACCTTATACGCCTCTTCAAGAATCCCCTCGGCAAGTTTCATGTTTCTACTTTTAAAAATGTGTCTGAAATTGTATCGGAAAATTTCGAGCTGTTGAAGGTGAAAAAGCGTTTTTTCGAATACACCCTTAAGACGAGTCAGGATTGTATTTGTTCCTTTCCGAAGAAAAAACTTTGTCCAGGCCAAGAAAGTGAATCTATAAGAATCAGTGATGGTGTAAAATCGTCGAAGAGGTTCTGACAGACATGATCAGAGAATGTCTTACCTCACTGTTAATTATGGGGCGTAATGTAAAGCAAGGACTATCTGTGTCTCCACATTTTTTTTTTTTTTTTTTTCACAGTGCTAGAGTCAACGCCGTTGCTTATACCAAGGTGTTGATTCCTAATTACTTCGGTAACACATGAGAGGAGATTTTTAACAAGACTTTGCACTAGCCCATACAGCCAATAAAGACCAAAACTGGATGGCCAAAGATTTTATGACCATGTCATGCTCATTTTGTTACCCTCGCTACCGAAATATTTATCGAATGGCCTAGTACATATGTGACGTAGTTGAGTAGAACTCCAATAGTCATCGTCATAGCAATGTTGTGAATCTCAAGGCAGCCGTTAAGTACACTCTCAGAAATGAAACTCTCACTTTTGACGATACAGCAATCCTTGGGCTATATTTCGTCGTTTTTGACGATCATTTTGTATCAAAATCACATGACTTTTAACGAAACGTAAACCCTCAATTATTTGACGAAACTGTTGTCTCAATCATGGCCAGATTCAATGCACTTTAAAGAAACAGTCGTGGTAAGTTTTTTGTCAAAGGACGCACTACTCTATTTCTGCAATTTTTGCAATTTTAGCAAGTAGATATTTGGATGTTTATGTCAGTCCTGTAATAATTAATTTTAAAACAGTACTTTTTAACGCTTTTTAAAAAATACTGAAATATGGAAAGATATTTTTTCTGAAATAGTTTTTTTAACTGTTAACATTTTTAGGAATGTTTATTGATTTATTGTTGCTGTTGATATTCGTTATGGTTTAATTCGAAAAGAACTAATTTTTTGTGTTATGCAAAATCGTTCAAAAAGAAAATTTGGTCACTTACATTTCAAAATTTTAGGATATCTTTTCCATCCAAGAAATATATTCTTTTTTCAATCAAATGAAAATGTACATAATTCATCCCTCTCCCTTTTATAAATAGTAGTGTTAAAATCTTAGCCTTATCTTATAAATTATCTTATAGTATATAAAAAACTTCCCAATATGCACTTCAAAATTCGTTATTTCCGTGCAACAAATTAACCAGACCATATTTTAATCATTCATTGAGCAAAGAAAATTTCGCTAATAAATTATATTAATTAAGACATATTATAATTATTCGTTAACCAGAAGAAAAGCATAACAATAAATTAGCCTTATTTATTAAAACTTAAAAGATATAAAACAGCATGGATAAAATTACAAATGACTTTATAAAAATATAAACACGTAGTCGAATCCATTATATGCCTTTAGAAACTAATTTATTCGAGGTCCCTGCGGCGTAATGGCTAAGACAGTGGGCTGGCATGACGAAGGTTGTTAGTTCGAATCCCCTCACTGCGGCTTTTTTTCCCCTCTGTCAAAAATTACGGGTGCTTCTAAATTTTTCGATAGATGGCATCACCAGCGCTGTTTTGACGAAACTTTTAAAGAAATTTGTATTGTCAAATAAGGAAAGAAACTAATTTCGTCTTTCTAACGAAATATTCGCTCGGGGCATTTCCCAGGAAACGGTTTTGTCAAAAACGAAGAAGATTTCGTGAAATCTGAGTATCCATTTCTGAGAGTGTATGCAGTAGCAAATGCTCCCAACATTCATCTGATCATTACCTGCAATCTGTTTTGACAAGCAGTAGGGGCGGTTATTATAGGATGGCAATGGTGTAAATGCATAATGTTATTCATTGTGTATGTGCTCACCGTACAGAACTTTGGCATTTAAAAAAATTAGCACATCGAACCCGGGGTTCCCGGGTCATAGAGTAAAGGTAAAAGTTTTTTTTTTTTTTTTTTTAATTAAAAAGCCTAATAAAATTTTCCTACGTAATATGCTTTTTAAACTGCCAATTAATTCCAAACTAGAGATGTAAATTTTCCGGAAAAATATAAGTGGCGGAAAAAAACTGGTTTTTTACCGGTTTTTTTCGGAAAAAAAAACGGAAAAATTGGAAAAATTGATTTTTCATGACTGTTTCTCCCAAATAAATTATATTTTCTTAGAGAATATTTAATAAACATTTTTCCCATTTATTTGTATTAAATGAAAATTATTTTCACTTTATATTACAAAATAAAAAAAAAGTAGAAAAGCCTGCTTTTAAAAGTTTAGTTTTTTTATCCACAGCCTAAGAATTTTTAAAACACTATTATTTGTTGTATCATATCTCTGTTGAAACGATTTTTCAGTTACATATTTAACTACTAATTGACCTAATGTAAGAACCAGAGCCAATATGTCTGCAGTTTGGAATGAAATAAATTATGCATTCCATTTACTAAGTATAGTTTTTAAGTAAATGATATTAGTTTAAAGAAATTGTTGCAGTTTTGTCATTATTATCAAAATCAGTATTAAAAAAAATTCCATTGTTTGTTAAAAAAAATGTATATTTTTACATTATTACACTTTTTTCTTACAATTATAATTTTATTTCCTTTAAAAGATATGTTTAGTTTTGGTATAGCTTTCCAATCTCAACTCAAAGTTTTGATTTAGTTTTATTATCTAAATTCAAACAAAACTAAGTTTTGGTATAGCTTTCCAATCTCAACTCAAAATTTTGATTTAGTTTTATTATCTAAATTCAAACAAAACTAAGTTTTAGTTTAGCTTACTCAGGTCTGCAACTAAAAAATAGCATAGGATTTATTGACTGTTAGATTTTTACTCACTGAAACCAGAAAAATATATTTTCTTAAAGTTTAATTAAACGTATTTTTTTTCTTTTTATCCTGAAATCTGGTATTCTATTCTTGAGTAAGAAACCATATTCAATAATGTTTCCATATGGCAATTTAATATTTCTAAGAATGGAACTCAAAAGTTAGGAGAACAGAACACTACAAATAGAAAATGCTTGCTATTTGAGAGGAAATAATAAAAGCAGTTACACAGTGAGATAAACTTCTACTATGCTTTAGAAAACTACTTAAATTCAAAGTTTAATCAAGAAGGAAAGTATAATTTGGAATGTATTTACTTGTAATAAAATATGGTTTTTTTTTCATCGCAGTTGTACTTTTCTAATGCAAACTGCTCATGTTTTTGCAACATTACTGTACATTATGGAGGTCAGTTTTAGATTCAGTACCTTGAAAAAACATTCAATTAATCAGCTATAACGAAATCTTGAAAAATGCAGCATAGTAGTGCCACCTATAAGGCAATTTACACCAAAAACTAAACAACATTAATAAATATCAGGAACTGTCTGAATCTGTAGTTTGATAAAAAATCGTCCTTTAGTCCTTGAGATAGAGCTATTGCGATAATTATGAATAATGCAGCATAGCAGCGTCATCTGTTGAGCGATTTACACCAAAAAGTAATGTGCACAAAGTTATATCAAAGATTAACTTAATCTGAAGTTTTATGGAAACACATACATTAATTCTTGAGATAGAACTATTGTGGAAATTATAAATAATGCAGCATAGCTGCGCCATCAGTTGGGCGATATACACTAATAACTAAACATCTCGAGTTTATATCAAGGTGTAACTGAATCTAAAGTTTTGTGAAATTATGTGCATCAATTCTTGAGATCAAATGCACATAAAATTTTTGTCCCATACAGACTCACAGAGTGACAGATATTTTCTAAAAACTATCAAATCGTCTTCAGGACCTTTTAAAATGTTTAAATACACCAAAAACTGGAAGTCAAAATTTTCACGAATTCAATACTTACTTCTTGAAAAGATAGAAAAAAGTAATAAATGCATGTTTCAAATTTTATGTTAAATTTTTAATTTTATCATTTCTATTAATTGGCATATTATTGAAATAATTTTGCACATGAATTAATTTTTAAAAAGAGAAGTTGCATTTAATTATATATCTAGATTTTTTTCATGCAATCCTGTTTTTGTGAAATTGTGAATTTCTTGTATATATACTTATACAAAATATATTCAGAATTTGTGAATAAGGAATTATTACTATTTTTAGAGTCCTATTTAGACATTTATTTAGACATTTTTAATAAGGTTATTTATGCATATATACAGAGTGATAAGATTCAAGTGCTATATGGTATGAGATTTTTTTTTTCTTCAACCACTGCATTTGCGAAAGATTCAATTTGTAGATTAAACTTTTTTCTGAAATGTCTATTTTCAAGAGAAATTTTGCGAAGGGTCTTGTGTTTCAAACAAGAAAAAAATGTGAAGGATCCTTTCAAGTCTTCTCAAACAGATTTCTGCTTAGAGATCAGATTACCCACATTAAAGATTTAATGTGGGATACTCAACATAAAAATAAATAAAATAAAAAGTATGAGAATGAATTATTACAAAATTTTCACTATATTATTTCATAAATGAAATTTCAATTTTTCCAGTTCGGAAAAATTGAAAAATAAGCCTTCAGAAAAAAACCGGTTTTTTTCCCAATTTTTCCGGTTTTTTTCCGAGCATTCCCATCTCTATTCCAAGCAACAATTTTATATGAAACATATTAATTATGCAATTATATAAAACTTTGAAAATTATCGGTACTTCCGTATTAGACGCAAGATAGAAGTTATTAGCCAAACATTTTGCCAAAGAATAAAATTGCATTCGTTCAGTTTTTAAAACCAACTAAGAAAACATGGCACACAGATTTTCTTTAAAATACATTTTTGTTGTTGATTGATGTATCTTTTGTAAAAATAAGTTTACAACGAACTAAAAGTCATTAAATTGATAGATAAAAACGAAATAAAACCAACAAAATTCACTGGGTTTTATAACCGACAATACTTTGTCATAACAGGTTTTTAATTGCTATGAAAAAATGGCAAATAAAATCTACAGTGATCTGTTATTTTCCATGGATAAAAGAGATAAATGCAGGTGCAGTATGCGATTAAAATGATTTGAATGGGCGTTATTCTTCCAATTTAAATCTCTTATTCGGCCCAAACAAAACAATCTCGTGGAACAGAGACCGAATTCTTTAACATCAATTTTTCTCTAACTGAAAAAATCTGATTATATTTTAGCATTCCAAAATAGCATTTCATTGTATTTTGAATTGAAACTGCATCGCTAAAAGTTTTCCTTTTTTGCGAAAGCACACGGATGTGTTTGATGCAACGCATCAAGTTTCAGAGTTACATTTTTGATGTCATCTCCAGTCACCAAATTGCATCTCTATTTTTTTTTTTTTTTTTTTTTTTTTTTTTTACTTTATGGCTATTTTTTCTTTATTTTCCACATAAATGCGATACTCAAGATGCCACCATCAGAGAAGTTGAACTAAAAACTACAAAAAAATTAATAACTCAAAAACAAATTGAAATACAGTTTTCTAACAAACTGCATTTAAAAGTGCATTTTTTTCTCTATACTATGGTATAAAGGTTGAAAACGTGCTATGTCTAGAAGTTTAAAAATTTGCAATAGCGAAAATTGCAAAACCGAAATTTCATCGGAAGGTGTTGCTATTCAAAACATGACGTATGCGTTACGCACAGATACGTTTGGCCTTTATTATATAGATGCTCTAGCTGTACTGTATATTCCTGTTTGAAGACGAGCGTTGATTTTTTCCTGAAATGCATGACGCACCCTGTATTTATTGATTCAAAATGCGGAGTTAAAAATAAGGCATATAATATAATTAATTAAAATTTATTAATTAATCCTTCAGATTTAATATGCTCCAGGTGCATGAATTTCTGTCTTCACACGTTATCTTTTTTTTTTCTTCATACAGTTGTAGTCAAAGTTAGTTTACATTTTTAACACTTTCAAAAAGAGTTGAAAAGCATTTTGAAATTGGTTTGTCTGTCTGTCCATCCGTGATATAACTCATCAAATGTAACTCATTGTATGATTGCCATGAAATTCATAGATGTTATTTGGTAACACATTTTGGATGTTCGGTATTGAAAATGAAATGTGTAGCATTTGCGGTTCGTTTACAGAGACACTGAAAATAATTCTGGTATATTATGGTCTATGAGGAAAAATCGTCTGTGGTGTATTTTAATGATATTACATTATTTTAAACGTTCTGAAATTTACATAGATCACAAAAGTGTACCAAAGACTGTTATTGTAGAATATGATATGCGTAAAATATATGGGGGACAGGGACACACAAAAGAATCTGGCTACACAAAAATTTGAGCTATTGAAGCCTTTAAATAATTTTTACTGGAAGTGCATTTTTAATTATAGTAGGCGTTTCTAAATTAAACAGTTTTTGAAATATTAGTTTGTGGCAGTAAATCTTATAGAGCATACACAAGGAAGGATGTGCAAGAATTCTCAAGTACATTTCCATTTATTCACTTATTCACAGAAAAAGCTGAAAGAATATTTTAAGTGGTACTATTAATTTCACTGAGATAACTTTTAGCAAACTATATAGCATACATATAAATCCACAGATCATACACAAGGGTTAACAAAAGATAAAAAGTGATATCAAATTAAAAAATTCTAGAAACAAAAATATTAACTTATATATATATATACACACAAATGCGCATTAATAAATTTATCATTTTTTAAGTGTCAATTATTGACTAGTTTTAAAGTCATTTGATTTAATATCTTCATTTCATCAGTTTAAAATGCTTTTAGTTTGTTAGGTTTAAATTTAAGGACATTCTACTCAGCGACTTAATATTACGACACCAAAGTAAAAAATTCGATAATTCAAAAATATTAACTTACATATTTTTACTATATAAACTTCAGGGCATTAATAAATTTATTATTTGTTGATTTCTAATTACCGGCTAGTTTTAAAATAGTTTGATTCAGCGTCTTCATTTTGTAAATTTGAAGTAACGCTATTTTTTCGACTCAAAAATCTCTTAAGGAATATGCTTCTTCGCTATTGATTACATTATTCAATTAAACTACCGAAGTTAACCTCAAGGCACTTTCCATAATGGATTAACAGATCAGCCAGCTCATTAGCTATTAATTCAGATAGCGTAATAGTATTAAGGGGGGGATATTTAGTTTAACAGTTCAGCTTGAACCTCACAGGTACTATTCATGTATGATGCATCAATCTAATTGTTTTAGGTCAATACTGAACTTTATGCTATTGTTCAATTTCAAGAAAGTTTTACCATGAGATGTATAAGTTCACACTTATGTATCGCCTTGAGCCATTTCCAAGGAAAGGCAGGTGATATCAAAGGAAAAGAAAAAAAATAGTGGATTGACAGAGAATAATCACTTCTTCTCTTCCCGCTGAAAGTCACGGTCACCCAGAAGGCATTTTTTTTTCTAACTTCATTATTATTTTCTCTTTTTTTTACACAAAAAAACGCTTCGTAGAAAAAAAAACGACCACCCAGAGCTATCCAGTAGCAGAAAATTAGAAATTGACAACCATAAAACAGGTAATTTGGAAGATATAACAGATTTGTCAACCACTATCTTAAGGCTTTTCCCTTTGCCAAGTTTTCAGAAAGAAGTTCTTCCATTTTCGTGATTCATTAAGCTTACGTAAAAGTTTACTGATATTTCAACACTAAATTAGAAAACTTATAACTTAACCAAGGTATTATAACGCTTTATATGTTAAAACATATAACATGTACTAGGCATTAACTTATTATATTTTTCATGGTACAATATTGAGCTATGGGAAACTCTTGCTGTTATTAACGATTAAATTCTTTCAAATAAATATGAAATACGCTATTTTTATTAATAACAATATTTTAAGCCTAGAAGTTAATTAAATCATAAAAGATATATGATGGCCTTTATTTCTTTTCATAGGAACACCTTCGGTTGAAAAAAAAAATAATTTATTATATAAATAAATAAATAAATAAATAAATAAATATACATACACACACACACACACACACATATATGTATATATATATATATATATATATATATATGTGTGTGTGTGTGTGTGTGTGTGACGATTTAAAAGTTAGGAGCCAGAGACATCAACGCCGGGTTTCCCTTTCACCGCACAGAAGTCATGGTCACCGAGGAAAAATAAATAAATAGATGTAGAGGATCCAATAAATTACTCATTGGCTGCTGTAAGTTCATTTATTTAATCCGTAGTCATGAGAAAGGGAAAAGCTCCTTTTGCAAACTGTCTTTTACCGAAACATTCCATCATTATTTCAGCGAGCCGTACTCATCGAAGAAAAAACCCAAGAATCTTCCTTCTCAGCTCGAGGCTTCCCCTCTTAAATCTAAAAAAAAAATTCTAGAACATTCTGTAACCTCAAACCATCATTCTTTTATGTAAACAGAATTCTTGTCCAGCTTCGAGATTAAACACTTCATTCAGACGATAGTTTTTTTTTTTTTTTTTTATATATATTATTTAACCAATTTATAATCGACTCAGGATTTCTTAGGCAGACGATTTTTAGAGATGATTAATTTTAAGAGAAAAAGAAAAGAAATGAATTTATTAATATGCACACTATCAAAGGTTGACGGAGGAAAAATAAATAAATAGATAAAATAAAATAATGATATTTTTTGAAAGGTATGGTTTTGAAATAAATTTAATGAGACTTTCTTAAAAAGGGTTGATAAAAACAAAGAAAAATGAATTTTATTTGGAATATTAAGAAATAAAAATTTAATTAAGAATATTTTTAATTTAGAGCCATCTTTTTAAATTTACGCATACTGGAATAATGTTTTTTAAGGCAAATTAAGAATTTATATCGTCTGCATAAAGATTTCTCTTTCTCTCTCTCTCTTCCTCTGACGCAAAAAAAAAAAAAAAAAAAAAAAAAAAAAAAAAAAAAAATTAGTGCATATTCACATTGCAAGTTCCATGTTTCTTGTTAAATTGTTGCAATAGCTCCATTTTATGCTAAAAAGAATAAGGAGATGAAAAATTTGAGTGTATAACTAGTTCAAGATTAAACATCATGTTGGCTTCATATGTGCAAGCAGGATGAGCGAGTGTTGAAGCACTTTAGTTACAATTTAGCAATTCTGAAAAACTGTGAAAGAGCCTCAAAATTAAATTAGATTTTTGAACAAAATTTTATTTGATGAAATACTAACTATTACGTTCTCCCCTACGTAGGAATTTCTGATTCCAGATCTATACCGATCATGATACCTAGACTCCAAAACCACCCCCAATTAAAGTCTTTATTTATCTATCTCCGCGCTATCTACGTAGATTTTCATTTCTCCATTGGGTTTTGCACAGATTTTCATTGAATCATTTCCAAATCGTTAACTTTTTTTTTTTTTTTTAACATCTAGAACTGAATTCTGTACATGCTTCCTTTCTTGATACCAAATATTTCAAAATCTCTGTTTCATTTCAAATATGACGTCATAAATGTGTGCTTTTTAATTCTTAAAATCAATTTTACTTTTTACGATGGAATCACGCAAAAATCATATGTCACTTTTTTCTTTGTCGAATTCTTTTCTTATGAATCATGAAGTCAAATTCGGCAGAAAAATCTCCTCTGCATGAAACTGATATTTATACTTAACAATCAGCATTGATACATTGCGTCAGAAGTATAGTTCTAGACATTCACCTCTAGACAATATAACATTCCTCCAACAATACCTCAAGACATAGTATCAATAAAATGTATTTATTTTTTTATTTTTTGTATTATGTCATATTTATTTATTTTCTGTATTTCTTCACTTAGAAGCTTCTTCATAAATTAATCAATGTTTGAATTGAAATTCTGCCCGAAATTGAAATTTAACTTCGACAGATCTTCAAACCGCTATCGGAGCTCTGGGCAGGGTTCAGCGTAGAAAAGTTGGGGATAGATATCATATATACAACACGTTGGCGCGATTGGAACAAAATGGATATTATATGCCTCACATGCTAACCTGGCTATCGTTGTTTATTTACTAATAAATTGTTCATTTTCTATTACTTTTATGTAATATTATTATATATGTATATATGTATGTAATATGTAATATTATTACATATAGTATGTATATATGTATGTAATATAATGTGTATTAAAAAAATATGTAGATCGTTTTGTTCTATAGTTATTAATAAACTTTTTTTTTTATTTATCACTATTTCCTTTTTTAAATATTAGGAAATAATTTAAAATTACATGTGATACGTATTTGAAAACGAAAATTTCGCCAAATCGGCGTCAGAAAAAAATTGCGCCAACATGATAAGTATTAGACATCTGTGCATAAAGGGGACGCATTATGAATATTCCAAAATGTGCTTAAATTTTATTAACTCATAGAGATAGTGATTCAAAAGTGTTTTATAAAAATATTAACTTAAAGTATAAAAAAACAGCCATTTTTCAACAGAAACTCTTTGCGATATTTGAAAAATTAAATCGTGTAGTGTTTTATCATATTAAAATCATCGGAATAATGAATTTAATACAAGTTAATTCGGTACTTGGTTATCCCGTCTATCAATTCCGCCAAATTATATAAGTCGCCTAACTAATACCCAAATTATATACATATTGGCATTTTTTTTATAACAAAAGTACAAATAAATAGGGATGCACCGGATATCCGGCTCCTGCCGGATATACTGCTTATTCGGCACTCGAACCGGATATTCGTTCCGGCCGAATATTTTAATATCCGGTTGCCGGATAGTAAAACATTTTTTAAATTCTGTTTTTTATATTTAAAAACAAATGTAAAACTAATTTGCTCCTTGCATACCTTATCTTATTATAAAGCAATGTTAACAAAAATAAATACTTGTATATTTTCACAATTATGAAATTATAATGTTTATATGTAAATGAAGATATATTTAAAGTATGACAATATTTTGTCATAACCTATAACAGCAATTGTAAAAACAAAACTAGAATATGTACTTCAACTTCACATTTTTTATTTCTCTTAAAAATTGTTCTTAAATTTCAGTAATGAAGTAATTTTACACCTCTCAAAAGTTTTATTGTAATTTTCACCAGTCAAAATTTAACTGCAGTGTTCAATAATTCTGTCATAACTGTAATTGTAAAACCAAAACTAGAATATCAACTACAATTTCAACTTTGTTTTGCTTTCATTTTTTTTTTTTTTTTTTTTTTTTTTTTTTTTTTTTTTTTTTTTGTAATGAAGTAGTAGACTTTTATAGTTCTTCTCAAGTGTTTTGTTAATAACTTTATTATTAATTTGAATTATTAATATCAACAAAAGATAAAGGTATAAATATCTAATCTAAAAGTTTTATGAAGTTGCTGTTAATACGTCAAAAATCCGAGTCTGAAATGTATACAATGGGGCCATCTTATAAGTGCTAAAGTATTGAGGATTAAAAACTATGTAGAAAAATAAAGTTTCCAACAAACTAAAGAGTTTATTTCTAAATATTCATACTCCAGATTCAAAGTGTGTTTCTTTAGAAAATCAAGAACAAAATGGTGCTGATAATAAAGAAACTATTCAATTTTTGCTGGAACATCAATTGGACAAGTTAAGCAGTCAACAATAGAAAAAAATGTGGTAAAAACAAAAGAAAAAAATCATTAAATATACAAATTGCATTTTTAAATAAAACATATTTTAGTAAAAATTTCCAAAACAATTGAACTACGCCTTGTTATATAAGTCACCCGCTCATGTTAAAATTGCAAGTGATATTTTAAATAAAGTTCATTCTGAAACTTGCTCTACAATGCAAAAAGAGCTTAATAGGAAAACTGTAATGCTCACTCAGAGTCAAGAGGAGTAACATACATAACTATCCCATTTTTGTTAATTATGTGTCAACAGGGTAAAAATATTTTTTTCTGTTAGTTAATCGATACAATGCATCTATAAAAACATCAAGACACTACCTAAATCTGGTGATAGAGACTAAAGAAAGAGTAGAAAAAAATATGCATGTAAAGTTAGAAGTTTTATAAGTAATATTGAAAAGGCAAAATATTATTACATTTCAATATTTAATTATTACTATGTTTTTAAGTAACTTTGACTTAATAAGTGAATTGAAATTTATTAATACTTGCATAATATAAAATTACAATAATTTTTTTTTCTTTAAACAAGCATAAAATTGAAATATTATTAAAATTAAAAATGAGAAATTATTCGGCCGGATACCGGATATTCGGTAAAATTTTGTGCCGGATATCCGTTATTCGGTATCCGGCAAAAATCCACATCCGGTGCATCTCTACAAATAAATGGGTAAAACACTAGTAAAAAGTGGAAATAAATTCATTTGATGACATCTCTAAATAGGTATAGATATTTAATGTCATTGAATGTGACATTCACGATCATCTATTACTGGCATTTAATCTTATAGTTTGGCGATAGTTTTTTGATCGACGGGATAAACAAGTAGTACCGTTGATTTAAAACTGATTTTATCCAATGATTAATTATTTGTAAAATTACAAATTTAGGCACAATTTTAAAAAATCACTAAATCGGGAATTAAAAAAAATATATTTGTAAACATTATTGTTTATACTTGTTTACATTGTATTTGAATATTTAGGTTGATAGAATTGGCGAATTTTATTGCAGTGCCAAAAAGTCTTACACCAAGTAGTTGACAATTCTGCGGTTTAGCCTTAAAAACTGTTACGTTTGAAGAACCATTTCTGCAGATTTACTAGTTTCATTACATACCAAGGATGAAATACTATTATTCTCAAATACTATTATTTTGGAAAATTTTTATTCACCTAAATTTATTTTGATTTTCTTCAAACATATAAGACGAAGAATTTTTTTAAAATGTGGTATAAGTACGAAGTACCGACGCAAATGTCATATACGCACTGGGTTTGGTGCAATTTTTTTCTGATGCCAATGTGTCAAAAAACTCGCTTTCAAATACCAGTTACGTATATATATTTAAGTTATTTTCTATTATTTTTTTGCACAGACAATAGGTGGAAAAAAGTTTAATTTACTTATTTTCTATATTGCTTCAGTTAGAAGCTTCTTGATCAATGTTTGAAAATGTCCTTTTATTTTAAAAATCATGCTTCATTTTGCTCTCTGTTGACGACTCTTGTATTTGTACGAAATATTTGCAAATCTCCGTTTCATTTCTAATATGACGTCGTAAATATACCATTTTTAATTCTTACAAAAAAAAAAAAAAAAAAAAAAAAAAAAAAAAAAAATCAATTTTATTTTTTATTTATCACGTAAAAGTGTTAATTGCTACAGGAAATATGTCCTGCATATTTTTTCTGTATACCTCTGTATATTTTTTTGATTGGAAGGAGTTATTTTTTAAACAATTAAAAATTTTGAACAAAATTTGTGGCAGCGCGTACAAAATGTGGGAAAATGTCTAGTAAATAACTCGTTCAATGTTAAATTCCGTATTAAAATAACATTACGGAGTCACACTGGAAATAAATAAAGCATAGCACTGCCGTGCTATGCTTTAATTTGTTCAAGTAGTGCGCCTCACTACCTCTTAAAGTTTGTGCGGTGATATTTGGATCACTTTGTAAAAAGAAGAAAATAATACTATTTAATGCTTCTCTTCCGTGAAAATATTGAATATTCAGAATACAGTGCTTTGTTTCTAATTGCATGTGACCTTACTTGCATATACAAACACGGTCTGGCTCGTGCAGTATAAGTATTTAAGGACTGATATTTGCAACAGAATAATCTAGATTTAACCCGAGATACAAGGTGAGGTTAGGGGTTATAGCCCTAACAGAATATCAACTGTGCCCACGAGAGGTGCGGCACGACTTGAACTCTATGATTTGGCGATCTTCTAATGCTCTCTCCTCATCATTCTAATACGTCATACGGAAAATATTTAGATCAGTTTGCCATTCCTCCTTTCCGGTATTTGCAAGATCCGGCTCTGCTTTGGCCGAAATAGAGTCAAACCGATATATTCAAGCGATCGCGAAATATATATTTAAAAGAAAATTTATTGGAAAATATTAATTATTATTAATATGTTAAATATTAAATATTTTTTAACATTTGCTTTTTGGGGAGAATATTAAATTAGCATTTTTAGGAAAAGAAAACTGTTCTTGTGACATAAAATTTTTATCAATATTTCATTATTTTTTACAAAAAAAACATTTGAAAAATGTTTGTTGTTCTCGGTCAAGAATAGAGATATCTAATACTTATCTGAATCCCTGTGATGTCCACATTTTTGGAATACTTCTGTTGCCATAGTGACAAAAAAGTATTAAAAACTACAAAAAAAGAAAATGAATAACTCAAAAACAAGTGGAGACATAGCTTTCAAACAAATTGTATTTAAAAGTACATCCCCCCCCCCATACGACAGTGTATACGACAGTGTGTTAAAATTGTGTGATGTTAGGAAATTTAAAAATCTTCAATACTGAAAATTGTAAAACTAAACTTTCATTTAGAATTTAAAAGTTTCGCCATCAGCAGAAGAATTTATAAGTTACAAACACATATGGTTGTCCTTTAAAATATAGACAGGGTAGATATAACTATGGAAGAAACTGAATGAATTCAGAAAGGAAGAAACACTAACAGAAATTGTAGTTAATTGTAAAACTAAACTTTCATTTAGAATTTAAAAGTTTCGCCATCAGCAGAAGAATTTATAAGTTACAAACACATATGGTTTTCCTTTATAATATAGACAGGGTAGATATAACTATGGAAGAAACTGAATGAATTCAGAAAGGAAGAAACACTAACAGAAATTGTAGTTAATTGTAAAACTAAACTTTCATTTAGAATTTAAAAGTTTCGCCATCAGCAGAAGAATTTATAAGTTACAAACACATATGGTTGTCCTTTATAATATAGACAGGGTAGATATAACTATGGAAGAAACTGAATGAATTCAGAAAGGAAGAAACACTAACAGAAATTGTAGTTAATTGTAAAACTAAACTTTCATTTAGAATTTAAAAGTTTCGCCATCAGCAGAATAATTTATAAGTTACAAACACATATGGTTGTCCTTTATAATATAGACAGGGTAGATATAACTATGGAAGAAACTGAATGAATTCAGAAAGGAAGAAACACTAACAGAAATTGCAGTTAATAGAATAATCACGCATAAGATAAATATGTGTTAAAAAGTTTAAAAATTATTTTTTTTAAATCAAAGGTCAATTCTCTACAAAATGAGCAAAAATTTCTAAAACATAGGAGCTACACTATTTGAATTTAACAAAATATGGTACACAGATTCATTACATGATTAAATAGAGCTATGCAAAAAATCTTGACAAAAGATAAAATATTTTGTCAGCTCTGGACGTTTAAAAAACTTCACTGTTAAAACTAATGGTGACACATTGCACCTTTTAAGGGTGAAAGTCTTGTCTCACTGGTGACACCCTTAAAGGAGCCAAAATAGCACCTTTAATTAGGGTGAAAAGATGGTACCCTTAATCCAAAGTGCCCAGTGATAAAAAATTAAAATATATACTAACCCACTTTCGGCCCTCGATGGATTCAAACGCAGAACGTCTGATTACAAGCTCAGCGCCCTATCCACTCGACCATCAAGCTCACCTTCAAAGTCTCCCTGAAATGTTCATATGTCTTGAAATTCAAAGGTTGCTTTATATAAAAAAGCTCGCCAAAAGTTAGCCATCCGAAGTTCTAAACAAAATTGGAATAGCGTATAGTGGTGATAGTCATCGTAGGAAAAAATTGCTGTGTTGATCAACCAGTGACAGCGAGTTGAAGTGCAAGGATACACGTTACAGAGTATGCGTAAATGACTAAAGGGTGAAATTCTTCCAACGGTGTGCATTGCGCGTCACCCTAATTAGCGTGAAACATCCAATGGCACCCAAACATATTTTCAAGCCCGCTGGTGCCAAGTGATTTAACCGTTTCACCCCTGGGCGTCAAATGTAACCGGTTCATCACCTTTATTTTTAACAGTGTTGGAACATACAATAGTATGTGTTTAACTATTAAAAGTTGCATGTTTGAAGTTCCGTATCTAAAAAATTATTGAACATGCATGAAAAAAAATACTGTAACATTCTTTAAAATTAAACTATTTAACATAAATGAAAAAAAAAATTACAAAATTTTAACATTCTGGAAAAAATTCATTATATTTATTAAGTAATAATAATTCGCTAACACAGTGATTAATCATAAATTGGTTTAAAAAAATTGAAAATTTGCCAATTTGGAAAAAATCAAAAAGTTATAAAAATCAAAGAAATTTAAAAACATCTATGAAACTGATACCAATATATAAAAATCATATTGTTGAAGTTTGCAAGTTGCCATTTATATCCTTCATCTTCAAAATAGCTTAGAAACTGAGAAAAATTCTAAAATCAAATTTTTCTCTTTCACGCAAATGAAGAAGTCAGTCGTCAAAAATATTGCACAAGCGTAAAGGTAATTAAGTACAGGATATACTTCGAAAAATTCGAGAATTCCTTTTGATTGCTAACATAACAGAATTGGGTTCAAAAAGATAATTTTCGTTACATTCTATAGGCTACTTTATGTTTATGAGAATTTTTTCTCTTTTATCTATATAAGGAGTGTCGACAATGTGCACAACATCGGATACATTGACGGGACTCCACCAATTGTTTTTTATTCTAAGGTATGACACCTCAAACTCTGCATGTCCGGGATAATAAGGGATTTTTTGTCGCATAATGTTTCACACTTTTTTTGCTTAACGATCGTAAACATTGCAAACTTCAATTGTATGAAGTTCTTACTATCTTTAGCTAACTTTATATCTTTAGATATTAATGATTGATTGCCATATTGAAGAGAAATGCCCTAGACTAATTCTTTAGAGGTGGCTTCTTAAGATTGCTAGTGTTATATACCTTGCTCTGACAATGCTTCTTCCTTTCGTACTACATGCTGTTCCAATTCTAATTCAGATATTTAAAAAAAAAATTGAAAATTTTCCGATTTGAAGACAAAATATAATAGAATGTAGGGAAATGACAGAATTCTACATTGTCAAAAATGTCCCATTCTTTAGAAGATTCCTGGTGGAAATTTTCCAACTAATATTATTTTTAAAAAATAACATTAGATCAAGCTCCAAAACTGATTCCGAAAATTGATTATATACTTTATCATCAGACAAAATTGATAAATTTCACTTCCGTTTCATCTTTTTAATACGAACGTAACTTTTTTTAGATGTCCAAAATCCCCTGTTTTGTAGTTTAAAATATTTTCTCTGATACTGGCCATAAAATAACTGATAAGGTAAAACCCGCTCTTAATTAACATCATAAAATGTCTTCGAAAAAAAAAAAAAAAAAAAAAAAAAAAAAAACTAGCGCATATTTTAACTTTTTGTGGAACTTTCTAAAGATCCAAACAGTGTTGATTTTGGGGGATGGCCCGGGGGGAGACATCCCCCCAGAGCAATGAAATGTCCCCTCCCCGGCAAATTTGAGATTTTTTTGTGCAGTCCCCTCCCAGGGCTCTGTAATGCTCCCCCCCCCCCCCCCGCGGAGCCCACAGGAGTCCCTCCAGCGGAAAAGTGTCCGAATTAACCTTATGATACAAACAGCATATTATTTAACCATAGTACTTAATTAATAAGGTATGTCTTGCAAAGGTTTTGAAAATCGAAAAAAAAATTTTGACTGATTTTTACGTTTCAGACACTGGAGACTGTGAAAAACATATTTTAGAAAAAAAAATGGCGTCCGTTTGTTTGTGTGTCTGTAAACGGCTGTATTGCCCGAAAAAATTGAGATAGAGACTTGAAATTTGGTGTGTAGTAGTATTTAAGAATGGAAAGAAGCCAATTTAATTTCAGTAACCTCGATTAGACGGAACTATTTTTTTCGGACTCTCGAAATGATGAAAGCTATATAAAATTTTTCGAACTTTTTATTTCGAAGAATGGGCGTAAAAACAAATAAAACAACACAAATTTTGCATAAAGAACGAAGTCGATAGATAATTAGTTGCCGAGATAGTTGTAATCCTATTTTCCACACCATTCGATTTTTCATTACCCTCTATTTATATCGAATTTCAATTCAAAGATGTAGTTCAATTGGATATGATACCCTTAGTCTGACGCCAGTTAAATGTTAGTTAATATGATTATTATTTTTGGGTTACAAGGATGTTTCTTTTATACAGTTCGGTACTACTTGAGTAGTCTAGCCTTTTACATTATTTGTCAAAATTGGTTACTCAGCCATTCATTAACAGATCATTACTATGCGTTAAAACTATTAAAATATACGTTTAAATTATATTTTGAAACTGTAATACATTTTATAAATAGTTCACAAGGTTTTGTTTTCATATTTTATAGTATGCATATCCATGATGGGTAAGTATTTAAGTGCCCCCCCCCCCCCCCCCAACGACTAGTTTTACAAAATGCAGCAAAGCTGACCTGTTTGACAGCACATTAACAATTCAGTAGAACCCCGCTACTCCGAACGTATTGGGACCGGTGCCCTTCCGGATTACAAAAATTACTTTAAATCCCGGTAAAAATAGAAAAAAAAGATACGTGCTAAAAAATATAATTTAATACACTGAATAGTATATTAGACATGACATTCTCTAATCCGGCATGCTGTATTATTCCGCTCGATTTTCGGAAAAAAAATAGTATTTCTTGTTCAATCACTAAAGATGTTTATAATAATCCAATAGAATTTCAGAAAGAGGAATTATGAAAATATACATTACAAATGGTTAAAAAAAATGTGTCTGTTAATAACACAATCACCACGGCAGCGACGGGGACAAGAAGTATTTCGAAATATGAGTTTAACCAATGCGAAACTCTTATTCTGCGTAGAAAAGAGAAGAGATCTAGCAGTCACTCGCGAGCTTATTAAC